>CM065595.1:56053090-56730587 GCA_033119425.1 Bufotes viridis
TTTTTAGACAGTAGTCTAAATTCAGTTGCTTGCCTGCTGCCAGTGTGTGTCAGGCCCACTTCCACTGACTGTAGTGTGCCCACTGACAATGCCAACCACTGATACCGGGTGGCACAGTAGCTTGCCGATAAATAAGGCATTTCATTTTTAGACAGTAGTCTAAATTCAGTTGCTTGCCTGCTGCCAGTGTGTGTCAGGCCCACTTCCACAGACTGTAGTGTGCCCACTGCCAGTGCCAACCACTGATACCGGGTGGCACAGTAGCTTGCCGATAAATAAGGCATTTAATTTTTACACATTAGTCTAATTTCAGTTGCTTTCCTGCTGCCAGTGTGTGTCAGGCCCACTTCCACAGACTGTAGTATGCCCACTGCCAGTGCCAACCACTTATACCGGGTGGCACAGTAGCTTGCCGATAAATAAGGCATTTACATTTTTACACATTAGTCTAATTTCAGTTGCTTGCCTGCTGCCAGTGTGTGTCAGGCCCACTTCCACAGACGGTAGTATGCCCACTGCCAGTGCCCACCACTGATACCGGGTGGCACAGTAGCTTGCCGATAAATAAGGCATTTAATTTTTACACATTAGTCTAATTTCAGTTGCTTGCCTGCTGCCAGTGTGTGTCAGGCCCACTTCCACAGACTGTAATGTGCCCACTGCCAGTGCCAACCACTTATACCGGGTGGCACAGTAGCTTGCCGATAAATAAGGCATTTCATTTTTACACATTAGTCTAATTTCAGTTGCTTGCCTGCTGCCAGTGTGTGTCAGTCCCACTTCCACAGACTGTAGTGTGCCCACTGGCAGTGCCCACCACTCATACCTGGAGGCACAGTAGCTTGCCGATAAATAAGGCATTTAATTTTTAGACAGTAGTCTAAATTCAGTTGCTTGCCTGCTGCCAGTGTGTGTCAGGCCCAGTTCCACAGACTGTAGTGTGCCCACTGCCAGTGCCAACCACTTATACCGGCTGGCACAGTAGCTTGCCGATAAATAAGGCATTTAATTTTTACACATTAGTCTAATTTCAGTTGCTTGCCTGCTGCCAGTGTGTGTCAGGCCCACTTCCACAGACTGTAGTGTGCCCACTGCCAGTGCCAACCACTTATACCGGGTGGCACAGTAGCTTGCCGATAAAAAAGGCATTTCATTTTTACACATTAGTCTAATTTCAGTTGCTTGCCTGCTGCCAGTGTGTGTCAGGCCCACTTCCACAGACTGTAGTGTGCCCACTGCCAGTGCCAACCCCTTATACCGGGTGGCACAGTAGCTTGCCGATAAATAAGGCATTTAATTTTTACCCATTAGTCTAATTTCAGTTGCTTGCCTGCTGCCAGTGTGTGTCAGGCCCACTTCCACAAACTGCAGTGTGCCCACTGCCAGTGCCAACCACTGATACCGGATGGCACAGTAGCTTGCCGATAAATAAGGCATTTAATTTTTACATATTAGTCTAATTTCAGTTGCTTGCCTGCTGCTAGTGTGTGTCAGGCCGACTTCCACTGACTGTAGTGTGCCCACTGCCAGTGCCCACCCCTGTCATCCCGTGTGGCACAGGACTTTGCATCAAAAAAAGGCATTTCATTTTTACACTTTAGTGTAATTTCAGTTGCTTTTCTGCTAGTGTGTGTCAGGCCGACTTCCACTGAATGTAGAGTGCCCACTGCCAGTGCCCACCACTGATACCGGGTGGCACAGTACCTAGCACGCGTAGTACCACTTATCTAAAAAAAAATGACAGGCAGAGGCAGGCCACCCCGCAAGGGCTGTCGTGGTCGTGGTGCTGTGATTTCCACTGTCCCTGGAATAATGCCTAGTGTTCAGAGGCCACGTACCCTGAACCCGAAAAATTCTGAGGACATAGTTGACTGGCTTAGACAGGACACACAATCTTCAACAGCTTCCGCTAAGAACCTTGACGCACCATCCTCCTCCAGCTCAGCTTCAGTCACCTGCTCTAAAGTTACCACGCTCCCGCCCGCCTCCCTCACCACCACTACCACCACAGCCACCACAGCCGCTTCACTTGATCCGTCAGTTGGATGCAGTTAGTGATGCGCAACCATTATTGCCAGATGATTACAGGGATATGTCTCAGTCAGGCAGGATTAGACACATGGACGTACAGTGTGATGATGATGATGTTGTACCCGCTGCTGCTTCCTTTGCTGAGGTTTCAGATACAAGTGAAGCGGTTGATGATGACGATGTGTCCACGGATGCCACGTGGGTGCCTGCTCGAAGAGAAGAAGAGGGGGAAAGTTCAGAAGGGGAGACAGAGAGAATAAGGAGACGAGTTGGAAGCAGGGGGAGGTCGTCGCAAGGAGTTAGTGGCACAGTCAGACAGCATGTATCGGCACCTGGGGTCAGCCAGACAGCACGCCAGTCAACGCATGCTGTTGTCACCACCAGAATGCCGTCATTGCAAAGCTCAGCAGTGTGGCATTTTTTTTGTGTGTCTGCCTCTGATAACAGCAATGCCATTTGCAACCTGTGCCAAAAGAAACTGAGTCGTGGGAAGTCCAACACCCACCTTGGTACAACTGCTTTGCGAAGGCACATGATCTCACATCACAAACGCCTATGGGATCAACACATGAGTACAAGCAGCACACAAACTCAAAGCCACCATGCTCCTCCTGGTCCAGCATCTTCAGCCACGTCAACCACTGCTGTCCTCCTTGCCCCCCCTCAACCAACCGCCACTCCTCCTCTCACCTTCAGCAGTTCCTGCTCATCTGCCCACAGTATGTCAGGTGTCTGTCAAGGACATGTTTGAGCGTAAAAAGCCAATGTCACAGAATCACCCCCTTGCCCGGCGACTGACAGCTGGCTTGACGGAACTCTTAGCCCGCCAGCTTTTCCCATACCAGCTGGTGGAGTCTGAGGCCTTTAAAAAATTTGTCGCTATTGGGACACCACAGTGGAAGGTACCCGGACGAAATTTTTTTTCAAAAAAGGCAATCCCAAACCTCTACCATGTCATTGAAAATGAAGTCATGGCATCTCTGGCATACAGTGTTGGGGCAAGGGTCCATCTGACCACTGATACCTGGTCTGCAAAGCACGGTCAGGGCAGGTATATCACGTACACTGCGCATTGGGTCAACCTGCTGACGGCTAGTGTTGAGCGCGAATATTCGAATAGCGAATATTAATCGCGAATATCGCAACTTCGATAATTCGCGAATATTGCGAATATACTGCTATATATTCGTTATATCGAATATTCGTCATTTTTTCCATCTGAACAAATGATTCCTCCCTGCTTAAAATGCTTGTGGGTCAATGAGTCATCGGCCCACAAGCAGAAAGCGAGGAGGAATCATGACTTTAGATGTTGAAAAAAGACGAATATTCTAAAAACGAATATATAGCACTATAGCGAATATATTCGTTTTGACATTTTTAGAATATTCGTCTTTTTCCCCCTCCAAACAGTACAGTTAAACCCCTTTGGCATACTCCTCCCCACAGCGTCCCGTCACCATGGGACGCCTGGTGGTTAGAATATACCATCGGATCTGAGTTAGATCGTGAAAACTCAAATCCGATGGTATATTCTAACACAGAAGCGTTCCCATGGTGATGAGGACAGCTAAGTAAATATGCCAACACGCGCATACATACCGGCTCCCTGCTGCCTGGAGGCACCTGTCCTCTGACAGGGCACTGTGATCTGCACTATTAACCCCTCAGATGCCGCACCTGAGGGGTTAATAGTGCTGATCTAGCACCCTGTCAGAGGTCGGAGTCCCGCCGGGCAGCAGTCTCTCCCACTATTAAAATCATTAATGGGCAGTGCGCCTAATTCCCCCCTCACCAGTATTACAAACAATAATTGGTGGCCAGTGCGATCCCCCTATTAAGCATCATTGGTGGCCAGTGTCGCCGACAATCCCTCCCCCGTATTAATTATCGCTGGTCAGTGCGCACTCAATCCCCCTCCCTCCCCAGTAAAAAATCATTGCTGGCAGTGCGCCTCCCTCTCCCCCTCCCATCATTGGTGGCAGCGGCAGCTCCGATCAGAGTCCCAGCAGTGTAATGCTGGGGCTCCGATCGATACCATGGCAACCAGGGCGCTACTGCAGTCCTGGCTGCCATGGTTGAATTAGTCAGCATTGTACTTACCTGCGCTGGGCCGCCGGGCGCTCCTTCTTCTCAAACTCACAGTTTGAGGGGAGGAGCGCCAGCAGCTAAGCTGCAATGCTGACTAACCATGGCAGCCAGGACTGCAGTAGCGTCCTAGTGCCATGTACGATCGAGCCCCAGCATTACACTGCTGAGACTGATCGAGCTGCCGCTGCCTGTGGAGGAGAGAGAGCACTGCCAGCAATGTTTACTGGAGAGGAGAGATGGCGCTGACCAGCGATATGTACGGGGAGGATGTCGACTGCCACCAATGTTTATAGAGGGACGGCACTGGCCACCAATGTGTTTGTAATACTGGTGAGATAGGCGCACTGCCATTAATGTTTTAATAGTGGGGAGGCACTGCTACCGGCGGCACCCGACCTCTGACAGGGTGCTGTGATCGCACTATTAACCCCTCAGGTGCGGCATCTGAGGGTAATAGTGCAGATCAGTGCCTGTCGAGGACAGGTGCCTCCAGGCAGCAGAGCCGCATGTATGCGCGTGTTGTATACTCTAACTCAAGCGTCCCCATCACCATGGGAGCGCCTCTGTGTTAGAATATACCATCGGTTTGAGTTTTCACGATCTAACTCAGATCCGATGGTATATTCTAACCACCAAGCGTTCCCATGGTGACGAGGACGCTTGTGAGAGGAGTATGCCAAAGGAGTTAACGAATATGGAATATAGCTATGCACTAGCAGTGCTAAGTTGAAATCGCAATGCGAATACTTTAAGTTAAATTAATCGCATTGTGATTTCAACTTAGCACTGCTGCTATATTCCATATTCGTTAACTCAGTTCTCATTCTAGCAAGCTGACCCATTATAAACCCAGCTCTAAGTTGAAATCGCAATGCGATTAATATAACTTGAATTAATCGCATTGCGATTTCAACGTAATTCCTCAAATCCGACAGTACATTTTAGTATATGGAGACGTTCCCATGGTGATGGGGACGCTCCATGAGCACGGAAGTTATGGTTGGCTTGGTAGAATTAGCGAATAGCGAATATGGCGAATGTATTCGTCATATTCCTCAAAACGAAGATAGCAGTATTCTACATCTTCGTTTTAGCAACCTATTACGTCAACTTAGCTATTACGCTAATTCTAGCAATCAAATAGGAAGGTTGACTTACCAGACAGCTGTGTTAAATTCGCTATGCGATTTTTTTTAATACAATAATTATATTACTTAATAAAATTATTATATTATATTATATTATTATTATTCTATTTATTAAAAAAAAAAAAAAATCGCATAGCGAATTTAACACAGCTGTCTCTATAGTCAACCTTCCTATTTGCTAGAATTAGCGAAGTTGACGAATAGGTTGCTAAAGCGAAGATGTAGAATACTTCGTTATCTTCGTTTTGAGGAATATGACGAATACATTCGTCATATTCGTCATCCTCGCTAATTCTAGATATGAAACCAATAGGAAAGTAGCCTTAAGTACAAATCGCAATATGCGATTATTTAAATCGCATGTTAATCGCGATAACTAGAAAAATGACGAATATTCGATTTCGACGAATATTCATACGAATATTCATACGAATATTCGCGAATTTCGTCTAAATCGAATATGGCACCTGCCGCTCATCACTACTGACAAGCATGGAATGCGTGGCTCCGCAGCGGAGTTGGTGACACCACCACGACTTGCAGGCAGACCTACTGCCACCTCCTCTACTCCTACTCCATCCTCTTCGATATCCTCCTCGGCTGAGTCCTCTTCTGCTGCGGCGTCTGGCTGCACATCAACTGATTCCCCCCAGCTCCCCAGGGGTTATTCCACATCCCGGATACGACAGTGTCACGCTGTCTTGGGGTTGACTTGCCTGAAAGCAGAGAGCCACACAGGACCAGCACTCCTGTCCGCCCTGAACACACAGGTGGATCAGTGGCTGACCCCGCACCAACTGGAGATCGGCAAAGTGGTGTGTGACAATGGAACAAATTTGTTGTCGGCATTGAATTTGGGCAAGTTGTCACATGTGCCGTGCATGGCACATGTGTTGAATCTCATCGTACAACGTTTTGTGTCTAATTACCCAGGCTTACAGGACGTCCTCAAGCAGGCCAGAAAGGTGTGTGGCCATTTCAGGCGTTCCTACACGGCCATGGCGCACTTTTCCGATATTCAGCGGCGAAACAAAATGCCAGTGAGGCGCTTGATATGCGACAGCCCGACACGTTGGAATTCAACACTCCTAATGTTCGACCGCCTGCTCCAACAAGAAAAAGCTGTCAACGAGTATTTGTATGATCGGGGTGCTAGGACAGCCTCTGCGGAGCTGTGTATTTTTTTTCCATGTTACTGGACACTCATGCGCAATGCCTGTTGGCTCATGCGTCCTTTTGAGGAGGTGACAAACCTAGTCAGTCGCAACGAAGGCACCATCAGCGACCTCATCCCATTTGCTTTCTTCCTGGAGCATGCCCTGCGAAGAGTGCTGGATCAGGCTGTAGATAAGTGTGAAGAGGAAGAGTTGTGGTCACCATCACCACCAGAAACAGCCTTGTCATTATCACTTGCCGGACCTGCGGCAACGCTGGAAGAGGAGTATGAGGAGGAGAAGTCAGAGGAGGAATGTGGCAGCTTTGAGGAGGAGGAAGACCAACCACAGCAGGCACCCCAGGGTGCTCGTTGTTGTCACCTATCTGGGACCCATGGTGTTGTACGTGGCTGGGGGGAAGAACAGACCGTCAATGACATCAGTGAGGACGAGGACGGGAAATGAGTAGCTCTGCATCCAACCTTGTTCAAATGGGGTCTTTCATGCTTTCATGTCTGTTGAGGGACCCACGTATAAAAAGGATGAAGGAGAACGACCTGTACTGGGTGGCCACGCAACTAGACCCCCAGTATAAGCAGAAAGTGGCAGAAATGTTACCAAATTAACGAAAGTCGGAAAGGATGCAGCAGTTCAAAACCAAACTAAAAAATATGCTTTACACAGCTTATAAGGGGGATGTCACAGCACAACGGGAATCTAACAGGGGAAGAGGTGAGTGTAATCCTCCTCCTACCACGGCGGCAAGGACTGGACGATTTACAGATGTGTTGTTGATGGAGGACATGCGGCGCTTTTTCAGTCCTACTCATCGCCACAGCCCTTCGGGATCCAGCCTTAGAGAACGACTCGACCGACAGGTAGCAGACTACCTCGCCTTAACAGCAGATATCAACACTCTGAGGAGCAATGAACCCCTTCACTACTGGGTGTGCAGGCTTGACCTGTGGCCTGAGCTATCCCAGTTCGCGATAGAACTTCTGGCCTGCCCTGCTTCAAGTGTCCTGTCAGAAAGGACCTTCAGTGCAGCAGGAGGTATTGTCACTGACAAGAGAAGTCGCCTCAGTCAAAAAAGTGTTGATTACCTCACCTTCATAAAGATGAATGAGGCATGGATCAAAAGGCCTGATTACATGCCTTGGCCTCAAAATGGTCCCCACGCTGCTGTATTTAATGTCTGCATACCGGATGACTTTCTTGAATTCTCCACCACCAACTAGGGTTCAAGCCGCAATGTTTTAGTCACTTTTCTGCCTGGAAAATATCAATTTTTCCGGCCGCTGCTACAATAGCGGCTGCAACAATGCCATTATTTTTCAGGCATGTTTACATGCCTATTTGTTCTGTCCTATGGTGCAGCACTGTGGCTGCAAAAACAAACCAAAAAAAAAGGCACATACAAGTGTCAATTCCCCTTCGTGATCGTTACCTTGTTGTGGTGAAGGGGCTTGCGTATCACAATGAAGCAATCATCACCTCTATGAGTGTGGTGGCAATGTTGCCACACCCCAGATGATAAGGCCATTGCTTCTTTATGGTCAGACCAAAAACGATCGGACGGCTGGATAATATTTCATAGAAAAAACATTAATTTACCTTTTTTTGTTATATGTTGTATGGGTTTTTAATACATAAAATAAAAAATCATAATAAAGTCTCTTAATAGTTTATTAGAAATGATGCAGACAATTAAAAAAATCCCCATCAATTCCAATACGAAGCAAGTACAGAGCTCAGAACTAAATTATTTCATGATGTCATAATGGTTCGCTGATTCGACAATGGTTAATCAATTCGACCGGATAGGGTACGTAACAGGGATTAAACTGATAGGAATAGTACTAGTTAAGACACCACTCATATAGGGTGTCACAGCACATTGCTCTGTGCACGCGCAGTGCCCCAATTTGGGAGTATGAGGACCGACCAAGCTGCTTTTTCCATCTCCCGATTCCTGAAATCAATTCAGTTTGGTGTATGAGAGTTTGGTCTGTCACTGTGAAAGCAGTCGAAGGTACCCGGCCTAAATTTTGTTTCACAAAAGGCAATCCCTGATATGGGATGTAACAGGGATTAAACTGATGAGAATAGTACTACAGAAAATACCACTCATATCGGGTGTGACAGTAAATTACACGGCGCAGACGCAGTGACCGTGGATTAAAACAGAGTGGAGGGAGCCAGCGTTTTTTTAACCATCTCTCAGTTCGAAAAATCTATTCAATAAATGGCCCCCAGATTGGGGACATTAGAGGGATTAAACTGATGAGAATAGTACTACAGAAAATACCACTTATATCGGGTGTGACAGTAACTTGCACGGCGCAAACGCAGTCACCGTGGATAAAAATAAAGGGAAGGGAGCCAGCGTTTTTTTAACCATCTCCCCATTCGAAAAATCTATTCAATAAATGGCCCCCAGATTGGGGACGTTAGAGGGATTAAACTGATAAGAATAGTACTACAGAAAATACCACTCATATCGGGTGTGACAGTAAATTGCACGGCGCAGACGCAGTGACCGTGGATAAAAACAAAGGGGAGGGAGCCAGCGTTTTTTTAACCATCTCCCCGTTCGAAAAATCAATTCAATTCACCTTTTGGTGATGTACGTGGCTGGGTGGAGGAAGAAACCTTCAATGACATCACCGGGACGTGGCTAGCTTGGTATCCAACCTTGTGCAAATGGGGAGTTTGCGGTTGTGCAAATGAACTGTTTGCGGTTGTTTGCGGTGCATTAAAAGGGGAGTTTGGTCTGTCAATGTCTGTAAAGTGGGCGTAACCCTTACACTACCTGATCGATACAACATCATACCTGATTGCATACACACACTGGATGTTTTAAAGCATGTTATTCCAAACAATTTTGGAATGTTAGTTGATTTATGCCCTTTATGGATTGAAACCCGACTCTGCGTCCACTACGTAATTTTCCATGGGAGTTTTGCCATAGATCCCCCTCCAGCATGCCACAGTCCAGGTGTTAGACCCCTTGAAACAACTTTCCCATCACTATTGTGGCCAGAAAGAGTCCCTGTGGGTTTTAAAATTCGCCTGCCAATTGAAGTCTATGGCGGTTCGCCCGGTTCGCCCGTTCGCGAACATTTGCGGAAGTTCGCGTTCGCTGTTTGCGAACGGAAAATTTTATGTTCGCGACATCACTAGTCTTCCCCCACAACGATCGATTGATCGATGGGAATGGAGAAATCACGTTTGCCAGGACATAGGATCTGAAGTGGGTATGGATGTTTGGGCGGAGCCCCAATGTCCTGGAAATCGCCAGGCCCCTCTTTTTTTCCTTGCATATTTTTTGGCAGAGATTTTTTCATCCACATCGATCGATGCGAATGAAGAAATCTGTGCCGTTCATTTTTTCTTTCAGCCCAGAGGCTGAACGGAAAAAAAATCTCATTGCCTGTATGCTCAATATAAGGAGAATAGCAGAAACTCCTTATGCTGGCCATACATGTAATGATTGCGGAGCCCCTTAAATGCCATGGCAGTACAAACACATCACATGTGACCCCATTTTGGAAAGAAGACACCCCAAGGTATTTGAGGGGCATATTGAGTCCATGAAAGATTGAACTTTTTGTCACAAGTTAGCGGAAAGGGAGACTTTGTGAGAAAAAACTAAAAAAATCAAATTCCGCTAACTTGTGACAAAAAAAAAAATCTTCTATGAACTCGCCATGCCCCTCACAGAATACCTTGGGGTGTCTTCTTTCTAAAATGGTGTCACATTTGGGGTATTTTTACTGCCCTGGCATTTTAGGGGCCCTAAAGCGTGAGAAGAAAAATGCGTATGGTATGTCACCACTGCAGTTAGAACAACAAAGACCAGCTGGGAGGACATTATTATTATAGCAATGTCATTATAACATCTCAGGCCTCCCCTTTAATAAAATTTGCGATCGAGGATCCTAATGGACATTTTTACGCATTTGGATACACCAAAACACATTGCCCTACTTCTCCTGAGTATGGAGATACCACATGTGTGACAATTTTTTGCAGCCAAGATGCGCAAAGGGGCCCTAATTCCAAGGAGTACCTTTAGGATTTCACAGGGCATTTTTACGCATTTGGATTCCAAACTCCTTCTCACGCTTTAGGGGCCCCTAAAATGCCAGGGCAGTATAAATACCACACAAGTGAGCCCATTTCGGAAAGTAGACACCCTAAGGTATTCGCTGATGGGCATAGTGAGTTCATGGAAGTTTTTATTTTTTGTCACAAGTTAGCGGAAAATGAAATTTTTTGAAAAAAATAAATAAAAAATTTCCGCTAACTTATGACAAAAAAGAAAAACTTCCATGAACTCACTATGCCCATCAGCGAATACCTTAGGTTGTCTACTTTCCGAAATGGGGTCATTTGTGGGGTGTTTGTACTGTCTGGGCATTGTAGTGCCTCAGAAATCATGAGTGCTCAGAAAGTCAAAATGCGGAAATTCACTTTTTTGCAACCTAGTTTGTAAACGCTATAACTTTGACCCAAATTAATAAATATACACTTCTTGCATTTTTTTTTTATCAAAGACATGTAGAACAATAACTTTGGTGAAAAATTTATATAGAAATGTAGTTTTTTTTTTTTTTAATTTTACAACAGAAATTGAAAAATGTCATTTTTTTGCAAAAATGTCGTTAAATTTTTATTAATAGCAAAAAAAGTAAAAATGTCAGCAGCAATGAAATACCACCAAATGAAAGCTCTATTAGTGAGAAGAAAAGTAGGTAAAATTAATTTGGGTGGTAAGTTGTATGACAGAGCAATAAACGGTGAAAGTAGTGTAGTGCAGAATTGTAAAAAGTGGCCTGGTCATTAAGGGTGTTTAAGCTAGGGGGCTGATGTGGTTAAACAGGCAGAAAAAAAAATGATTACACATTTCCTTTAAACAATAAGAGAGACAATTAGGAGGTGATCTGAATAATATGTAATACATAGTGTACATTCAGTATGTATACACATAATGGACATATTAACTATTCAGTTAAAGAACTTTGCAATGAAATTGTGAAGCCAGCTTTGCATCTAGAAGTCAACGAGAAAGATAAGTGTAAACTGCACAACTGCGGGTGGGTGTCTGTGAGTTCAAGAAGGATTTATATTCCATGAGACCAAATTGGAGGCGACTGACCATGAGATGCTATGTCTTTTTAAACGCAAACTATGCAGATGTAACTATGTTGAAATTGTTGTTTCGATACCAAAATTTTGATTCGGTATCGATACCATAAAAAAGTATTGCGATACTCGATACCATTCGATATCACGTGGAAAAAAATAAAACGACAAAAAAGTCACGTGTATTCCACATTTTTTGGAACGGCAGGGCCATAATACAACAGTCCCATCCTATTTTTTGGGGGGACAAGGCGACTAAAAGAAAATGGAGAAATTTAAAAAAAAAATTTCTTTAACGGTGCGGGTGTTCACCAAATAAGAGGATTTTTTTGATAGTTTGGACTTTTCGGACGCGGCGATATGTAATATTTTATTTATTTATTGTTTATATATTTTATATGTAAAATTGGGAAAGCTGGTGATTTATACTTAATATTTTGTACCCCTGACGAAGCCGGACGTACCGGCGAAACGCGTTGGATGTCCTTACTTTTCGGCTGAGGTCCACATTCTGGCAACGGTACAGGTTTAGACATACTGTATTAGCCTCGCTTTATCTGGTCTATTTGGGGATCATGGTTCTCCCTTATTTATGTCTGTCACTTGATCCATATCACTGTTTGATATATTTTTTGCTGGCTGCTATTGTTGTGTCATTATATGATAGACTGTTTTAGACCTCACTGTAGTGTTGGCATATTACACACCAACACTGTGTCTCATTGTATACAATTTTTAACGTGTTTTGAGTGTTTTTTGTCCATGTATTAACCACCTCCCGTCACGCTAACGCCGAAAGGCGTACAGGAGGTGGTTCTCTCAGGTCTCAATCACGCCTATCGGCGTCATCCCACAAGACCCGAGATTTCATGTGAACGCGCGCATGCGCGTGCGTTCACTGCAGCCCGACAGGTTAGAACTTAGTCTACAGCCTGCCAGCGCTGATCATGTAGATGTCAGCATCCAAATCGCATCCAAATCGCATATCAGATGCTGTTTTTTGTAAACAGCATCTGATATTCCTGCTGCCCGCTGCTCTGGTGGTCAGAACTATATAGAAAATGCCTTTTCTTGTCCGCAATCGCGGACAAGAATAGGAGATGTTCTATATTTTTGTGGACCTGAAAGTGCGGACCCGGAAGTGCGGATCCGCAATTCCGGATCCGAGCGGGACAAAGTCTGTCCCCATAGAAATGAATGGGTCCGCAATTCCGATTCGCAAAATGTGGAACAGAATTGTGGACGCGTGAATGGGGCCTAAGGGTCCCTTATCACAGCCAGTTAGTTAGCTACTTGTTAGGTAGTTAGCGCCCAGCCCACCGCACCGCAGTCACTAATTAGTCGCTGATTAGCGTCATCGCTGTCGCTAATCAGCACTAGTACTATATAGTATCTGTAAGTGATCAAGACTGATCGCAATCAGATCTATATCAGTACATTAGGGTCACCTTAGGCTCTACAAAAAACGCAGTGTTCGCCCGATCAGGCCTGATCTTGTGCGCACACTTGCGTTCAGTCCGCCCCACCTCAGTGACAGAATTTTTTTTCTGATCACTGCAAAAACACCATAAAATTGCTGCGGCGCTATAAAGATCACTTTTGAGCTTTTTTGATCTTTATTAGCGATCGCAGCTTTAGGGTCCATTCACACGTCCGTGGTGTGCTGCGGACCCGCAAATTGCGGATCCGCAGCACACCATGCTGGCACTCTCCATAGAGATTCCTATTCTTGTCCGTAGGCTGCGGAAAAGAATAGGACATGCTCTATCTTTTGCGGAGCTGCGGCCAGATGTTTCGGGGGCCGAAACCCGGAAGTTCGCGGCCGCAGCTCCGCAAATGCTGATGCAGAGAGCACATAGTGTGCTCTCCGCATCACCGCCAGCACCATTCACATTGAATGGGTCCGCATCTATTCCGCAGAATTGCGGAATAGATAGGGACATTTTTGCGGATGTGTGAATGGGGCCTTTACTTCGCAAGCACTCCTATGTCCTTTCCCCTCTTTTTTTTTGCATATTTTTTGGCAGAGATTTTTTCATCCACATTGATCATTGCGAATGAAGAAATCTGTGCCGTTCATTTTTTCTTTCAGCCCAGAGGCTGAATGGAAAAAAAAAATCTCATTACCCGTATGCTCAATATAAGGAGAATAGCAGAAACTCCTAATGCTGGCCGTACAAACACCCCACAAATGACCCCATTTCGGAAAGTAGACACCCCAAGGTAATTCGCTGAGGGGCATATTGAGTCCATGAAAGATTGAACATTTTGTCACCAGTTAGTGGAATATGAGACTTTGTAAGAAAAAAAAGAAAAAAGAAAAAAAAACAATTTCCGCTAACTTGTGCCAAAAAAAAATCTTTTATGAACTCGTCATGCCCCTCACGGAATACCTTGGGGTGTCTTCTTTCTAAAATGGGGTCACTTGTGGGGTATTTATACTGCCCTGGTATTTTAGTGGCCCCTAAAGCGTGAGAAGTCGTTTGGAATCCAAATGTGTAAAAACGCCCTGTGAAATCCTAAAGGTAGTCATTGGAATTCGGGCCCCTTTGCGCATCTTGGCTGCAAAAAATTGTCACACATGTGGTATCGCCGTACTCAGGAGAAGTAGGGCAATGTGTTTTGGGGTGTATTTTTACATATCTCTGTAAATGACAACTTTTTCAATTTTTTTATACAAAGTTGTCAATTTACAGAAATATTTCTCTCACCCAGCATGGGTATATGTAAAAATACACCGCAAAACACATTGCCCTACATCTCCTGAGTACGGCGATACCACATGTGTGCCACTTTTTTGCAGCCTAGGTGCGTAAAGGGGCGGAAAGTCCAATGAGTATCTTTATGCTTTACAGGGCTGCTCACAATTTAGCCCCGCTCATTTCAGAATGTAGACACCCCAAGGTATTCACTGAGGGGAATAGTGAGTTTGTGGGAGATTTTTTTTTTTTTGCCAGAAGTTAGCAGAAATGGAAACTTTATTATTATTTTTTTCCTTAGAAAGTGTCATTTTCTGCTAACTTGTGAAAAAAAATTAAATGATACATGAACTCATCATGCCCCTCCGCGAATACTTTGTGGTGTCTTCCTTCTAAAATGGTGTCATTTGGGGGGTATTTATACTTTCCTGGCATTCTAGCACCTGAAGAAACATGACAGGTGCTCAGAAAGTCAGAGCTGCTTCAAAATGCGGAAATTCACTTTTTTGTACCATAGTTTGTAAACGCTATAACTTTTGCACAAACCAATAAATATACACTTATTGGATTTTTTTATCAAAGACATGTAGCACAATAAATTCTGACACAAACTTGTATAGAAATGTAATTATATTTGAACAATTTTACCAGAAAAATTAAAAATGCACTTTTTTTGATAAAATTGCTGTCTTTTTTGATTAATATCAGAAAAACGAAAAATGTCAGCAGCAATCAAATATCACCAAAAGAAAGCTGTATTTGTGAGAAGAAAAGGAGGTAAAATTCATTTGGGTGCCAAGTTGCATGACTGAGCAATAAACCGTTAAATTTGTGAAGTCCTGATTTGTAAAAAAGGGCCTGGTCACTAGGGGGGTAAAAACCTGTGGTCCTAAAGTGGTTAATAAACATTTTTTTTATATATATATATATGATATGGGTGATTGTGCATTCCTGTAGTGGCTATCTGGACTCTCTGGGTCAATTTTCAATTTTTTTTACTTAATATTTGGGTGTACATTTTTATTTACTTTTTTTTTTTTTTTTTTACAGTTTATTTATTAACTTTTTCCCCCTTAGGGTCTAGAATCTGGGTTTATTTTCACCCTATTCACCCTAATAGAGCTCTATTAGGGTGAATAAGATCTCACACTCTCTCTGCTGCTCTGTGCACAGTACACACAGCAGCAGGGAGCTGACCATGGCAGCCAGGACTTCAGTAGCGTCCTGGTTGCCATGGTAACTGATCGGAGCCGATCGGAGCAGATATACGACATCCATTGATTTGCCGCTGTCAAGTCTAAAATTTACCTGCTAATAGAAACTAATTAAATTAGTTTGATATGACCGATCACTCATGAAGCCATGCTGATATGGTGTTATTTGCTTATTTTCATTAAGGTACTCCAAGATAGCATCTCTTAGAAAACCTTCAAACAGTTTACCCATGACATATGTTAAACTTACCAGCCTATAGATTCCGGGCTCTGTTTTTGGACCCTTTTTGAATATTGGCACCGCATTTGCTATGCGTCAATCCTGTGGAACCCTCCCTGTCAGTATAGAGTCCTTAAATATCAGAAATTAGGGTCTGGCTATGACATTACTTAATTCTCTTAGGATACGGGGGTGTATGCCATCTGGTCCTGGCGATTTGTCTATTTTAATCTTTTTAAGACGGTGATGTATTCTTCTAGGTCTGACAGGGCACTTTTAATGAGGAATTTACTTTTACATTCTGCATTTGATCTGAAAGTTTATTTTCCTTAGTGAATACAGTGGAGAAAAAATATTTAATAGCTTTGCTTTCTCCTCATCGCTCTCTGAAACTCCCTCCTCATTACTTTATAGTGGGCTGACACCTCCAGATTTATACTTTTACCATTTATATAATTGAAGAACATTTTAGGGTTCGTTTTTCTCTCTTTGACAATTAATCTCTCGGTCTCTAGTTTGGCTGCTTTTGTTTGTTTTTTGAACATTCTATTTTTTTCCTTATAGTTTTTTAGTGCTTACTCGCTACCCTCCTGAGTGATTTAAATGCTTTCTTTTTGTAATTTATTGCTTTATTTACAGTTCTATTTATCCACATTGGGTTTTTCTTGTTCCTTAAACTTTTTTTCCCATAAGGTATGTACCGCTCACAATTACATTTTAGGATGCTAGTAAAAATATCCCATTTTGTGGCTGTATGTTTATTTTTGAGGACTTTGTCCCAGTTATAGTAGTTAGGCGTATGGCCTCTCTTAGTTGGCTAAATTTAGCTTTTTTAAAGTTTAGTATTTTTGTTCCTCCCTGAAGAAACACTTATTTGAATAACAATTAGAAGGTTATTACTTTATGGTCACTATTTTCCGGGTGTCCCCCAACCTGCACATATGTTGTTCTGTCAGGTCTTTTGGTTAATACTAAGTCCAGTATGTCTGTCCCTCTAGTCTGGTCCTGAACCAGTTGGGAAAGGTAATGGTCTTTGGTTATTGCCAAAAACTTGTTTCCTTTATGAGAGATACAGTTTTCAGTTTCTCAGTCTATATCTGGGTAGTTGAAATCCCCCATAATAACAACCTAATTATGACCTGCCGCCTCGTCTATCTCGTTATTGTGTTTGTTTCCATGTATTTCTACCCACAGTGACTCCACATGTTCATGTCCCTCACCTATATCTTCTTGGACTGTGGGCTTTAGACAGTACATAACGGCAGACCCCTCCCCCTCTCTGTTTTTAGTAACATAGTTTTATAAGGCCAAAAAGACATCTGTTCATCCAGTTCAGCCTGTTATCCTGCAAGTTAATCCAGAGGAAGGCAAAAAAAAATCTGTGAGGTAGAATCCAATTTTCCTTACTTAAGGGGAAAAAACAACAATTGGATCAACAACCCATCTCTAGTAGCTATAGCCTGTAATATTATTACCCTCCAGAAATACATCCAGGCCCCTCTTGAACTCTTTTAGTGAACTGACCATCACCACCTCCTCAGGCAGAGAGTTCCATAGTCTCACTGCTTTTACCGTAAACAATTCCTCTTCTATGGTTGTGTACATACCTTCTTTCTTCCAGATGTAGAGGATGTCCCCTCGTCACAGTCACAGTCCTGGGGATAAATAGATGATGGGAGAGATCTCTATACTGACCGCTGATATATTTATACATACAGTCATGTGAAAAAATTAGGACACCCTTTGAAAGCATGTGGTTTTTTGTAACATTTTTAATAAATGGTTATTTCATCTCCGTTTCAACAATACAGAGAGATTAAAGTAATCCAACTAAACAAAGAAAACTGAAGAAAAGTCTTTTCAAGATCTTCTGTAAATGTCATTCTACAAAAATGCCTATTCTAACTGAGGAAAAAGATAGGACACCCTTGCCCCTAATAGCGAGTGTTACCTCCTTTGGCTGAAATAACTGCAGTGAGACGGTTCTTGTAGCCATCTACCAGTCTTCGACATCGGTCTGAGGAAATTTTACCCCACTCCTCAATGCAGAACTTTTTCAGCTGTGAGATGTTTGAGGGGTTTCTTGCACGTACAGCCCTTTTCAAGTCACCCCACAGCATCTCAATGGGATTCAAATCTGGACTTTGACTTGGCCATTCCAGGACTCTCCATTTCTTCTTTTTCAGCCAATCTTTGGTTGATTTACTAGTATGTTTTGGGTCATTGTCATGTTGCATGGTCCAGTTCCGCTTCAGCTTTAATTTTCTAACTGATGGTCTCACATGTTCTTCAAGCACCTTCTGATACACAGTAGAATTCATTGTGGATTCTATGATGGTGAGCTGACCAGGTCCTGCTGCAGCAAAGCAGCCCCAAACCATGACACTTCCACCTCCATGCTTCACAGTTGGTATGAGGTTCTTTTCTTGGAATGCTGTGTTTGGTTTACGCCAAACATGTCCTCTGCTGTTGTGTCCAAATAATTCAATTTTGGACTCATCTGTCCAAAGAACATTATTCCAGAAGTCCTGGTCTTTGTCAACTTTATCTCTGGCAAATGTCAGTCTGGCCTCGATGTTTCTCTTGGAAAGCAAAGGTTTCCTCCTTGCACACCTCCCATGCAAGTTAAACTTGTACAGTCTCTTTCTGATTGTAGAGGCATGTACTTCTACATCAACAGTAGCCAGAGCCTGCTGTAGTTCTCGAGATGACACTTTAGGGTTTTTGGAGACCTCTTTAGCATCTTGCGGTCTGCTCTTGGGGTGAACTTGCTGGGGCGACCAGTCCTGGGCATGTTGGCAGTTGTTTTGAAAGCCCTCCACTTGTAGACTATCTTCCGTACAGTGGAATGGCTGATTTCAAAATCTTTGGAGATCTTTTAAATCCCTTCCCAGACTCATAGGCTGCTACAATCTTTTTCTGAAGTCCTCTGACAGCTCTTTTGCTCTCACCATGGTGCTCACTCTCACTTCAACAGTCAGGAGCACACCAAACTAAATGTCTGAGGTTTAAATAGGGCAAGCCTCATTCAACATGCAGAGTAACGATCTACTAATTATGTGCACCTGGTGTGATATACCTGTGTGAGATCTGAGCCAATTTAAGAGGGAATACATGTGAGGGTGTCCTATCTTTTTCCTCAGTTAGAATAGGCATTTTTGTAGAATGACATTTACAGAAGATCTTGAAAAGACTTTTCTTCAGTTTTCTTTGTTTAGTTGGATTACTTTAATCTCTCTGTATTGTTGAAACGGAGATGAAATAACCATTTATTAAAAATGTTACAAAAAACCACATGCTTTCAAAGGGTGTCCTAATTTTTTCACATGACTGTAGTTATTAGATCTCCCCTCAGTCATCTTTTTTCTAGAGTGAATAACCCTAATTTTAATAATGTTTCAGGGTACTGTAGTCCATCCATTCCAGTAGTTGCCCTCCTCTGAACCCTCTCCAGCTCTGCTATGTCTGCCTTTTTCACAGGAGCCCAGAACTGTACACAGTATGTATGGTCTGACTAGAGATTGTAAAGTGGTAGGACTATGTTCTCATCACGGGCATCTATGCCCCTTTTGATGCAACCCATTATCTCTTTGGCCTTTGCAGCAGCTGCCTGACACTGGTTTCTACAGCTTAGTTTGCTGTTCACTTAAATTCCTAGGTCCTTTTCCAGTTATTACTTTAGTTGCCCTCCTCTGAACCCTCTCCAGCTCTGCTATGTCTGTCTTGTTCACAGAAGCCCAGAACTGTACACTGTACTCCATGTGTGGTCTGACTAGTGATTTGTAAAGTGGTAGGACTATGTTCTCATCACGGGCGTCTATGCCCCTTTTGATGCAACCCATTATCTTATTGGCCTTGGCAGTAGCTGCCTGACACTGGTTTTTGCAGCTTAATTTGCTGTTTATTAAAATTCCTAGATCCTTTTCCATGTCAGTGTTACCCAGTGTTTTACCATTTAGTATGTACTGGTGACTTGCATTATTCCTTCCCATGTGCATAAACTTACATTTGTCAGTGTTAAACCCCATCTGCCACTTCTCTGCCCAAGCCTCCAATCTATCCAGATCCATCTGTAGCAGTATGCTGTCCTCTTCCATGTCGATTACTTTACACAGTTTAGTGTCATCTGTAAAAATAGATATTTTACTGTGAAAGCCTTCTACAAGATCATTAATAAATATATTGAAGAGAATAGGGCCCAATACTGACCCCTGAGGTACTCTACTAGTGACAGTGACCCAATCTGAGTGTGTACCGTTAATAACCACCCTCTGTTTTCTATTATTGAGCCGGTTACTTACCCACATACAGACATTTTCCCCCAGTCCAAGCATTCTCATTTTATATAATAAACTTTTATGCGGTACAGTGTCAAATGCTTTGGAGAAGTCCAGATATACGACATCCATTGAATCGCCACTGTCAAGTCTAGAACTTACCTCCTCATAGAAACTGATTAAATTAGTTTGACAGACTGTAAGCCTGTACATTAACTGCCCAGTCATAGCTATCATCCAACCATGTCTCAGTTATTCCCACTATGTCATAGTCCTCCTCACACATCACTAATTCCATTTCATTAGTTTTATTAGTCAGGCTTCTGGCATTAGTATACATACAATTAAGAGGTTTATGTATATTTTTTACCCTCACCTTTCCTTCTGAACTGTTCTAGTCCTTTCTTCCGTTCCTCCCCCAGTCCCATTACCTTGCCCCGGTCTCTATCTGCACTATCTTCCAATCCTATAACGTAATAACCCTCCCCCAGTCCTTAGTTTAAACACTTCTCCAACCATCTAGCCATCTTCTCCCCCAACACAGCTGCCTCTTCCCCAGTGAAGTGCAGCCCATCCCTACGAAAGAGCCTATAATCGACAGAGAAGTCGGCCCAGTTCTCCAGGAACCCAGACCTCTCCTTCCTACACCAGTTCTTGAGCCACTTGTTAACCTCCCTAATCTCCTGCTGCCTTTCTTGTGTGGCTCGTGGTATAAGTAGTATTTCAGAAAACACTACCTTTGAGGTCCTTGCCCTAAGCTTGTGACCTAAATCTCTAAAATAATTTTTAAGGACGCTCCACCTACCTCTAACTTTGTCATTGGTTCCGATATGGACCATGACTGCTGGATCTTCTACAGCCCCTCCCAGTAATCGGTCAGCCCGATCTACGATGTGTCTAACTCGAGCACTAGGAAGACAACACATGGTTTGACCATCCCGTCTTTGTTGCAGATCGCCCTATCTGTACCCCTAATAATTGAGTCTCCCACTACCAGCACCTTTATGGCTGCCCTGCTCTCCTGGTCCCCTGCTTACTGGAGCTGACATTCCCCTGACTGGCAGAGGAAGGATCCGGCTGCAGCAGTGCTCTCCCCGAACTGACATCCCCCTCATCTGCCAACCTTGCAAACTTGTCAGATCAGGGCTAGCCTCCCTGGCCCTCTTCCCTCTACCCTGCTTTCTAACTATTATCCAGCTAGCTACCTCACTTTCCTGATCCTCCTAGCTACCACCCTCCTCCACATCTATCCCATAGAGTGCTTGCTCAGTGAGCAGCAAACTCTTTTCCAAATTGTCAATGCTTCGCAGGTTAGATACACGGTTAGATACACGATGTACGATTCCAAATGGGCAATTTGCTCATATTTTGATCAAAAATATGCAGCCTCAAATGGTTGTTCCAGGACTGCATACATAAGACAAGATGTGCACTGGACTGCGCTTTCAATAATGGAACACATACTAAATAAGGATTACGCAAGAAAAGAGAAAAAATACAATATGGTGCAGTGATAAGAATCTAACTTACTGTAGTTTCCTCCTAAAGTCCCTGAATCTGAAGTCATGTAATCTAAAGTCACACACTTAATACAAACACACACTTGAACTCAAACACGAGAACGCTCACAAACTCGTGCTGTTTGTCTGCTTGTATAAGTGCACTGCAGTGACTAATGACTCTAGCACCAGAACCATTGAGTAATCGGGCCATATGATAATATTTTATTGTGGGGATATCGTTTACATGTCACTTGGGATCATTGATTACCAGAGTTGGCATTTGATGCATCATTTTTAATAACTGTATTACTAACTGACTTAGTTTGCATAAAATTGGTCATTTAAATATTTAGTAAAAAAATGCTATTCCTGGAAAATCTTTGAGGAACTACATACATAGTGATTGATTTATCTTCTAAGCAGGAACAGAATGTTAACAGAACTTTTCAGAGAAAGGCAAATGAATTTATTGGCTCTGGTCCCACAGTATGTCCACAGATTAAAGTTGTGTTTCAGATGCCTACAATGACTGTGGTTAGTTACTGCACTGCATATACACACGCTGTATGATGTGTGTTTCGAGGTAGTCATCAGTCTCCTAAGGCTCCTGTCATCTCAATAACACCTGCAAATTAAAACATCTGACACTTCTTCATAGTGAAAAGTATATTCTACATGTGGGCTGAACAACGAGGAGAAGATAAATAAAATGTTTTCTAGGCTAGATTTTCAATGGAAGTTAATAACAACACATTTTTAATATGTTAATATTTCAGGAGCATATTCTCCTTACAGAGCAACTGTAATGTGTCCTGGCATGTATGTTTGAATAACTACGTGCATCCCCCTTGTAATAACAACTCTAGGGCATCTATTTTATGAGTCTTTGTTGTGCCATTACTTTATTATTCCTGATAGAAGTTTTGAATAAATTGCCTGTAGTTTTCAATGAAGGTCCAGAGTGGTGTTAAAATTTGGTAGTGGGTCCCTGCACAGTCTGACACTAGCGCAACTGATTAGATATTGTCAGACTGTGCAGAGACACCCCCCCAACTAGTAACATCCATCTGGACAATCATTGTAAACTGCTAGAAATTCATTCATAACTTTCAGAAGGAATAATAAATGAATATCACATCATAAAATTATAAGAATAGATGCTCCAGAATTATAAATACAAGGGGGAATACAATGAGTTGCTAAAACAGACATGTCATAAGAGATTATAGTTCTTCTTTATAGCTCCTGTAAATATAGGAGCTAATTTATCATAAGCGGTATTTGGTCAGAAAGAATGGGATGGCACTGTGCTTTCATTAAGGTCCGGGTGCACAGTAGGTCGGATCCCCATCAAAATAAAATGAAAGGACCGGCACTCCATAATTTCTTTGCAAAAAAGACTTCTTTTTTTTTGCAAAGAAATTACGGAGTGCCGGTCCTTTCATTTTATTTTGAAGCGGTATTTGTTGTCAGTCAGAAGTCAGTTTTGACTGAGTCTGCATGGATGTACTGTAGTTTTTGCTTTATAAGATACACCTGATAACAAGATGCACCTAAGGTTTTAAAGGAAGAAAAATAAGAAAAAAAAAAAATGTCATCAGACCATAGAACAGACCCCCAGTCTTCATCAGCCCCCTAAGTTAGACCCCCAATCTTCATCAGACTCCCATACCAGACCTCACATCAGGTCCCCATATCCGACTTCAGATCAGACCCCCAGTTCAGACCTCTGATTAGAACCCATATCAGACCCCTGATCAGACCTCAGATCAGATTCCAATATCAGACCTCATATCAGAGCTCAGATCAGAACTCCATATCAGACCTCATAACAGACCCCCCCCCCATACAAGATCTCAGATCAAACCTGCAATAACAGACCCCCATATCAGAGCTCAGATTAGATCCCCGTATAAGAGCTCAGATCAGACCCTCATATCAGAGCTCAGATCAGATCCCCATCACAGTTAAAATAAATAAATTAACTTACCTCTCCTGCTCTATCACTACTCTCAGATCTGGCGGTCTCTCCTGCACTCACTACTCCTTGGTCTTCTCCAAGCCCACGCTGCACTGTGACCTGACTGTGTACAATGTCAGGTCATAGTATGCACACTACATTTTGACGCTGTAGGCAGTGGGGACACATTTCAGCATGGAGCCTGGAGGAAGACCAAGGAGCGGTGAGTATAGGCAGTGCTTGCAGCGCTACAGTCACCGCTCCCTGCCCTACTGCATACTACTGAGAGCTTTCATAATGATGATACAGCCATTTACGGGGTGTATTAATAGGAAATATGCGTACATCCTATTAGTGTTTGTACATTGATTTTACATTGTATTACTTTTTTTTTTGGGGGGGGGGGGGGTTATTATTAGGAAAGAAAGGGAAAAATATATGTCATTATTGCTGTTCTGCCATGAAGTTACATTATACTGAAGCTATTTACGGGGTGTATTAATAGGAAAGATACTTACGTCCCATTAGCCGTTCTGCTTTGATTTGACATTGTAACATTTTTTTTGAGGGGGGGGGGTGTATTAATAGAAAAAAAACAAAGGAAAAATATATGTCATAATTGCCATTCAGCTGGGAATTTACATTGTACTACAGCCATTTACTGGTTGTATTAATTGGATAGATACATATGTCCTATTATCTGTTCTGCATTGATTTTACATTGTTTTACTTTTTTGGGGGGGTGTATTAATAGCAAAATATATATATAAATATGTCATAAGTGTCATTCGGCAGTGAAGTTACATTGTACTACAGCCATTTATGTGGTGTAGAAAAAGGAAATATACGTACGTCCCATCACCTGTTCTGCTGTGAATTGTGATTGTTATATATTTTTTTGTGGTGTAGAAATAGGAAAAAAAGAAGAAAATATATGTCATAATTGGCATTCAGCGGTGAAATTACATTGTACTACAGCCATTTACGTGGGGTAGAAAAATAAAATATACGTACGTCCCATCACCTGTTCTGCTGTGAATTGTGATTGTTAGATATTTTTTTGGGGTGCAGAAATAGGAAAAAAAAGAAGAAAATATATATTCATAATTGGCATTCAGCGGTGAAATTAGATTGTACTACAGCCATTTACGTGGGGTAGAAAAATAAAATATACGTACGTCCCATCACCTGTTCTGCTGTGAATTGTGATTGTTAGATATTTTTTTGGGGTGCAGAAATAGGAAAAAGAGTAATTGCTATTCTGCAGTGAATTGTGTTTTTTTTTTTTTTGGGGGGAATTTATTAATCATAAATATATATATAGATTTGTCTTAATTGCCATTCAGCGGTGAAGTTACATTGTACTACAGCCTTTTTTGGGGGGATATTATTTAAATTTTATTTCTTTTATCATACAGTATGTCAGACAGACAGGTAACAGGCCCTTCAAAGAGAACGGACAGTGGCCAAAATGTTTCTGTCGCAGGCAGCAGAAGAAGGGGGGTGGCAGCAGGAGTCGCAGCGAGAGACCTGAGCTCGCCGTGTCATCTAGCAGTCGTGTCTTGACCAGCAAACCAGCAGTGCTTGAATAATTGACTCAGTCTTCAAGTTGGTCGCAAGTGACATCAGACACCCTCAGCCAAGAGTCGGTGGGTTCCTCTGACACGACACTTAGCTGGCATGGCCCGGGAGAAGGCCCTGTTTCCCCCCACCTGTCCTGAACCTTATTCTGTCATTTTCAGTTCCCTCAGCGCGAAAAGTATTAAATACCATAGGCTCGGCTCCACTTATCAACCAGGACGAGCTACTAGAGGACAGTCAGCAGCTACTGCCTAGCCAAGATCTGGAGGAGACATCCACCGCTTTCTCCAGTAGGTGGGCAAGTAGTGATGAGGAGAGTCACATGGGAGCAGGTGATGCGAGCGATCAGGCTCCTGGCCCTGAGACCATTGGGGAGACATCAGTGACGTGCAGACAGTAGCAGATGATGCCAATCGCACTTGGGAGCCGGGTAAAGAAGGGGCTTCATCATCAGGAGAAGAGGGTGGCAGCTTGTGCGTGAGGCAACGGCTGAGCCAGCAGGGTGGCAGCATGGTTGTGAGTCAGCAGGGTGGCATCAGTGGGATCCCGCTTCGCAGGAGCCTACCGGCCTGTAAAGTAGTGGTGCAGGAATTCACGGAGGCAGTGGTAGCAGGCAGTCAGCGCTGAGTGTTGGTGGGAAAATGCCATACTTGGCGGTGTGGCAATTTTTTGTTAGGGCGCCGGAGGAGGTGAACATGGCCATTTGCCAGATTTGTGGGCAGAAGGTGAAGTGTGGCCAGGGTGCCAATGTGGGCACCATGGCCCTGCGTCAACACATGCAGCGTCACCATAAAGTGGACTGGGAGAACTGTGGCACTGATGTGGTGGTCCAGCCTGCCGCAGCAACTGCTGCATCACCCAGTGGCAGGCACCCAATTTCATGCAGTCAAGGCTCCACCACCTAAACCAAAGGGAGCAGTCTGTCCTTCCCATCATCTGCTGGTCCTGATGCTCTTTCTCCTCCTCCTCCTACTCCTCGTCAGTCATTCCGTCAGCAATCGATCACCAAAGCGATTGCCAAGAGACAACAGTATGCATGCACTCATCCAATGGCGCAGAAGCTGAATTTGCTCATGGCCAAGTTGCTGGTGCTGCAGTCCCTCCCTTTCCAAGTGGTGGACTCTGCACCTTTCAGAGAACTGATGTCTTCTGCAAAGCCGAGGTGGAGAGTCCCAAGCCATCATTTCTTTGCAAAAAAGGCAGTACCAGCCCTGCACACATATGTAGAACAGAAGGTGGTCGTTGTCTGCCAAAGTGCAGTGATGTGTAACTACAGTCAAGGACAATATATTTTGGCCCACTGGGTAAATGTGGTTCCTGCCCAGCCACACCAGCAACTTAGCCAGGTGACGCCGCTTCCGCCTTCACTTTCTCAGGCTGTGGGTCCTGCGACAATGTCCACCTCTGCCTCCTTATCCTCCACCATGTCCTCAGCCTCCACTGCAGGGACAATTAACATTGCCCCACCTGTATACCACATGTACAGAGCACGGCGGTGTCACGCTGTTCTGCACCTAGCTTGCCTGGGCGAATGGAGTCACAGAGGGGACGAACATCTCCTTGTCCTTCATCAAGAAATCGAATCCTGGCTTTCTCCTCGAAAACTCAAAATCGGAACCATGGTGACCGACAACCACGGCACTGCGTCAAGGAGGGCTGAACCATGCGCCCAGCGGTTCCTAAAGTCTTCTGCCCATCTGCAAGACATCCTGAAAATGGCCAGAAAACTTTGCATGCACTTCAGCCACTCATACAACACAAAGCACACCCTCCTTGAGCTGCAGAACGGCATCCCCCAACATAGGCTGATGCGACGTTTCAACCCGTTGGAATTCCATCCTCCATATATTGGACCGACTATATGAACAGAGAAAAGCCATAAATGATTTCTTGATGATACAGGCGGACAGAGGTACTCCCCTTTGTAACTTCAATATTAGCCAGTGGCAGTTCATTTGTGACACCTGCCGTTTGCTTGGGCCCTTTGAGGAGGCCACTTTATTAGTCAGTCGCCAGGACTACGGGATGAACAACATCATTCCACTGATTCATGTCATGGAACAGATGCTGCTAAATCTGGATGGCCAGGGGACAGGAGAAGTGGCGACTACATCTTACGGCCACATAAGCCCTGTGGGGACTGAACTAGTGGAGGAGAAGGTCATTTGAGCACAAGCAATGTGTAGAGAAATGGGTGTTTTTTTTTTTTTACACAGGTGACAGGAAAGGAGGAGCAGCCAGAATGAGCTACAGGGCGATGATGAAAACGAGGACCCACATACACTGTAGCAGTATGCAGTGGAGATGGAAGCAGGGAGTCACTCCGATTCACTTGCGCAAATGGCACGATGCACGCTTACTTGCTTGTATAGTGACTAAGGTTGAGCGTGAATATTCGAATTGCGAATTTCAATCGCGAGTATCGCCACTTCGAGAATTCGCGAATATTTCGAATATAGTGCTATATATTCGTGAATAGTGTTGATCGTGAATATTCTAATTGAGAATTTTTCGCTAATTTATTGCGAATTTATCGCAAATGTCGGCACTTAGCAACATCCCTAGCAACCAATAGGAAAGTTGCCTACCCCTTAGTGTTGACCGCAAATATTCTAATCGCGAATTTTTATCGCAAATATATTACATTGATGATTTTTGCAATCAAGTAAGTAATGACACGGAATCGCGAATTTATGGCGAATATTTGGCCAAAAATTAGCGAAATATCGCGAATTCAAATGTTGCCTATGCAACTCATCAATAGTAGTGACAGCTGAATTGTCACCATTTGCCAGAGGAATGACTACTGGCTCTCAGCCATGTTAGACCTTTTCACACCCACTGAGAGGGAGGACAAACTGAACTACTATCGAGACATCCTATGTAGTCAGTTGGCCTCTGCCTATTTGAGTCATTGCCATTCCTCCCGCAGGTCTGACAGGAGGGGACCCTCCGCACTCACATTGCACTGCCATGGCTGCTGGGGTGGTGGGGGTGCTTGGCAGGAGCAGTTTCAGCTCCATCAGCAGCAACTTAAGTCTAGAGTCGCTGATGAGCAGTTTTCTTGACTCGCCTATGGAAGAAACTACTCACCAGCAGCAAGTAGACATAGAGCAGAACCTGAACCAGCAGGTTGTGGCATACTTAGACTGCACCCTGCCACTCCACATCGAAGATCCCCTGGACTACTGGGCAGCCAAACTCGATTTGTGGCCGCAACTTGCCGAGTTTGCCCTGGACAAGCTTTCCTGCCTGGCCAGCAGTTTGGCATCAAAGTGGGTGTTTGGGAGGGGGGGGGGGTCATAGTTACCCGAAGGAGAACTTGCCTGTCCACCCAAAATGTAGAGAAACTGACTTTTGTGAAAATTAATAAGGCGTGGATCAGCCAGGATTTTGAAACGCCAATGCCTGATGCATCAGACTAGATCATCAATGGTGCCACACCAACACTTTGAAAAAAGAGACCTTTTTCTTCTGGCTACCTGCTTCAGCTACTATTCTGATGCTGCCACCTGGCTGATGCAACACCTGCTGCCAGGTCAGCCACCATCTTCACTGGAACTGGTATTTCCCCCCACCTACCCACTCTGTAACTGGGCCACTGTGGTTATCCTCATGCTGCTGCCACCTCACCACTCTGTGGTCTCCTCATGCTGCTGCCACATCACCACCCTGTGGTCTCCTCATGATACTGCCACATCACCACTCTTTGTCTCCTCATGCTGCTGCCAAATAACCACTATGTCACTGTGCCACTCTGTGGTCTCCTCATGCTGCTGCCATCTCACCACTATGTCACTGGGCCATTCTGTGGTCTCCTCATGCTGCTGCCACATCACTACTCTGTGGTCTCCTCATGCTGCTGCCACATCACTACTCTGTGGTCTCCTCATGCTGCTGCCAATTCACAACTTTGTGATCTCCTCATGCTGCTGCCACATCACCACTCTGTGGTCTCCTCATGCTGCTGCCACATCACCACTCTGAGGTCTCCTCATGCTGCTGCCACATCACCACTCTGTGGTCTCCTCATGCTGATGCCACAACACCACTCTGTGGTCTCCTCATGCTGATGCCACATCACCACTATGTAACTGGGCCACTCTGTGGACTCCTCATGCTGCTGCCACCTCACCACTATGTCATTGGGCCACTCTGTGGACTTCTCATGCTGTTCCCATAAATCTAGTTAATCTATCTGTTACATCAGTGGGTGACATATACCAATTGTTTGTGTGAGGTACACTTGCACTTTATACATGACAGGGAAATAAATCTAGTTAATCCATCTGTTAGTTCTGTGGGTGACATATACCAATTGTTTGTGTGGGGTACACCTGCACTGCATACGTGACTAGGAAATAAATCTAGTTAATCCATCTGTTACATCGTTGGGTGACATATACCAATTGTTTGTGTGGGGTTCACCTGCACTGCATACATGACGGGGAAATAAATCTAGTTAATCCATCTGTTATATTGGTGGGTGACATATACCAATTGTTTGTGTCGGGTTCACCTGCACTGCATACGTGACAGGGAAATAAATCTAGTTAATCCATCTTTTAGTTTGGTGGGTTACATATATCAATTGTTTGTGTGAGGTACACCTGCACTGCATACATGACGGGGAAATAAATCTAGATAATCCATCTGTTACATCGGTGGGTGACATATACCAATTGTTTGTATGGGGTACACCTGCACTGCATACTTGACAGGGAAATAAATCTATTTAATCCATCTATTAGTTCGGTGGGTGACATATACTAATTGTTTGTGTGGGGTTTTGTTTGTGTGGGGTTTTTGCTGGCTCACAGCGGCGGGTCATGTCAGCTCAGCCGGCGGTCGGTGCCATGCTGAAGGCATGTCTATTCAAGCGTACATGTGGTGTCCGGGATGTCCAC
This sequence comes from Bufotes viridis, assembly GCA_033119425.1. NCBI lineage: Eukaryota > Metazoa > Chordata > Amphibia > Anura > Bufonidae > Bufotes > Bufotes viridis. The sequence continues at coordinate 56,083,023 of CM065595.1, forward strand.
TGCTGCGGGCTCTGCCACACTGCAGTCCACTGCCAGACACAGGGTGTAGTTGAGCAGTGGCGCAAGTTGGGCAGGACCTTGATTCCACAGGCTGCAGACTCACACTTACCAGATGCGGGAGAGATTAGGCAAAGCGTCCATATCTCATGCAAGCCGAGCTGGCAGTCCCGCCCCAGTCACACTCCTGGGCATTGACCAGGCTCTCTAGCGTCACCCGAGCTAATACTGTACGGCCATCCCCCCTGCGAGGTACGCAGCTGCCGCTAGCAGGGTGACCGGTCTGCAGGACTCCTCACCCTGTAATGCGGTGTCTGTGTTATATCTCGCGACGTATTGATTGTGAGGTGTATGCTGCCCATTGCACGTGCTGTCTAAAATTCTATAACATAACAGTACCAGCCACACGGTACTCCCTGACCATACCAGTCACTGTGCCAGAATGCCTGTGCCAGGCTCTCAAGAGTTCAGCCATAGTGCTGCCATGTAAGTGTCAGCTACAGTGATCTCATGTCATTGCCATCCCTCAGGCAGGTGTAGGGTGAAGCTCAGTGTGGATGATGGGCATGAGTTTCCTGGTTGAGGCGAGTGGACACGGAATGCATGACTGGGGTTAAATAATAAAAAATAAAATAAAAAAAAAATTATATATATATATATATATATATATATATGTATATTTATGGGTCTGTTTTTCTCCTCACAGTATTGTTAGTCTGTCTATCGGCACAAGGGAGCAGCATTCCGAATTCGGTTATTACGTGTGTATGGTCGCATGTACTTGCAGGGCACCTGTAGGTCATTTTCTAACCATTTTCTATATGTTATTAGGTTCATGTATTGTTTTGGTCTAAGTGGGTCATTCGGCGTTACTGCTTGCCAGAGGGTAGTTATGGTCTGGACAGTTGAGTCACTGTTGGGTGCACAAGGTTCACCTAGGTCTTTGTGGTGGTGGTCTAAGTAGATCACACAACTTGCTCTTACTAGTTGCAGGGGTCACACAGCACCAGCCGCACAGCAAAAGAGGATTGCAGGTTGCAAAAGCAGAGTGGCTGTCCCCTAGCCAGTATGCCTGCTACTGTCCACAGCACCCAGGGACTGAACACTTCAAATCCAGCTCCTAGGAGTTACCTGGCGTGTCAGTTCTTCAGACAATCTGCTAACGACAAGACACGAGTGGTTTGCACACTGTGCAATCAGAGCCTGAAGCGAGGCATAAATGTTCTAAACCTGAGCACTAGTGTTGAGCGCGAATATTCGAATAGCGAATATTAATCGCGAATATCGCAACTTCGATAATTCGCGAATATTGCGAATATACTGCTATATATTCGTTATATCGAATATTCGTCATTTTTTCCATCTGAACAAATGATTCCTCCTCAGTTAAAATGCTTGTGGGTCAATGAGTCATCGGCCCACAAGCAAGAAGCAGGAGGAATCATGACTTTAGATGTTGAAAAAGACGAATATTCTAAAAACGAATATATAGCACTATAGCGAATATATTCTGCTTTTGACATTTTTTAGAATATTCGTCTTTTTTCCCCTCCAAACAGTACAGTTAAACCCCTTTGGCATACTCCTTCCACAAGCGTCCTCGTCACCATGGGAACGCTTGGTGGTTAGAATATACCATCGGATCTGAGTTAGATCGTGAAAACTCAAACCGATGGTATATTCTAACACAGAGGCGTTCCCATGGTGATGGGGACGCTGAAGTTAGAGTATACCAACACGCGCATACATACCGGCTCCCTGCTGCCTGGAGGCACCTGTCTTCTGACAGGGCACTGTGATCTGCACTATTAACCCCTCAGATGCCGCACCTGAGGGGTTAATAGTGCGGATCACAGCACCCTGTCAGAGGTCGGGTGCCGCCGGGCAGCAGTGCGCCCCCCACTATTAAAATCACTAATGGGCAGTGCGCCCTAATTCCCCTCACCAGTATTACAAACAATAATTGGTGGCCAGTGCCGATCCCCCCCTATTAAACATCATTGGTGGCCAGTGTGCGCCGACAATCCCTCCCCGTATAACTATCGCTGGTCAGTGCGCACTCAATCCCCCTCCCTCCCCAGTAAAAATCATTGCTGGCAGTGCGCCTCCCTCTCCCCCTCCCATCATTGGTGGCAGCGGCAGCTCCGATCAGAGTCCCAGCAGTGTAATGCTGGGGCTCGATCGAGCTACCATGGCAACCAGGACGCTACTGCAGTCCTGGCTGCCATGGTTAGTTAGTCAGCATTGTACTTACCTGCGCTGGCCGCCGGGCGCTCCTTCTTCTCAAACTCACAGTTTGAGGGGAGGAGCGCCCAGCGCTCCTCGGGTGCTCCAGGCAGCAGGGAGCCGGTATGTATGCGCGTGTTGGTATATCTGACTCAGCTGTCCTCATCACCATGGGAACGCCTCTGTGTTAGAATATACCATCGGATTTGAGTTTTCACGATCTAACTCAGATCCGATGGTATATTCTAACCACCAGGCGTTCCCATGGTGACGGGACGCTTGTGGGGAGGAGTATGCCAAAGGGTTAACGAATATGGAATATAGCTATGCACTAGCAGTGCTAAGTTGAAATCGCAATGCGAATACTTTAAGTTAAATTAATCGCATTGTGATTTCAACTTAGCACTGCTGCTATATTCCATATTCGTTAACTTCGCTCTCATTCTAGCAAGCTGACCCATTATAAACCCAGCTCTAAGTTGAAATCGCAATGCGATTAATATAACTTGAATTAATCGCATTGCGATTTCAACGTAATTCCTCAAATCCGACAGTACATTTTAGTATATGGAGACGTTCCCATGGTGATGGGGACGCTCCATGAGCACGGAAGTTATGGTTGGCTTGGTAGAATTAGCGAATAGCTAATATGACGAATGTATTCGTCATATTCCTCAAAACGAAGATAACGAAGTATTCTACATCTTCGCTTTAGCAACCTATTCGTCAACTCCGCTATTCGCTAATTCTAGCAATCAAATAGGAAGGTTGACTTACCAGACAGCTGTGTTAAATTCGCTATGCGATTTTTTTTTTAATACAATAATTATATTACTTAATAAAATTATTATATTATATTATATTATTATTATTCTATTTATTAAAAAAAAAAATCGCATAGCGAATTTAACACAGCTGTCTCTATAGTCAACCTTCCTATTTGCTAGAATTAGCGAAGTTGACGAATAGGTTGCTAAAACGAAGATGTAGAATACTTCGTTATCTTCGTTTTGAGGAATATGACGAATACATTCGTCATATTCGTCATCCTCGCTAATTCTAGATATGAAACCAATAGGAAAGTAGCCTTAAGTTAAAATCGCAATATGCGATTATTTAAATCGCATGTTAATCGCGATAACTAGAAAAATGACGAATATTCGATTTCGACGAATATGAAACGAATATTCATACGAATATTCGCGAATTTCGTCGAAAGCGAATATGGCACCTGCCGCTCATCACTACTGAGCACCACCTGCATGACCAGGCATCTAAATGCAAAGCACGAGATGCAGGGGAGTGCACACCTCAAAAACCATGAAAGATCTCAGGCTCCTCCTGCTCCCTCTTCTGCTGCAGTTTCAGCCTCTTCCTCCCCCTCTGGAGTGACAGTGGTACCTGCCATCCCGCAAACAGAGGATGTGGCAGCAACACCACCACCTCCACCAATGTCACCCAGCATGTCCACACTGTTCCATGGAAGCGTTCAGCTGTCCATCCCCAAAACACTGGAGAGAAAGAGGAAGTACCCCCCCTATCCACCAGCGATTCCTGGCCCTAAATGCCAGCATTTCAAAATTTCTGTCCTTTGAAATGCTGTCATTCCATCTGGTGGAGACGGAGATTTAAAAAAAAATTATGGTGGTGGCTGTCCCACAGTACATGGTTCCCAGCCGCTCCTACTTTTCCAGGCAAGCCATCCCTGCCCTGCACAACTAAGAGACAGACAAAATTAGGTGTGCACTGCGCAACGTCATCTGTGGCAAGGTCCACATAACCACCAATACGTGGATCAGTAAGCACGGCAGGGACGTTAAATCTCCTTAACTGCACACTGGGTAAATGCAGTGGTAACTGGGCCTGAGGCAGCTACCAGTTTTGCGCATGTCCTTCCGCCACCGAGGATTGCAGGACGTTTCTCGTTGCCTTCTTTTGCTTCCTCCTACTACTCCGCTTCCTCCTCTATCGCCTCCTCATCCGGTCAGCGTAACATCTGCACCACCAACTTCAGCACAGCCAGAAGTAAACAACAGCAGCCTATTTTTAAACTAATCTGTTTGGGGGAAAAACCACAGACCGCGCAGGAGCTGTGGACGGGCATGGAACAACAGACCGATTAGTGGTTGGTGCCACTGAGCCTCAAGCCCGGCCTTGTGGTGTGCGATAACGGGCTAAATCTCATAGCAGCTCTGGTCCTAGCCAGTTTGATGCACATCCCTTGCCTGGCCCATGTGCTAAACTTGGTGGTGGAGAGGTTCCTGAAAAATTACTCCGATATGTCAGAGCTGCTGCACAAAGTGCGGGCCGTCTCTTAGCGCTTTCAGCATTCTCATCCTGTTGCTGCTCGCCTGTCTTCGCTGCAGTGTAATTTCGGCCTTCCCACTCACCGCCCCATATGCAACGTACCCACAAGGTGGAACTCTACCTTGCACATGCTGAGACTGTGCTGCCAGCAGCAGGCAATAGTGGAGTTTCAGCTGCAGCACGCACAGGTGAGTCGCTCTGCGGAACAGCACCACTTCACCACCAACGAGTGGGCCTCCATGTGGGACTTGTGTGCCGTGTTGCACTGTTTCGAGGACTCCACCAACATGGCCAGTGCCAATGACGCAATCCTCCGCGTTACTATCCCATTTCTACCGTATGTCTCCTTGAAAAAACGCTTCAGGCGATGATGATGATGAGGGTGGGCTCCTGCACCAACAGAGGCCAGGTACACAATTGTCCAGCCAGGACACAGTTCTGGAGGATGAGGAGGATGATGATGATGAGGAACTGTGTTCACAGCAGGATGGCACCCAATGAAGCTCACGGCCATCACTGGAGCGTGGCTAGGGGAATACAGAGGACACAAACTATACAACTCCCACAGAGGACAGCTTGTCGTTGCCTCTGACCAGCCTGGCACACATGAGCGACTACATGCTGCAGTGCCTGCGCAACGACCGCCGAGTTGCCCACATTCTAATGAGTGCTTAGTACTGGGTGGCCACCCTGTACTACAAGGACAATGTGCCATCCATTTTCCCGTCACTGTAGCGTGATCAGAAGATGTGCGAGTACAAGCGCACGCTGGTAGACGCGCTGCTGATGGCATTCCCATCTGACAGCGGGGGCTCAGTGGGAGCACAAGGCGAAGGCAGAGGAGGAGGAAGAAGGTGGGGCACTGCCAGCACCTCAGAAGGGAGGTTTAGCATGGACAAAATGTGGAAAAGCTTTGTCAGCAAGACTCAACAACCAGCACCACCAGCTTGATACAGAACGTCTTAGCAGGAGGCAGCATTTCAGCAACATGGTGGAACAGTACATGTGCACACGCCTACACTTACTATCTGATGGGTCTGTCCCATTCAACTTCTGGGTCTCCAAATTGGGCTCATGGCCTGAGCTTGCCCTTTACGCCTTGGAGGTTCTGGCCTGCCCTGCCACCAGTGCATTGTCCGAACGTGTCTTTAGCACATCAGGGGGGGTGATCCCAGACAAGCGCAGCCGCCTGTCCACAGCCAACATGGAAAAGCTCACGTTTATCAAAGTAAACCAGGCATGGATCCCACAGGACTTGTCCGTACCTTGTGCTGAATAGACAAGTATATCGGCCGCACCCAGCCATTGTTAGACTCCAGTGAACCTTCTCTTTGCTTTCTCTTTTCTAGTTCCCAATGTTTTGGGGTCTTCCCAAATTTATAAAAAATTAAAAAATTCATCAAAATAAAGTAAAAAAATAAAAATAAAAAAACAACAAAAATAGTTTTGGCTATCGCCTCCTCCTCCACCTCTGCTTCCACCTACACCGCCACGTCCACTGCCTACTCAACCTCCTACTCCACTTTGACCTCTGCCTCCTAGTTCAAGATAATTTTATTTTTATTTTTTATTTTCTGTTATTTTAACCCCTTCACTACCGAGCCACTTTTCACCTTAAATCCCAGGTCGATTTTTGCAAATTTGACTTGTGTCACTTTATGTGGTAATAACTTTAAAACGCTTTTATTTATCCAGGCCATTCTGAGACTGCCTGCAAAGTGAAGACATTAGAATCTCCCTGATTGTTCCCATAGATCAGGCAGGAGCAGAGAATGCAAGGTAATTACGGAGCTTCATCTTCCATTTAGTTGAACAGGACACTGCACAGCCAGGCGGCTCCAGGAGGCGGGCTTCCAAATACAGCTGGAGAGGGGGGTAATCAGTGCAGGAATATGATATCTGGCAGGGTATTCCCTTTACATACCAACACTGCTCAGGACATACTGCCACAGTGACATACACGGGCGCCACCACAAAGTAGCAGTAACGAGTTGGCTCTGAACTTCTGAGAGTAATGTGAAACCCAATAATCACGCGTCCTCTCCCAAAACTCCTACAAAACAGCCACAAAGCGCTGTCTTACCCGCCGGAGCACACCACCCACCTATCATCTCCCTGTCCTCTGACATCTCATCCAGCTCCAGGGAGGTCTCGTTGCTCGGGAACGCGATGGTGAGAGGCGCAGGATGTGAGCGCTCCTCCTCTGCAGTCTCAAGGTGTTGTCTTCAGAAATGGTGGGAGGCTTCCTTCCTTCCTGGTTAGCGGGGAGCACCGGCCATGCTATGCCTGCTGCTTAGCTCTAGCCGGTAAATATCAGAAAGGGCAGAACACACAGGGCTGGAAGATGGGCCGGGCTCAGCCCTCATGTGTGAGGAGCCTGGAAGATGCTCGAGGAGGCGCTAGAGATGTCATTACTGCTGCCTTCAGGCTCCTTCTGTAGTAGAGATACCAGATGAAGTACCCACAGGTGCCCCTACCAGAGGGTGCTGTTAGTGAGAAGCTGTCTATCCCCGGTGCCCCCAGCAAGAGTGCGCTTTACGCTGTGGCATACTTTGCTTATGGGTGGCGCCGCCCAGGTGGTAGTGGTACCACGTACAGTGGCAGGGGAGCTGGTGTTACTATGAATAGTGGTCAGTACAAGGACATCCCTCTTGTCCTTGTACTTAACCACCAACATGTTCTCATTGAAGAGAGCACGGCTGTCTCCTTTTCTTAGTGGTTTCCCTACCAGGGATCTAGGAAGGCCTCTCTGATTTTTGCGTACTGTGCCGCATGCCACAGTACCTTTGGAACTTAGTGACCGGAACAGTGGTAGACTCGTGTAGTAATTATCCACGTTTAGATTGTAAACCTTATCCAGCAATGGGTGCGGTAAGTCCCACACTATCTTCCCAATAACTCCTAGGACGGTGAGGGGGGGGGTCATTCTGGGAGTCAATCCGGGTGTCCCTTCCTTCATAAACCCGGAACTTGTGAGTGTACCCAGAGCTACTCTCAGACTTTATACAGTTTTATGCCATACCTTGCCCACTTGCTGGGCAGGTACTGGTGGAATCTTACCCTCCCTTTGAAAAGTAACAGAGATTCATCTATGCAGACATTTTGTTCTGGGGTGTACACTTCTGACAACTTGACGTTGAAGTGGTCAAGAATGGGCTTAATTTTGAACAGACGGTCATTCTGGGGTGGGCACTGTACATTATCGTTGTAATGCAAAAACTTCAGTATTGATTGGAATAGTTTATGGGCCACGGTATTACTGTAAACTGTAGTGTGGGACAAGACATCCGCACTCCAATACTGATTAATCTTTGTTTTTTTTACTATGCCCATATGCAGCAAGATCTCCCAAAATGTCATCATCTTTGCTGCATTTACTGGGGTCCAACCTTGGCGTCTAGCGAATGGTGATGTAGGGTGCTGGGAAATAAATTGCTGGGCGTATAAATTTGTTTGAGTTACCATCTAAATTTATAAAATCTGAATTCCTGTGTTGCCCACAAACTCAGGAATTTGGGGCTGATAATTATCAGGGGGTGGGGTCCATGTGGGCTCACTCTGGGGGGTTTCCTCCTCTACTACTCTGGGGCGCCTATCTATAGGGATGATGATTATGATGACGGGGTAGAGGAGTAGAGGTAAGTGGCATCCTCTTCTCCCTCACTGGCAGACTCCGTATCGGAGGCAAGGATGGCGTGTGCCTTTTCAGCTGAATACACTCGTTGGGATGAATGGGACATTTTTATTTTATTGGGGTGTAATGTGTGAAATGTGTAAACCTTTATTTACTGTAAGGGGTGTGTATGTAGTGTTTTCACACGTGAAGGGGCTTATAATAAATTTTAAATTAAATTTAGAAGAAAAGTTGCAAAAAAAAGGCTTTTCTGCAAAAAAAGTATTTTCTGCAAAAAAAAGTATTTTCTGCAAAAAAGTATTTTCTGCACAAAAGTCTTTGCTGCACAAAAAAAAGTATTTTCTGCAACAAAAAAAACTTGCAGTGCAAACTGAGCAAACGCAATCAGTAATGGACACTACTAGTGTTGAGCGAACAGTTTGAGCATAGTTCGGGTTCGTACCGAATTTTGGGGTGTTCGGGTTTTCAAAAAAGTTGGGGTTCGGGTCCTTTGTTCGGCGATTACTTCCCGCTTTCTGAAGGGCTGCACAGCAGCCAATCAGCTAGCGTTTTACTTCTTGCCCTAAGAGCCCATCACAGCCATGCCTACTAATGGCATGGCTGTGATTGGCCAAGTGCAGCATGTGACCCAGCCTCTATTTAAGCTGTAGTCACGTAGCGCCGCACGTCACACTGCTCTGATTAGTGTAGGGAGAGGACGCAGCTTCTGTGAGGGTGAGAATAGGCAGGGAAAAGTCAGCAACAGCACCTAATGAACTGATCGATCTACAGCTGTGAATGATTGAACTTCTGCTAGTTACTTGCTCACTGGTTTTTAGGCTGCACAGAGCGTTTTCTGTCACTTATTTTCTGGGGTGATCGGCGGCCATTTTGTGACTTGTGGTGCACCGGAATAAGCTGCCACCAAGTCCATCAATCCATCAATACTAGTTTTTTTTGCTATATCCTACATCAGGGGCTTGGCTGTGCTAATTGTCACCCCTAGAAACTCAGGATAGCAATTTCTATATTGTATTAAGGGGTTAAATACAATTGCCAAAATACCAATCCACTAAATCTGGTGTTCCAGCTTTGGCTAGCCATGTATAATACTGTCTGCTGTCTGGCAAAGGATAGATTATTTTCTGTGGTGAAATTCAATTGCCAAAATAGCAATACCATAAATCAGTGGTTTCAGCTGTGGCTGGCCAAGTTTCATAGTGTCCTGCAAATTATATATTTTGTTCTGGGGTGAAATTCAATTGCCAAAATAGCAATACCATAAATCAGTGGTTTCAGCTGTGGCTGGCCAAGTTTCATACTGTCCGCAAAAACATAGATTTTGTTCTGGAGTTAAATTCAATTGGCAAAATAGTAATACCATAAATCTGGTGTCACAGCTGTGGATGGCAAAGTATAATAGTGTCTGCCAAAACATATATTTTGTTGTGGGGTGAAATTCAATTGCCAAAATAGCAATGCCATAAATCAGTGGTTTCAGCTCTGGCTGGCCAAGTTTCATAGTGTCCTGCAAAGGATATATTTTGTTCTGGGGTGAAATTCAATTGCCAAAATAGCAATACCATAAATCAGTGGTTTCAGCTGTGGATGGCAAAGTATAATAGTGTCTGCCAAAACATATCTTTTGTTGTGGGGTGAAATTCAATTGCCAAAATAGCAATACCATAAATCAGTGGTTTCAGCTCTGGCTGGTCAAGTTTCATAGTGTCCTGCAAAGGATATATTTTGTTCTGGGGTGAAATTCAATTGCCAAAATAGCAATACCCTGAATCTGGTGTTCCAGCTGTTGCAGGCCTAGTTTAAATCTGTCCATAACAGGGTATATTTTGTTCTGGGGTGAAATTCAATTGCCAAAATAGCAATACCATAAATCAGTGGTTTCAGCTGTGGCTGGCCAAGTTTCATAGTGTCCGTAAAAGCATATATTTTGTTCTGGGGTGAAATTCAATTGCCAAAATAGCAATACCATAAATCAGTGGTTTCAGCTGTGGCTGGCCAAGTTTCATAGTGTCCTGCAAATTATATATTTTGTTCTGGGGTGAAATTCAATTGCCAAAATAGCAATACCATAAATCAGTGGTTTCAGCTGTGGCTGGCCAAGTTTCATAGTGTCCGCAAAAACATATATTTTTTTCAGGCGTAAAATTCAATTGCCAAAATAGCAATACCATAAATCAGTGGTTTCAGCTGTGGCTGGCCAAGTTTCATAGTGTCCTGCAATGGATATATTTTGTTCTGGGGTGAAATTCAATTGCCAAAATAGCAATACCATAAATCAGTGGTTTCAGCTGTGGCTGGCCAAGTTTCATACTGTCCGCAAAAACATAGATTTTGTTCTGGAGTTAAATTCAATTGGCAAAATAGCAATACCATAAATCTGGTGTCACAGCTGTGGATGGCAAAGAATAATAGTGTCTGCCAAAACATATATTTTGTTGTGGGGTGAAATTCAATTGCCAAAATAGCAATGCCATAAATCAGTGGTTTCAGCTCTGGCTGGCCAAGTTTCATAGTGTCCTGCAAAGGATATATTTTGTTCTGGGGTGAAATTCAATTGCCAAAATAGCAATACCATAAATCAGTGGTTTCAGCTGTGGCTGGCCAAGTTTCATAGTGTCCTGCAAATTATATATTTTGTTCTGGGGTGAAATTCAATTGCCAAAATAGCAATACCATAAATCAGTGGTTTCAGCTGTGGCTGGCCAAGTTTCATAGTGTCCGCAAAAACATATATTTTGTTCTGGGGTGAAATTCAATTGCCAAAATAGCAATACCATAAATCTGGTGTCACAGCTGTGGATGGCAAAGTATAATAGTGTCTGCCAAAAGATATATTTTGTTGTGGGGTGAAATTCAATTGCCAAAATAACAATACCATAAATAAGTGGTTTCAGCTGTGGCTGGCCAAGTTTTATAGTGTTCGCAAAAACATATATTTTGTTCAGGGGTTAAATTCAATTGCCAAAATAGCAATACCATAAATCTGGTGTCACAGCGGTGGATGGCAAAGTATAGTAGTGTCTGCCAAAACATATATTTTGTTCTGGGGTGAAATTCAATTGCCAAAATAGCAATACCCTGAATCTGGTGTCCCAGCAGTGGCTGGCCAAGTTTCATAGTGTCCGCAAAAACATATATTTTGTTCTGGGGTGAAATTCAATTGCCAAAATAGCAATACTCTGAATCTGGTGTTCGAGCTGTTGCAGGCAAAGTGTAAATCTGTCCATAAAAGGATACCTTTCATCCAGGGCCTAAACACTAGGCCTAAACGAGATATTCCCCTAAATCAGTGGTTACTGCTGTGCCTGGATTAGTGTAATACGCTACATAAATAAATAGGCAGATAGTGTTAGGTGCCTGTAAAAAAAGGCCTGAATTTGGAATCAATACATTGGGCCAAATATTTTTTTTCTTATTGTGGTGCTTGGTGAATGGTAACAATGAGGAAAACATCTAGTAAGGGACGTGGTCGTGGTGGTGTTAGTGTACCCTCTGGTGTTGGGAGAGGACGTGGCCATTCTGCCACAGCCACACGTCCTAGTGAACCAACTACCTCAGGTTCCAGTGCCCGCCAGAATTTACAGCGATATTTGGTGGGGCCAAATGCCGTTCTAAGGATGGTCAGGCCTGAGCAGGTACATTCGCTAGTCAATTGGGTGGCCGACAGTGGATCCAGCACGTTCACAACATTATCTCCCACCCAGTCTTCTGCAGAAAGCGCACAGGTGGCACCTGAAAACCAAGCCCATCAGTCTGTCACATCACCCCCATGCATATCAGGGAAACTGTCTGAGCCTCAAGTTATGCAGCAGTCTCTTATGCTGTTTGAAGACTTTGCTGGCAGGGTTTCCCAAGGGAATCCACCTAGCCCTTCCCCAGTGGTGGAAGACATAGAATGCACTGATGCACAACCACTGATGTTTCCTGATGATGAGGACATGGGTATACCACCGCATCGGAGTCCGCACGTCTCTGATGATGACGAAACACAGGTGCCAACTGCTGCGTCTTTCTGCAGTGTGCAGACCGAACAGGAGGTCAGGGAGGAAGACTGTGTGGAAGTCGATGCAGGGGACGATGAGGTCCTAGACCCCACATGGAATGAAGGTCGTGCCACAGACTTTCATAGTTAAGAGGAAGAGGCAGTGGTGAGACCGAGCCAACAGCGTAGCAAAAGAGGGAGCAGGGGGCAAAAGCAGACCAGCCGCCGCCAAGAGAGTTTGCCTGCTACTGGCCACTGTCACCAGGGACCGAGCACCCCAAAGGCAGCTTCAAGGGGTTCCCTGGCATGGCACTTCTTTAAACAATGTGCTGACGACAAGACCTGAGTGGTTTGCACGCTGTGCCATCAGAGCCTAAAGCGAGGCATTAACGTTCTGAACCTTAGCACAACCTGCATGACCAGGCATCTACATGCAAAGCATGAACTGCAGTGGAGTAAACACCTTAAAAGCAAGGAACTCACTCTGGCTCCCCCTGCTCCCTCTTCTGCCTCGGCCTGTTCCTCCGCCTCGGAAGGAACGTTGGCACCTGCCACCCACCAAACAGAGGATGTGCCACCGACACCACCACCTGCGTCACCAAGCATCTCCACCATGTCACACGGCAGCGTTCAGCTCTCCATCTCACAAACCTTGGAGAGAAAGCGTAAATTCCCACCTAGCCACCCTCGAGCCTTGGGCCTGAATGCCAGCATTTCTAAACTACTGGCCTTTGAAATGCTGTCATTCAGGCTGGTGGACACAGACAGCTTCAAACAGCTGATGTCCATGGCTGTCCCACAGTATGTTTTTCCCAGCCGCCACTACTTCTCCAAAACAGCCGTGCCTTCCCTGCACAACCAAGTATCCGATAAAATCAAGTGTGCACTGCGCAACGCCATCTGTGGCAAGGTCCACCTAACAGATGTTGGATGAAGGACCTATGGTGACGTCACAGGATCACATGGGTCACATGGTCCACTCAAATGCTTCTATGATTGGACCATGTGACCCTGTGACGTCACCACAGGTCCTGAAGCAAACAATCATCAAGAGAGAAGACGTTCTGGGGCTCTGCGCGTACAATGGGAGAAGGTAAGTTAACTCTTTATTATTTTTAACCCTCTATAGCCCAGGGAGCATTGCATTCTGTAATTAGAATGCGATTATTTTCCCTTATAACTATGTTATAAAGGAAAATAATAACGATCGGGTCCCCATCCCGATCGTATCCTAGCAACCATGCGGGAAAATCGCAACGCATCTGCACATGATTGCGGATGATTGCGATTTTCCCGCATCCCCATTCACTTCTATGAGGCCTGCGTTGCGTGAAAATCGCAGAATATAGAACATGCTGCGATTTTCACGCAACGCAAAAGTGATGCGTGAAAATCACCGCTCATGTGCACAGCACCATAGAAGTGAATGGGTCCGGATTCAGTGCGGGTGCAATGCGTTCACTTCACGCATTGCACCCGCGCGGAAAACTCGCCCGTGTGAAAGGGGCCTTAGATGCATCAGTCAGCACTGCCACATCTAAGGTTTTAAACTGCTTGCATCAGAGTTCTCACGGATGCTAATAATTACAGCCACACACACATACAGCCTGGCTGTCAGTAACAGCACATCCCCTGTCCTGATCAGGCAGCACAGCTGCTTTGCCTGACCAATCACTGTGCTGTAATAGTATTATGCAATTCTTTAACTTTCTTCCCTCTTCTATATATACAGCAAAGGTTGGGAATGGGTTAGCACCATACTCACTTTTCCACCCACTTTTCAAAAGTGACTAGAACAGTGTAAAATCTCAAAAAGTAAAAAAGACTTTTTTTACAACAGAAATTTGGCACAAAGTAAATGATAAATTCTAGTGATGAGCGGCAGGTTCGATAGAATATTCGTTTCATATTCGTCAAAATCAAATATTTGTCATTATTCTAGTTATCGCGATTAATATGCAATTTAAATAATCGCGTTTTGCAATTGTAACTTAAGGCTACTTTCCTATTGGTTTGATATCTAAAATTAGCGAAGATGACGAATATGACGAATGTATTCAACATATTCCTCAAAACTAAGGTAACAAAGTATTCTCCATCTTCATTTTAGCTACCTATGCGTCAACTTCGCTAATTTTAGCAACCAAAGGAAAGTTGACAATAGAGACAGCTGTGTTTAATTCATTATGCGATTATATTACTTAATAATTATAATACTTGATAATTATTATAATTATTCTATTTATAAAAAAAAAAAGCAAAGTAATATAATCGCATAGCGAATTAAACACAGCTCTCTATAGTCAACCTTCCTATTTGATTGCTAGAATTAGCGAAGTTGATGAATATGGAGCAAAAACGAAGATGGAGAATACTTTGTTATCTTCGTTTTGAGGAATATGACAAATACATTCGTCATATTCGCTAATTCTACCAAGCCAACCATAGTAAACCAGGTCTAAGTTGAAATCGCAATGCGAAGACTTCAAGTTATATTAACCACTTCAGCCCCCCTAGCTTAAACACCCTTAATGACCAAGCCACTTTTTACAATTCTGCACTACGCTACTTTCACCGTTTATTGCTCCGTCATGCAACTTACCACCCAAATGAATTTTACCTCCTTTTCTTCTCACTAATAGAGCTTTCATTTGGTGGTATTTCATTGTTGCTGACATTTTTACTTTTTTTGCCATTAAAAAAATGTAACGACATTTTTGCAAAAAAATGACATTTTTCACTTTCTGTTGTAAAATTTTTCAAAAAAAACTACATTCCTATATAAATTTTTCTCTAAATTTATTGTTCTACATGTCTTTGATAAAAAAAAATCCAATAAGTGTATATTTATTGGTTTGGGTAAAAGTTATAGCGTTTACAAACTATGGTGCAAAAAAGTGAATTTCTGCATTTTGAAGCAGCTCTAACTTTCTGAGCACCTGTCATGTTTCTTCAGGTGCTAGAATGTCAGGATAGTATAAATACCCCCAAATGACACCATTTTAGAAAGAAGACACCCAAAAGTATTCGCGGAGGGGCATGGTGAGTTCATGTATCATTTCATTTTTTTTCACAAGTTAGCGGAAAATGACACTTTCTGAGAAAAAAAAAAAAAAAAAAGTTTAAATTTCTGCTAACTTCTGGCAAAAAAAAATTATCTCAGATGGACTCACTATACCCCTCAGTGAATACCTTGGGGTGTCTACTTTCCGAAATGGGGTCATTTGTGGGGTGTGTTTACTGTTCTGGCATTTTAGGCGGGGCTAAATTGTGAGCCGCCATGTAAAACCTAAAGGTACTCGTTGGAATTTGGGCCCCTTTGCGCACCCAGGCTGCAAAAAAGTGTCACTTATGTGGTATCGCCGTACTCAGGAGAAGTAGGGCAATGTGTTTTGGGGTGTATTTTTACACATACCCATGTTGGGTGAGAGAAATATCTCTGTAAATTGTCAACTTTGTATAAATTTTTTTAAAAGTTGTCGTTTACAGAGATATTTCTCACACAAAGTATGGGTGTATTTAAAAATACACCCCAAAACACATTTCCTACTTCTCCTGAGTACGGCGATACCACATGTGTGCCACTTTTTGCAGCCTGGGTGCAAAGGGCCCAAATTCCAATGAGTACCTTTAGGATTTCACAGGGCATTTTTACGCATTTGGATTCCAGACTTCTTCTCACGCATTTAGGGGCCCCTAAAGTGCTAGGACAGTATAAATACTCACATGTGACCCCATTTTAGAAGAAGACACCCAAGGTATTCCGTGAGGGGTATGGTGAGTTCATGTAAAATTTTATTTTTTGTCACAAGTTAGTGGAATATGAGACTTTGTAAAAAACAAAATAAAAAAAAAACTTGGGCCAAAAAAATTCTGTGAACTCGCCATGCCCCTCACAGAATACCTTAGGGTGACTTCTTTCCAAAATGGGGTCACATGTGGGGTATTTATACTGCCCTGGCATTTTAGGTAACGTAAAGCGTGAGAATCCAAATGCGAAAATGCCCTAGAAATCCTAAAGGTACTCATTGGTTTTAGGGCCCCTTTGCGCATTTGACTGCAAAAGTGCACTCATGTAGTATCGCCGTACTCAGGAGAAGTAGGGCAATGTGTTTGTGGTGTATTTTTACATATACCTATATTTTGTGTGAGAAATATCGCTGTAAACGACAACTTTTTAAATATTTTTATACAAAGTTGTCAATTTACAGAGATATTTCTCTCACCCAGCATGGGTATATGTAAAAATACACCCCAAAACACATTGCCCTACTTCTCCCGAGTACGGCGATACCACATATGTGACACTTTTTTGCAGCCAAGATGCGCAAAGGGGCCCAAATTCCAATGAGTACCTTTTAGGAGGGCATTTTTACGCATTTTTCTTCTCACGCTTTAGGGCCCCTAAAATGCTAGGGCAGTATAAATACCCCACATGTGACCCCATTTTAGAAAGAAGACACCCCAAGGTATTTCATGAGGGGCATGGCGAGTTCATAGAAGATTTTTTTTTTTGGCACAAGTTACTGGAAATTGATTTTTTATTGTTTTTTCTCACAAAGTCTCCCATTCCGCTAACTTTTGACAAAAAGTTTAATATTTCATGGACTCACTATGCCCCTCAGCGAATACCTTGGGGTGTCCTCTTTCCAAAATGTGGTCACATGTGGGGTATTTATACTGCCCTGGCATTTTAGGGGCCCTAAAGCGTGAGAAGAAAAATGCGTAAAAATGACCTCCTAAAAGGTACTCATTAGAATTTAGGCACCTTTGCGCATCTTGGCTGCAAAAAAGTGGCACACATGTGGTATCGCCATACTCAGGAGAAGTAGGGAAATGTGTTCTGGGGTGTATTTTTACATATACCCATGCTGGGTGAGAGAAATATCTCTGTAAATTGACAACTTTGAATAAAAAAATTTAAAAAGTTGTCGTTTACAGCGATATTTCTCACACAAAGTATGGGTATATATAAAAAATACACCCCAAACCACATTGCCCTACTTCTCCTGAGTACGGCGATACCACATGTGTGACACTTTTTGCAGCCAAGATGTGCAAAGGGGCCTAAAACCAATGAGTACCTTTAGGGCCTCTTTCAGACGGGCGTTGCGGGTGCACTCCGTCAAACAGTGCGGGTGCGTTGCGGGAATTGCCGCGATTTTTCCCTGCGAGTGCAAAGCGCTGTCATGCGTTTTGCACGCGGAGAAAAATCGGCACTTTGGTACCCAGACCCGAACCTGCACTTCTTCACAGAAGTGCATGTTTGAGTCAGAAATAATCCCGCTGGTATTATTTCACATTATAACATAGTTATAATGTTAAATAATACCCTTAGCCATCTCCCTTATGTTGAACCCGGTTGCAGAATGGGTTAAAAATAATAAACTAATCATAACTTACCTGGTCCATTTGATCGCGAAGCCCGGCCTCCTCTCCGTTAGCTTGAAAGATGTAAAGGACCTGTAATGATGTCACAGCATCACATGGCCCAATCACCTGCTCCATCACTATGGTGATGGAGCATGTGATTGGTCCATGTGATCACGTGACATCATCCAAGATCATAAGCACTAGCCACAGCCTGAGGATAGTGATTAAGGACCTTGGATGATATCACATGGTCACATGGACCAATCACATGCTCCATCACCATAGTGATGGAGCAGTGATTGAGCCATGTGATGTGACGTCATCACAGGTCCTTTAGATCATCGATGCTGCAGGGAAAGAGAGGACAGATCGCGACTCACGCGATCAAGTGGCTAAGGTAAGTTAACTTTTATTATTTTAACCCCTTCCTCTTCATTTTACACAGCATTCTTTATTAAGAATGCTAGTATCTCCCCTTATAACCATGTTATAAGGGAAATAATAGAGATTGGGTCCCGTTGCTAAGCAACAATGCGGGAAAATCGCAACGCATCCGCACTTGGTTGCGGATGCTTGCGATTTTCCCGCATCCCCATTCACTTCTATGGGGCCTGCGTTGCGTGAAAACGCAGAATATAGAACATGCTGCGATTTTCACGCAACGCAGAAGTGATGCGTGAAAATCACCGCTCATGTGCACAGCCCCATAGAAATGAATGGGTCCGGATTCAGTGCGGGTGCAATGCGTCCTCCTCACGCATTGCACCCGCGCTGAAAATCCGCCCGTGTGAAAGGGGCCTTAGGATTTCACAGGGCATTTTTACGCATTTAGATTCTCACGCTTTAGGACCCCTAAAATTCCAGGGCAGTATAAATACCCCACATGTGACCCCATTTTAGAAAGAAGACACCCCAAGGTATTCCATGAGTGGCATGGCGAGTTCATAGAAGATTTATTTTTTGGCACAAGTTAGTGGAAATTTTTATTGTTTTTTCTCACAAAGTCTCCCATTCCGCTAACTTTTGACAAAAAGTTTAATATTTCATGGACTCACTATGCCCCTCAGCGAATACCTTGGGGTGTCTTCTTTCCAAAATGGGGTCACATATGGGGTATTTATACTGCCCTGGCATTTTAGGGGCCCTAAAGCGTGAGAAGAAAAATGCGTAAAAATGACCTCCTAAAAGGTGCTCATTAGAATTTGGGCACCTTTGTGCATCTTGGCTGCAAAAAGTGGCACACATGTGGTATCGCCGTACTCAGGAAAAGTAGGAAAATGTGCTCTGGGGTGTATTTTTACATATACCCATGCTGGTGAGAGAAATATCTCTGTAAATTGACAACTTTGAATAAAAAATTTAAAAAGTTGTCGTTTACAGCGATATTTCTCACACAAAGTATGGGTATATATAAAAATACACCCCAAACCACATTGCCCTACTTCTCCTGAGTACGGCGATACCACATGTGTGACACTTTTGCAGCCAAGATGTGCAAAGGAGCCCTAAAACCAATGAGTACCTTTAGGCCTCTTTCAGACGGGCGTTGCGGGTGCACTCCGTCAAACAGTGCGGGTGCGTTGCGGGAATTGCCGCGATTTTTCCCTGCGAGTGCAAAGCGCTGTCATGCGTTTTGCACGCGGGAGAAAAATCGGCACTTTGGTACCCAGACCCGAACCTGCACTTCTTCACAGAAGTGCATGTTTGGGTCAGAAATATCCCGCTGGTATTATTTCACATTATAACATAGTTATAATGTTAAATAATACCCTTGGCCATCTCCCTTATGTTGAACCCGGTGCAGAATGGGTTAAAAATAATAAACTAATCATAACTTACCTGGTCCATTTGATCGCGAAGCCCGGCCTCCTCTCCGTTAGCTTGAAAGATGTAAAGGACCTGTAATGATGTCACAGCATCACATGGCCCAATCACCTGCTCCATCACTATGGTGATGGAGCATGTGATTGGTCCATGTGACCACGTGACATCATCCAAGGTCCTAAGCACTAGCCACAGCCTGAGGATAGTGATTAAGGACCTTGGATGATGTCACATGGTCACATGGACCAATCACATGCTCCATCACCATAGTGATGGAGCAGGTGATTGGGCCATGTGATGTGACGTCATCACAGGTCCTTTAGATCATCGATGCTGCAGGGAAAGAGAGGACAGATCGCGACTACGCGATCAAGTGGCTAAGGTAAGTTAACTTTATTATTTTTAACCCCTTCCTCTTCATTTTACACAGCATTCTTTATTAAGAATGCTATTATTTCCCTTATAACCATGTTATAAGGGAAATAATAGAGATTGGGTCCCGTTGCTAAGCAACAATGCGGGAAAATCGCAACGCATCCGCACTTGGTTGCGGATGCTTGCGATTTTCCCGCATCCCCATTCACTTCTATGGGGCCTGCGTTGCGTGAAAAACGCAGAATATAGAACATGCTGCGATTTTCACGCAACGCAGAAGTGATGCGTGAAAATCACCGCTCATGTGCACAGCCCCATAGAAATGAATGGGTCCGGATTCAGTGCGGGTGCAATCGTCCTCCTCACGCATTGCACCCGCTGAGAACTCGCCCGTGTGAAAGGGGCCTTAGGATTTCACAGGGCATTTTTACGCATTTGGATTCTCACGCTTTAGGACCCCTAAAATGCCAGGGCAGTATAAATACCCCACATGTGACCCCATTTTGAAAGAAGACACCCCAAGGTATTCCATGAGTGGCATGGCGAGTTCATAGAAGATTTATTTTTGGCACAAGTTAGTGGAAATTTTTTATTGTTTTTTCTCACAAAGTCTCCCATTCCGCTAACTTTTGACAAAAAGTTTAATATTTCATGGACTCACTATGCCCCTCAGCGAATACCTTGGGGTGTCTTCTTTCCAAAATGGGGTCACATATGGGGTATTTATACTGCCCTGGCATTTAGGGCCCTAAAGCGTGAGAAGAAAAATGCGTAAAAATGACCTCCTAAAGGTGCTCATTAGAATTTGGGCACCTTTGCGCATCTTGGCTGCAAAGAGTGGCACACATGTGGTATCGCCGTACTCAGGAAAAGTAGAAATGTGTTCTGGGGTGTATTTTTACATATACCCATGCTGGTGAGAGAAATATCTCTGTAAATTGACAACTTTGAATAAAAAATTTAAAAAGTTGTCGTTTACAGCGATATTTCTCACACAAAGTATGGGTATATATAAAAATACACCCCAAACCACATTGCCCTACTTCTCCTGAGTACGGCGATACCACATGTGTGACACTCTTTGCAGCCAAGATGCTAAAGGGGCCCTAAAACCAATGAGTACCTTTAGGCCTCTTTTCAGGCGGGCGTTGCGGGTGCACTCCGTCAAACAGTGCGGGTGCGTTGCGGGAATTGCCGCGATTTTTCCCTGCGAGTGCAAAGCGCTGTCATGCGTTTTGCACGCGGGAGAAAAATCGGCACTTTGGTACCCAGACCCGAACCTGCACTTCTTCACAGAAGTGCATGTTTGGAGTCAGAAATTATCCCGCTGGTATTATTTCACATTATAACATAGTTATAATGTAAAATAATACCCTTGGCCATCTCCCTAATGTTGAACCCGGTGCAGAATGGGTTAAAAATAATAAACTAATCATAACTTACCTGGTCCATTTGATCGCGAAGCCCGGCCTCCTCTCCGTTAGCTTGAAAGATGTAAAGGACCTGTAATGATGTCACAGCATCACATGGCCCAATCACCTGCTCCATCACTATGGTGATGGAGCATGTGATGGTCCATGTGATCCACGTGACATCATCCAAGATCATAAGCACTAGCCACAGCCTGAGGATAGTGATTAAGGACCTTGGATGATGTCACATGGTCACATGGACCAATCACATGCTCCATCACCATAGTGATGGAGCAGGTGATGAGCCATGTGATGTGACGTCATCACAGGTCCTTTAGATCATCGATGCTGCAGGGAAAGAGAGGACAGATCGCGACTACGCGATCAAGTGGCTAAGGTAAGTTAACTTTATTATTTTTAACCCTTCCTCTTCATTTTACACAGCATTCTTTATTAAGAATGCTATTATTTCCCTTATAACCATGTTATAAGGGGAAATAATAGAGATTGAGTCCCGTTGCTAAGCAGCAATGCGGGAAAATCGCAGCGCATCCGCGCTAGTTTGCGGATGCTTGCGATTTTCCCGCATCCCCATTCACTTCTATGGGGCCTGCGTTGCGTGAAAAACGCAGAATATAGAACATGCTGCGATTTTCACGCTAGCGCAGAAGTGATGCGTGAAAATCACCGCTCATGTGCACAGCCCCATAGAAATGAATGGGTCCGATTCAGTCGCGGGTGCAATCGCCCTCCTCACGCATTGCACCCGCTGAAGCTCCGCCCGTGTGAAAGGGGCCTTAGGATTTCACAGGGCATTTTTACGCATTTGGATTCTCACGCTTTAGGACTCCTAAAATGCCAGGGCAGTATAAATACCCACAAGTGACCCCATTGTGGAAAGAAGACACCCCGAGGTATTCCGTGAGGGGCATGGCGAGTTCACAGAAAAATTTATTTATTTATTATTTTTTTTTACTGTCTCATATTCCACTAACTTGTGACAAAAAATAAAATTTTACATGAACTCACCATTCCCCTCACGGAATACCTTGGGGTGTCTTCTTTCTACAATGGGGTCACTTGTGAGGTTTTTGTACTGCCCTGGCATTTGAGGGTCTCCGCAATCATTACACGTATGGCCAGCATTAGGAGTTTCTGCGATTCTCTTTATATTGAGCATACGGGTAATGAGATTTTTTCCGTTCAGCCTCTGGGCTGAAAAAAAAAAAATGAACGGCACAGATTTTTTCATTCGCATCGATCAATGTGGATGAAAAAATCTCTGCCAAAATCAGTGACTGCGGTGCGGTGGGCTGGGCGCTAACTACCTAACAAGTAGCTAGCTAACTGGCGGTGATAAGGGACCCTTATGCCCCATTCACACGTCCGCAATTCTGTTTACGGAACGGAATTGCGGACCCATTCATTTCTATGGGGACAGACTTTATCCCGCTCGGATCCGGAATTACGGATCCGCGCTCGGGTCTGCACTTCCGTTCCCAAGAATATAGAACATGTCCTATTCTTGTCCGCACTGCGGACAAGAAAAAGCATTTTCTATATAGTTCTGGCAATGTGCGGATCTGCAAAATGCGGAAAGCACATTGCCGGTGTCCGTGTTTTGAGCATCTCAGGATCCGCGGATCCGTGAATCCACGGATCCGCAAAACACATATGGACGTCTGAATGGAGCCTTACAAGGGGTGTGATCAATGACAGGGGGGTGATCAGGGGGTCTAGATGGGGTGATCAAGGGGTTAACAAGGGGTTAATAGGTGAGGGGGGTGGGGGGGTTAGTGTAGTGTTTGGTGCAACTTTACATAGCTATTTGGTCCTCTGGTGGTCGATCCCAGCAAATGGGACCACCAGAGGACCACGTAGCAGCTATATCAGACACTGTTCACAAAACAGCGTCTGATATAGCTCTATGATATGATTTAATTCGCATCTACAGCCTGCCAGCGATGGATCATCGCTGGCAGGCTGTAGCAGAACTCCTGAGACGCGCGACACTCGCGCGCGTTCACAGGAATTCTCGCGTCTCGCGAGATGACGCGCCGATGTGTTGTCTCAGAACTACAGGACCGCCCGCAGGACGCATCCCTGCGTTAGGCGGTCCTGTAGTGGTTAATCCCATTGTGATTTCAACTTAGAGCTGGATTTCTAATGGGTCAGCTTGCTAGAATTAACGAAGTTAACGAATATGGAATATAGCAGTGCTAAGTTGAAATCGCAATTTGATTAATATAACTTGAAGTCATCGCATTGCGATTTCAACAGCACTGCTATATTCCATATTTGTTAACTTCGTTTATTCTAGCAAGCTGACCCATTAGAAACCCAGCTCTAAGTTGAAATCGCAATGCGATTACTTCAAGTTATATTTATCGCATTGCGATTTCAACTTAGCACTGCTATATTCCATATTCGTTAATTCTAGCCTAATATGTAAGATAGCAGTGCCAAGTTGTAATCACAGTGCGATTAATATAACTTGAATTACTCGCATTGCGATTTCAACTTAGACCTGGTTTACTATATTTGGCTTGGTAGAATTAGCGAATATGACGAATGTGTTCGTCATATTCCTCAAAACGAAGATAACAAAGTATTCTCCATCTTCGTTTTAGCTCCATATTCGTCAACTTTGATAATTCTAGCAATCAAATCGGAAGGTTGACTATAGAGACAGCTGTGTTTAATTCGCTATGCGATTATATTACTTTGCTTTTTTTTAATAAATAGAATTATAATAATTATCAAGTATTATAATGATTCTATTTATTTTAAAAAAGAGCAAAGTAATATAATCGCATAGCGAATTAAACACACCTGTCTCTATAGTCAACCTTCCTATTTGGTTGCTAGAATTAGCAAAGTTGACGCATAGGTAGCTAAAACGAAGATGGAGAATACTTTGTTATCTTAGTTTTGAGGAATATGATAAATACATTCGTCATATTCGCTCATTCTAACAAGCCATTCATAGTAAACCAGGTCTAAGTTGAAATCGTAATGCGATTAATATAACTTGAATTAATCGCATTGCGATTTCAACTTAGACCTGGTTTACTATGGTTGGCTTGGTAGAAGAAGATGACGAATGTATTATGTAGAAGTACTTTTGGGAAGTGGGAAAGAAAAAAAATAACAATAAAAAAAATAATATTCGAAATAGCGAATATATAGCGCTATATTCGCAACATTTGCGAATTAGCAAAGTTCTGATATTCGCTAAAAAAATTCGCTATTCGAATATTCGCACTCAACACTAATAAATTCTCCCATAGCCTTTGAGTCATATTTCTATGTAAATTTAAGAATTACTGTATATTTAGCTTTTTAAATAGTTAAAAAAGCAAGTAGTTAAAGACTTGAGAGCAGCACACAATATAAAGTGTACAAAGTCAGTAAATGAAATAAACTATTGTTGCACTTTATCGGGGATCCGGATACAAATAGACTAGGAACAACCAGGAAATTGGACAATTCACAGCAATTGTGAGTTTGAATTAATACCTTTACAGGAGAATTTTAACAGTTGAAAGATGATTGTATGATGTCCACTTGCTTTTCTTTCTACTAAACAAAAAAGGACAACCAGTAAAGTGCAAAAATATTATTAGATTTGTTCTTAGAAAAGCTAGATGACAACCAATATAGCTACTGACTCCCACAGAGGTTGTAAGTCAGTTTTTGAGATTCTTATATAAGTTGGGCAACGGACCTACTGGACTGGATCAGTGACTTTGTCATGGGATGACATGTGCAACCAAGCACACTACTGCTCTTGTAATTAACTACTGTAAATACTGTAGATACTACTCTTTGTTTTATTATAGCAATCGGTTTACTGTCACTGTAATAAAGAACATTACTGATTAGTCTGAAAACCAAATATCACTGGGGCACAATACTCTGCTTTATTTTGATACATTGAGAAATGGCAAATTCATATGAATGTGTTTATAAGCCAAGGTTCTGTGCTGGTGTATTTCATGTAATCAGCAATATTGTAATGCTAGACTATTAATTAAAATAATCTACTGATTGCTATAGCCACACTTCTGTCAGTGTAGATGAATATAAATCATATAGCGATGGCTACAAACTAATGCAAAAACATCTGTTTTTTTTTTTTAGGAAAATGAAAGACTGAATATATGCATTGGAAATGAAATGTGCCCAAGTGGAAGAGGCTCTGCAGGTAGAATTAATGTATCTCTATCCTTAACTCATAGGGACATTAGTAATTGTAAGCACCAGTCCTGTAATTAAAGCTTTCTCCTTAGAAAATTGCTGCTTGCAGCTGAATAGTTCATTAATATATTGATCACAGTTGTGGTATACACTATTATCTTGTAAATTAAAGCTGCCATAGTAGTTTTTCTTCTATATATGGGCACATTAATGCTGCACATGGACTTACTGATTAATGAGTACAAAGGGAGATGCTGCCAAGAGGATTCCTAGTTCTGAAAGACGGTGTCACAATACTGGCAGAGGGAATGCACAAGCATCACAGTAACTTGGTTGTTTCTAAAGTGTATCCCAGAAGCAGATGCTTGGTATTTCAACACACTGTCACACTGTCAGGTATATATTTATCAGTTTGCCCACCTTAGCTGTAATGTTTTTCTTTTCTTATACATCATATTTTTCTTGGACCTCAGTTAAAGTTTTATGGCCACGGTTTAGTATACTGTGGATAGTGTATGTATGCATTTAGTAAAGCTTATATGATTATATTGCTTTATATGAGACAACATGCAGTATACTACAGCGGTTCCTTAAGTTACAATATTGATTGGTTCTAGGACAACCATTGTATGTTGAAACCATTGTCAGTTGAGTCATCGTTCCAAAGCCCCAAAATGTCATCCAAGATAAAATGAAGATTGAAGAAAAATAAGCAGATAACTAAGTCAGATAAAACAAGTCCTTACAAATAGCATGCAGAAATAGCAACTAGTACAGCTATTTTACTAATGAAGTGACCTTGATTGGGTAGATCTGAGACTGAGACATTGTATGTTGAGTCTGGTTTCAACTTACGATGGGTCAGAAAAGACCATTGTATGTTGAAAATATTGTATCCTGAAGCCATTGTATCTTGAGGGTCCACTGTATTTTACATGCTTTTTGTAAACTCTCTGGCCTATATGATACAATGTTGTTTCTCTGTATTTATAATGTTTGGTATAATGTGAAATGTTAGAAAAAGTTTATAAAGTGTTATATAAAGTTTGAACTTAAAAATGTATATATTTTATGCTATCAGATAAAGTATGGTGGCTCAAGTGAACATCAGCATGAACAACTTTAGATGCTAGTTTTTATTATCTCCCTGTAAATGCTTGGGTTATATTCAGCTACACTACTAGGGTTGTAAATGGAAATTATAGGGCTTCATATCAAAAGTCAGGAGAAGCCCCTCAGAAAGATATGTGTTTTTCATACATATTGCATAACGGGTCATTCCTATCTCAAAGAAAGGGGTTTATACTTAAGTTTTTTTTTTTTTTTTTTGGTGTGGTAATACTCAGGGCCGGTGCAAGGATTTTTGCCAACACAAGCGAAGCTACATTTTGGCCCCCCCGCCATGATCACATTATGACCCAATATTGTGTCACACTTCTTTCTTTCCCCCCATGGCACATCATCCCCCTGTTGGCACAAACTACAGACATTTCATTTGTCCCCCCTCCCATCATATCACCATGACCCTGCCCCCCATTAATGTTGTGTAATAATTATAAACATTATGCGCTCTGCGCTCATCACCTACACCTACCCTACGGCAGTCGACAGTCCGTCTGGGCTGGACTGGGCTGGCTGTGTGAGTCACAGTCACCAACAGCTGCTCCAGTCCCTGCTGCTGCCCACCGCGGAGCCGTTCGCTAGTCGCACACCCCCTGAGTGACTCCATGACTGTTGCCGTGCTGCCGCTCTGTGAGTGAGGGACAGGGCGGCACGGCACACGCAGGCTGGGGTGGGCGGCTGGTGGCGCAACTTGCCGCAAGTGATTAAAAAAAAAAAAAGCTAATTTTTTCGTCCCCCCCCCCCCCCCCCCTGTTCTCTGCGCCCTAAGGCAGCCGCTTGGTCTGCCTTATTATAGCACCGGCCCTGGTAATATTCATTGCCTTTCATGTGCACATGCAAAACACATAAAACAGATGCAAGGAGTGGTGGATGGTGGACTCCATAATATTAATGGATTCATAAATTATCCGTATACATCACTGATATATTACATCAGTGGCACAGCATGCAACCTGTCTTATGTTGGTTGAACGACTCATCAGCTAAAATGCAGAATCATAGAACATTTGAATGGTGAAATCAACATAAGGGCTCATGCATACGGTCGCTGCCTGACCGTGCCCTTATTTTGGCCGGCAAAGTTGAATGGGTTTGCAATCCAGAAGATGCGGTGTGGAACGTAGGCACGGAACCTTATGTAAGCACTATGGAGTGTTTCTGTGGGTTTTCTATCCGTGCCTCCAATCTGCAAAAAACATGTGCATTCACTACTTTTTTGCAGTGTGGACCATTGGATGCAGATTGTGGACCCCATTAAAATGAATGAGTCCGTGTCTGCAGATGGCGGCCACACAGTGCCCTTCCATTGCGGACCGCAATTTGCATTCCACAGCACGGGCAAGGCCAGCAAACGTTTGTGTGCACGAGCCCAAAAGTAAAGAATCCAATGTATCAAAGCACTTTAGACAGGTGCTTGTCTAATTTCGTTTTTTTTTAGGTATAGAAAAAGTTAAAACCCCTAAAAGAGGAGGTGATATAAGAAGACTATTAAACCGAGAATATAATACTAGGGACTAGAACAGATTTAAAACTATTGACTTTTCTGGTATTGGTTTTGTCTTTTGTATTTTTGTACTTTCACACTAGTGTTTTTATTTTACGACATTGAGTTCCGTCGTCGGGTCTCAATACCGGATAAAAAAAGCGTGAGTCTTCTCCTAATGCATTCTGAAAGGAGATAAATCTGTTCAAGATGCATCATCTTTAGTTCAGTCACTGTACGGCGTTTGGACGGATATAATACCGCAGCATGCTGCGGTTTTATCTTCGTCTAAAATGCCGGAACACTTGCCTTAATGCCGGATCCGGACGCGGAACAAACATACGGTCATGTGCATGAGGCCTAACTCTTTTATCTAGGGGCCAGGGCTGGTCAGAGTTACAGAAACAGCCAAGTGGGTTGTGGTACGATGTTTCTGTAACTTAAGCCACTCCTGTCTGCAGCGATGGTGGCCAGACGTCCACTTTGAGGCTTGAACGATGCCTGGGAGTCCTCCTTTTCTGTGCCTTGGTGCGCCCAGACAACAGCATTACACTTGAGTGCAGGCTGCAGCCACAGACTGACTAAAGGAACAAGAGCAGTGACTACCACCTGGGCCTGCTCTATATCTGCTGAACTGAAAAGGCTAAAGGACCTGTGCAGGAGGGGGGTGGAGCTCAGTAGTGGAGGGGATAAGATAGACTCTAAAAAAAAAATTGGGACAACTACACATTATACATTATAAAACTGTGGCAGAATTGCGTTTTTTTTTTTCCACCCGATTTGGAATTTTTTTTCCAGCTTCCTACTACATTTGTATGCAATAGTACAACTTGTCCCACAAAAAGCAAGTGCACATATGGCTATGCTAATGGGAAAATGAAAAAAAATGATGGCTCCGGGAAGGCAGGAAGTGAAAAACGAAAACCCAAAGATGGAAAAGGGCAGGGTCCTGAAGGGGTTAAGAAGAGGTGTGTCTAATAGTTTTGCCCATGCAATATTTTTCCATAGAGGCAAAAATATATTCACCTTGTTCTTTTTCCCCATGTGTAAGGGTACTTTCACACTAGCGTTTTGGATTCCGTTTGTGAGATCCGTTTAAGGGCTCTCACAAACGGTCCAAAACGGATCAGTTAAGCCCCAATGCATTCTGAATGGATAAGGATCCGTTCAGAATGCATCAGTTAGGCTCCGTTCCGCCTCTATTCCGTTTTGGAGGCGGACACCAAAACGCAGCATGCAGCATTTTGGTGTCCGTCTGAAGAGGTGGAGCCTAACAGATCCGTTTTTTTTTAACAATGTAAGTCAATAGGGACGGATCCGTTTTCAATGACACAATATGGTGCATTTGAAAACGGATCCGTAATTTAAAACGGATCCGTTTTGGACTTTGTCATTTTTCTTGAAACCTAATGCAAACGGATCCGTTCTGAATGGATACAAACGTTTGCATTAGAGGCGCGGATCCGTCTGTGCAAATAAACAGACGGATCCGCACCAACGCAAGTGTGAAAGTACCCTAAAGTATATATAGATTTGGCAAAAAGCCTAGTCTGCTTTGTGACTAACAGGTGCTTTAAAAGCTGCCCTCAATGCTTTGCTTGCAATGAAGACCAAGCCCGCTTCCATTAAAGATGCATTGATATTATCCTTCACTTCAAGATTTAGTGTCACTTTAATATTAATAGCAAATAGAAATGGTAAGACTAATACTGTACACATTAACAACACTGCAAAAATTCTACTAATGTAATGTAATAATAATAGCAATCTGAGTAATGCACTAACGTACACAAAAGGGTCTCCTAAGTGGAGTGAGTTCAGTATGATTCAGCTGGGAGCTTTCTTCTATAGCCTAAAACCAGCTGCTGCTCTGTATTCTAGCGTTGCTTGCTTGTCACTGTAACGTAAAGTAATAGTGCTAGCTGAGATGGAGAAGTGCACCAGAGGGAATAAGCTGAAGCAGCCAGAAAGATGCTACAATCTACCTGGTTGAATATCATGCAGACATGTAGACAGCCATTAAGGAGAATGCTTTGACATCCCACGTGAGCAAACACCTGCTCTACTAATGCAGCCGTCTAAGCAAGTAACCCACGGAGAGTGGTTGTGGAATTGAAAATATACATCAAACCAGTAAATGCTCAGCTACATTAACACGTGCTGTATATTGCTAGGTTCAAAGCAAAGTACACCAAAAAAAGCTGAAAAGTCCCTTATTATGAACTGCAAAAGTGGCACATTAATATAACTCGTCAGAGGCAGATACTGCTTATTCCACAACAGAATTATATTTTAATTTTAAGCAAAGTAAATACAATTTTAATTGAATTTAAGGTAATTTCCCCTAACACCTAGTATGCAGCAAAACACAATTGTCTAAACATTAAAAGGTTATCTGTCACCACAAAACCCTTGTTCCGCTTGGATTACTATGATGTGTGCATAGCTGACGAGACACAGATTCCAAACTAAAATGATCTTCAGCCCTCCAAAATATTGCAACTTTGTTTTGCTCTGAATACTGGAAAAGCTGTGTATGTGTGATATTTAGGTCATAAATTATCATTAGTGCTACCTTTAGTGGAAGTAATGTGGGTGCCAGGAAAGGTGATCTTTGGCCAAATAGAAAGCATTTTCTTTATTTGGTGAAAATTAATCTTTCCCGGCCCATACATTCCTTCCACTGTTCTTCCAAAGGCAAAGGTGTATAAAAAAGGCAATTAATGACCATAACGTAACATATAGATGGCTTTTCCTGTATTCAGTGCACAATAAAGTTGCAATATTTTGGAGAGCTGAAGTCCAGGGATGAGCAAACCCAGACCGCACAATACGGATTCGTACAGAACATTACGGTATCTGGGTACCCGAACACGGACATTGGTGCGAAATTCTGTGTTCGGTGTTTGGAATTTAAATAAAGCTTTTTGAAAGGCTGAAGTGCAGCCAATCGACAAGCGTTTAAGCTACGGGCACTTGGAAGCCATCACAGTCATGCCTAGTATTGGCATGGCTGTAATTGGCCGGCACACTATGTGACCCTGCATGCATAAATCCTGGATCATGTGGTGCACTACTATTTTGTTCTGACTATTGTAGGGCAGGATGCTGCTGTACTGAGGGACAGTGTTAGGTATTTATATTTTTTTAAGAAATCTATGGGTAACATGTAGGCATTTATGTGGGTGCAGTACAACACATTTTTACCAGTAACACAGAAATACAATACTTAATCGGGCTGTTCAGTCTGAGTGTGATCAGTAGGCATTTTTGGTCTATGCAATACTACTCCTTTGCACCAGTGACAAGGAAATATTTTTTGGGGTGCAAAAGACTTCAATTGCCCCTGTAACATGGAAATACAATAGTTAATCAGTCTGTTAATTGCATCGGTGAAACATAGCTATTTCTTTGGGTGCAAAACCCTTCAATTGCCCATGTGACACTGAAATACAATAGTAAATCCGTCTATTAATTGTGTCGGGGACAGAAAGCAATTTTTTTTTATTAAAAACACTGCATTTTCATCCATCTAACTGTAATCCGAGAGTAAATTAGTCTGTTCATTGTGTTAGTGACACAGCCATTTTTTGGGGTAAAAAAACCTTCAATTGCCCCTGTGACAGGGAAATACAATAGTTAATCAGTCTGTTAATTGTGTTCGTGACATAACCCCCTTTTTTTTTTGGAGGGAGATATACTTAATATGCATTTGTGACACGGATATACAAGAGATAATCTTTGTGTTACAGTAACTCACAAAAGTGAGTGCACCCCTCACATTTTTGTAAATATTTTATAATATATTTTCATAGGACAGATCTGAAGATATGTCATTTTAATACAATGTAAAGTAGTCAGTGTACCGCTTGTATAACAGTGTAAATTTGGCGTGCTCTTGTTCTGCCCAGCTGGGTTATAAAATGATTCTAGTTCATTCTGCCAGAGTCTTGGTATTTCTCAAGTGGTTAGTGTAGTTATAGCACCATCTGGCGATGTTAAGTTGTATTACACTTTGTTTTTCTTTTACAAAGACTACTGCATTGTGGGTGGTGCACTGCATTGTGGAATTGAAAAGCATCTTGGAAAGAGAAGCCTCCAGTCTCCAGGACACTTTAGCAGAGCTGTCCTTTTGCATATTTCCTTTTTAAACTTCACCATCCTTGTAAATTCATATCTGGTGAGAGACCTACCTTTGTTTCAATGTTACAGTACATGCTATTCTATACATTATACTTATACATGTTATTTGTATTCTTGCAGTTTTACCGCACACTTGTACAATCTCTCACTCACATGCATCATGCAGAGAGTACAACCTGTTGACCAATAAACAAGTTAAACTACAAAGAACAGTCCTTATTTGGAAGACAGGAACAGTTTATGCTGAATGTCAAACTGCACATTGTGTAAACGTGTATGAAGACAGAACAGTAAAACAGATGCTAGTCACCAGCAATAGTGGATATGACTTTACAGAGACGCCTTCACAGACGATTTCCTGCATGCAAGGTTGCAGCGGCTGCCATACAATCAAAGGAAATGAGAGCCCCCAGCAAGTGCAGCACGATTCAGACCAAGCTTAAGTCTGTTTCTACATAGATATATAAAATGATCGATATCGCGCTATTTAGTAACTATTCAGACTGTGAGTTCACACTTAATGCTACAAATCTAGTACTAGTGTTTTTACTCAGACGGTAGTATTGCCTACCTTCTCTGTCTTCCCAGTCTTTATGTTACTTGCAGTACCAGCGGTTCTGTGGTTTCCTAGATGTGCTAGGGTTCCTAATTATACTTTGGAGTGTGCCCCGGCCGGTGGCACGAGCTCCGATCCCCTGTGCTCACGCTCCGGCTAGGAGCGAGTGACGTCACTGCCGAGGAGCTACGGGGTTAGAGGAGAGGCAAAACACCTGTAGCTTCAAACCAACGCGTTTCGAACGATTAGCGTCGTTCTTCGTCAGGGATTACACGCCCGTGATGCCTCACTATACTTTATAGGTTGCCCTGGTGTCTAGGTTTAACCCCTGGTCTGCCTGTTTGCCTATCTTCTCTGCATCGCTCTTCATTCAAACCCAAATAGCTCAATCTCTGTGTTTAGTCTTCTAGGATATAATGTATCCATATTGAAAATCCATTTTGTTTCATTCTTGGACATTTTTTTTGATATAATCACCACCTCTTTTATCTCTATATATAATTTCTAGGCCAAAGAACAATGAATTTTTAAAACACCCTCCATGTTTCTCTTGATAGTGTTTGGATAACGGATGTCCTTTTTCTTTCTTTTTGATATTATTCATATGTTCGTACATTCTCTCCTTCAGCATTCTTTTTGTACGGCTGATGTAATATTTTCTACAGGGGCACTTTATAGCATATATGATACCTTTTGTATTGCATGTTATATGCTGCTTAATATTATATTCATATGTGTTATTTGTGTTATATATCACCGTTTGTTTGAAATTGTTTGTTTTTTTACAAGCTATGCAGGTTTTACAGGGGAAGAAACCAGCTGGAATATTCAAACTCCCCTCCTTTTCTACCATTATATATTCCTGCGCATCTATTGGTCGATGCTAATAAATTACATTCGCGGCTTTTTTATATACGAATTTAGGTCTCGGTGGTATTTTTTCCCCTATAAATTTGTCCTCCTTCAGAATTTCCCAATATTTCTTAATTATTTTTCTAAATTTATTTGTTTGTCCATTATATGGGATAATAATTGGTGGGATATCATTTTCTGTATTTTCTGTTTTTTTATTCACTGGATCATTTTTCTTTTTATTTGGATTTAACAATATTTTTCCCTTTCTATTTCTGCTATTTCCCTTCTTTCATGTGCAATCTTTTCCTGATTATATCCTTTAGACACAAATTTTTTCTCCATTTTTTCTGCTTCTATCTTATAATCGTTCAGTTTTGTGCAATTTCTCCTGATTCTCATTAGTTGGCTCTTGGGTATATTGTCTAGCCAAACTGGGAGATGGCAGCTTGTTCTAGAGATGAAGCTGTTGGAATCTGTGGGTTTCATATATGTTTTGGTATAAATATTGTTTCCTGCTGGGTATATAGTTAAGTCTAAAAAGTTTATTTCCTTTTTACTATATGTTGCTGTAAATTCCAAATAAAATTTATTTTTATTAATGTCCGTTAAAAATTCCTTGAGGCTTTCTTCTCCATGTTCCCATATAAAAATCACGGCATCAATGAAGCGTTTCCATAGGACGAGGCCCGCCCGGAGCCCGCCATCATAAACTATGTTGTCTTCTTCCCACCGACCAACATATAGATTAGCGAACCCCGGTGCGAACCTCGTCCCCATGGCCATGCCCCACATTTGTAAATAAAAAAATTTCTTGTATTTAAAATAATTTTTTTCCAGAATAAAAAGGATGCACTCCCCAATAAAATCCAACAGCTTCATCTCTAGAACAAGCTGCCATCTCCCAGTTTGGCTAGACAATATACCCAAGAGCCAACTAATGAGAATCAGGAGAAATTGCACAAAACTGAACTGAAGATAGAAGCAGAAAAAATGGAGAAAATATTTGTGTCTAAAGGATATAATCAGGAAAAGATTGCACATGAAAGAAGGGAAATAGCAGAAATAGAAAGGGAAAAAATATTGTTAAATCCAAATAAAAAGAAAAATGATCCAGTGAATAAAAAAACAGAAAATACAGAAAATGATATCCCACCAATTATTATCCCATATAATGGACAAACAAATAAATTTAGAAAAATAATTAAGAAATATTGGGAAATTCTGAAGGAGGACAAATTTATAGGGGAAAAAATACCACCGAGACCTAAATTCGTATATAAAAAAGCCGCGAATGTAATTTATTAGCATCGACCAATAGATGCGCAGGAATATATAATGGTAGAAAAGGAGGGGAGTTTGAATATTCCAGCTGGTTTCTTCCCCTGTAAAACCTGCATAGCTTGTAAAAAAACAAACAATTTCAAACAAACGGTGATATATAACACAAATAACACATATGAATATAAAATTAAGCAGCATATAACATGCAATACAAAAGGTATCATATATGCTATAAAGTGCCCCTGTAGAAAATATTACATCAGCCGTACAAAAAGAATGCTGAAGGAGAGAATGTACGAACATATGAATAATATCAAAAAGAAAGAAAAAGGACATCCGTTATCCAAACACTATCAAGAGAAACATGGAGGGTGTTTTAAAAATTCATTGTTCTTTGGCCTAGAAATTATATATAGAGATAAAAGAGGTGGTGATTATATCAAAAAAATGTCCAAGAATGAAACACAATGGATTTTCAATATGGATACATTATATCCTAGAGGACTAAACACAGAGATTGAGCTATTTGGGTTTGAATGAAGAGCAATGCAGAGAATATAGGCAAACAGGCAGACCAGGGGTTAAACCTAGACACCAGGGCAACCTATAAAGTATAGTGAGGCATCACGGGCGTGTAATCCCTGACGAAGAACGACGCTAATCGTTCGAAACGCGTTGGTTTGAAGCTACAGGTGTTTTGCCTCTCCTCTAACCCCGTAGCTCCTCGGCAGTGACGTCACTCGCTCCTAGCCGGAGCGTGAGCACAGGGGATCGGAGCTCGTGCCACCGGCCGGGGCACACTCCAAAGTATAATTAGGAACCCTAGCACATCTAGGAAACCACAGAACCGCTGGTACTGCAAGTAACATAAAGACTGGGAAGACAGAGAAGGTAGGCAATACTACCGTCTGAGTAAAAACACTAGTACTAGATTTGTAGCATTAAGTGTGAACTCACAGTCTGAATAGTTACTAAATAGCGCGATATCGATCATTTTATATATCTTGATTCGCTTCACCTGATGCGGGCACGGCCGCCTCAAGATATCGCAGCTCATAACCAAGTTTTAGCGCCAGTGAAGAAGTTTCTGTATATACTGTTTCTACATAGACTGAGTCTGCAAAGAGACATTAAGCAGCCAGCAATCAGGCTCACAATGTCCACTAGCCGGGCATCATCATTCAGGACCAGGTCATGAGCAAGCTGCTCTAACAAGTCCTTAATAAAAGAAATCGCTGCTCTTGCCCATGCAGAAGGTGAAGCAGCAAAAGTAAGGTCTTTCTTTGCTGCACAAGAGATACAACTAAAGAAAGAGACAGCATGCCTGCAAATGTCACTGGAAAAACTTGCCGCAGAGAAAAAAGCAGCAGCCGCATTAGCCAAAGCAGAGTTCCTAGAAGCCTTGGAGTTCCCTGAATCCAAGAAACGCAGCCAAGTACTTGGGCCAGACCTAGATGAACAAGATCCAACACAGTGTGTCTCAGAATATGTCCATCAGCATCCCAAGACAGATGACAACTACGAGCCAATATATCAGCCAGCCTATACAGAGTGCTAAAGATCCTACCATGAACCACAGTACCTCGAGCAGGACTGTGTGCGACAAAGCGATGCTGACCACAACTACCTACAGAACAGAAGCTACAGCCTTCGCTTCGACTTAAAGGGACAATCTTCACGTCAGAACAGTGTTATACAGACTTTCCTAAGCCTAAAACCCATAAAAGGTACGGTGATACACCACACATGCAGCATAACAACAACACACCGGATAGTATTGGCACTAAGCAGGCCACCATGGACTTTGCTCAGTGCTTTGCTAAACGGGAGCTGGTTACCAAAGGTCTTATAAAGTTCACCGATCGCCCAGACAACTACAGGGCATGATGAGCTTCCTTCCAGAACGCCATAAGGGACTTAGATCTTAACTGTAGTGAGGAGTTAGACTTCTTGGTAAAGTGGCTCGGGAGCGAGTCTGCTGAACATGCCAAAGGAATCAGAGATATTAACATAAATTATCCGGGCCTAAAGGCCTAAACATGGTGTGAAAAAGACTTGATGAGTGTTATGAGTCAATAGAAGCTATAGAAAATGCTTTATATAAGAGAATTTATAATTTTCCCAGAATAGTGGGTAGGGGTTACCAGAAGCCTAGGGAACTCAGTGACTTGTTAAAAGAGGTACAGGTTGCTCAGGCATAAGGAGATCTGCTGGGACTAGCATTCCTGGACAACGCCAGAGGTGTCAACCCGATTGTCTAAAAACTCCCTTATAATCTACAGGAGAAGTGGATCACTCATAGTTCCCATTAGAAACAGGTTCATAATGTACCATTCCCCCCCTTCGTGGTGTTTGCAGACTTTGTTACTCAACAGGCGAGGATTAGAAATGATCCCAGTTTTGACTTTACTCTGTCATGTCCCACTACTCCTGGTGTCAAACCTCATAAAAGACCAATGGCAGTCCACAAATCTAATGTTGCCTCCACAGGTTCTCCTTACAGGCCGTTTAAGTCTTCTCAAGAAGAGAACAAAGTCCCTGCCAACCATACTGGATTGCAATCACATTCCTGACAACTGGTCTGAGATACCTACAACAGAGGTAGAGGCATACCACCCCCATATAAGGCGTATAGCTCACCTGATACCAGAACTGGACCCAGAAGCTCCAATATTTTGAGACATACTACAAGTTCATAAGGCTAAAGAACAGATTAACAGTCCCCAGAGCGCTCAATACGCCCAGAGACTTGACCTAGGATGGGTAATCATAAGAGACATCTGTCTAGGAGGAGCACACAAGCCGACCTCAGTCAAAAGTATGCTCACCAACACACTTGAAAATTGACATCCTTCCCTATTCCAGCCATGTCACAGTAGTTTGCTGATAAAAGAACTGCAACGCAGAGCTCCTGTGCCTTGTCCTTTCACAGATGCTTCCTGTAAAGGGGGAATATTAATTATTAATATTTATGCAAATATCAATAATTAATATTCTATAAATAGGCGGGGAATCTGTATATGACTCCGCCTATTTATACCTTAAATTAAGGACTAAATACCTCCTTTTGCCTTACACTATCCACTGAACCCAACTATGTGCGACTTACACTGCTACTATATACTGTGGCGCCTACGATAAAAGACTACACGCTGTGCTTCGATAATAAAAGGTATTTATTAACACAATACACGTCTATAGTCTATAATTATATATATATATATATATATATATATATATTTATATATCCATATACAAGGGAATATGAATATATATATTTATAGCCACACAGTAATACAGTAGTCAATTACAACACTACAACACTACTACACATACAATAATCCTAACTATCCTACATACAATCCCAATTCCATCCCACAAACTAGCTATACAATTACACTAACATACATTACAGCAGTAATCCACCCACCTGGCTATTCACACTGTCCATACTGCAATAAAGGGTTAATACAAATCACAATGCAGTCCAGGGGTAATGGCACTGCAAAGGTTAACACAAAATGGGCTGCAGGGGTCACTCTGCACACCGAAGCTTTGAAGGGGTTCAGGGTTACAGGGCTGCTGGGCACTGCAAGGGTCCTGGGCTGGGGTACTGCGGGGCTGGATAAGGGTTGCAGCTTAAGGGGTACACAGCAGCAGGAGTTGATGCTGCTGGGCAGCGAAGGGGTACATGGGAATGTAGGGATCTGGGAAATCAGGGCAGGGGTTGGGGGTACTCAGCCATCTTCAGGTCCCATCTGTGTGTGTCCTTCTCAGTCAGAAGCTGAGTTCAGAAGCCCTCTCCTCTGTAGTCGCATGCCTTCATATGAGGTTTTGGGATATGACCTCACTCCACTGAAGACGAATCTATCTTGTGAGCCCTCCCCCCAGGTAGTTTGGCCATGGGCAAAGATGGGGGAGAAGGAAACAGGTTTAGCATGTAAGCCATGTGCTGATCAAAAGGTGCCATAAAGTCTGCAATCTCCTGTCCTGGACCCACATCCTAGTTAGCGTCTCTATGCTAACTACCCCCCAGGGACAGTTGGGACGATTCACAGATAACAATGCAAGCCTTGGCCTACAGGCTAAACACTGGCCTGTATCAAGTTGATAAGATAAAAGGGGCCATGGAAAGAGGGGGCATATATGGGATATATATATGAAAGGGGACATATTCTATAAGGGGACATATATACATATATTTCAACCCTTCCTCAACACTTCCTGTCCACGCCTGTGATGGTGAGCAAGATCACTTAGGGTGCACAGTCTTCCACAGGACAAGAGAAGACAACAGGGTTGCAATGTCCATAGAAGACAGGCTGTTCTTGGATATCATGGATCAAGGAATAGTAAAAGACAAGTCAAATAGCTGGGTCACACGTTTACCATTTAAACCCCGGAGACAACGCTTACCTAACAACAAAGAACTTGTCTACAGTCGATTTATCTCCCTCAAGCACAGACTTCAAAGAACACCAGAGACGAAAGAACATTTCTTTACCTTCATGGAAAGAATATTCCAGAATAACCATGCAGAAATGGCACCCACGCTCCAAGACTCAGAGGTGTGTTGGTACTTACCCATATTCGGTGTGTATCATCCTAAAAAACCAGGGCAGATACGAGTAGTATTCAACTCGAGTGCCAGATGCGAAGGCGTCTCGCTAAATGATGTCTTACTGTCTGGTCCAGACCTCAACAACAGACTTCTAGAGGTACTTCTCCACTGCAGCAGAGATTCCATAGCATTTATGACCGACATACAACAAATGTTCCACTGCTTCCTCATCAAGGAAGAACATAGAAACTACTTGAGGTTCTTCTGGTACCGCAACAACGACCCCAGTGAAAATAATGAAGACGTTGTAGAATAGCAAATGAGAATGCACATCTTCGGAAACAGTCCTTCCCCTGCAGTCGCTATCTACAGTCTCAGGCATTCAGCCCGACAGGGTGAAGCAAAGTATGGGTTAGATGTCAGATTCTTTGTGGAAAAAGATTTCTACATGGACGACTGCTTGAAATTCACACCCACGAATGAGACCGCAATCAGTCTCCTGAAAAGGACTCAAGAGAGGCTCTCATTATCTATGTTGAGGTTGCACAAAATTGCCTCCAATAGCCGTAAGTTAATGGAGGCCTTCCGACCCCAAGACCATTCAAGTGATCTAAAGGACTTGGCTCTTCGCACCAACTCCCATCCCATGCAGAGGAGCCTCAGTTTTCTCTGGGATTTAAAGACACATTCACCTTACAAATCAGCAAAAAAGAGAAGCCCTTCACCCGGAGAGGAGTTCTGTCCCTCATAAACAGCTTATATGATCCTGTGGAATTCGTAGCGCCTGTTACTATCCAAGGCAAAATGATGTTAAGAGACTTCACCACAGAGATGTCTGATTGGGATGATTTGCTTCCCACAGAGAAAAAGGACCTGTGGACAGGTTGGAAGAAGTCTCTTGAAGCTTTGTCCAGCCTTCATGTGGCATGACCATATGCTTCCGTGGCATCTACTGAAGTCAAGATGCAAAGACTATATATCTTCTGTGATGCTTCAGTCAAGGCAATTGCTGCCTTAGCATACCTAAAGACCATTGATGTCAAAGAACAATGCCAGCCATATATGATTTGTCATGAGCTGGACCAAACTGGCACCACTCTGCGAACACTTGATTCCCAGACTGGGGCTCTGCGCTGCTGTGCTTGCAGTGGAGTTGGCTGAACTTATAACAACAGGAATGAACCTGGAAATCGAGGAAGTTGAGTTTTACACAGAAAGCAAGGTAGTCCTAGGATATATTTGCAACAAAACAAGACACGTTTATGTCTATGTCAGCAATCGGGTGCCAAGGATCAGAAGATCCACTTGTCCTAAACAGTAGCATTATGTGCCTACACAGCATAATCCTGCGGACGACACGACTAGATCTGTCGCAGCAAGCCACCTTAAAGACACAACATGGTTTACGGGTCCTGCATTCCTGTACCGTTCAATGTCTTGCAGTATCAGATCTGACACGTTTGAATTGGTAGACCCAGATGCAGATGAAGAAATATGACCTGAAGTATCTGTTCTACGTACAGTGACTTCGGACCACCAACTCAAATACCATTGTTTCAACAAGTTCTCCACCTGAATGTTGCTCGTTTGTGGTATAGTCTGTGTAGTTCATATAGCTCAGTCTTATAAGTCGATATTTCCTGTGAGCCAGAAGCCCTGCAAAGGTTTGCATCACTGCAAACACGCCTTTAACGCTCCCAATATGGAAAGGTCCAAGAGTATAATAATTTACACTATATAACACGAATGTTATGATAAAGAAATAGACTACCTCAGCAAAGGCCAAACAGTCTCCAAGGATAGCGCTTTGAAAAGGCTTGATCCCATCATTGACCAAAATGGGTTGCTAAGAAAGAAGGATTCAGTAGTGGTATCTGTTGATGCCAGACGGGGACTATTCTGCTCAGCTGAGTTAGAGAATCTTTACAGATCACGTCTGCCTCAGTCTTGGTATTTCTGAAGTGTTTAGTGTGGTTATAGCACTATCTAGAGGTCTTAAGTTGTATTACACTTTGTTTTTCCTGTTACAAAGACTACT
This sequence comes from Bufotes viridis, assembly GCA_033119425.1. Taxonomy (NCBI): domain Eukaryota; kingdom Metazoa; phylum Chordata; class Amphibia; order Anura; family Bufonidae; genus Bufotes; species Bufotes viridis. The sequence goes on from CM065595.1 coordinate 56,124,392, forward strand.
GCATTGTGGGAGTGCAAAGCATTCTGAGAAAGAGAAGTCTCCAGTCTCCAGGACACATCAGCAAAGCTGTCCTATGCAAGTCTCCTTCTCAAACGCCTTGTAAAATCATATATGGTGAGAGATCTACCTTTGTTTCAGGGATATTGTGTGTTGCAGAGCTATTAAGCTAGTTGTAATTGTTACTCAGGGAGTTGTTATTACTGTTAGCTAGTCATGCAATCTTATGTACAGGCAGACATTTTAGCATGTGCTTCAGTGTAAATGTAATGTTATAGTACATGCTACACTATGCGTAATGCTTATACATGTTATTTGTATTCTTGTAGTTTTATCAAACTATCCTGTTTTATCAATCAATCAATCAATCAATCAATCGTATATAATCAATCAATCACATACGTAAAACCTGTTGACCAATAAACAAGTTAGACTACAAAGAACAGTCTTCTTATTTGGAAGACAGGAATGGTTTATGCTGAATGTCAGACTGCATACTGTGTAAACATGTATAAAGACAGAACAACCCCCATTTTGGATCCTTTTGCAGCCCTCTAGCCCTTTTGTATAACTCTTTTACAGACATTTTTCAGCCCGAAAGTTCGGGTCCCCATTCGGGTCACTACTGAAACTCATTTCTTATATACTGCGTTACTGGGTTGGGAACCCTACTGAAATCACCCAGCACCACACAAGAGTGCCACAAAACTCAGTACAGCAGATTCCCACTATGTAATTATTATCTCACTACTCTGTATGCTGATTGGACATCTAGGAGTCCTGGCATACTATTTCTCTAAGCTTGGGAGTCCAAGGGATGCATTACAATGTAGAGCATAGGTCATTTCCTGCCTTACTGCAGTAGAGTGATGTATTTACATCTGTTGGTATCTGTGTCTCTTCTGTTATAGTTCAGAGGAATTTTCATGATGACAGATTCCCATTAAATGTAGATTGTTACAATGTGGATAGATTTAAAATGTTCAAAGTATATTTGGTGTCTAAAGATGACCCGAACTATTCGCCGGCGAACAGTTCCCGATGAACATAGCTTGTTTGCGTCCGACGCGGCGTGCGAACATATTCGATGTTCACGTTCGCCCCTATACTTTATCATTGAGCAAACTTTGACCCTGTACCGCACAGTCAGCAGACACATTCCAGCCAATCAGCATACCCTCCCTCCCAGACCCTCCCACCTCCTATCTAAACGCAAGGACAGCATCCATCTTAGATTTATTCTGAAGCTGCAGTGTTAGTAATTGTAAATCGCAATGCAATTAATATAACCTGTATTATTCGCATTGCGATTACAACTTAGATCTGTGTTCCTAATGGTTGTATTGCTAGAATATAACGAAGATAACGAATATAGCACTATATTCTCAATCTTCGATATATTCTAGCAATACAACAACCATTAGGAACTCAGATCTAAGTTTAATTCGCAATGCGATTAATATAACCTGCATTAATCGCATTGCGAATTCAACTTAGAGCTGAGTTCCTAATGGGTGTTGTATTGCTAGAATATACGTTATATTCTAGCAATACAACCATTAGGAACCCAGGTCTAAGTTGAATTCGCAATGCGATTAATGCAGGTTATATTATCGCATTGTAATTCAACTTAGAGCTGGGTTCCTAATGGTTGTATTGCTAGAATTATATAACGAAGATTGAGAATATAGCGCTAAATTCTCAATCTTCGTTATATTTTAGCAATACAACCATTAGGAACCCAGCTCTAAGTTGAATTCGCAAATATGATGTCCCGAACTATTCACCGGCGAACAGTTCCCGGCGATGTTCATCGCGGTGGGCGAACATATGCGATGTTCGGTCCACCCCCTATTCATCATCATTGAGTAAACTTTGACCCTGTACCTCACAGTCAGCAGACACATTCCAGCCAATCAGCATACCCTCCCTCCCAGACCCTCCCATCTCCTGGACAGCATCCATTTTAGATTCATTCGGAAGCTGCAGTCTTAGTGAGAGGAGGGACAGTGTAGCTGCTGCTGATTTAATAGGGAAATCGATAGCTAGGCTAGTGTATTCAGTGTCCACTCCAGCCCTGAAAGACTCATCAGATCTCTGCTGTAAGGACAACGTCCTGACAGCACCCCAAAAAGCTCTTTTTAGGGCTAGTACATCAGTCTCCCTTCCAAGCAAGTGCTATATTTTCAATCTCCGTTATATTCTAGCAATACAACCATTAGGAACTCAGATCTAAGTTGTAATCACAATGCGATTAATACAGGTTATATTAACGTACTGAATCAACTTAGAGCTGTTCTATGATCAGTTACGAAGACTGAGAATATAGCGCTATTCTCAATCTTCGTTATATTCTAGCAATACAACCATTAGGAACCCAGCTCTAAGTTGAATTCGCAATGCGATTAATATAACCTGTATTAATCTCATTGCGATTACAATTTCCCACACTCTGTGTCAACTACGTAATTTTCCATGGGAGTTTTGCCATGGATCCCCCTCCGGCATGCTACAGTCCAGGTGTTAGTCCCCTTGAAACAACTTTTCCATCACTAATGTGGCCAGAAAGAGTCCCTGTGGGTTTTAAAATTCGCCTGTCTATTGAAGTCTACGGCGGTTCGCCCTGTTCGCATACATTTGCGGACGTTCGCGTTCGCCGTTTGCGAACGGAAAATTTTATGTTTGCGACATCACTACTGGTGTCTATACCAGCTGCCAGCATACAGGCGTACATGAGAGAATATAGGGCTGCACAAGGCTATGTATGTGAATTACTCAAAAATAGTAATTATGGCCTAACTGATTATATCCATACTATTTAGTGTCCCACCACCATTATATATAATAATCAAATATTGTAATATGTCCAAATTTCCAATTTTATTATAAGCAATTATCATATGGTATGTAGCTTTAGCTCACACCAGTGTCTTGTCTCTTATCCATAATGGAGCTATGATAGGAATTTTCGAAAATAGTTGACTTATACTAGGGTACTTTAGATTATTTACCAAGTAAATAAACATAAAACATGACCCACTTTCACATATATAATTGTATATCCACTTGCTAACACAGACATTTTTCACCTTCCTGACAGTCTATTTTTGACTACCCTTATTTTACAGTTTACACACCCCATGTGTAGTTGTAAGCTGCTGTATGGACACAGCACAGGGCTCAGAAGGGAAGAAGCGCCATATGGTTTTAAGAGGGCAGATTCTGCTGGAATGGTTTTTGGGCACCATGGCGTGTTTGAAAAGACCCTGAGGTACCACTACAGTGGAATCCCCCAAAAAGTGACCCCATTTTAGAAACTACATCCCTCCTCCTCAAGGAATATATAGAGCACTTTGGTCTAACAGACATTTCATAGAATTTAGAAACATAAAAAATTACGCTTTTCCAAATAAAATTTTGCATTTTCACCAGGGGTAACAAAATGTATTATCTATATTCTCCTAAGTATGGCAACATCTCATATATGGCTGTAAACTGCTGTATGGGCGCACCACATGGCTCAGAATGGAAGGAGAGTCATTTGGCTTTTGGAGGACAGACCCTGAGGTACCCCTATAGTGGAAACCCTCAAAAAGTGATCCCCTTTTGGAGACTACAGTCCCCAAGGAAAGGCGCACACTTCTTATCAACACTAGTTTCTTTTTTCTGAAAGCTCATTTTACTGTTTGAAGTGTATAGTTTAGTTTATAATTTTTTATGGCTGCATAATTATTTTATTATTTTATGTCATTTTTATTAATACTAAAGCCTATAAAACTGATCTGAAACAAACAAGCAAGTTCATTTGTATTTTGGCTGCTGATGAGGAGAATTGTAGATGCATTTACTAATATATAAAGGGACATTTTGGCTGTTTTATGTTGGATCTATTATAATTAGAGATGAGCGAATTTCATATTTTGAAATTCGTTCACACTTTGCTTGTTGGTAAAAGGTGAATTGTGTTATGAATTCCATTACCACGGACCATAATGCAATTCTATGATGTAATGCATAACAGAATGCATTTAGAGGCCTTCCTTTATTCATTCTGTCATAATAGAAGTCATAGTAGACATCACAATAGAAGTCTATTATGACGGAATGAATAACAGAATGCCTCTAAAGGTATTACGTTATGCATTCCGTCATAGAATTGCATTATGGTCTGTGGTAACGGAATCCTTAACGCAATTCACCTTTTACCAACAAATGAAATGTGAATGAATTTCATAAGCGGAAATTCGCTCACCTCTAATTATAATTGCCATTTTAGCTGCGGAGCCTCCAGCTGGTTTTGCATGTTTAATATTGCACATTCTGGACTGGAGTTTTGCAATCTATTGTATTTAATTTATATGATTTTCAAGTTTAGATCGATATTTTAGTTTTTAATTTATTATGAGATCTTATGCATATTTTATCCCATTTTGGTCTCTCCAAATAAATGTTATATGATTTTCAACCTATGCCTTGAGGACCTTGCCAATTTTTCTGTGTGGCTAGTGTCATCATCATCATCCTCGTTTTTCCACACAAGTAACTTCTCCTCCTCCTGCTTCTTCTCAGCAGTAACTCCTCCTCATCCACTTCCTCCAGGGGGGTCCCTAGCAACTACGGGAAGCCTGCAAGATGTGTAAGCTTTTCTTCCGTCGTCCTTTGTTGCATCAGAATGATCTTCTGCTCTAACATCATTCAGGCTGCCATTGTCTCTACTGACAAATCTAGTGGCCTCTTCGAATGGCATGAGTACATGACATGCATCTTGAGCTACCCTTGCCTGAATTCAGAACAACACATGCTACCTGCTGAGCTTGTCTGGGGCATGACAAAATCATTCACCATTTTATGCTGCTCGTACAGATGTTCTAGCATATATAAGGTGGAATTCCAGTGTATTGGAACATCATGGATCAAGCAGTGCAAAAGCAGACTGTTCAGTTACTGCAAGACAAGAAGGGAGATCCTTGCCACATAAGAATGGCTGAAATGCGAGGACAGTCTCCTGAACATGACCAGCACCCTCTGCAAGCTACAAAACTTTTTTACGCACAACTAAATTTATCATGCGCACTATACAGAAAGCATGTGTTCTTTCTCCCAAATGCAGTTCACCCATGATGATCCGGCTATTGTCGCTGACCACCTGGGCCAGTTCAAGTTGGAGGGAAGACAGTGAGTGGGATGTTTGCTTCTTTATGCACGTTAGCAACTGATCCATTGTGTGGCTACTCTTGCCCAGGCTGATCTGCTCTAACACAGCATGATAACACTTCACTTTACAAATATGATAGGAGGGGAAGTGAAAGCAATGATTTTCCCTGCTTGTGTTGGGGATAGGAGGATGTCCATGGAGGAGGCATAAAAGTCCCTGCTGCGAGAACCAGGCCGTCACAAACATGGAGGTATCAATAGGACCTGGCCTCATTGCTGTTGTACTATGGTACCATGAACAACATTGACCAAGTGTACCATCAGAGACATGTACTGCCTCTGCCCATAACAGCTGTTCCAGGTATCCACAGTGGCTTTCATCTTGCTGGACAGTGAGAATGTCATAGAGTAGCACACATTCTCCAACATATAATAATACAGCGTAGGGATGGCTCTTTTGGAGAAATAATGGCAGCTAGTTATGTTCCAGTAAGGCTGAGCGCATGTCATTAGTTCCATAAAGGCAGCTGAATTCACTAAGTAGTATGGCAGCAACTGCACTGTCAGCTACTTGGCATGGTGGGAGATAAGCTTACACAACATTGGAATGCTGGGTGCATAGAGTTGTTTCCTAGTCACACATTCCCTTATCAATGGCTGATGATAGAGGAAGTAGGAAGAGTATTCTGAGCTAGTTGGTTGGTGAGGTCCTGTATAGATCAAAGGCTTGGCCTAGCCTCGACAAACAGCTAGATACTTCGGCATATTGTAGCCATGCCCGACTGGAACCACCCCCGGTCTGTTGTATATTTAATAAGTGTGTTGCTTTGAACACATGTGAGCAGTAGTGATGTCGCGAACATAAAATTTTCCGTTCGCGAACGGCGAACGCGAATTTCCGCAAATGTTCGCGAACATGCGAACATTGCGAACCGCCATAGACTTCAATAGACAGGCGAATTTTAAAATCCACAGGGACTCCTTTTGGCCACAATAGTGATGGAAAAGTTGTTTCAAGGGGACTAACACCTGGACTGTGGCATGCCGTAGGGGGATCCATGGCAAAACTCCCATGGAAATTTACGTAGTGGACGCAGAGTCGGGTTTTAATCCATAAAGGGCATAAATCAACTAACATTCCTAAATTGTTTGGAATAACGTGCTTTAAAACATCCAGTGTGTGTAAACGATCAGGTATGATGTTGTATCGATCAGGTAGTGTAAGGGTTACGCCCGCTTCACAGACATTGACAGACCAAACTCCCTTTTTAATGCACCACAAACAACCGCAAACAGTCCATTTGCACAACCGCAAACTCCCCATTTGCACAAGGTTGGATACCAAGCTAGCCATGTCCCGGTGATGTCATTGCAGGTTTCTTCCTCCACCCAGCCACGTACAACACCAAGGTTCCCTGAAAGGTGAATTGAATTGATTTTTCAGATTTTTCTGTAGTACTATTCTCATCAGTTTAATCCCTCTAACGTCCCCAATCTGTGGTCCATTTATTGAATTGATCTTTCGAACGGGGAGATAGTTAAAAAAACGCTGGCTCCCTCCCCTTTGTTTTAATCCACGGTCACTGCGTCTGTGCCGTGCAATTTACTGTCACACCCGATATGAGTGGTATTTTCTGTAGTACTATTCTCATCAGTTTAATCCCTGTTACATCCCATATCAGGGATTGCCTTTTGTGAAAATGAATTTAGGCCGGGTACCTTCGACTACCTTCACAGTGACAGACCAAACTCTCATACACCAAACTGAATTGATTTTAGGAACTGGGAGATGGAAAAAGCAGCTTGGTCGGTCCTCTTACTCCCAAATTGGGGCACTGTGCGAGCAATGTGCTGTGACACCCTATATGAGTGTTGTCTTAACTAGTACTATTCCTATCAGTTTAATCCCTGTTACGTACCCTATCCGGGGACGTGTGTCGAATTGATTAACCATTGTCGAATTAAAGAACCATTACGACATCATGAAATAATTTAGTTCTGACCTCTGTACTTGCTTTGTATTGGAATTGATGGGGAATTTTTTAATTGTCTGCATTATTTCTAATAAACTATTAAGAGACTTTATTATGATTTTTTATTTTATGTATTAAAAACCCATACAACTTAAAAAAAAAAAAAGGTAAATTAATGTTTTTTCTATGAAATATTATCCATCGCTTTTGGTCTGACCATAATGAAGCAATGGCCTTATCATCTGGGGTGTGGCAACATTGCCAACACACTCATAGAGGTGATGATTGCTTCATTGTGATACGCAAGCCCCTTCCCCACAACAAGGTAACGATCACGAAGGGGAATTGACACTTGTATGTGCCTTTTTTATTTTTGTTTTGTTTTTGCAGCCACAGTGCTGCACCATAGGACAGAAAAATTAGGCATGTACACATGCCTGAAAAATAATGGCATTGTTGCAGCCGCTATTGTAGCAGGGGCCGTAAAAATGTATGTTTTCCAGGCAGAAAAGTGACTTAAACATTGTGGCTTGAACCCTAGTTGGTGGCGGAGAATTCAAGAAAGTCATCCGGTATGCAAACATTAAATACAGCAGCTTGGGGACCATTTTGAGGCCAAGGCATGTCATCAGGCCTTTTGTTAGTCAAACGTATCCCCCACTGTCAGTCCCTTCGGGATCCATGCCTCATTCATCTTTATGAAAGTGAGGTAATCAACACTTTTTTGACCGAGGTGACTTCTCTTGTCAGTGACAATGCCTCCTGCTGCACTGAAGGTCCTTTCTGACAGGACACTTGAAGGAGGGAAGGCCAGAAGTTCTATCGCAAACTGGGATAGCTCAGGCCACAGGTCAAGCCTGCACACCCAGTAGTGAAGGGGTTCATCGCTCCTCAGAGTGTCGATATCTGCTGTTAAGGCGAGGTAGTCTGCTACCTGTCGGTCGAGTCGTTCTCTAAGGCTGGATCCCGAAGGGCTGTGGCGATTTGTAGGACTGAAAAAGCTCCGCATCTCCTCCATCAACAACACATCTGTAAATCGTCCAGTCCTTGCCGCCATGGTAGGAGGAGGATTACACTCACCTCTTCCCCTGTTAGATTCCCGTTGTGCTGTGACATCCCCCTTATAAGCTGTGTAAAGCATATTTTTTAGTTTGGTTTTGAACTGCTGCATCCTTTCCGACTTTCGGTAATTTGGTAACATTTCTGCCACTTTCTGCTTATACTGGGGGTCTAGTAGCGTGGCCACCCACTACAAGTCGTTCTCCTTCATCCTTTTTATACGAGGGTCCCTCAACAGACATGACAGCATGAAAGACCCGATTTGCACAAGGATGGATGCAGAGCTACTCATTTCCCGTTCCTCGTCCTCACTGATGTCATTGACGGTCTGTTCTTCCCCCCAGCCACATACAGCACCATGGGTCCCAGATAGGTGACAACAACGAGCACCCTGGGGTGCCTGCTGTGGTTGATCTTCCTCCTCCTCAAAGCCGCCACATTCCTCCTCCTCCTCCTCCTCATACTCCTCTTCCAGCGTTGCTGCAGGTCCGGCAAGTGATGATGACTAGGCTGTTTCTGGTGGTGATGGTGACCACAACTTTTCCTCTTCACGCTCATCTACAGCCTGATCCAGCACTCTCCGCAGGGCACGATCTAGGAAGAAAACAAATGGGATGAGGTCGCTGATGGTGCCTTCGTTGCTCCTCAAAAGGATGCATGAGCCTACATGCATTGCGCATGAGCGTCCAGTAACGTGCCAAAAAAATTCCCAGCTCCGCAGAGGCTGTCCTAGCACCCCGGTCATACAAATACTCGTTGACAGCTTTTTCTTGTTGGAGCAGGCGGTCAAACATTAGGAGTGTTGAATTCCAACGTGTCGGGCTGTCGCAAATCAAGCGCCTCACTGGCATGTTGTTTCGCCGCTGAATATCGGAAAAGTGTGCCATGGCCGTGTAGGAATGCCTGAAATGGCCACACACCTTCCTGGCCTGCTTGAGGACGTCCTGTAAGCCTGGGTACTTAGACACAAAGCGTTGTACGATGAGATTCAACACATGTGCCATGTACGGCACATGTGACAACTTGCCCAAATTCAATGCCGACAACAAATTTGTTCCATTGTCACACACCACTTTGGCGATCTCCAGTTGGTGCGGGGTCAGCCACTGATCCACCTGTGCGTTCAGGGCGGACAGGAGTGCTGGTCCTGTGTGGCTCTCTACTTTCAGGCAAGTCAACCCCAAGACAGCGTGACACTGTCGTATCCGGGATGTGGAATAGCCCCTGGGGAGCTGGGGGGATTCAGTTGATGTGCAGCCAGACGACGCAGCAGAAGAGGACTCAGCCAAGGAGGATATTAAAGGGGATGGAGTAGGAGTAGAGGAGGTGGCAGTAGGCCTGCCTGCAAGTCGTGGCGGTGTCACCAACTCCGCTGCAGAGCCACGCATTCCATGCTTGTCAGCCGTCAGCAGGTTGACCCAATGCGCAGTGTACGTGATATACCTGCCCTGACCGTGCTTTGCAGACCAGGTATCAGTGGTCAGATTGCCCCTTGCCCCAACACTGTATACCACAGATGCCATGACTTCCTTTTCAATAACATAGTAGAGGTTTGGGATTGCCTTTTTTGAAAAAAAATTTCGTCCGGGTACCTTCCACTGTGGTGTCCCAATAGCGACAAATTTTTTGAAGGCCTCAGACTCCACCAGCTGGTATGGTAAAAGCTGGCAGGCTAATAGTTCCGTCAAGCCAGCTGTCAGTCGCCGGGCAAGGGGGTGACTCTGTGACATTGGCTTCTTACGCTCAAACATTCCCTTAACAGACACCTGACTGTGGGCGGATGAGCAGGAACTGCTGAAGGTGAGAGGCGGAGTGGCGGGTGGTTGAGAGGGGGCAGGGAGGACAGCAGTGGTTGATGTGGCTGAAGATGCTGGACCAGGAGGAGGATGGTGGCTTTGAGTTTGTGTGCTGCCTGTACACATGTGTTGATCCCATTGGCGTTTGTGATGTGAGATCATGTGCCTTTGCAAAGCAGTTGTACCGAGGTGGGTGTTGGACTTCCCACGACTCAGTTTCTTTTGGCACAGGTTGCAAATGGCATTGCTGTTATCAGAGGCAGACACACAAAAAATGCCACACTGCTGAGCTTTGCAATGACGGCATTCTGGTGGTGGCAACAGCATGCGTTGACTGGCGTGCTGTCTGGCTGACCCCGGGTGCCGATACATGCTGTCTGACTGTGCCACTACTAACTCCTTGCGACGACCTCCTCCTGCTTCCAACTCGTCTCCTCCTTCTCTCTGTCTCCCCTTCTGAACTTTCCCCCTCTTCTTCTCTTCGAGCAGGCACCCACGTGGCATCTGTGGACACATCGTCATCATCAACCGCTTCACTTGTATCTGACACCTCAGCAAAGGAAGCAGCAGCGGGTGCAGCATCATCATCATCATCACACTGTACGTCCATGTGTGTAATCCTGCCTGACTGAGACATATCCCTGTAATCTACATCATCTGTCAATGGTTGCACATCACTAATTGCATCCAACTGATGTGTAAATAACTCCTCTGACGGATCAAGTGAAGCGGCTGTGGTGGTGTCACGGCTGTATGTGAGCAACAAGAGCATACACAGTGAATTAGCTACTGACCGGACCCAAACTAGGGAACATAAAGGGTGACCCCTGTCAGACCCTAAAAGCTCTCCCTATGCTGCTAAGCCCATGTCCAGATCCAGATGGTGGATTGAGACATGCCCGCGTACCTAAGGCTGATGACCACTGTAACCCCTACAATAGTGGAAGGGGCACGGCCACCGTTGCCCTGCTCAGTATATGGACTGAACAGAAACACACAATGTCTGCACACTTAACTTAAGGAGCTGCAGCAGCAGTGAAAACAGATCCAAAGTCAGCATACAATATCCGAAGTACTTGCTTCAGCAGAACACAGGTCCAGTGAAAAGATATCACACAAGTGAAGATACTCAAGCGAGAGATACAGGTCAAATGAAAAGTATAATCCGCACGATTAAACAGGAAGAGGGGTATTTTATAGGAAGAGGAATCAATCACAGGAGGGACAGCTGGGAGGAGGGAAACTGAAAGTAAAGACCTCATCACAGGGGCGGAGAAACAGAGCAGAGAGAACTCCTCCAAGCTCTAGTAGTGACATCATCACAGGGGTGGAGAAACAGAGCTGTGAGAAAATCTCAAAGCTCTGGTAGTGACAGGTGGTAGTGGTGATGGTGGTGTCGGGCGGGAGCGTGGTAACTTGAGAGCAGGTGACCGAAGCTGAGCTGGAGGAGGATGGTGCGTCAAGGTTCTTAGCGGAAGCTGTTGAGGATTGGGTGTCCAGTCTAAGCCAGTCAACTATGTCCTCAGAATTTTTCGGGTTCAGGGTACGTGGCCTCTGAACACTAGGCATTATTCCAGGGACAGTGGAAATCACAGCACCACGAGCACGACGGCCCCTGCGGGGTGGCCTGCCTCTGCCTGTCATTTTTTTTTTAGATAAGTGGTATTACGCGTTCTAGGTACTGTGCCACCCGGTATCAGTGGTGGGGACTGGCAGTGGGCACACTACAGTCTGTAGAAGTGGGCCTGACACACACTGGCAGCAGGCAAGCAACTGAAATTAGACTACTGTCTAAAAATTAAATGCCTTATTTACCGGCAAGCTACTGTGCCACCCGGTATCAGTGGTTGGCACTGGCAGTGGGCACACTACAGTCAGTGGAAGAGGGCCTGACACACACTGGCAGCAGGCAAGCAACTGAAATTAGACTACTGACTAAAAATTAAATGCCTTTTTTATCGGCAAGCTACTGTGCCACCCGGTATCAGTGGTTGGCACTGGCAGTGGGCACACTACAGTCAGTGGAAGTGGGCCTGACACACACTGGCAGCAGGCGAGCAACTGAAATTAGACTACTGACTAAAAATTAAATGCCTTATTTATCAGCAAGCTACTGTGCCACCCTGTATAAGTGGTGGGCACTGGTAGTGGGCACACTACAGTCAGTGGAAGTGGGCCTGATACACACTGGCAGCAGGCAAGCAACTGAAATTAGACTACTGTCTAAAAATTAAATGCCTTATTTATCGGCAAGCTACTGTGCCACCCGGTATCAGTTGTGGGCACTGGCAGTGGGCACACTACAGTCAGTGGAAGTGGGCCTGACACACACTGGCAGCAGGCAAGCAACTGAAATTAGACTAATGACTAAAAATTAAATGCCTTATTTATGGGCAAGCTACTGTGCCACCTGGTATCAATGGTTGGCACTGGCAGTGGGCACACTACAGTCAGTGGAAGTCGGCCTGACACACACTAGCAGGCAAGCAACTGAAATTACACTAAAGTGTAAAAATTAAATGCTTTTTGTGATGCAAAGTCCTGTGCCGCACAGGATGACAGTGGTGGGCACTGGCAGTGGGCACACTACAGTCAGTGGAAGTGGGCCTGATACACACTGGCAGCAGGCAAGCAACTGAAATTAGACTACTGTCTAAAAATTAAATGCCTTATTTATCGGCAAGCTACTGTGCCACCCGGTATCAGTGGTGGGCACTGGCAGTGGGCACACTACAGTCAGTGGAAGTGGCCCTGACACACACTGGCAGCAGGCAAGCAACTGAAATTAGACTAATGACTAAAAATGAAATGCCTTATTTATGGGCAAGCTACTGTGCCACCTGGTATCAATGGTTGGCACTGGCAGTGGGCACACTACAGTCAGTGGAAGTCGGCCTGACACACACTAGCAGGCAAGCAACTGAAATTACACTAAAGTGTAAAAATGAAATGCCTTTTTTTGATGCAAAGTCCTGTGCCACACGGGATGACTGTGGTGGGCACTGGCAGTGGGCACACTACAGTCAGTGGAAGTCGGCCTGACACACACTAGCAGGCAAGCAACTGAAATTACACTAAAGTGTAAAAATTAAATGCCTTTTTTTGATGCAAAGTCCTGTGCCACACGGGATGACAGTGGTGGGCACTGGCAGTGGGCACACTACATTCTGTGGGCCTGCAGCTCCTCACACACGGGCAGGCCAGGCAACTGCAATATATATATGGAGAAAAAAAAAAGCAGACTAATGTAGCAGCCCTAAAAAGGGCTTTTTGGGGTGCTGTCAGGACGCTGTCCTTACAGCAGAGATCAGATAAGTCTTTCAGGACTGGAGTGGACACTGAATACACTAGCCTAGCTATCGATTTCCCAATTAAATAAGCAGCAGCTACACTGTCCCTCCTCTCACTAAGACTGCAGCTTCCGAATTAATCTAAAATGGATGCTGTTCAGGAGATGGGAGGGTTTGGGAGGGACGGTATGCTGCTGATTGGCTGGAATGTGTCTGCTGACTGTGAGGTACAGGGTCAAAGTTTGCTCAATGATGATGTATAGGGGGCGAACGCGAACAAGCTATCTTCGCCGAGAACTGTTCGCTGTTCGGCGGATAGTTCGGGCCAGCTCTAGTGAGCAGACGTGCTGTGAGGTATTTCCTCCAATGCTGATTGATATATGAGTCAGGCAGGCAAGGTTATTTGGCCCTGGCTTTGACTCTTACCTGCTGCTTACCAGCCACCTAAAGGGGTCCCCTGGCCATTAGCCCTCATTTCATTGTTCTGACATGCTCTAATTTTTTTACTTGGCGTCCGGTGCCACTGTTGGGTGACTGGCCCAACTCAAAACTGACTCAGCCATGGCACTGGACCAGCTTTACCGATGATGTCATTGTTTCCCCTTGAAGGATCAGATTCTGTTTTCCCTGCCTCATCCTTCTTAATCCTCTCTCTCTCCTCAAATCTGTCTCCATGCCCTCTAAACTGTCCTCCTTCCCCTTAAACCTGAACTACTGCTGCAGCCAGAAGTCCAGAAGATTTACTTGTGTCCTCATTTCAACACAAGGCATGCTGCAAGATTCAACACAAGCCTGGCTGAAAAAGTTAACAGAAACCAAACTGAAAGATTCAAGACCCAGGCTTAACCCACAGAATTCCTCGGAGTGATGATATACATGACCAGGTTATTGTCTATTCATTTCGGGGCGTATACCACTTACCTGAAACCCCCCGACCTTCCCCTTCCTACCTTACCATCCTAGGAGTAATAACGACACAGAGACTGATCTTGGATTTAATGGCCACAGCAGCCGTTTATTCCCAAATCTTAAATACATAACCATAAATAACGCATAAAATTCCAATAGCATTAAATAACATTAAATAACATTAAATACTGTGTTATCTTCCCCACTGACGGGGGAGGTCCTCGAAGCCCCAACTTTTTAAACCGCACTTGCCCAGACTGGCACCACCATCCTGCCTCCAGCCGTAAAACGCCAGCTCGGAGACCAATTCACGGATGCCTTCTCCACGAGCCAACTACACCAACCATGGGAGTCCAGCCCGCACCATTGAGGCCCTCCCCTCCTCCATAAGCATCAGTGTCACCAACTTCGAGGACCTCCCCCCGCCTCGACTGCCGCGACATAGATTACAGTACATGTAGACCAACCCTAGGTATAAAACGAGCACTACTGAACAGTCAAACCGCTCACCCTTAGGACCCCATCCAACCCCCGTACTATGCACATCGTTTAATCATAATAAATGAATTCCTTATTATGTAGTAATGTAAGGTAACAGCCAAACAATGTCATCATTTAATTTTTTCTTTTTTTTAATTTTTTTTTTTATTAATCTAGCGTCCCTCACCGCTGCATATATAGGGCGGGTGGGCGGGAGTTCACTGGCAAAATTCCAGGTACTGACCTACCTCTGACCTTTCCTTATATAAGCTTTCCTCCCGCCTTTTCCTAACTCCACCCCCCTCCATCCTTCACTGTCCTAACTTTTAAAACCTTAAACCCCCAACTCACCAACCTACCCCTTCTGCAGCCAAAACCCTGTCATGTCGGCCTCCCCTTAATTGGTGGCCCAGTACGGCCTCCCTTGACCAGGTTATTGTCTATTCATTTCGGGGCGTATACCACTTACCTGAAACCCCCTGACCTCCCCCCTTTCTACCTTACCATCCTAGGAGTAATAACGACACAGAGACCAATCTTGGATTTAATGGCCACAGCAGCCGTTTATTCCCAAATCTTAAATACATAACCATAAATAACGCATAAAATTCCAATAGCATTAAATAACATTAAATAACATTAAATACCGTGTTATCTTCCCCACTGACGGGGGAGGTCCTCGAAGCCCCAACTTTTTAAACCGCACTTGTCCAGACTGGCACCACCGTCCTGCCTCCAGCCGTAAAACGCCAGCTCGGAGACCAATTCACGGACGCCTTCTCCACGAGCCAACTACACCAACCATGGGAGTCCAGCCCCCACCATTGAGGCCCTCCCCTCCTCCATAAGCATCAGTGTCACCAACTTCGAGGACCTCCCCCTGCCAACGGTGCGCAACCTGACCCCAACCTTAGGCTTGCGAGTCCCTCCACAATCTCAGTGCTCGCTCTACACCATCCTGTAACCCCAAAGACCAAAGATCAATACCGACGGCATTGAGATGAATGCCGTCAGCCCTCCAAAAGGCTCCCTCACCCCATTCCAATTCAGAATGCCTGTTGACTTTGATCCGCGCCTTGTTAAGGCGCTCAACCGACCGAGCACCACGCCACACCTTCCGCAGTACAATATCCGACCACACCGTGATAGTGCCCGGGAATAAGGACCATAGCCGAAGCAGATCAAATTTGATGTGCCGTATTAACTCCCGGACTGGTCTGGCTCCCAAATCATTGCCCCCCACATGCAGAACCAATACGTC
This sequence comes from Bufotes viridis, assembly GCA_033119425.1. Lineage (NCBI taxonomy): Eukaryota > Metazoa > Chordata > Amphibia > Anura > Bufonidae > Bufotes > Bufotes viridis. Next base: position 56,140,311 of record CM065595.1, read on the forward strand.
CGGGGCCTAGTCAATCTAACATACCTGTGAACCTCTCTCATCACACCACCCCACAGCATGCCTCTTACCCCGAGCCATCGGACTTCAGCTACGTCCCTATGGAAGCCCAGTTGCCGACCGTCAGGGCGCACATCCGCCCGAAGAGCACCCCAAAAAATGAAAGAGCGGCCAAGCAACCACACTAACGCTGGATTGTAACCTGCAAAACACAACGAAGAAAAACCAGCACCAGTCAATACATACAATATCAATTGCAACCTAACCTCACATAGGAACGGAAACGTACTGATTCCCAGTGACCTATTTTCCTAATCACTTCATCACTCAGGCCAGCCCTTGCTGCTTCGGTCGCCGCCCCAATGCGAAACGAGGGACCTGTGAAATCATCAGCTGCCATACCCAACTTGAGTATGCAGCGTTTAAACACTGCCACAAACTGATAACGCGATAAATATGATCCATTCTCATGGGTCAACAGTGGGCCAACCGGGGACATCCCAACCACACAATACTCCCTCAAGCATAGGACCGGGCACATGCAACAACCTGGCACTGCAAACAACCGAACGTAACTACCCCTCCCTTCAGTATCAGTTTTTGACCTGCGAATACGAATGACCACCCAGTCGTGGGACAAGACAACATCCTCTCTCAATATTCCTCCGCCAATAACCTGCACACTTCTGCAAACAAGTTCCCCCAGCCGAAACGCCCCAAAAAAAGCAAGAGAAAAAGCAACACGAAATAGCTTTACTTCCCAAGGTGAATGACAAACTAGCTCCAGCTGCCCGCCAAGTCGCAACAGGAGTTGGAAGAAAACCGGCCTACGGCTATCTGCTGACCGCACCCCACGCCTCCAACCTTTCAACACCTGTCGGACCAAAAAGGCCTTGGTAACATCTGGCCACTGTCGCAGCTTGAAACCAAATGCTACACCCGCTATCCATTTATTCAGACGTGCGACAGACCAGCCCGCCTCCCGGACATGCCCCAAAAACAGTAACAGCGGGACCTCCCCCTCGTTCGCTGAGACCCCCAAATCCGAGCACCACGACAGCCACTCCTGCCACGCTTTACCGTACGCTACCCACGTCCTGGCACTCATAGAATCCTGCAGTAATCGACCTATAGCTCCTCCAACAGCACCCACATGGATTCCGGACACCGCAGACCCTCGAGCTCCGCATCCGGCGCCAACTGCCGAAACCGGTCCCACTGCGAACGAGAAAGGCCACCCGCAATACAGTTAGTAACCTCAGTCACATGTACTGCAACAATCCAAGCATTCAACCTCAGGCAAAGTAACACTAAGTGCTGCAACAAACGAATCATAGGCGGCGAGGATGCCGTCATGCCATTGATGATCTCTACAACCCCCAAATTGTCGCAGTGAAAACGCAGTTTTTTGTTCCTAAAAAGGTCCCCCCACAACACCACCGCAAGTACAATCGGGAATAGTTCCAACAGCACCAGGTTCTTAATCCAACCCGGTCTACCCAAGCATCCGGCCATGTACCCGCACACCACTGCCCATGACAATAGACCCCAAAACCGGATCCACTAGCCGCGTCTGAAAACAGGTCAAAATCAAAGTTGTCCACCACGTCACCTAATACCAAAGACCTACCATTAAAATGCTGTAAAAAGTCAGCCCATACCGACAGGTCTCCCATGAGCTCCCTGCCTAAACGTATGAAATGATACGGGGCCGTTACACCAGCCGTAGCCCCCGCCAACCGCCGACAAAATATTCTTCCCATGGGCATGATTCTGCATGCGAAATTGAGTTTTCCCAGCAGCGACTGCAAGTCTTTCAACCTAATTTTTGGGGACTGCCTAGCCCTGTCTACGCTGACCTCAAGTCCACTACCTTATCCTCTGGCAGACGACATTCTAACCTATCGGTGTTGATCACAATACCCAGAAAACTCAATTCCGTGGTGGGGCCCACCATTTTATCCTCCGCTAATGGCACCCCAAAGGAATGAAAAAATGAAAAGAGCTGAAGGACTCAAAATATGCACAGGACACCAAACAACCCATTGGTAGGCACCTATCCACAAAATACCCCCCAAAAAAACACCCCAACAAATGTAAACTATCTGGGTTAACGGGCAAGAGACGAAATGCCGCCTCAATGTGCGTTTTTGGCAATAACGCCTCCGCCCCTAACCGCCGAACCCAGGCCACAGCCGCGTCAAATAAAGTGTACACCACCGAACATAAGTCCGGATCAATACCATCATTGACCGACACCCCCTTAGGGTAGGATAGGTGATGGATGAGTCTAAACGAATTCGGCTCTTTTTTGGGGACTAGACCTAACGGTGATACTCTCAAATTAGGAAAGGGGGGTTCCTCAAAAGGGCCGTCCATGCGACCCAAGGCCACTTCCCTTTCCAATTTCCGAGCCACCACTTCTGGGTGTTGTAACGCCGAACTTAAATTTTTCCGAACAGAAACCGCCGGCAACGGCGCCGACGGAATATGAAAACCATCCGTAAACCCCGCCCACAAAAACTCAGCCACACCTTGATCAGGGTATCTACTTAGAAAAGGGGCCATCCTTTCCACCTGCACCGGTGTCTGGCCCTTTCCCACTGAAATCCCCACCCCTCTGCCTATTAGCCCTAAAACAACGGTTGAATCCATGGTTTCCGCCGCAAGATGAGCACTCATGTTTGAAACGACATTTTGCCCCAAATTTACAGTTCCCTTCGTAGGAAACATAATCCCTTTGTGGAAGCAACTGTAAATGCTGACTGCCCTGACCCTCCTGCCTCACTCCAAAAGGACTGGGCCGGGCGCACAGGTGCCATTTCCCACATCCACAGCCCAATATCCTTATGGTCCCACCTTATATTATTCCGCACGGCCATCCTTTGTCTGAACTGCTCATCATAGCGCAGCCATCCAGTACCGCCGTACACCGAAACGCTTCCCCAATGGCGTCCATATAACAAAATAAAGCCGAACAACACTCCGGCTTTTTTTCCCCAATCACGCTGGCCAGAATCGCAAACGTTTGAAGCCAGTTTGAAAATGTACGTGGGATTAAACGGAACCTACGTTTCTCGTCCTCCTCTTTTTTGCCATCATCCTTCTTCCCCCGTTCCAAATTAAACCGCTCCATGGGGAGTAGGGAAAAGATTTCCACATACTCCCCCTTCCAAATACGTTCACGCACGTCTTGTTTCAAATGAGCCCCTAAAGGCCCTTCAAAACAGATGTATACTTTACCACGCGTGGAATCGTCAACCTTAAGCCTGTCCTCCTCTCCACCTGCTTGTGCCGAGACTGAAACCACTTCACCAGACCTCCCAACCTCAGTGTTTACACAAGCGCCAACTCCCCCAGCCGCACCATTGCTCCCAGCCGCCGCACCGGTACTTACAGTTACCATCCCAGTCAATCCGTCGCTCCCCACAGTATCCCCACCAGGCGACGCACGATCTACCCCTCCCGGACCCCCAGACACCCCACTGCCAGCAGCTTCTACCCCCCATGCTGTGACTGGTGAGACCCCAGACTCCCCAAAACCGGACACCCAGCCCGCTAAGCTATAAAAAAGCTGTCCCAACGTCCCTACCTAAGTCCCCCTGTGGGCCCCCCAATGCCCTGGGGCCTAATCTAAAAAGGTCATGCACACCCATAGTCGCCTCACCTAGCTGCGGGGGGCTGTGGACCCCGCAGCTGAAGATCCTAGATCCAGAATGCGCTCCTGGGTTCTGGCCTCTCTTCTCCCCTTCCATCTTGCGACACAGCTCCAGACTGGTCCCGCATCCCAGTATGGTTATTGCTGGATGCGCACATGGCGGCGGCGGCCCTCCTCGGCGTTGCGTCCTGCGGCCTGTGCGCGTCCCGGACTCCATGTGCACAGCCGCGGCTGATCAGGTCCCACTTTCGCGCTGGGCGGCCTCCCCAGGGGTGGGGGGAGCCGCCGCTCCTGGTCCTGGATCCATGTGAGCAGGAGGCAGGGGAGGATTCCGCCTGCCCGATGATAGGCCCCGCCGTGCACAAGGATTCCTCCCGCGCTGGGAGGAGCTGGTACTGGGCACTGCTTCAGCCTCCCGGCGCGGAGGGTCCCCAGGGGGGCTGCGCACTCTGTGCCTGGACCTGAGGGCCATTTCTGGGCTCAGGCGCGCCGGCGGACGTACCCGCCGTGGCCGTCTAGCTGGTGGCGGTAAGCTGGTGTTACTCACCGCCGCCCCCTGCAACGCACCTGACACCTGCTCCTGGAGCCATCCTGGTCCCCGCTCCTCAGTAGCCACTCGCAGATGCTGGATCAGCTCCTTCACAGACGCCATGGTGTGTGTCAGTTCACTGGCAAAATTCCAGGTACTGACCTCCCTCTGACCTTTCCTTATATAAGCTTTCCTCCCGCCTTTTCCTAACTCCACCCCCTCCATCCTTCACTGTCCTAACTTTTAAAACCTTTAACCCCTAACTCTCCAACCTACCCCTTCTGCAGCCAAAACCCTGTCATGTCGGCCTCCCCTTAATTGGTGGCCCAGTACGGCCTCCCTTGATATTAAGTATAAATTGTTCCAAAATGCTGACATACACATTTGTAGAGAAAAATGTTAGTATAAATTTATCTACCACAGTGATGATAAAAGCAAACATGACTGTTAGCAGGGCTGGACTGCCCATCTGGCAATTTGGTCAAATGCCAGTTGGGCTGTTGCCAGAGTGGGTCGCCTCCGGCTAGGCCAAAACATGTGGAGATTGGGTCCCAGATATTTTACCCAGGGCCTTGGAAGTAGTGGCCGCCGCACAACTGCATAACCTTTCTCAGAACAGCAATACAGTGGAATAGTGTGACGGGGCAAGGGAACCAATAGTTTCTCGCCCTACTGTTCGCTCTCATAGGACACTAGACCTAAAACCTATGAGACATGGAAGGTGGTTACAAACCGATGACATCTCAGTCAATCACAAAGACATCATCCCTCCAGGATGCAGACAGCACCATGACTTCATAATAATAACCATCTGCTCCCAGATGGGGGTTCTTTTTACTATTGGGGGCACTTATGAGGGCATTATTAGTACTGGGGTCAATTTGGGTGGCTTTATCACTACTGCAGGCACTATGAGGCATTATAATTACTGGGGGTTCTAATGCCCCCCTATTATCGGGCACATTATGGAAAGCACTACTACTAATGTGGGTACTCTGAGGGAGCATGATCACTGTAGGGAGCCTATTACTAATAAGACCACTCTGGGAGAGAATTCGAATTGATGGGACATTTGTGAGCACTATTAGTATGTGGGGAACAATCTGTATGGTACTGTTATTGCTACAGTATAGTATTTGGGGTCATTCAGATGCAAACAAGCAGACATAAGATTAGGGCTAGTAGCAGGATAACACTGTTGGGGAACCAAAACTTTGCAGAGATTAGACGTGAGCACAATGGAAGTCAATGGGAGAACCCGAGCATTAAACCAGGCACCCCCTGCTCTTAATAGGGGAGGGTGCCTGGTTCACAGGAAAAGGTAATAAATTGATGGAAACACCACTGAAATGGTTCGGGAACAGCATGGTGAGGATGTCTGGATGCATCTTGGACTCCGATGTCGCTGCAGGGAACGATGTTGTCCGAGTAGTACGTCACTTTTATAGACTGACAATAATACGCAGAAAACTGAAGATAAAATCTAGTGTTGAGCGAACCCGAACTGTAAAGTTTCCGTAAAAGTTCGGGTTCGAGTTCGTTGTTCGGCCATTTAATAAAGTCTGTTGAAAGGCTGCAGGGCAGCCAATCAACAAGCGTTTAAGATTTGTGCCTTTAGAAGCCATCACAGCCATGCTTACTAATGACATGGCTGTGATTGGCTAGTGCAGCATGTGACCCAGCCTCTATATAAGCTGGAGTCACGTAGCGCTGCACATCACATCAGCTCTTAATAGTGTAGGGATAGGATGCTGCTGCTGTGAGGGAGAGATTAGGAAAGAATCTGATATCAGAGCTTGGTGTTAAGTATGAGATCTACAGTGATCTTTTTTGTCGGTGCAATGCAACATTTTTGTACCCTGCCCTGAGCCCAGTGACACATAAAAATAAGTTTTAATCTGTCTGTTATTTAGGTGGGCATCGGTGGCCATTTTGTGCAAGTGCAGTGCTCTTGCAACTTCATATGTGCCAGGGACAGTAATTTAATCCTGTTCTTGTAGTTCAGTGGGTGACACATACCCATTTTATAAGTGCACCTGCATTGCATATGTGCCAGGGGAAGGGAAAATAATATAGGTAATCCTTCTGTGAGTTCAGGGACTCAGGGGGTGACATATTCACATTTTTTTCTGTAAAGTACCCTGTGCTGCATATGTGACAGTGTAATCAATTTAGTAAATCCATCTGTTAGATTCTGGGGGGACAAATTATATATTTTTTTGCCATAAAGACATTTGCGGCCTGCACTGCATTTCTGAGAGTGAAATATAACCAGTAAATACAACTGAAAAAAGGTACAAGGAATCCAGCTCCACTTTGGTAGAGGAATATTTATTTTGCTTGCGGTAAAATCACATCCAGTTAGGGTTACAAAAGTCTTGTCTACGCGTTTCGGGCTACCAAGAACAATTCAAGCCCTTAATACTCATGACATAGTAAGACATTAAAAGTGGCACTATTTGTAGGAGAGACTGCATCTGTCTTCACTAATTGTGGTCACATGACTGCAAACACCTTCAAAAAAAATATATACCCCATGTTTTTGTATAGGTTCTTTTATTGTTTATTGTATTTTTTTTTTCCTTTTTTTCTCATAAGAAGTAATGTTCAAAGGTGTGGCATTTTTTGAAGGTGTTTGCAGTCATGTCACCACAATTAGTGAATTAGTGAAGACAGGTGCAGTCTCCTGAAACACGTAGACAAGACTTTTGTAACTAGATGTGATTTTGCCGCAAGCAAAATAAATATTCCTTTACCGAAGTGGTGCTGGATTCCTTGTACCTTTTTGCACTGTGTTACCCGGGCCTGACACGGTTCCTCCGTGCTCACAGGTGGGGCAGGTGAGAGCTGCAGAATTCTTCTTTTTCACTACAGTAAATACAACTGTGACATTGTGGTTTAAAAAAAACACTTATTTTTTGCCATAAAGTACATTCGCGGCCTGCACTGCATTTCTGAGAGTGAAATATAACCAGTAAATACAACTGGGACATTGATGGTGAAAAAAACGTACAAATTTTTTGCCATAAAGTACATTTGCGGCCTGCACTGTATTTCTGAGAGTGAAATATAACCAGTAAATACAACTGTGACATTGTGGTTTAAAAAAAGCACTTATTTTTTTTGCCATAAAGTGCATTTTTGGCCTGCACTGCATTTCTGAGAGTGAAATATAACCAGTAGATACAACTGTGACATTGTTAGTGAAAAAAATCACTTATTTTTTGCCATAAAGTACATTTGCGTCCTGCACTGCATTTCTGAGAGTGAAATATAACCAGTAAATACAACTGGAACATTGTTGGTGAAAAAAAGTCACTTATTTTTTGCCATAAAGTACATTTGCGGCCTGTACTGTATTTCTGAGAGTAAAATATAACCAGTAAATACAACTTTAATCTTAGATTGTGGGTGGACATTTCCATGGTTATCAGGACAGTCATTCACAAGTGGATTGGAGGGTGTGTTCCTGCTGCACTGCATACCTGACCGGGAAATATATTCTGTAAATTTGGCGGCGTTTAGATTGTTGGGTGATCTGTACCCTTTTTTTCTTTCACAACTACCCCTAACCTGCATACCACTCTGGGAAATATATTCTGTAAATTCGGCAGCGTTTAGATTGTTGGGTGCTGTAGTTACAGTATATGCTGTAAAATCTCCATGATGACTCCATGATAAATCTACAGCGTGGGGGCACCCCTGTGTGGCTTCTACACAATTTCAAAATAATCCTTCAGTGTGGCGAATAGATGGCGGATGACGGGGACACTCCATGACCCCTTTTTTCTTTCGAACTACCCCTGCACTGCATATCTGACTGGGAAATATATTCTGTAAATTAGGCGGCGTTTAGATTGTTGGGTGATCTATACCCCATTTTTCTTTCACACTACCCCTGCACTGCATACCTGAATGGAAAAATATTCTACATGCTGGTAGACGCGCTGCTGATGGCATACCCACCTGACACCGGGGCCTCAGTGAAAGCCCAAGGCGAAGGCAGAGGAGGAGGAAGAAGTCGCCAACGGAGCTGGAGCACCACCAGCACCTCAGAAGGCAGGGTTAGAATGGCCGAAATGTGGAAAAGCTTTGTCAGCATGCAACAAGATACAGCACCACTAGCTGAAATGGAACGTCTTAGCAGGAGGCAGCATTTCAGCAACATGGTGGAACAGTATTTGTGCACAAGCCTACATGTACTCACTGATGGGTCTGCCCCATTCAACTTCTGGTTCTCCAAATTGGGCACATGGTCTGAGCTTGCCCTTTACGTCTTGGAGGTGCTGGCCTGCCCTGCAGCCAGTGTATTGTCTGAACGTGTGTTTACCACGGCAGGAGGCGTTATCACAGACAAGCGCAGTCGCCTGTCCACAGCCAATGTGAACAAGCTCACGTTCATTAAAATTAACCAGGCATGGATCCCACAGGACTTGTCCATACCTTGTGCAGAATAGACATGTATACCAGCCTCACTCAGCATTTGTTATACTCCAGTGCACTTTCTCTTTGTTTTCTTTTCTATATTTCCCAATGTTTTGGGGTCTACCCAAAAAAAAAAATAGTTAAAAACAAAAAACAGTGTCCAGTGCCTCCTCAACTTACTACTCCATATGGACATCCTCCTTGTAGTTCAAGATTATTATTTTGAAAATTTTAACTTTTTATGTATTTTATGTTATTTTAAGTCATTTCCCTATCCACATTTGTTTGCATGGCAATTGTCCATTTCTTACCCCCATTTTACTTTCTTTTGCAGCCCTTTAGCCCTTTTCATTACTTTTTCAGAGCCATTTTAGTGCACCAAAGATCAATGGGGTTCAGGTTCGGGGTCAAGTTTGGGTCAAGTTCGGGTCCCGAACTCAAACTTTGCAACGAAGTTCGACCGAACCTGACGAACCCGAACTTCCTGATGTTTGCTCAACTCAAAATCTCTTTTAGAGGAAAAATTGTTAGGACACATTATTTCCTGTATATTTACTTGTATATAAAGTGCAAGTGCTGCCAAAAATTACAAGCAAGAGGCACTCCGATACACTCATAAAGCCAATGTACTAAGTAAAAAGGCTGCCAAAAATTACAAGGAACCTGCACTACAATACAACCTTTATTACACATAAAGGAGGGCATCATACACACCCTTGAAATTATGATTGATAGCGGGCTGGTGACCCTCTAAAACATTAGGGGCGAGGGCCTGTTGCTGATCTGACAATCTAAAACAGGGGCGAGAGCCTGCAGACTAGCTGAACATCTAAGACATTATGGGCGAGGGCCTGCTGCAGAGCTGAACATCTTAAAAATTAGGGGTGAGGTTCTAAATAAGCCTAATAAGCATGTTGATATAAACATGCTTATTAGGCTTATTTAGACCCTCACCCCTAATTTTTTAGATGTTCAGCTCTGCAAGCAGGAGGAGGAGGACGGGAAAAGGAAGATTCAACCATATACCCTTTTTAGTGGTGGAAGGGGTGCATGGTAATACAGTGTATTCAATGCACTATAACAGCCACATTTAGAGTGCCTTTATGTTCAGCCGCTTTCCTCTGGTGGAGTAGAGCGGCAATCCAGGTTTTGTTCATTTTTATAAGAGTTAACCAGTCAACATTTTCAGTTGACAGGCAGATACGCTTATCAGTTATTATGCCCCCAGCAGCACTAAATACACGCTCTGACAAAACACTGGTGAGGGGCAGGCCAGCACCTCCAAGGCGTAGAATTCTAATTCATGCCACATGTCCAGCTTGGACACCCAATAGTTGTAAGGCACAGAAGGATCACTGAGGACCCTTACACGGTCTGCTACGTACTCCTTCACCATCTTCCAAAATTTTTCCCTCCTTGTGACACTAGGCCACGCATCAGGTTGAGGGTGTTGGCGGGGTGTCATGTAACTGTCCCAGGCTTTAAAGAGTGTTGCCCTTCCTCTGTTGGAACTGCTGTGTGTTCCCCACTATTTGCGCTTTCGTTCAAAGGCCTTGGGTATAGACATCTGTATGCTGCGCTGGAACACAGAAGTGGATGTGCTAGCTGATGGTGCTTGCGAAGATCTAGGTGCATGGCGGGAGGCATCCGGGCTTGCGTCTTGGACAGGGGATTGGCCAGCACGTAACACAGAGGAAGAGAAGGCAGTGGTGTGACCCGCAGACACTGATTGTGGACCAAGGCGTTTGGCCCACCTATTAGGGTGTTTTGATGCAATGTGGCAGATCATGCTGGTGGTGGTGAGGTTGCTAGTGTTCACACCCCTGATCATTTTGGTACGCACAGGTTGCAAATGACAATTATTTTATCGTCCGCACTTCCTCAAAAAAGCGCCAGACTGCGGAACACCTACCCCTTGGCAAGAGAGATTTCCGCAAGGGGGTGCTCTGGGGAACAGTTGCGTGCCTGTTTGGTGTGGCCCGCCTTCTCCCTTTTCTCACCCCACTGCCTCTTCCAGCCTGTTGCGGTGCTGCGGATCCCTCCCCCGCTGTACTGCTGTCCTCGCTCAGCTTGCCACCGTCCCAGGTTGGCTCAGTGACTTCATCGTCCACCATTTTCTCTTCCACTTCCTCACTCTGGTCATCCTGCTGACCTGACCTAACAACAACCTCAGTTATTGACAACTGTGTCTCATCCTCATCATGAACCTCTTGAGACACTAATTGCCGTTTACTTATTGGCAACTGTGTCTCATCATCATCATCCACTTCGTGAAACACTAATTGCCGTTCCCCACAGTCATCTTCTTCTGACTGTGGATGCTCAAGAGTTTGGCAATCAGTGCACAAGATCTCCTCATGTACCTCTTCAAGCGGGCTTGACGAGAGGCCCAAATTAAGGAATGGCAATGAAAAGAGCTCCTTGGAATATCCAAGTGTGGGATCGCTTGTTTGCTCAGACTCTCAATGGTGGGTGGAAGGAGTATCAGGGTGAGGATTCTGTTGACCAGACTCTTGGCTAATGAGACTGAACTGTGTAGAAGACAGGGTGGTGCTTAACCTTCTGGAAGCATTATCTGCTGCAATCCAACCGACCACCTGGTCGCAATGGTCTGACTTCAAAAGTGGTGTCCTGCAAACTGGGATATGAAGCTAGGTTTCGTGGATGAGTGTGTTTCTTGTGGTCTGGCAGCAGGCACAGTTTTACCGCTCCCAGGACCACGGCCTCTGCATGCACCATCAGCAGCACGCCCACTTCCCTGTCCCTTACAGCCTGACTTGCGCATATTAAATGGTATATATGCTTGCAAGTATGTCACACGTACAGTAGAGCAGGTTTTATAATTGTATGCGCAAATAAAGTATACAGAATGTCACAGATATTTTTAGGATGCGCAAACGTTAAACAGGAGATGTAGCACAGATAATGTCGCTGTCGGCAGCGTCTATGAAAAACATACAATGAATATCACAGATAATTTTAGGATGAGCAAACATTATACAGGATGTATAGCGCAAGTAATGTCAGAAGCAGCACTAACAAACGCACGCAATTTAGCGCAGGTTTCACTAATAATATATATTGCAGCCAGATACAACTATAGTCCTTAAAAGGACTTTTGGGTCTCTAATAATTCTACGCAATTAAGCGCAGGTTGCGCTAATAATTATATTGCTGCCAGATACAACAATAGTCCTGAAAAGCACCCGATGACGCTTTACAGCAAGCAAATTACAGTAATGCCAGTAACCAACATGGCTACGATTTTACAGGTAGTGGCAGTACTTACCTGCACGTTTTTTTAATGCGTAGCAGCCAACAAACGTGCAGGGAGGAGACTTGAGCATCTCACTCGAGCACATGTGGTGTTCGGCCAAACACCGCGATGTGTCGTGCATTGCGATGCTCGAGCCGAACTGATGTTCGGCCGAGCATGCTTGCTCAACACTAGACCCTAGATGTGAACAGTCCAGATCAGACTCATGCATGTTCTGATCAACTGTATCTGTGTCCTCTAGATGCATATACAGTTGAACACAATGGTGATGCAGGTTGGTGTGATGGAGTGCTGCACTGAGCCACAGACCATCACAGCAAAACCACAGCAGACCTGGTCTGTTTATCAGAGGAACATGTGGTAGGTGACTATTTAAATTGGAAGCAAAAAGAAGCATCACTCTGTGTGGGGCCAACTTAGGGGGACATCATACTGTGTGTGGGGCACTTAAAGAGCATTGCTCTGTTTATGGGGCACTTAAGGGAGATTCATACTGTATGGAGGCACTTAAGGCGGCATCATTCTGTGAAGGGGGCACATAAGGAGACATTATACTGTATAAGGGGCACTTGCAGAGCTTCACTCTTTGAGGGGGCACTTAAATAGCATATGTCATCATGATGAATCCTATTAAACCAGGCATTTTACCTGTTAGGGTTGATCATGGTGACTAAAAAGAGTCTTTTCTAACTGCAATTGGTGTTACCAATGCCAAGACTTTCCTATTTTTAATTATATGCAAATAAGGTGCTCTGAGCATCAAGGTGCTGGCCTAGCTCTTCAGAGTACTGCTTTGCCTCTGCATTTCCCTGTTGACACTCCCTCTCCTGGTAAGATTGACAATGCAAGGCATCCTCACTGCTCAGATGCCCAGCCCTAAAATCATGCCCATGCGCCAGCAGCAGTAGAATCAGAGCAGTGAAAATCTCTGTGCATCAGTAATGCCGATTGCAGGCAAGAAGGGTTCATTTTAGTCACTATGACCAACGCTACCAGGCAGTATACCTGGTTTAATAAAGTTGATCATGGTGACAAATGCTCTTTAGGAAGACATGACATTGTGTGTTTGTTTGTTTGTTTGTTTGTGTGTGTGTGTGTGTGTATGTGTGTGTGTATGTGTGTGTGTATGTGTCTGTGTGGGGAGGCATCACTCTGCATGGGGAGCACTTAAAGAGGACCTTTCATCACTTCTAAAGATATTAACTAACGATGCTCACATGTAGAGCGGCGCCCAGGGATCTCCCTGCACTTACTATTATCCCTGGGCGCTGCTCCGTTCTCCCGGTATAGGCTCCGGTCGCTGTGCTCTCAAAGTTATAGTAGGCGGGGACTTGGGGGACTTGGTTATAGTAGGCGGAGCCTGCCCTTCATCTCCTTCTCCCAGGCAGTAGCGCTGGCCAATCGCAGTGCAGAACTCATAGCCTGGGAAGGGCAGGCTCCGCCTACTATAACCAAGTCCCCAAGTCCCCGCCTACTATAACTTTGTGAGCACAGAGACCGGAGCCTATACCGGGAGAACGGAGCGGCGCCCAGGGATAATAGTAAGTGCAGGGAGATCCCTGGGCGCCGCTCTACATGTGAGCATCGTTAGTTAATATCTTAAGAAGTGATGAAAGGTCCTCTTTAAAGTAGCTTCATTCTGTGTGGGAAGCACTTAAGAGGACATCATATTGTGTAGGTGGCACCAAGGGATCATGCTACTGTGAGTGGGTCACATTAGGGCATCATACTGTGAGGGTGTAAGCCGTGTACCGGGGTGGGCAGCTTTTGCTAAAACAGTATTTTACTTGAAAAAGTGCAGTAATTTACCTACTGGCGGTTACAATTAAACAGTAGAGATGGCCCGAACTATTTCCCGGCGAACAGTTCCTGGCGAACATAGCTTGTTCGCGTTCGCATCAACGGGCGAACACATGCGATGTTCGGTCCGCCCCCTATACATCATTATTGAGTAAACTTTGACCCTGTACCTCACAGTCAGCAGACACATTCCAGCCAATCAGCAGCATACCCTCCCTCCCAGACCCTCCCATCTCCTGAACAGCATCCATTTTAGATTCATTCGGAATTTGCAGTCTTAGTGAGAGGAGGGAGAGTGTAGTTGCTGCTGATTTAATAGGGAAATCGATAGCTAGGCTAGTGAATTCAGTGTCCACTCCAGTCCTGAAAGACTCATCTGATCTCTGCTGTAAGGACAGCATCCTGACAGCACCCCAAAAAGCCCTTTTTAGGGCTGCAACATTAGTCTGCTTTTTTTTTCCATATACATATTGCAGTTGCCTGGCCTGCCTGTGTGTGAGGAGCTGCAGGCCCACAGACTGTAGTGTGCCCACTGCTAGTGCCCACCCCTGTCATCCCATGTGGCACAGGACTTTGCATAAAAAAAAGGCATTTCATTTTTACACTTTAATCTAAGGTTAGTTGCCTGCCAGTGTGTGTCAGGCTGACTTCCACTGACTGTAGTGTGCCCACTGCCAGTGCCCACCACTCATACCGGCTGGCACAGGACTTTGCATAAAAAAGGCATTTAATTTTTACACTTTAGTGTAATTTCAGCTGCTTGCCTGCTGCTAGTGTGTGTCAGGCCGACTTCCACTGACTGTAGTGTGCCCACTGCCAGTGCCCACCCCTGTCATCCCGTGTGGCACAGGACTTTGCATCAAAAAAGGCATTTAATTTTTACACTTTAATCTAAGTTTAGTTGCCTGCCAGTGTGTGTCAGGCTGACTTCCACTGACTGTAGTGTGCCCACTGCCAGTGCCCACAACTCATACCGGCTGGCACAGGACTTTGCATAAAAAAGCCATTTAATTTTTACACTTTAGTGTAATTTCAGTTGCTTGCCTGCTGCTAGTGTGTGTCAGGCCGACTTCCACTGACTGTAGTGTGCCCACTGCCAATGCCAACCACTGATACCGGGTGGCACAGTAGCTTGCCGATAAATAAGGCATTTCATTTTTAGACAGTAGTCTAAATTCAGTTGCTTGCCTGCTGCCAGTGTGTGTCAGGCCCACTTCCACTGACTGTAGTGTGCCCACTGCCAGTGCCAACCCCTGTCATCCTGTGTGGCACAGGACTTTGCATCCAAAAAAGGCATTTCATTTTTACACTTTAGTCTAAATTCAGTTGCTTGCATGCTGCCAGTGTGTGTCAGGCCCACTTCCACTGACTGTAGTGTGCCCACTGCCAGTGCCCACCCCTGTCATCCCGTGTGGCACAGGACTTTGCATCAAAAAAAGGCAGTTAATTTTCACACTTTAGTGTAATTTCAGTTGCTTGCCTGCTGCTAGTGTGTGTCAGGCCCACTTCCACTGACTGTAGTGTGCCCACTGCCAGTGCCCACACCTGTCATCCCGTGTGGCACAGGACTTTGCATCAAAAAAAGGCATTTAATTTTTACACTTTAATCTAAGGTTAGTTGCCTGCCAGTGTGTGTCAGGCTGACTTCCACTGACTGTAGTGTGCCCACTGCCAGTGCCCACCACTCATACCGGCTGGCACAGGACTTTGCATAAAAAAAGCCATTTAATATTTACACTTTAGTGTAATTTCAGTTGCTTGCCTGCTGCCAGTGTGTGTCAGGCTGACTTCCACTGACTGTAGTGTG
Organism: Bufotes viridis; assembly: GCA_033119425.1. NCBI lineage: Eukaryota > Metazoa > Chordata > Amphibia > Anura > Bufonidae > Bufotes > Bufotes viridis. The sequence continues at coordinate 56,155,804 of CM065595.1, forward strand.
TCCACTGCCAGTGCCCACCCCTGTCATCCCGTGTGGCACAGGACTTTGCATCCAAAAAAGGCATTTAATTTTTACACTTTAGTCTAAATTCAGTTGCTTGCATGCTGCCAGTGTGTGTCAGGTCCACTTCCACTGACTGTAGTGTGCCCACTGCCAGTGCCCACCCCTGTCATACGGTGTGGCACAGGACTTTGCATCAAAAAAAGGCAGTTAATTTTCACACTTTAGTGTAATTTCAGTTGCTTGCCTACTGCTAGTGTGTGTCAGGCCCACTTCCACTGACTGTAGTGTGCCCACTGCCAGTGCCCAACCACTGATACCGGGTGGCACAGTAGCTTGCCGATAAATAAGGCATTTCATTTTTAGACAGTAGTCTAAATTCAGTTGCTTGCCTGCTGCCAGTGTGTGTAAGGCCGACTTCCACAGACTGTAGTGTGCCCACTGCCAGTGCCCACCACTGATACACTGGCACAGTACCTAGCACGCGTAGTACCACTTATCTAAAAAAAAAAAAATGACAGGCAGAGGCAGGCCACCCCGCAGGGGCCGTCGTGGTCGTGGTGCTGTGATTTCCACTGTCCCTGGAATAATGCCTAGTGTTCAGAGGCCACGTACCCTGAACCCGAAAAATTCTGAGGACATAGTTGACTGGCTTAGACAGGACACCCAATCTTCAACAGCTTCCGCTAAGAACCTTGACGCACCATCCTCCTCCAGCTCAGCTTCGGTCACCTGCTCTCAAGTTACCACGCACCCGCCCGCCGCTGATATGAATGTACTAGTTAAGACACCACTCATATAGGGTGTCACAGCACATTGCTCTGTGCACGCGCAGTGCCCCAATTTGGGAGTATGAGGACCGACCAAGCTGCTTTTTCCATCTCCCGGTTCCTGAAATCAATTCAGTTTGTGTATGAGAGTTTGGTCTGTCACTGTGAAGGCAGTCAAAGGTACCCGGCCTAAATTTTTATTCACAAAAGGCAATCCCTGATATGAGATGTAACAGGGATTAAACTGATGAGAATAGTACTACAGAAAATACCACTCATATGTGTGACAGTAAATTGCACGGCGCAGACGCAGTGACCGTGGATTAAAACAGAGTGGGGGAGCCAGCGTTTTTTTAACCATCTCCCCGTTCGAAAAATCTATTCAATAAATGGCCCCCAGATTGGGGACGTTAGAGGCATTAAATTGATGAGAATAGTACTACAGAAAATACCACTCATATCGGGTGTGACAGTAAATTGCACGGCGCAGACGCAGTGACCGTGGATAAAAACAAAGGGGAGGGAGCCACATTTTTTTTTATCCATCTCCCCGTCGAAAAATCAATTCAATTCACCTTTCGGGGACCCTTGGTGTTGTACGTGGCTGGGTGGAGGAAGAAACCTTCAATGACATCACCGGGACGTGGCTAGCTTGGTATCCAACCTTGTGCAAATGGGGAGTTTGCGGTTGTTCAAATGAACTGTTTGCGGTTGTTTGCAGTGCATTAAAAGGGGAGTTTGGTCTGTCAATGTCTGTAAAGTGGGCGTAACCCTTACACTACCTGATCGATACAACATCATACCTGATCGTATACACACACTGGATGTTTTAAAGCATGTTATTCCAAACAATTTAGGAATGTTAGTTGATTTATGCCCTTTATGGATTAAAACCCGACTCTGCGTCCACTACGTAATTTTCCATGGGAGTTTTGCCATAGATCCCCCTCCGGCATGCCACAGTCCAGGTGTTAGACCCCTTGAAACAACTTTCCCATCACCATTGTGGCCAGAAAGAGTCCCTGTGGGTTTTAAAATTCGCCTGCCAATTGAAGTCTATGGCGGTTCGTCCGGTTCGCCCGTTCGCGAACACTTGCGGAAGTTAGCGTTCGCTGTTCGCGAACGGAAAATTTTATGTTCGCGACATCACTATTAAACAGCCACGCCTTACTTGTTATTACTAGCATGCTCTGTGAGATGCAAACCTTCAGGACCTGCTTGGAGTTGTAGTTTCCCTGCAACATGCTGTAATTTATATTACGGTATCAATATAGTACAGATCGGCCCCTCAAAAAATGAGTCTTCACACAGCTCCATAGACGTTAATGTAAAAAAATACAGTATTTTGTGCTTCATTTTATGCTTTAGTTGTTTTTTTTTTTGTATTAACCTGTAGGATACCTAGGTTTCAAGTAAAAAAAACTCAGCTTTCCCATAATAAAGTCATATAAAATTATAACTAACAGAAAAAAGAAAAACAGACATATATTAGATATCGCTGCATCTGTAACGACCTGCTCTATAAAAATATGACATGATCTATCCCCTCAGGTGAATGCAATAAAAAAAAACTAAATAAAAACAGTGCCAAAACAAAGTCTAATGCCAAGTAATCTAAAAATCGTATGTACTCCGAAATGGTAGCAATCACACTGTCACCTCATCCAGCAAAAAACAAGCTCCCACATAAGACAATTGCCCCCAAAAAAAAAAAAATATGCGGTCTCCCCATAGAAGTGAATAGTAGCGCACTGCGCATGACCAGCCACCGCCCCCATTCACTTCTATGGGCCCGACAGAAATAGTCGAGCCAGCGCACGGCTATTTGTGGCGGCCCCATAAGAAAAAAATTTGGAGGGTGGCTGCGTATGCGCAGCGTGCCCTCCACCACTTTCAGGGCTGTGTGACACACCTAGAAGACAATGGGGGCATATCCTTACAATATGCTGCCATTGTCTGAGAGGAGACAATCCCTTTAATAGAAATTTAAAAAAAATAGACATATTAGGCATCGCTGCATCTGTAAGAACTTGCTCTATAAAAATGATATGACCTATCCCCTCAGGTGCATGCCATAAAAAAACAAACAAACAAAATAAATAACAACCATTTTTTGGTCCCGTTGCCCCCAAAAAGTATAATATTGAACAATCAAAAAATCATATGTACCCAAAAAATGCAACAATAAATATGTCAACTCTTCCTGCAAAAAAGGAGGCTTTTTCAATAGTAAATTTCCAGGAGAATCCATCACATGACAATTCATCTTCATAATGTGCACTAAAAGTCAATGCCTTGTGTTACTGCTACAGTCACCAGAAGCATTACTCTGCATTAGAAGACAGCTAACCGGTGAATGCTCCCCTACAGTGCCAGCATTTACTGCCAGGGATTGCTGGTCTGTGCTGTGGGCCCATTTTCTCTAGTAATACCAGCTTATACAAGTTTTGCCTTTCTTGGTGAGCCATAAGTACCTTCTCAACTGTGCAAGGACTGTGTATCATTGCTATATCAAGTCCCAAGCAGGGGCGTAGCTAAAGGCTCATGGGCCCTGGTGCAAGAGTTCCGCTTGGGCCCCCCTTCCTCAGTGCTTTGTGTGTCTTCTTATGCGGCACAATGGTCTTTGGGCCCCCTCAGGCTCCTGGGCCCGGTAGCGACTGCTACCTCTGCACCCCCTATAGCTACGCCCATGGTCCCAAGGATTCATTATTGTCAAGCTATTTGGGTTGTGAATTCTCTAACTGAATCTATAGAAATAACTGTATATTCCTGCCTTTATAAAGTGATGGTGAACTGTGTTTCTCTGTGCACTGAGCTGAGCAATCCAGTTTAAAATGTAAGAACGAGCATTTGGTTGTATGTCACAACCAAAATGCTCGTTCTTACATTTTGGTTGTGACATACGTCTCCACCTTTATACCACTGGCTGCCTACCATTTGAATAATATTCCATCAAACAAAGATTTACTTAATTATATACTCAAGATTCAGCACTTTCTCTCGTCCATCCTCTGGCGCCCTACATCTTCTCTCCAACAAAAACCCTATTGCCTTCTCACGGCAACAGTTTCTTGTTTTTCTTGGAGTGTTACTCTCTGTTTTTTATCTTTTACGCCCTAATTTCAATCCAGTTTAAGCCAGGCTGAACCTCTAGCTGGCTCTTTGCAACAAATATTCAGCTCCCCAGCTCAGCCTGCTTTCAAAACAAAAGTAACTACTAACAGGGCTGAGCTTTGGCAGATTTCCAAGACACTAAAACTACAGCACTTGTCATTATGTCTGACAGAGATCACACTTATGAGTTACCTGCATTTTAACAAGATAAAGCAGATACCTTGCTTCATTCTGCTTGTCTGGTTAGAGTCCCTCATCTATCCTTGAAGGCAAGGGAGGCTTATGAAGCAAGTAAGGAAGAAATATCTAGTAACCTGATTGCATTATGGGAGAAAACTTTAAATTGTATAAAAGCCACTAATGAAACTAGCAACAATTCTGAGCAATTGAACACTGCTCTCTCAAGGGTTAAGAAGGCATATGAGAATTATAAAAGACTTTCTGAAAAGTACTATTCCCTTTTGTCACATTCCAACATAGAGGAAGCTTCACTAGAATTAAACTTTACTTTACTTCTACTGACCAGCAGAGACATAGCACATATTTTGAAGCAAAGGCACAGATAGAGGGTAGATTTTAGCACAGCTATATGAAACTACATCCTGTATATCTGCTTCTTCAAGACACTCAGGAAAATCATCTTTACCTGCCCGTTCATATCATAAATCTTCTTCTAAGTTATTGCGGTCCTGCTCTGTAAGGTCAACACTAAGCGACCAAATACTAAAAGCTCGCCAAAAGGTTGCAGTAGCCCAGGTTCAAGCCGCCTGCTCTGAAAGAGAAGCAGCCTTCAAGGCAGAAGCTAAATGCAAGGAAGCAGAAGCTAAACGCATTCAAGCAAGAATGCAAGCAGAAACAGAGGCTCACCTAGAAATTCTTCAGAAGAATAGAGAAAAAGAAGTAGCCTTAGCAGAGTTATCTGTCTTAAAACAAACCCTAATGGAAGAAGAAGGAGCCTCTTATCTCAGCTTAGCTTCTTGTCAAGACCCTGTTGAAAGGACCCTACAGTTTGTCTTTACCCAGAACCATAAAGATATACTCCACCTACAGTTAGAGTTTCTTCTCATAATCATCCAGCAAGTCAATCAGAAGGCAACATGTCGCCAAAGCAAGCTGGTCAACTAGACACACCTACCAACAGAGACACTCTACAACTACCGCATGCCACAGAATCAAGTGCACCAACCTATCCAACTCATGTGCCATCACAACCCTATGTGAATAGAGATTATAAGGGCAAAGCAGAAGACTACGGTGTGAACTTTATACCTCCTGTGATACAGCTCTCTTCAACTTCAAATCCACAGAGATCTTCAGGCGCCAGACCCTTACTTGGATTAAACCCATCTGAAATAGCTTTCTCTCCACCTACCAGCCAGCATCAGATACCAACCATGGTCCAAGATGGCTATAAAAACCGAAAGCATTAACATTGGAAAGTTCAGCAAGTATATGATACGACAAGAGTTGATTACTACTGGACTGTCTAGATTCGATGACCGCCCAAAGAACTATAGGAGTTGGAGATCTACATTTAAGGCGGTAACCAAGAACTTGGACATTGAACCTCAAGCAGAACTTGACTTACTAATAAAGTAGTTGGGGCGTCAATCTTCAGAACAAGTAAAGAGACTCAAATTTGTCTACATTTATAACTTCCAAGCAGGCCATAATGCTGTCTGGGAACGTCTAGAACAAGACTAAGGGAACCCCGAAGTAATTGAATCTGCCTTATTCCAGAGACTTAAAGACTTTCCTAAGATCTCTGTTAAGGACAATCATAAGCTTAGAGAGTTAGGTGACCTTCTTCATGAACTTGAAATTGCTAAGTCAGATCCTAGTTTGCCAGGTCTTAGCTATTTAGACAGTGCTCAGGGCATAAATCCTATTGAAGCAAAGTTGCCTACTCATCTCCAGGGAAAGTGGACTAGCGTAGGATCAAAGTATAAGTATGAACATGATGTTTCCTCCGTCCCCCCACCCCCGCCTTTTCTTATTTTGCAGAGTTTGTGAGAAAGATCGCAAGATCTAAGAATGACCCAAGCTTCATGATACAACCACTCTTCCTTTAACTATTTCAATGGGTATTGCCACCAACAGTAAATTCAAGGACTTAAGGCATCCCATCATTGCCGTGAGGAAGACCGCGATCACATCCAACGTCTTGGCTACACGTTAAATTACAAGTTTCCATGGCAAGCAATCTTGATCAACAGTGTCCCATTCATAATACGCCACATTCTCTCTCCAAATGTCGTGCATTTAAGGGCAAGCCTATCGAGGAATGCAAGACATTTCTCAAAGAACATAATATCTGTTTCAAGTGTTGCGCATCCTCCGATCATTTAGCTAGAGACTGTAAGATCGCCATCAGATGTTCACTGTGTAACAGGGCCAAGCATGTGGAAGCTCTTCATTTAGACTTGTTCAAAAGGAAACCCTCACCCGGTAGCAACCCCAAGACTACATCAGATGAGGGCGGGAGAGAACTGAGCAATATATCAACTCCGTAACTACAAGGTGTACAGAGGTGTGTGGAGAAGGGCTTTATAGCAAGTCTTGTAGCAAGATATGCCTTGTAAGAGTTTTTCCTGAAGGATGTCCACAAAATGCCATAAAAAAGCATGCCATACTCGACGATCAGAGCAATCACTCATTGGCAAGTACAGAATTCTTTGATTTATTCAACATTTATGGAGAGACCTGGTCCTATACCTTGCAGACATGCGCAGGAAAGATTAATACATCTGGAAGAAGAGCCCATGACTTCATAGTGGCATCAGAATAGGAGAACATAGAGTTTCCTCTTCCAACTCTAATCGAAAGTGATCAGCTACCGAACAACAGAGAAGAAATCCCCTCACCTGAGGTTGCACGTCATCACACTCATTTGAGCCACATTGCCGACTACATTCCACCACTTAACAACCTGCCGACCGCCTAACGCAGGGATGCGTCCAGGCGGCAGGTTAGTTCCTCCTTGACGCGTCGGGCGCGTCATCTCGCGAGAGCAGCTCAAAGATCGCAAGTTATACTGCAGCCTGCCAGCGATGATCAATCGCTGGCAGGCTGTAGATGCGAAATAAATCGCATTAAAGAGGTATATCAGACGCTGTTTTGTTAACAGTGTCTGATATACCTGCTACCTGGTCCTCTGGAGGTCCCATTTGCTGGAATCGACCTCCAGAGGACCAGGTAGCTATGTAAAGTAGCACCAAGCACCACACTACACCCCCCGCCCCCCTGTCACTTAGTAACCCCTTGATCACTTAGTAACCCCTGATCACCCCATATAGACTCCCTGATCACTCCCCTATCACTGATCACCCCCCTGTAAGGCTCCATTCACATGTCCATATGTGTTTTGCAGATCCGCGGATCCGCAAAACACGGACACCGGCAATGTGCTTTCCGCATTTTGCAGATCCGCACATTGCCAGAACTATATAGAAAATGCCTTTTCTTGTCCGCAATTGCGGACAAGAATAGGACATGTTCTATATTTTTGCGGAACGGAAGTGCAGACCTGGAAGCGTAGAACAATAAATATATAGAAAAACTTATATAGAAATGTAGTTTAAAAAAAAAATTTACAACAGAAAGTGAAAAATGTCATTTTTTTGCAAAAATGGCGTTACATTTTTATTAATAGCAAAAAAATTAAAAATGTCAGCAACAATGAAATACCACCAAATGAAAGCGCTATTAGTGAGAAGAAAAGGAGGTAAAATTCATTTGAGTGGTAAGTTGCATGACCGAGCAATAAACAGTGAAAGTAGTGTAGTGCAGAATTGTAAAAAGTGGCCTGGTCATTAAGGGTGTTTAAGCTAGGGGGGCTGAAGTGGTTAACAAGGATGCAAAGATCTTGATTCTTCTAGGAGAGACATTCCTAGAGTTCATAAAATAAGAGAGTTATGTAATGGTCCAGATGATGCTCCTCATGCCCATAAACTTGATCTTGGATGGGTGATAACAGGAGAAGTCTGTTTAGATCAATCTTACAAACTCTTGGATTTAGCTTCCTACAAAACTAATGTGGAGGGATCAGGTTCTCATCGATCGATGAAATGTCCATTGCGCTATCATGTGAAGGAAAGACTTGATTTCAAATCTGAAGTTCCATCTCAAGCACTCCAAGGTATTAACTGCAAGCTCACCTCTCACAAGGACCTCGGTGATTCAGTGTACCAGACTACTTGTGATGACAACAAAATTGCCCTCTTGGTCAAAGACAAGGAGTTCATTAAGATTATGAATGAAGAGTTCTTTAAGGACAACTCCAACAGTTGGGTAGCTTCATTACCCTTTCGAGTACCAAGGCTTACTCTCTCTAACAATCGAGAAGAAGGTTTAACCAGATTTGCTGCACTTAATAGAACTCTCTGTAACAAACCTGGGATGCAAGAGAACTTTATAGCATTCATGCAGAAGATTCTAGATAACCATCATGCTGAGCCAGCACCTGACCTTAAGGAAGGCGAAGAATGCTGGTACCTTCGATCCTTTGGAGTCTACCATCCTCGTAAAACGGGGGCAAATCCGAATCGTCTTTGACTCAAGTGCTCAGTTCAAGGGAACCTCTTTAAACAACGTTCTTCTAACTGGTCCAAATCTAACAAACAACCTTGTAGGAGTGTTGATGCGGTTCAGGAAATAACCCATTGCCGTGAAGGCTGATGTCCAACACATGTTCCACTGTTTCATAGTCAAAGAAGACCACAGAAATTATCTCAGATTCTTGTGGCACCGCAACAATGACATTAATGATCAGGTGATAGATTATCGCATGAAAGTCCATGTCTTTCGTAATAGTCCATCTCCCGCCGTGGCAACCTATGGACTGAGAAGAACGCGCAGGAAGGTGAAAAGGAATTCGGATCAGACACCAGGCAATTCATTGAGAGAGATTTCTATGCAGATGATGGCCTGAAATCGTTCTCAGCACTTGAAGAAGCCATCAATCTGATAAAAAGAACTCAACAGCTTCTGTTGACTTCTAACTTAAGGCTTCATAAGATTGCATCTAATAGCAGTGAAGTACTGAGGGCTTTTAATCCAGAAGAACATGCTAAGGATTTGAAGGATTTGGACTTGGGAATAGATTCCCTACCCAGTCAAAGGAATCTTGGTCTTCTCTGGAATGTAACTTCAGACACATTCACGTCTCTGACGCCAAGAAGCCATTCACCAGACGAGGAGTCCTGTCAACTGTTAATAGCCTTTATGATCGCCTAGGCTTCGTGACTCCAGCTACCATCCAAGGGAGATCCATACTTCGCCAGCTTATTGAGAGAGTGACAGATTGGGATGCCCCTCTGCCAGTAGACCTACTGCCTAGATGGGAGAAATGGAGAAACTCCATGAAGTTAGTGGAAGAACTTAGTATCCCACGCTGCTATTCACCCACTTTAATTTCAAGAAGTCTGAAAAAAAAGATTCACATCTTTTGTGATGCATCTACCGAGGTTATAGCGGCTGTAGCTTATCTCAAGATCATAGATCTCTCTGGGAGATCCCATGTTGGTTTTATACTAGGGAGAGCCAAGTTAGCGCCAAAACCTGCTCACACTATTCCAAGATTAGAATTGTGTGGCGCTACCCTAGCTGTTGAGGTAGCAGAATTCCTGCAAAATGAAATGGACACTGAAATTGATCAGGTTAAGTACTACACTGACAGCAAGACCGTACTTGGCTACATATGCAACAGTGTAAGGAGGTTCTATGTGTATGTGGCTTTATCCCGAACCCGAACCCCATTGAAGTCAATGGGGACCCGAACATTTAGGCACTAAAAAGGCTGTAAAATAGTCCAGGAACGGGCTAGAGGGCTGCCAAAGGCAGCAAAATGTAGGTAAATCCCCTGCAAACAAATGTGGATAGGGAAATGAATTAAAATAAAATAAATAAAATTTAACCAATATCAATTGGAGAGAGGTCCTACTGCAAGGAATCATGCGTCATATCATCCAACACTGGAGAAGGCCACTTTCAGTTATTTCGGCCCCAGCACCCAAACAGAGGAGAGAGGTCCCACAGCAAGGAATCATGGGTCATATCACCCACCACCGGAGAAGGCCACTTTCAGTTATTTCGGCCCAGCACCCAGACCGAGGAGAGAGGTCCACAGCCAAGGAATCATCGTCTTATCACCCACCACTGGAGAAGGCCACTTTCAGTTATTTGGACCCAGACCGAGAGAGAGGAGAGAGGTCCCACCGGAGAACCATCGACATTCACCCACCACTGGAGAGGCCACCTTCCGGAGATATACCCACCACTGGAGAAGGCCACTTTCAGTTATTTCGGACCCAGCACCCAGACAGAGGAGAGAGGTCCCACAGCAAGGAATCATGCGTCATATCACCCACCACTGGAGAAGGCCACTTTCAGATATTTAGGCCAGGCACTCAGACCGTGGAGAGAGGTCCCACAGCAAGGAATCATGCGTCATATCACCCACCACCGGAGAAGGCCACATTCAGTAATTTTGGCCCCACCACCCAGACAGAGGAGAGGTTCATTCAACTTTGGGTTGCACCGCAAGATCATGGTAAAGTTAAAAAAATGAGGATTCAATAAAGAAGTGCCCCAGAGTACAAGAATACATGGTTGAGGGGGAGGCAGTTATAAATGTCTATTCTGCACAAGGGAGGCACAGGTCCTGTGGGATCCATGCCTGGTTCATTTTTATGAACGTCAGCTTGTCCATGTTGGCTGTGGACAGGCGGCTGTGTTTGTCAGTAATGATGCCCCCTGCCGTGCTGAATACACGTTCAGACAAAATGCTGGCCGCCGGGCAGGCCAGCACCTCCAAAGCATAAAATCCTAACTCTGGCCACGTGGACAATTTGGAGACCCAGAAGTTGAATGGGGCCGAACCATCAGTCAGTACATGGAGGGGTGTGCAGACGTACTGTTCAACCATGTTAGTGAAATGCTGCCTCCTGCTAACACGTTCTGTATCAGGTGGTGGTGCAGTTAGCTGTGGCGTGGAGACAAAACTTTTCCACATTTATTCCATGCTAACCCTGCCCTCAGAGGAGCTGGCTGTGACACAGCTGCGTTGGCGACCTCTTGCTCCTCCTCTGCCTTCGCCTTGGGCTTCCACCTGTTCCCCTGTGACATTTCGGAATGCTCTCAGGAGCGCCTCTACCAGCGTGCGCTTGTACTCGCGCATCTTCCTATCACGCTCCAGTGCAGGAAGTAAGGTGGGCACATTGTCTTTGTACCGGGGATCCAGCAGGGTGGCAACCCAGTAGTCCGCACACGTTAAAATGTGGGCAACTCTGCTGTCGTTGCGCAGGCACTGTAGCATGTAGTCGCTCATGTGTACCAGGCTCCCCAGAGGTAAGGACAAGCTGTCCTCTGTGGGAGGCGTATCGTCATCGGCCTCCGTATCCCCCCAGCCACGCACCAGTGATGGGCCTGAGCTGTGTCGGGTGCCACCCCGCTGTGAACCTGCTTCATCCTCATCCTCCTCCACCTCCTCCTCATCCTCCTCATCCTCCAGTAGTGGGCCCTGGCTGGCCACATTTGTACCTGGCCTCTGCTGTTGCAAAAAACCTCCCTCTGAGCCACTTGTAACAGACTGGCCTGAAAGTGCTAAAAATGACCCCTCATCCTCCTCCTCCTCCTCCTGGGCCACCTCCTCTTCCATCATCGCCCTAAGAGTTTTCTCAAGGAGACATAGAAGTGGTATTGTAACGCTGATAATGGTGTCATCGCTACTGGCCATGTTGGTGGAGTACTCGAAACAGCGCAACAGGGCACACAGGTCTCGCATGGAGGCCCAATCATTGGTGGTGAAGTGGTGCTGTTCCGCAGTGCGACTGACGCGTGCGTGCTGCAGCTGAAACTCCACTATGGCCTGCTTCTGCTCGCACAGTCTCTCCAGCATGTACAAGGTGGAGTTCACCTGATGGGCACGTCGCATATGAGGCGGTGAGCGGGAAGGCCGAAGTTCCGCTGTAGATTCAGACAGGCGAGCAGCGGCAGGATGTGAACGCCGGAAGCGCGCACAGACGGCCCGCACTTTATGCAGCAGGTCTGACATGTCGGGGTAGTTGTGAATGAACTTCTGCGCCACCAAATTAAGCAAGTGCGCCAGGCAAGGGATGTGCGAGGAGATTTCGCCCATTATCGCACACCACCAGGCCGGGCTTGAGGCCCACCGGCAGAAACCACTCGTTGGTCTGTTGTTCACTACCCCGCCACAACTCCTGCACGGTGTGGGGCCTGTCCCCCAAACATATGAGTTTCAGAATGGCCTGCTGACGTTTACCCCGGGCTGTGCTGAAGTTGGTGGTGAGGTGTGTGGCTGACTGGATGAGCTGGTGGAAGCAGAGGAGGAGGAAGCCGAGTAGGAGGAGGAGGCTACAGGAGGCAAAGAATGATGCCCTGCGATCCTTGGCGGCGGAAGGACGTGCGCCAAGGAACTCTCCGCCTGGGGCCCAGCCGCCACTACATTTACCCAGTGTGCAGTTAGGGAGATATAGCGACCCTGGCTGTGCTTACTGGTCCATGTATCTGTGGTTAGGTGGACCTTGCCACAGATGGCGTTGCGCAGTGCACACTTGATTTTATCGGATACTTGGTTGTGCAGGGAAGGCACGGCTGTCTTGGAAAAGTAGTGGCGGCTGGGAACAACATACTGTGGTACAGCCATGGAAATCAGCTGTTTGAAGCTGTCTGTGTCCACCAGCCTGAATGACAGCATTTCAAAGGCCAGTAGTTTAGAAATGCTGGCATTCAGGCCCAGGGCTCGAGGGTGGCTAGGTGGGAATTTACGCTTTCTCTCCAAGGTTTGTGAGATGGAGAGCTGAACGCTGCCGTGTGACATGGTGGAGATGCTTGGTGACGCAGGTGGTGTTGTCGGTGGCACATCCTCTGTTTGGTGGGAGGCAGGTGCCAACATTCCTCCCGAGGCGGAGGAAGAGGCCGAGGCAGCAGCAGAAGAGGGAGCAGGGGGAGCCAGAGTGAGTTCCTTGCTTTTAAGGTGTTTACTCCACTGCAGTTCATGCTTTGCATGTAGATGCCTGGTCATGCAGGTTGTGCTAAGGTTCAGAACGTTAATGCATGCCTCGCTTCAGGCTCTGATGGCACAGCGTGCAAACCACTCGGGTCTTGTCATCAGCACATTGTTTAAAGAAGTGCCATGCCAGGGAACTCCTTGAAGCTGCCTTTGGGGTGCTCGGTCCCTGGTGGCAGTGGCCAATAGCAGGCGAACTCTCTTGGAGGCGGCTGTTCTGCTTTTGCACCCTGCTCTCTCTTTTGCTACGCTGTTGGCTCGGTCTCACCACTGCCTCTTCCTCTGAACTATGAAAGTCAGTGGCACGACCTTCATTCCATGTAGGGTCTAGGACCTCATCGTCACCTGCATCGTCTTCCACACAGTCTTCCTCCCTGACCTCCTGTTCGGTCTGCACACTGCAGAAAGACGCAGCAGTTGGCACCTGTGTTTCGTCATCATCAGAGACGTGCGGACTCCGATGAGGTGGTATTCCCATGACCTCATCATCAGGAAACATCAGTGGTTGTGCATCAGTGCATTCTAAGTCTTCCACCACTGGGGAAGGGCTAGGTGGATTCCCTTGGGAAACCCTGCCAGCAGAGTCTTCAAACAGCATAAGAGACTGCTGCATAACTTGAGGCTCAGACAGTTTCCCTGATATGCATGGGGGTGATGTGACAGACTGATGGGCTTCGTTTTCAGGTGCCACCTGTGCGCTTTCTGCGGAAGACTGGGTGGGAGATAATGTTGTGAACGTGCTGGTTCCACTGTCGGCCACCCAATTGACTAGCGCCTGTATCTGCTCAGGCCTTACCATCCTTAGAACGGCATTGGGCCCCACCAAATATCGCTGTAAATTCTGGCGGGTACTGGAACCTGAGGTAGTTGGTTCACTAGGATGTGTGGCTGTGGCAGAATGGCCACGTCCTCTCCCACCACCAGAGGGTACACTAACACCACCACGACCGCGTCTGCGTCCCTTACTAGATGTTTTCCTCATTGTTACCATTCACCAAGCACCACAATAAGAAAAAAAATATTTGGCCCAATGTATTGATTTCAAATTCAGGCCTTTTTTTACAGGCACCTAACACTATCTGCCTATTTATTTATGTAGCGTATTACACTAATCCAGGCACAGCAGTAACCACTGATTTAGGGGAATATCTCTTTTAGGGCTAGTATTTAGGCCCTGGATGAAAGGTATCCTTTTATGGACAGATGTACACTTTGCCTGCCACAGCTGTGACACCCGATTTATGGTATTGCTATTTTGGCAATTGAATTTCACCCCAGAACAAAATGTATGTTTTTGCGGACACTATGAAACTTAGCCAGCCACAGCTGAAACCACTGATTTATGGTATTGCTATTTTGGCAATTCAATTTCACCCCAGAAAAAAATATATCCTTTGCAGGACACTATGAAACTTAGCCAGCTAGAGCTGAAACCACTGATTTATGGTATTGCTATTTTGGCAATTGAATTTCACCCCAGAAAAAAATATATATTTTGGCAGACACTATTATACTTTGCCATCCACAGCTGTGACACCAGATTTATGGTATTGCTATTTTGGCAATTAAATTTCACCCCACAACAAAATATATGTTTTTGCGGACACTATGAATCTTGGCCAGCCACAGCTGAAACCACTGAATTATGGTATTGCTATTTTGGCAATTGAATTTCACCCCAGAACAAAATATATGTTTTTGCGGACACTATGAAACTTGGCCTGCAACAGCTGGGACACCAGATTCAGGGTATTGCTATTTTGGCAATTGAATTTCACCCCAGAACAAAATATATGTTTTTGCGGACACTATGAAACTTGGCCCGCAACAGCTGGGACACCAGATTCAGGGTATTGCTATTTTGGCAATTGAATTTCACCCCACAACAAAATATATGTTTTTGCGGACACTATGAATCTTGGTCAGCCACAGATGAAACCACTGATTTATGGTATTGCTATTTTGGCAATTGAATTTCACCCCACAACAAAATATATGTTTTTGCGGACACTGTGAAACTTGGTCAGCCACAGATGAAACCACTGATTTATGGTATTGCTATTTTGGCAATTGAATTTCACCCCAGAAAAAAAATATGTTTTTGCAGACACTATGAAACTTGGCCTGAAACAGCTGGGACACCAGATTCAGGGTATTGCTATTTTGGCAATTGAGTTTCACCCCACAACAAAATATATGTTTTTCGGACACTATGAATCTTGGCCCGCCACAGCTGAAACCACTGATTTATGGTATTGCTATTTTGGCAATTGAATTTCACCCCAGAACAAAATGTATGTTTTTGCGGACACTATGAATCTTGGCCAGCAACAGCTGGGACACCAGATTCAGGGTATTGCTATTTTTGCAATTGAATTTCACCCCAGAACAAAATATATGTTTTTGCGGACACTATGAAACTTGGCCTGCAACAGCTGGGACACCAGATTCAGGGTATTGCTATTTTGGCAATTGAATTTCACCCCACAACAAAATATATGTTTTTGCGAACACTATGAATCTTGGCCTGCAACAGCTGGGACACAAGATTCAGGGTATTGCTATTTTGGCAATTGAATTTCACCCCACAACAAAATATATGTTTTTGCGGACACTATGAATCTTGGCCCGCCACAGCTGAAACCACTGATTTATGGTATTGCTATTTTGGCAATTGAATTTCACCCCAGAACAAAATATATGTTTTTGCGGACACTATGAATCTTGGCCAGCAACAGCTGGGACACCAGATTCAGGGTATTGCTATTTTTGCAATTGAATTTCACCCCAGAACAAAATATATGTTTTTGCGGACACTATGAAACTTGGCCTGCAACAGCTGGGGAACCAGATTCAGGGTATTGCTATTTTGGCAATTGAATTTCACCCCTCAACAAAATATATGTTTTTGCGGACTCTATGAATCTTGGCCAGCCACAGCTGAAACCACTGATTTATGGTATTGCTATTTTGGCAATTGAATTTCACCCCAGAACAAAATATAAGTTTTTGCGGACACTATGAAACTTGGCCAGCCACAGCTGAAACCACTGATTTATGGTATTGCTATTTTGGCAATTGAATTTCACCCCAGAACAAAATATATGTTTTTGCGGACACTATGAATCTTGGCCAGCCACAGCTGAAACCACTGATTTATGGTATTGCTATTTTGGCAATTGAATTTCACCCCATAACAAAATATATGTTTTTGCGGACACTATGAAACTTGGCCTGCAACAGCTGGGACACCAGATTCAGGGTATTGCTATTTTGGCTTTCGAATTTCACCCCACAACAAAATATATGTTTTTGCGGACACTATGAATCTTGGCCAGCCACAGCTGAAACCACTGATTTATGGTATTGCTATTTTGGCAATTGAATTTCACCCCAGAACAAAATATATGTTTTGCGGACACTATGAAACTTGGCCTGCAACAGCTGGGACACCAGATTCAGGGTATTGCTATTTTGGCTTTGAATTTCACCCCACAACAAAATATATGTTTTTGCGGACACTATGAATCTTGGCCAGCCACAGCTGAAACCACTGATTTATGGTATTGCTATTTTGGCAATTGAATTTCACCCCAGAACAAAATATATGTTTTTGCGGACACTATGAAACGTGGCCAGCCACAGCTAAAACCACTGATTTATGGTATTGCTATTTTGGCAATTGAATTTCACCCCAGAACAAAATATACGTTTTTGCGGACACTATGAAACTTGGCCTGCAACAGCTGGGACACCAGATTCAAGGTATTGCTATTTTGGCAATTAAATTTCACCCCACAACAAAATATATGTTTCTGCGGACACTATGAATCTTGGCCAGCCACAGCTGAAACCACTGATTTATGGTATTGCTATTTTGGCAATTGAATTTCACCCCAAAACAAAATATATGTTTTTGCGGACACTATGAAACTTGGCCAGCCACAGCTGGGACACCAGATTCAGGGTATTGCTATTTTGGCAATTGAATTTCACCCCAGAACAAAATATATCCTTTGCAGGACACTATGAAACTTGGCCAGCCACAGCTCAAACCACTGATTTATGGTATTGCTATTTTGGCAATTGAATTTCACCACAGAAAATAATCTATCCTTTGCCAGACATCAGACAGTATTATACTTGGCTAGCCAAAGCTGGAACACCCGATTTAGGGGATTGGTATTTGGGCAATTGTATTTAACCCCTTAATAAAATATAGAAATTGCTATCCTGAGTTTCTAGGGGTGACAATTAGCACAGCCAAGCCCCTGATGTAGGATATAGCAAAAAAAAAAACTAGTATTGATGTATTGATGGACTTGGTGGCAGCTTGTTCTGGTGCACCACAAGTCACAAAATGGCCGCCGATCACCCCAGAAAATAAGTGACAGAAAAACGCTCTGTGCAGCCTAAAAACCAGTGAGCAAGTAACTAGCAGAAGTTCAATCATTCACAGCTGTAGATCGATCAGTTCATTAGGTGCTGTTGCTGACTTTTCCCTGCCTAATCTCGCCCTCACAGAAGCTGCGTCCTCTCCCTACACTAATCAGAGCAGTGTGACGTGCGGCGCTATGTGACTCCAGCTTAAATAGAGGCTGGGTCACATGCTGCACTTGGCCAATCACAGCCATGCCATTAGTAGGCATGGCTGTGATGGGCTCTTAGGGCAAGAAGTAAAACGCTAGCTGATTGGCTGCTGTGCAGCCCTTCAGAAAGTGGAAGTAATGGCCGAACAACGAACCCGAACCCAAACTTTTTTCAAAATATTCGGGTTCGGGTCCGTGTCCCGGACACCCCAAAATTCGGTATGAACCCGAACTATGCTCGAACTGTTCGCTCAACACTAATTGCCAGTGATGATGGAAGAGTCCGAAAGTGTGGAAGTCAGGATTGTTATGGTTGGGGCTTCAAAAACCTTCCTGAGACCAGTCGCCGAGACAGTCCTAATTATGCCTGCTTCCAAAAATTCTGATGCAGCGTTATGTGAGGGAGTCACTTAAGACCTATAATATAGCTAGCTGATAGACTTTAGGAAGTTAGATAGCATTTTACTGTATGCAAAGTTAATAGTATGTTAAAAAGAAAATAATGTCGTGCATAGTGGTATCTCACGATACCAGACGGGGAGTGTGCTGCCACGCATATTTTACTGTCTAGCAGTTGTTATGTTACTATATTATTTGGTATGATCCTTTTCCCCTGCTGTTTCTGGCTAGTTGGTTGCTCCCACCTTCTATTTTCTGCTGTAACTCCATTTTGTATAGTTGTTATGAAGAGACTGCAGAGTGTGGGAGCTGTGTAACTTCATTTGAAATTTACCTATGAAAAAGCCTCTATGTTTATATCCTTACTACCTTGAAGCATAAAGAAGCATTGAAAAACACCTCTGGAGTCTTTATTCATTGAGTAAGCTATCTGTTAAAGTGATCATTCAACCTGCTTCACACATCCTCACAGACTGTGACTACAAGAAGCTTTTCGCAGTTAGAACCGATGCTGAAACAGAATACTTCCTTCCCAACAATCTCCTGCTCTGTCGCCCTGTGTAAAGGGACCTTAACAGATTAGGTTATCAACTACAATGTCTGTTTAATGAGAAACAATTTGATATAGAGCAGTACACAATACTGTTCTGTTTAGCATACTTTATTGTGTGCTAAACTGCAAATATTCATATGCATGAGCCCAAAAAATGAACAAGTAATATTTCTTTTTGGTAGCTGTAGGGTGGGCCCCTAGAATAATTTCCACTGGTGGGCCCTTGACACCGCAGTCCGACACTAGATGACAGTATATTGTGCCGGCTGGGCAACACAGGCAGCTGAGCTGAATGGTGAAGTGCAGGGCTGCTAACCACAATTTTTTGATTTTTTTGGACGTATCCCAAAAAACATTTTTTACAGACAAATTGGAAAACCATAATGAATGATAAAGTAATACATGTCTATAGCTCAATATACTGGTCAGAACTCATTATCATCAACATTTACTATGAACTGCAAAATGATAATTACTTCTAAAATAGTCTAGTCAAGTACCATCAGCCTGAAAAAAAATCATACACGCATCTTTTTTTTTCACGAACACAGGAAAAACGTAACCTATTTTCTGGACAGCTGGCAACCCTGGTGAAGCGGGGTATGGATGGCCTCCTGCCTTACCATTACAATCAGCTATCTCTGTGATTGACTAACAAAGTGTAGATCGCATAACTGTTGGCTGGGAAACTGCACCAACAACAATACTATTAGCAATTTCAGATATATACCATACGTTCACAAGCAGTGGTAGTTGACAAAGATTTTAATGGGAAATACCATATTTTCCACTTTATAAGACACACTTTTTAGTAAGCAAAGGTCTTGCTAAAATGTGCCTGCGTCTTACAATCCGCAGTTCGCAAGATCCTGCATACCCAGACCCCCTGGCTGCTTCCTTAATGATCTAGCAGAGCGCACATTACCCCCACTTCAGTAAAACCCCTCCACTTCAGTAAAAAGAACAGTAAACCATGTTCCCTTCAAAGAGGACCTAGAAAATATTTTTCTAATTTTCTATTGTCTAAACCTTGAGGGTGTCTTATAGACTGGTGCATCTTATAAAGCAAAAAATGTGGCAGTTTTTAGTTTGATTTAAATAAAAGACTGGTTTTATGTGTGAATACTAAATAATAGGTAGATGCAAATTGAGTATTATTGGCCAAAAGGCATTTTGAAAAACTTAGTCAGGTTGGGGACTGTCGTCCAGTTGGGGGACACCATTAAGAGCGGATAATCCAAGTAGGTAGGGACAGTGTAGTGTGCAGAGGTCAGGTCTGCACTGCTCCCTACCTGACGTGACAGTTAATTAGATTTTTTTTAGAGAGAGAGAAAACCTGTGGAAAGACAATTTTATGTGTTATTATAAGGCCTCTAAAACTATTTTGCATGTTGATATGGCTCTGGTGACAGGCATGGCTATACCATGAATTTAAAGTAGAAAATTGGACCACATAGTATAAGTCCCTCTTTTGTTAAGGTGGACGCTGATACTAAGTATATGGTGAATTAATTAACATCAATTAATCAATTAAAATCAATACAATTCTAGAAATATAGGTGATTTTTAGCCAAAATGATTAAAAATCAAGATTCCCCGGGAATAATCTGTTTCATAAAAGATTTAAAAGGTCAAACAGTAAAGAAGACATCTTATTAAATTGAAATTCACTAGGTATATTGAGAAGTTACACATGACTCAAATGAAGGACAGACAGCAGGGTATCTCCACCTACATGGATGATGTTGATTTTCCAAGATTAGAGCAAAGGAATGCTTTGGAAAGGAAAGCTCCCATACAGTATCTGTGTAGGAATTTAGAGAGGGTCTATAGGAGGCATTGAATGACATGTTCCCCATGATGGATGGTTTCCCTTTCAAATTTTACAAACAGCATGAAGATGTTTTACTTCAAAATGTGTTAATGATACTCAGGAATGCCATACAGCTAATAAGGCTAAGTTTCCTGATTCAATGACTGAAAATTTATTGTTAGACCTGTTAGAAATAGAATCATATAGCGTTAAACCTATTTCTTTGTTAATGCTGATGTTATACCTCTAGCTAAGGTGTCGGCTAATTGCTGGTAAGTGTAAAACCTTCTGTTGTACTTTCTGACCAAACAGGTTTTATACCTAGGAAGATGATAGTATACAACATGAGAACATTTTTACAGCATACCTCAGACCAGCGGTACCCAACCACCAGGCTGCAGACCAGTACTGGGCTGTGAATCATCTGGTACTAGTCTGCAGGGAGCACCGGAATTGAATGACTGGGACAGGAACTATTGGCTCCACCATTGATCCTCATAAGTTGAGGGCCACTAGGCCTGAGATCTATGAGGCAGTGCTAAGGTGCAGGATGGTTGTGATGACATCATCACAACCTCCTGCACCAGGTCACAGATGGCGTCACGCCACCAGAGACCTGACATTCGCGACCACCTCTGCCGTAATGCAGGGAACTGGGGAAACAGGCTGGAAGAGGTATGCATCACAGACAGCCGAAGGATGGTGAATATTTTGTTCTTTTTTTTTTTTTATGAGTTGTGAACACTACTTAGGGCACTAAGGAGAAGGGGTTGGTGCATTATTTACTCAGGGGCACTATATGTAAAAAGGCACTAGTGGGGGAGGGGTCCAAAAGACCACTACTGGGCCCCCCGTACTATGTTTGAAGAGGCCAGAACTGGGGTGCACTTTATGTAAACAGTCCACTACCGGGGGGCACTTTATGTAAAGAGGGCACTACTGTTGTTAGTTATATGTGAATAGAGCACAACTTGGGGGCATTATATGTGAAAAGGCCAATAGTGATGGACATTATATGTAAAGAGGCTGCTACTGAGGGGCTTTATAAGTAAAGTGGTCACTACTGGTGGGCTGTTATATGTACATAGGGCAGCACTGGGAAAGTGGCATTTTATCTACTAGGGTCTAAATAGGGATGATTATTAATTACTGTGTTTTGTTATGTGCATGATTACTGTGTTTTGTTATGTGCATGATTACCCACTACCCCACCCTTCCCCAAGGTCCCTAGGAAATTTATTTTGGGTGAAACTGGTCCCTGGTACAAAAAAGATTGGGGACCACTGCTGCAGACCATATAAGAGATGGGGAATCCTATCATTGAATACCATAAAAAGCTTTAAACACTGTGGAGTGGAGCTTCCTCTTAGGGATCCTTCATAGACATAGATTTGGTCGTAGTCTTGCTCCTTTGATAAAATTGCTATATAATATTCCCGATCTGTAGAAAAAGAATCATGGATGCCCCACTACTGCACCAAATTAGAGTAGGGACCTGCTCAACAGAGGTCATGGATGTTTGATCCATGCCTGTTTCTCTACTTTCTAGTTATATAATAATCCTCTGGCAAGAGTGTGTGTGTGGAGTGGGGTGGGGGGTGGAATTAACTAGGAACCTTTTGAATTAACATGAGGTACATTTCAAGGCTACCCCCTTTTGCCTCTTATATTTACTTTGGTGATTGAGGTTTTAGCTATAAGAGTAATATAGAGTTTTCATATAAAGAGATTTCGTTTTTGTAAATATGAGGATAAAATATCTCTGTATGCATATGACATACCCCTTAACTTAGAGGAGATGGCTTCCATGGCGCATGTCACCCATGAATATAAGAATTATGGAAAGATATCAGGTTTAACAATTGACTGATCTAAACTGCTTGAATTCTGTCAATGGGCCATTTACTTTCAGAAAATATATGAATTCAGGTGTGTCTCCAACCCCAATGTCACATCTATGTTATGCGTCATGCAGGAGAAAATGAAGGCTGGACATGTCTAGACCTCAAACGCATGCGCACCATTTAACAAGAGTGACAGCTAGCATACTGGAAAAGGGCAAAAGTATTAGCAACCATTTAACTATGATTTGTTTGTATCTAGCTGGTTTCTCTCCGCTGTATATGCCCAGCCTGAGGCTGTCACAACCATTTATGGGAAGTGTCAGCAACAGGCATGGCCCACACGCTCTGTGTGCCCATTCCCCTGGGACACAGTGCATGTGTAAACTGTTAGGTCAGAATTCACATAGAGATGCTCACATAGCACTCAAGTAATTTCACCTCTCCAAGGCAATATCAAAGTAAAATACGGTCCATTCATCAGGATTATAGTGTCTAGACATGCCAAATGTTCTCCGGCTGTTCATTGCAGTAAGGTCCAAATATTTAATGAAGTGGAAGATCTGATTTCTCCTCCTCCATTTTCCTCCGAAATACTAGAAGAATACAAACGAGAAAGAAACATATAAATAAAATACACAATATTAATAGTATATTTCTCAGATCATATAAATCTCAAAGCAGTGTGATCAGGATCATATATTGTAGTCGGGCAAGCCACAAAACACCATTCCTATAGTTACTCTAAAATCAACATTAAGGCTATTTGGTTTGATGGAATTCAACTTAAATATCCAGTATAGCTCACATTTCTTGAGCAATAACACCCTGTCACCCCCTCATTTAGGCATTGGTTCCGGGACAATAAACCGTAGATCTTGTTCTCTATGTCCTATTACCTTAAAATGGTTAGAAACAGAAAAATCCATATATTTACTGGGAATAGAGAAGCAATTATTTATTCTCTTATTTAAATCACATGTGGTCTCACCCACATAAATACATTTGCATGGGCATCAAAGCACATACAGTTCACTACCCATGACGAATCGCAGGTGAGATATTGTCAAATATACAGTATATATTATGAGGTTATTGGTGACCTGTACAAACTTGAAAGGTTTTGTCAGATTTAAACTGCAATAGTGGGCAGGGAACCATTCTACCAACCAACTGGTTTGAGTTTAGACTAAACCTAAGAGTATTATCCTGGCAGTTTCCTGGTGATTACCCTTTAACCCCTATAAAGGGATCTGGACTTTGCTGTAAGTGAACCACCAAGCAAAACTCTTGGGGTTTACGCTGGGGTAAGGGCAGGCAGAGTTTGTGCAAATCCGTGAAATAACTCCAAAGTCAAAGCAGGCAGCAAAGGGTCAATACAATAATCAGGCATAGGTCAGTTCAGGCAGTAGAGGATCAGATTCCGGAATTGTGTTGAGGTGGGTAAATAGGCAGACAAATGTAACAGAACACCTTATGAGGGTTTAGCAACTATTGCTTAGGCTCCCTCCCCTAGGGTAAGACACCTTACAGGTTGTGTCCTACAGTGTAAGAAGGAAAAAGGGACTCCAGCGGACAGGCTGGCTGCTGGTGGGCAGAGTAGTGGCAGCAGGTATGGACTGCCAGAGCAGCGGCAGAGGTGTGGTAAGTTGAGTGGTACCTGTGCCACAGGCCATCAGTGTGACATAAACATATAAATTATGGAGGAGGCAAGCATTATAAGTGATGCTGACAGGAACAAACACAAGAACTCAGTTTCCAGCTTCATCCAGCTGGTGTGGAGCCAATGGATAATGTTTGAAAGTCTTGATAATTTTGGCAAATTAGGAAGACCTAATCCTGCTCTCAACTTCAATTTAGCAGGGTGGTTATAACACAAGTCAGGGGTAACTACTGACCTCAAAAAGTCCAGGGACAAGGGTTTGAACAATTTTAAAAACTGATTGGAAATTTGTTGTCTAAAATTGCTCTTTGTCTTAGATAAAGTTCAATCGATTCTTATTATAATTGGGTTCTATCTGCAAATGTTCCTTTCTAATGTTGACATGCACCTTTGTCATTTTAGTTTCCTTTGGGCATCTATGATTACAATTTCAAACAATTATTTAACTGTGAAAAATATTTCTTTCTTATACCTTTTGCTTGTCATATTATGTATGGTGGTTACTTTTACCCTGCTATTTCAATTATAAAGGAATTATGAAGGAACTGTCTAATTGCATGCTCAAGTCAATTGACCTGGTTAACCACTTCAGCCCCCTTAGCTTAAACACCCTTAATGACCAGACCACTTTTTACAATTCTGCACTACAATACTTTCACCGTTTATTGCTCCGTCATACAACTTACCACCCAAATGAATTTTACCTCCTTTTCTTCTCACTAATAGAGCTTTCATTTGGTGGTATTTCATTGCTGCTGACAAATAAATTTTGATATTAATCAAAAATGACCGAAATTTTAGCAAAAAAATGACATTTTTCACTTTCTGTTGTAAATTTTTTTTAAAAAAACTACATTTCTATATAAATTTTTCTCTAAATTTATTGTTCTACATGTCTTTGATAATAAAAAATCCAATAAGTGTATATTTATTGGTTTGGGTAAAAGTTATAGCGTTTACAAACTATGGTGCAAAAAAGGGAATTTCCGCATTTTGAAGCAGCTCTGACTTTCTGAGCACCTGTCATGTTTCTTCAGGTGTTAGAATGCCAGGATAGTATAAATACCCCCAAATGACACCATTTTAGAAAGAAGACACCCAAAACTTTTCATGAGGGGCATGGAGAGTTCATGTATGATTTCATTTTTTTTCACAAGTTAGCGGAAAATGACACTTTCTGAGGAAAATAAATAAATAATAAAGTTTCCATTTCTGCTAACTTCTGGCAAAAAAAAATAAAAATCTCCCACGGACTCACTATGCCCGTACTCAGGAGAAGTAGGGCAATGTGTTTTGGGGTGTATTTTTACATATACCCATGCTGGGTGGGGGAAATATCTCTGTAAATGACAACTTTTTAAAAAAAATTTATACAAAGTTGACAATTTACAGAGATATTTCTCTCACCCAGCATGGGTATATGTAAAAATACACCCTAAAACACATTGCCCTACTTCACCTGAGTACGGTGATACCACATGTGTGCCACTTTTTTGCAGCCAAGGTGCGCAAAGGGGCCCAAATTCCAATGAGTACCTTTTAGGAGGGCATTTTTACGCCTTTGGATTCCAGACTTCTTCTCACGCTTTAGGACCCTTAAAATGCCAGGGCAGTATAAATACCCCACAAGTGACCCCATTTTAGAAAGAAGACACCCCAAGGTATTCCGTGAGGGGCATGGCGAGTTCATAGAAGATTTTTTTTGGCACAAGTTAGCGGAAATTGACTTTTTTTTTTTTTGTCTTACAAAGTCTCATATTCCACTAACTTGTGACAAAAAATATAATTTTACATGAACTCACCATACCCCTCACAAAATACCTTGGGGTGTCTACTTTCTAAAATGGGGTCACATGTGAGGTGTTTGTACTGCCCTGGCATTTGAGGGTCTCCGCAATCATTACATGTATGGCCAGCATTAGGACTTTCTGCTATTCTCCTTATATTGAGCATATAGGTAATGAGATATGTTTTTTTTCCGTTCAGCCTCTGGGCTGAAAAATAAAATAAAATGAACGGCACAGATTTATTCATTCGCATCAATCAATGTGGATGAAAAAATCTCTGCCCAAAAAATGTGCAAAAAGAAAAAAAAAGAAGTAAGGCCCCATTCACACGTCCGCAAAAAAGTCCGCATCTATTCCGCAGAACCATTCAGTGTGAATGGGGCCGGCGGTGATGCGGAGAGCACAAGATAGAGCATGTCCTATTCTTGTCCGCAATTGCGGACAAGAAAAGGCATTTTCTATATAGTTCTGGCAATGTGCGGATCTGCAAAATGCGGAAAGCACATTGCCGGTGTCCGTGTTTTGCTGATCCGCGGATCCGTGGATCCGCAGAACACATACGGACGTCTGAATGAGCCTTACAGGGGGGTGATTAGTGACAGGGGGGTTGACAGGGGGTGATCAGGGGGGTCACATGGGGTGATCAGGGGTTAATCGGGGGTTAATCAGTGATGGGGGGGTGGATGGGTGGGTCTGTGTGGTGATTGGTGCACTTACATATGTTTCCTCTGGTGGTCCCAAGCAAAAGGGACCACCAGAGGAGCAGGCAGCAGGCAAAACAGCGTCCAATATGCGATTTTTTTTAACTACTACAGCCTGCCAGCGCATGATCAGCACATGATCAGCGCTGGCAGGCTGTAGTTTACCTTCCCCCCGACGCGATCCTGTGAGCGCACGCGTTCACAGGAAATCTCGCCTCTCGCGAGATGACGCGCCAATGCGTCCAGCCATAGTAACTCACCTGGCCGCTGAACGCATCCGTGCATTAGGCGGTCCTGGCGTGGTTAATAAAGCAAATAACTAACTCGGATGACTAATTCTGTATAATAAACAAATACATATGAAAGAATTATTTTGCTTCCAAATAATTGTAACTACCCATCAATTCCAAATGAAAACATTTCAGCAGGCAGAAAAAACCTATATGCAAAGATTTGGCAGAATAGAACTGACCACTTTTAACTTTTCAACATCGACATCCAGGTATTGGGAAAGCATCTTAAATGCAAGAGTTTTGTGCCCGTCTCTGACTAACGAGTCAACTGCTTATATGCTTCAATAAAGAAATATATTTCGAGCTCACCATACGTTTCCTCTGCATGGAACAGACCGGCCAAGTCCTTGTTGCACAAACAAAAGAGAGATTCCAGCATCCAGCATCCGCCTGAGTTTATGAGTAAGAACCATACTGGTTCGAAACATGTTAACCGAGCAGTGGAGGGAGTTGATGTCTGTATAATCGATTTGTAACCGAAGTTCAATAAAGAAGTTGGTAAAAAATTTCCTGTATGCTGGAACCTCTCTTTTGTTTGTTTATATGCTTGTCTAGTGCTACTACTAGTGTTAAGAGAATTAAAGCATCGAAAGGGCAATTCGATCCGCAGATTAGGAAAAATTTAATTCACCATGAATCTGAATTTTCTTTTTATTTCTAAAATGCAGCTGCACGTGTTACAAATTGAAAGCAATAAGCCCGGGAACACGAGATCACCCATAATGTCATGCAGGCAGCCAATCTACAGATCACTTGTGATGTCACAGCCCTATATAAACCTCATTCTGCGCAGTCTCAGCCATTTCACTGTGAGCTGAGCATAGGGAGAGACGTGACAAGCATGAATGCGCTAGGGACAGTGTTGCTGAAAACTGTTTAAAAAAGAATATTGGAGAGGGACAGTGCAGGGAAACTGCAGGGATAGTGCAGGGAGATTGTTGGGAGAGTTTTTTGATACTGTAGGGAGAGCATGAAGGAGCAGCAGGGAGACTGCAGGTTGAATGTAATCGTTGTGGGCACCTTGTTCAACTGCTGCAGCATTTATAGTTAATCTGTCATTTTATACATGGACTGTGAGTCAGACTCAGTATTAAATGGCTGTCTATTTAGTGTTGGGCGAGCATGCTCGGCCGAACACTTTTTTCATTAGAACATCGCGACGCTTGGCACATCGTGGTGTTCGGCCAAATACCGTGTGTGCCCGAGCGGGATGCTCGAGTCTCCTCCCCGCTACACAGCCAATAAACATGTGGGGAAGTACTGCCACTCACTGTAATGCCATAGCCATGTTGGTTACTGGCATTACAGTGATTGGCTGGCTCAGACTTTGTCAGGGCAAGCTGCAGCAGAAGGAACAGATAGTGTAGGGAGAGGAATTGTGTTGTTTTTTTTTTAGGGAGTTTTGAGTGTTGAAAGGTGTTAGTTGGTTTTATCTGGCCGCGAAACATATTAGCGCAACGTGCGCTAAATTGGGTGCAATAGTTTGGCTGCTGGTGACAGCAGCAACATTACCTGTGCTACATCTCCTGTACAACGTTAACCATTGGTGACAGCAGCGACATTACCTGCGCTTCATCTCCTGTATAACGTTAGCCGCTGGTGACAGCAGCGACATTACCTGCGCTACATCTCCTATATAACGTTTGCTCATCCCAAATAGCTGTCATATTCCCTGTAATTTTGTATTAGTCGCTGGTGACAGCAGTAACATTACCTGTGCTACATCTCCTGTATAATGTTTGCGCATCCCAAATAGCTGTGATATTCCCTGTAATTTTTTTATTAGCCGCTGGTGACAGCAGCAACATTACCTGCGCTACATCTCCTGTATAACATTTGCGGATCCCAAATAGCTATGACATTCCCTGTAACTTTTTTATTAGCCGCTGCTGGTAGCAGCGGCATTACCTGCACTACATCCCCTGTATAACGTTTGAACATCTAAAATAGCTGTAAAATTCACTGTCATTTTTTATTAGCCGCTGGTGACAGCAGCGACTTTACCTGCGCTACATCTCCTGTACAATGTTTGTGCATCCCAAATAGCTGTGATATTCCCTGTAATTTTTTATTAGCCGCTGGTGACAGCAGTGACATTTCCTGTGCTACATCTCCTGTATAACGTTTGCGCATCCAAAACAGCTGTGACATTCCCTGTAATTTTTTATTAGCCTCTGGTGACAGCAGCGACATTACCTGCGCTACTTCTCCTGTATAACGTTTGCGCATCCCAAGTAGCTGTGAAATTCCCTGTAATTGTTTATTAGACGTTGGTGACAGCAGCAACATTACCTGCGCAACATCTCTCATATAACGTTTGCGCATCCCAAATAGCTGTGACATTCCCTGTAATTTTTTATTAGCCGCTGGTGACGGCAGCAACATTACCTGCGCTACACCTCCTGTATTACGTTTGCGCATCCCAAATAGCTGTGACATTCACTGTAATTTTTTCTTAGCCGCTGGTGATGGCAGCGACATTACCTGTGCTACATCTCCTGTATAGCGTTTCCGTATCCCAAATATCTGTGACATTCACTGTAATTTATTTGTGAATACACTTACAAAACCTGTGCTACTGTACATGTGACATACTTGCAAGCATATATACCATTTAATATGATGAAGGCGAACAGTAAGGGACGGGGAAGTGGCTGTACTGCTGATGGTGCACGCAGAGGCCGTGGCACTGGGCGTGGTGAAACTGTGCTTGCTTCCAGAGCACAAGAAACACACTCATCTACGATACCTAGCTTCATGTCCCAGTTTGTAGGGAGGTGCAGGACAAGACTCTCGAAGTCAGACCAGTACGACCAGGTGGTTGGTTGGATTGCAGCAGATAATGCTTCCAGTCGGTTAGCACTACCCTGTCTTCCACAAAGTCCAGTCTTTGTTGCCAAGAGTCTGGTCAACAAAATCCTCACCCTGATCCTTGTTCCTCCCACCATGGAGAGTCTTGGCAAACAAGTGATCTCACACTCGGATATTCCGAGGAGCTCTTTTCATTGCCATTCCTTGATTTGGCCCTCTCGCCAAGCCCGCTTGAAGAGGGACATGAGGAGATCTTGTGCACTGATTCTCAAACTGTTCAGCATCCACAGAAAAAGATGACGGTGGGGAACGTCAATTAGTGTTTTATGAGGTGGATTATGATGATGAGAAACAGTTGCCAATAAGTCAACAGCAATTAGTGTCTCAAGAGGTTCATGATGAGGATGAGACACAGTTGTCAATAACTGAGGTCCTTGTTAGGTCAACAAGTAAGGAGAATGACCAGAGTGAGGAAGTGGAAGAGGAGGTGGTGAACAATGAAATCCCTGACCCAAGTGAGGACAGCAGTACAGAGAGGGAGGGATCCGCAGCACCGCAACAGGCTGGAAGGCAGTGGGGTGGAAAAAGGGAGAAGGCGGGCCACACCAAACAGGCCCGCAACTGTTCCCCAGAGCACCCCCTTGTGGCAATCTCCCTTGCCAAGGAATAGGTGTTCTGCAGTCTGGCTTTTTTGAGGAAAGTGCGGACGATAAAAGAATTGTCATTTGCAACTTGTGCCGTACCAAAATGACAGGGGAGTGAACACTAGCAACCTCACCACCACCAGCATGATCTGCCACATGGCATCAACGCACCACTGCCTCTTCTTCCACTGTGTTACGTGCTGGCCAATCCCCTGTCCAAGGTTCAGGCCCGGATGCCTCCCGCCTTGAACCTGGACCTTCGCAAGCACCCTCATCTAGCACATCCACTTCTGTGTCCCAGCGCAGTGTACAGATGTCCATACCCCAGGTCTTTGAATGAAAGCGCAAATACCCAGCCACCCAGCAACAGGCCATAGCACTAAATGCGCACCTTTCCAAATTGATGGCCCTGGAAATGTTGCCATTTAGGCTTGTGGACACAGAGGCTTTCCTCAGCCTGATGGGGGTGGCGGTCCCTTGTTACTCAGTCCCCAGCCGCCACAATTTTTCCCGGTGTGCCATCCCCGCCTTACACCAGCATGTGTCCCGTAACATCACCCGTACCCTGACCAACGCAGATATTGGGAAGGTCCACTTAACGACTGACACATGGACAAGTGATTTTGGCCAGGGATGTTGTGGAGGCTGAGCGAGTCGTACCCAGGGATGGCACAAGTGCTACCGACGCCAAGGATTGCTGGCCCTACTTCCATCAGGATTTCCATCACCACCTACATTAGTGGCTGCAACCCCCTCTTCTCCTCCTCCACCTCCACTTCCACCTTTGAATTCTCATCTTGCAGCACCAGTCAGCCATCAGTCAGTACCTAGAAGCAGAGTAGCACTGCAGTGGGGAAGTGGCAACAGGCCGTGCTTAAACTTATTTGCTTAGGTGACAAACAGCACACCGCCAGAGAGCTATGGCAGGGTATAAGGGACCAGACTGGGCTGTGGCTCTCGTCAAGCTCACACACATGCCATATCTAGCCCACTTGTTCAACTTCAGCGGTTTCTCAAAACCTACCTCAATTTGCCTGAGCTACTGGTGAAGGTGCGCCGCATGTGTGCCCATTTCAGAAAGTCATCCACAGCTGCTGCCGGTCTGGCAATGCTGCAGCAACGCTTGCAGTTGCCAGCTCACTGACTGTTGTGCGATGTGAGCACACACTGGAACTCAACGTTCCACATGTAGGCCAGGCTTTGTGAGCAGCAGAGGTCAGTAGTGGAATACCAGCTGCAAAATGGTCATTGTCTTTCCAGTCAGCTTCCACTCTTCACAAGCGATGAGTGGGCATGGATGTCTGACCTCTGTAAGGTTTTACACAACTTTCATGGAAGAGCGATGCCGCTCTTATCAGCATAACCATCCCACTTCTGTGTCTACTTAAACGCTCGCTGTTCACAATGAAGGCGGACGCTTTGCATGTGGAAGTGGTAGAAATGTGGGAGTTCGTCCTCAGTGCGTATTGGATGATGATGAGGAGGAGGATCACGAGAAGGTTGCCTCCGCTACAGAGGGTAGTACCCATAGCTGGTTTATTCTATCTGTTCAGCGGGGATGGGCCGAAGAGGATGAGGAGATTGACAGGCATTCTCCTGATGAGGACAGTGAAGTCTTGTCTGTTGGAACTCTGGCACACATGGTGGACTTTATGTTATGCTGCCTTTCCCGTGACCCTCGCGTTATTTGCAGTTTGGCCAACACCGATTACTGGTTGTTCACCCTTCTCGACCTCCACTACAAAGAGATCTTCTCTTCTCTCATTCCTGTGGTGGAGAGGGCTAGCAAAATGGTTCAATAGAAGAAGGTCCTTGAGGGAAAATTGCTCCAAAAATTTCCAGCTGACAATGCTGTTGGCAGAGTACGTAGTTCCTTGGGCAACCCCACAGCAGTTCCAACAGAGGCAGGGCAACATTTTCCAATGCCTGGGACAGTTTCATGACACCCCACCAGCACACTCACCTTGATGCGCGGCCAAGTGTCACAAGGAGGGAAAAGTTTTGGAAGATGGTGAAGGAGTACGTAGCAGTGATCTCTCTGTGCCTTACAACTATTGAGCGTCTGGCGCTCTACGCCTTGGAGGTGCTGGCCTGCCCTGCCTCCAGCGTTTTGTCAGAGCGGGTATTTAGTGCTGCTGGGGGCATAATAATTGATAAGCACATCCGCCTGTCAACTGAAAATGCTGATTGGTTGACTCTTATCAAAATGAACAAGCCCTGGATTGCCCCTTACTTCTCTACTCCACCAAAGGAAAGCGGCTGAACATAAAGGCACTTTAAATGTGGATTTCATGGTGTATTGAATACACTTTATTTCCATGCACCCCTTCCACCACAAAAAAAAGGTATATGGTTCAGTCTTCCTTTTCTCGTCCTCCTCCTCCTCCATCATATCAACATGCTTATTAGGCTGCCCTCGCTCCTAATGTTTTAGAGGGTCAGCTCAGCAGCAGACCCTCGCCCCTAATGTTTTAGAGGGTCATCTCACCAGCAGGACCTTTCTCCTAATGTTTTAGAGGGTCAGCTCAGCAGCAGACCCTTACCTCTAATGTTTTAGAGGGTCACCAGCTGACCCTCACCCCTAATGTTTTAGATGGTAAGATCAGAAGCAGGCCCTCACTCCTAATGTTTTAGGGGGTCATCAGTAGGCCCTTGCTCATAATGTTTTATTGGGTCAGCTCAGCAGCAGACCCTCACCCCTAATGTTTTAGAAGGTCACTAGCAGGCCCTCGCCCATAATGTTTTAGATGGTCAGATCAGCAGCAAGCACTCACCCCTAATGTTTTAGAGGGTCAGCTCAGCAGCAGACCCTCACCCCTAATGTTTTAGATGGTCAGATCAGCAGCAGGCCCTTGCCCCTAATGTTTTAGAGGGTCACCAGCAGGCCCTTGCTCCTAATGTTTTTGAGGGTCACCAGCAGGCTATCAATCATAATTTTTCAAGGGTGTGTATGATGCCCTCCTTTATGTGATATACAGGTTGTATTGAAGTGCCTCTTTCTTGTAATTTATGGCAGCACTTGCACTTTATATACAAGTAAATATACAGGAAATATTTTTTCCTAACAATTTTTCCACTAAAATCGATTTTATCTTTGTTTTTGTGCATATTATTGTCAAGCTGTAAAAGTGTCGTACTACTCGCACAACATTGTTTCCACCAGCAACCTGGGAGTCCAAGATGCATCGAGGCATCCTCCCCATGCTGTTCGCGAACCATTTCAGTGGTGTTTTCATCAATTTCTTACCTTTTCCTGTGAACCAGACACCATCCCTTATGGTTTAATGCTCTCGTTCTCCCATTGACTTCCATTGTGCTTGGGTGCTCTGTAGAGCACCCGAGCTTCCCAAAGTGTTGTACTCGAGCACCAGAGCACCAGAGCACTTTGGTGCTCGATCAACACTAGGTCTATTACATTGCCGTGTTTATCTTGTTCAACTGCTGCAACATTCACAGTTAATCTGTCCTTTTACACATAGATTTTTTAAAAAAAGGTGTAACAGCCCTGCACTCGTACTTTGGACAGAAGGTGGGCCAGTCCTTGGGCCGCTCGGTGTCTGATAGAGTTCAGGACAGCACTGACGTATGGAGTTGTATCGATGGTAAAAAGACAATATATGTTGTTCACAGCCCACTTGGTAAATTATATTCTGGGCCAGGCACACCAGCAACTTTTCCAGGTGATGGCACTGCCACCTACACATTGTAATTGTGAGATCTCTGCACCAATGTTCTCCCTTGCCTCCTCATCCTCCACCTTGTCCTCAACCTCCACTGTAGGCACAGTTTACAGTAGTCCCCCAGCATATCTCCTATGCAAAGCTACTAGGTTGTCCTGCAGTTCTGCACCTCATCAGCCTGGGCAAATGGATCCACACTGGGGAATAACTGCTTGATGTCATCAATAAAGAAATCAAATACTTTCTGTCTCCTCGCCAACTGTAGATGGCAACAATGGCTACTGATAAGGGGAAGAACATTTTCTCTGTGCTGCATCAGGGAGGGCTGACTCATGCACTCTGCATGAAGAAACATCTTCATTGTCAGTCACCCGATTTCGCAAGTTTTCCACTGAACTGCAAGAGCTGATAAAAATGTCCAGGAATCTGTGCATGCACTTCAGCCACTCTTACCATGGAAAACATGGCCTCCTTGAGCTAAAAAGCTAAAGTGCTCTTCCCCAACATCGCCTGATATGTGATGTTTTCCCCCGTTGGAACTCCATGCTCCATATGTTATACTGCCTGTACAAGCAGAGGCAGTCAAAGATGAGAGGGAAGCAAAAATGGGCTACTATAGAGACATGCTGTGTAGTCAGTTGGTAACTGCAGTGCCTACGAGTGCCACCGGTCCTCAGGAAGGATCTTACCAGGAAGGACCCTCTGCATTCATGCTCCACTGTCATAACTGGTGTGGGGAGGAGGGGCATGAGCAGCACCAGCTCCATAAGCAGCAACTTAAGGCCTTATGCACATGACTGTGTGCCGGCTGTGCCTATGCTGCTGACGGCAAATTGTGGGTCCACTATCCGCAGCTGACGGTCCACACTGCAAAAAAGTAGTGCATGCACTACTTTTTGTGTTGTGGAGGCAGACAGAAAACTCACAGGAGCACTCTGTGGGCTTCAGATCTGTGCTTACATTCGCAGGCCAGATTGTGGACCACTTAAGTGTCTGCAGGCCGCAATAAGGGCAGGAACCAGCTACGGTCTTGTGCATGAGGCCTAAGTCTGGAGTCTCTGAATAGCAGTTTTTTTCAGTCACCTTCTGAAAAAAACACCCAGCAACAGCAGTAGTGGGACATGCAGCAGCAGTAGTGGGACATGCAGAAGAACCTCAACCAGCAGGTGGTGGCATACTTGGACTGCACCTTGTCACCCATAATACAAGATCCCTTGGACCACTGGGCATACAAAATTGAAGTGTGGCCGCAACTGGACGAGCTTGCCATGGGCATGATTTCCTGCTCGGCCAATAGTGTAGCATGATAGCAGGCGTTCAATGCGGCGGGTGGGGGGGGGGGAGGCTGGGGAGCATAGGTACCCCTAAGAGAACTTGCCTTTCCTCCCAAAATAGAACCTTTATAAAAATGAATCAGGCATGGATCAACCAGGATTTCCAGACACCGGTGCCTGATGCAACAGAATGATCATTCTATCACAAATGATCATACTGTAGTGTGCTGCCACACCGGGATATTCTGCAAAATGGGCCATTGCTTCTGGCCACATGCTGCTGCCACCTTTCTAATGTTGTCAGGCCTCCTAATGTCATGGGGCTTCTAGGCCTACTAATATGTACATGTTACATTTCTAAAAGGATATGCATGCCACTGGGCATTGTTATCAAATTGCTGTTGTTGGGTTCTGCTACTACAGTGATCTACCACCATTTTGTGCTGTATGCCATTGCTGCTACCCCTCTTCCCACTTTCTGATGGGGCCAATATTCAAACAAAACAATAGCTGATCTCAGGGAGACCAGCTACAGGAAACACAGTGGAGCCTCATTTAAGAGTTTCAACACAGCAATCCAAAGTGCAAAGCTCCCTGGGAAACAGTAATATGCAAAACAAACGTGGAGCCCTAGTATAGGGTCTACAACACAATAAAAGCCAGATATCCCTCAAAGGAAGGAAAACCGAGCAAAAGGGTGTCTCTATTACAGAGATCACTAAATCCACCATATTAAGTGGCCCCTATGTCAAGATCGTGCTTTTTTACAAGCTTTAAGGATGTGATGGGGAAAACCTAAGCCTGTTATCCATCCACAGACAGCTGTTTTGGGGTGTTGCCTCTAATTAGTGTGGAGTAGGATTCTGACTAACTGGAGCAATGCCTTGGAGACTACTCAAACAAAACAATAGCTGATCTCAGGGAGACCAGCTACAGAAAACACCGCGGAGCCTCATTTAAGAGTCTCAACACAGCAATCCACAGTGCAAAGCTCCCTGGGAAACAGTAATATGCAGTGTTTTCTGTAGCTGGTCTCCCTGAGATCAGCTATTGTTTTGTTTGAGTAGTCTCCAAGGCATTGCTCCTGGCTAGCCAGAATCCTACTCCAAACTGATGAGGGGCAACATCCCTAAACAGCTGTCTGTGGATGGATAACTGGCTTAGGTATTTACCCGTCACATCCTTAAAGCTTGTAAAAAAGCACGATCTTGACATAGGGGCCACTTAATATGGTGGATTTGGTGATCTCTGTAATGGAGACACCCCTTTGCTCAGTTTTCCTTCCTTTGAGGGATATCTGGCTTTCATTGTTTTGGAGACCCAATACTGGGGCTCCACATTTATTTTGCATGGGGCCAATATTGTCCCTGTTACTGCCACTGCTGTTAGCCCCCATCCCCACTCTGTTAGGGTGCCACTATTGTCTCTGTTACTGACACTGCTGTTGGTCCCATCCCTACTCTGTTATGGGACCACTACTGTCTCTGTTTCTCTGATGGATTAGAAGAATGGAAAAATAAGCAGCAATATGAACTCAGCCTCACTGCCACTGCTGCTGCCCTCCCTATTCTGTCAAGGGCCCACTATTGTCCCTGTTACTGCCACTGCTGTTGGCCCCCATCCCCACTCTGTTATAGGGCCACTATTGTCACTGTTACTACCTCTTCCGCCACCATCTCCACTCTGTCATGGGGTCATTATTGTCAGTATTACTGCCACTGCTGCCACTCTTCCCACTCTGACCACTACTTGAATCTTGGGGCTCTGCGCAGTTAAGTCCACAGCAATAAATTAGACCTGACGCTAACATTTACCAGTAATACTGACGCACAGTAAATCTACAGCTAACAGAAGGGATTAAAAGCATGTGTTGCGATTGACACAACATGCATAAAAAAAAATAATAATAATCCTCCACTACTTTATTGGCGCTGTCTACATTTCTTTATTTTGTTACACTAAGGAGCCATTTGGACACCGCTCCTGCAGGGACGTGCACCGATTTTTTGCTTTACCGAAAAGTGCTGTATTCTTTTTGTTTAATAGAAGGGATTAGCTAAGAATTTTGGTGCACAGCACAGTGATGTAGACTGTGATAAATTACACCTCTAACACTAACGGCACAGTACCTACAAAACAGTTTAACTATGAATGTGGGTGCACTAGAACGTAATTCACACGGCGATACACTCTCCCTGCAATCTCCCTACAGTTAAGTTTCAAGCCTTCACACTGAGACAGGGCCACCAAGTGGCTTGAATATGATTAGGCAGAGTAGCCTTGGGTATTCCTGATTTATCACAATTTGTGACTAATTAATTCAGTTTATAATCTGGGGTACCACTAAAATGTAACCTTTAATGATTCTATTAAAATATGCTCAAATAATATCTCAATAATCAACAGTGAGCTAGTGCCGGCTCAGTGTCATAGGCACAGTGTATTGTGCCACAACAATTCTGTGCAAACAAAATACAAACCAGTGAATGAATGGATAGGAAAGGATGCGGAGAGATAGGTCACTGGGTCTCTGACCCTAGCACTCCCTATCGATCAACTAAGGCACCTAGGTAGACCCTGTTAAATCCCTTCTTGACAAGACAGTGATCGCCCAGTTTAATCAAGAAAAAAGGAGAACATGGGAAAAAAACAGACTAAGGTGCTCAAATAAACATGTTAAAATGGGGTACGTAACTTATATTCCCCATCACAATGCTGTCCCAACGCGTTTCCTCGGCTGGCGCCGGTTCATCAGGGGACCATACTATATGAATCCTTCAAAAAAGGTTGCTAAGTACATCAATGTTGAGCTAGGTGCATAAATACTAAGTACATCAATGATAAACTCAGTACATAGGTGCAGGATGTACCAATGCTGAATACACAAAGGCAAGCAGTGTTGCCAGTATACGGTGGAGTATATAAACACACTGAGTACATATAAAGCTCTTAAACAATAGTGTTAGTGCAACCAGAGATTCCCGGTATATCTTAAAGTCACAGAGTTAGATATAAATCGGGCGTGTGAGAGGCATGACTCACCGCGTATGGCAGCAGCAATTGCAAGCTCGGCGTGTGTGGTTTGAATAGAGCGCCGAGTTAGCCGAGCGTCCGCCCAGACCATCCCACGTGACATGTCACGTGAGCATTGACGTGGGGGGCACGTGACTGTAGAAGTGCCGCCCCTACAGGTCCTCTGCTGCGATCCAACTAAAGATAGCAAGCAAGGACCTGAGATGCAAGGTCCGCCCCATATATGACGCAGCAGAGTCACCTGATCAAGCGGTCATCAGGAGGTTGCTGAGCAAAACACCACTCAACCGATAGCGCTTGTTATGATGAATATATCCCGGTTTATGGACCTATAAGTACAGGGGTTTAACGCTATAGGCAGGAAAGCTAGATCACACTAGTACAGGTATATGGACTTAGAAAGGTAAGAGGGAGCAATCATGAGACAGTAAACACATCAATGATAACCGTAAATACCAGATAAGATGAGCCAAATCTGGTCCACCCTTGGTGAAGGTTGTAATAGATCAAAAATAATAATAAAGGGAATATCAACCCTAAAAGATGTTACCAACATTATAGATAATACTTCACATTAATCCTATACAGTAGGACCATAGTTCTCATCAATTAGATGAAACAACCAAACCATAGTTGTTCATTCAAGCCTACCGGGTGGGAAGTTCTCAATTCATAAATCCACCAGGTTTCACGCTGTAATATCTTCCTGTTCCAGTCGCCACCTCTTTTGGGTGGTCTTACCAGTTCCATACCCAGGAACCGTATTTTTGAGAAATCACCACCATGAGTGGTCTCAACGTGTTTGAGGATCCTGAAGACGAGGATCCTCTCCCACCAGCCCAGGAACAAATTAGCATACGATGGGGCACATGAACTCCCCATCGCAGTGCCCCTGAGCTGGTGGTAGAGGACCCCCCCAAACAGGAAAAAATCCATAAGGGGGTATTCCCCCCCCAATTGTATCGGGGGTTAACAGTTTGTGTTGTAACATAGGTATCTACATTGAACGGATCTTGACCCCCTTTGTGATATCTCTCCCCTCCTATCTAAGGGACACGAGCGACCTTTTGAAGGATTACCAATTGAGGAGGAAATGAGGCTGGCCTCAACTGACGTTGAGGCATTGTACTCATCCATACCCCATGACCTTGGCCTCAAAGCAGTCGAGACATTCCTGAATACGAGAGGGTGTCAGTGTGGGGCCCACAATAAGTTTGTACTGCAGTTATTGGGATTTTCGTTGACATCAAATTTTTCCTGTTTGGGGGGGTCCTCTACCACCAGCTCAGGGGCACTGCGATGGGGAGTTCATGTGCCCCATCGTATGCTAATTTGTTCCTGGGCTGGTGGGAGAGGACCCTCGTCTTCGGTGACACCCCGGTCACTCACATAGACAAGGTGGTGACTTGGGCTAGGTTCATCGATGACATCTTTGTGATTTGGAAGGGTGGCAGTAGTGATTTTAATGAATTTGTGGTTGAACTGAACTACAACAATATCAATATGAGATTTACATCCGCGTTCAGTGAGAGTGATTTACCCTTTCTAGACATCATGGTAACAAAAAGTGCTAGGGGCGTTTTAAAAACGCGCACGTTTCGGAATCCTACAGCAACCTACTCATTATTGAACTGGGACAGCTACCATCCTCCCACATTGAAACATGGCATTCCGGTTGGCCAGTATTTACGAATGAGGAGGAATTGCTCCACTTTTAGAGATTTTAAGGTACAGGCAAATGATTTACGAGAACGCTTTGTACAAAAGGGTTACCCGGATGCAGTACTAAAAAAGGCCTTTAAAAGGGCAAGTGAGACAGAGAGAACATCCTTGCTGCATCCAGTTAAGAAAAAGAGTGAGGATAAGGTGATCCGACTCATTGGCACCTATGATACGGCAGCCACTGAAGTGAGGAACATCCTTAACAAATTTTGGAGCATCCTGCAGCTGGATCAAGATATAATGAAAGTGATCTCTGTAAGACTACAGATCACGTACTGCAGAGGTCGTAACCTGCGCGATTGTTTGGTCCACAGTCATTTTGAGGATATCCCTAAGTCAAGTGGGACTTAGCTTAAGCCAGTTGCAGGATGCTTTCATTGTAGTGGATGTATTGCTTGTCCCTACATTTCTCAGCTACGTTCATTATATCCCTATATGGACCATAACATCATTTAGTTCTCAAAGCGTGTGTCACATGTCAGTGCAGTGAATAACCATCAATTGAATCAGTATAACCCTGGATGAACAATACAGGAGAGACTCTGACACTGAGGCTACAGTCCAACAACCACGGTTTTAGGCATATACAGTACCTAATCAGAGCCCATTATATCCGATTGGAGATCCACCATAATCATATCTTATATTGCTATGATTGCAATGAATGTATGATTTTTTATCTAATTTTTTATCCCTTTTTATTGATTCGTTGTATGTATGCTAGCTTTTACTTAATGTAGAAGATATATTAGATTATTGTAATAAATGCTTATGACTTTCACTTACCAGATGGAGTGCTCGCCAATCATTTAATCTCAACAGGATGCTTTCATTGTAGTGGATGTATTGCTTGTCCCTACATTTCTCAGCTACGTTCATTCAAAAGTGAGACTAAGGGCAAAACCTATGCCATTAGGGATTTCATTAGTTGTCGTTCTCGAGGGGTGATCTATAGGGCCACATGTTCCTGTGGCATGGAATATGTCGGGAAAACAATTAGAGAATTTAGGAGACGAATCGGTGAACATCTTAGTGACCTCCGACACAAGAAAGATACCCCTATTGCTAAACACGTTGAGACCACTCATGGTGGGGATTTCTCAAAAATCCGGTTCCTGGGTATGGAACTGGTAAGACCACCCAAAAGAGGTGGCGACTGGAACAGGAAGATATTACAGCGTGAAACCTGGTGGATTTATGAATTGAGAACGTCCCACCCGGTAGGCTTGAATGAACAACTAGTATGGTTTGGTTGTTTCATCTAATTGATGAGAACTATGGTCCTACTGTATGGGATTAATGTGAAGTATTATCTATAATGCTGGTAACATCTTTTAGGGTTGATATTCCCTTTATTATTATTTTTGATCTATTACAACCTTCACCAAGGGTGGACCAGATTTGGCTCATCTTATCTGGTATTTACGGTTATCATTGATGTGTTTACTGTCTCATGATTGCTCCCTCTTACCTTTCTAAGTCCATATACCTGTACTAGTGTGATCTAGCTTTCCTGCCTATAGCTTTAAACCCCTGTACTCCAGGTATGCACTTATACTTATAGGTCCATAAACCGGGATATATTCATCATAACAAGCGCTATCGGTTGAGTGGTGTTTTGCTCAGCAACCTCCCGATGACCGCTTGATCAGGTGACTCTGCTGCATCATATATGGGGCGGACCTTGCATCTCAGGTCCTTGCCTGCTATCTTTAGTTGGATCGCAGCAGAGGACCTGTAGGGGCGGCACTTCTACAGTCATGTGCCCCCCACGTCAATGCTCACGTGACGTGTCACGTGGGATGGTCTGGGCGGACGCTCGGCTAACTCGGCGCTCTATTTAAACCACACACGCCGAGCTTGCAATTGCTGCTGCCATACGCGATGGGCCATGCCTCTCAAGAAGGGATTTAACAGGGTCTACCTAGGTGCCATAGTTGATCGATAGGGAGTGCTAGGGTCAGAGACCCAGTGACCTATCTCTCCGCATCCTTTCCTATCCATTCATTCACTGGTTTGTATTTTGTTTGCACAGAATTGTTGTGGCACAATACAATGTGCCTATGACACTGAGCCGGCACTGGCTCACTGTTGATTATTGAGATATTATTTGAGCATATTTTAATAGAATCATTAAAGGTTACATTTTAGTGGTACCCCAGATTATAAATTGTGTTTAGTATTGGTGACCACCCCTTGGCTCTGTTCTTGATTTCAGGCCCACTCTTATACTAATTAATTCAGAACAAATCAAATTTCTTGTCGAAGTTCAGTGAATCAACTAAATTAAATTTTTCTAAATTTCACTCATCTCTAGTCTACATGTGATACCATAACTGCTACAGTGGAGATATGTAGAGGTCTAAATAGTTTTGTCATATAGTTAGATAGTGATGTAGTGCAGCATATCTAAAATTAAGTACAGAGAGAACAGTCAGATGAACTTTGTTTTTATTAAATAGATAAAAGGCTCAAAAGATCAAATGTAAATAAAATCTAAGATTGGAATCTTGAATGTGCAGTTTTAATAATACTACTTATATATAATACTAATTTGATACTTTCATCCAGCAGATGGAGCTCATGTACTATGGGAAACAACAAATATGGATTACAGTTTTTTCCCTTTTGAATTTTCCACATTGTATATGTGTACAGTATCAGAATAAAGCTCAGTGTTAACACAGAATCAAATCCTGAAGCAGCTTTATGGCATCATTATTTTTTTTGTTCGGCTACAAATTAACTGTCTGTTTCAATCTGCTCTGTGTTCTTGCTGCCTTCAGGGAAACTTCTTGTCAACCGTGTAAATTTTATAAGTTTCTTTATGCTGGAAACATAGTGCTTTTCATATCACAAAGAATTCTTATTGAAAAAGACAGCTTGAGGGGAAAAAACACGGTCCTTGATACCACTTCTAGACAAAGCCTAAATTCTTTCCTCTCAAGGATTGCTACATTATCTGTCATTTACACATACAAGCTGATTGCTGCATGTTAGCAATTATTTACAGTTGTAAGCAGATTGTAGGACAAGTAATACTGTACAAGCAAACCAGCAATAACAATCAAACAAGCTATGACACTAGAGTAACACTAAATGAGAAGGGATGGTTGTTATAGATCCATGTAGCAATTATGAAAAAAAATAAAATAATGATTGGACAAAATACTGACACTTGTACCATCCTTTTCAGGGGCCACACAGGAGCTGCAAAGGCTGCCTTTTTAGCCGATAGTCCCCAGGGACACTGCAACAAGCCCAGTACACACACCTGGGGTATCCCTTGCCCCTTTAGAGGTATCTACGGAATATGTCCCTCTTATAGAGAAGGTAATCGTGACGGCAGTTGTGGTTAAGCAGAGAGCTCTCGGAGTCCCCTTTGTAGATGGTAATGTTGGTACCCAGGGGTGGGATTGGTGCAGGGTGGCCTACAGTCTCTGTAGATGTTATATACACGTGTCACGGTGTTCCTACCTGGATATGGTTTGATCCCAGACGCGATGTTGTGAGAAGCAGTGCAAAAAGAGTAGTAGAACTTGGATGATGGATAGGTAGAATAAATGGAGTCCAGACTTTGTAGTAACATTGAACACAGCTTTACTTGGCATAAATGGTAATCAGACAGTTTCAAACAGTTTCCAAACTTTATCTTGATCATCATCAGGTATTGGCATAATCTGTGACAGGCAAACACTTCTGCAACAACCTCAGCTCTGCTATGCGGTAGCTCTCTCAGCGCTGCTATGTAGGCTGGGTAAATAGGAAACTCTTCCTCTTCTGCTGGAACTTAGGTTAGCTGTAGTCTGTCTGTTACATGTAATCCTAGGAACTTCTTGTCTTTGCTTATGCTTGGTGTTGCACAACCTCCAGTGATAAGGCTGGCGTAGGCCTAACAGAACCTGTAGAGGGAGGACCACTCCTGTGTGTTCCCCTAGCAGGGGTTTTCTTAGACAAGCATAGAATCTTTCCCCAGGAGGGGTAGGCTGGAATTGAACTTGACTAACAAAACTCTTCCCTCTCTAGAGAGGGCTGGGAACTAGACGGTTCCTCTCTAGAGAAACTAGCTCTGCTCAGGTTTGCTGCCACCTGCTGGTAACCAGGCACATTACATGTTATAAGGAAATGCATATACACTTAGCAGGACATGGAAATAAGTACGCAGGATGACACAGGATCACACATTACAGATAGTGGGAGTACAAAAGGAGGTAGTAATGGCACTTGGGGTTATTACAACACCCCTTCATAAACACTACCTCCCACACTAACAAAGTTGAAACATTTGCCAGGCTAGTAGAGGCAGCCTATGTGGATGCTACAGTACTCCTGGAGAGAAATTGTGGATGTGTCTCCTTCCCACTTTTTATGGTCATTTTAAACAAAAAGCAGATGGGGGCAGGGCCGGTTTTAGAAAAAGTGTGGCCCTGGGCAAAATTGTAAGTGGGGCCCTGAATCCTGAAATATTGGACCAGAAGTCAGACAGGACTTTGTAGGCACAAACAGCAGTTGCAACCACAGCAGTTGATTGTAGAATGTCACTTTATTTCTCTTTAGCCTTTCCACTGTAAACTGCTGATCCTGCAGCCTCTTTGGGTATGTTCACACAGGGTATTTTCTGTGCTTAAAAAAAGGTAATGCAGAATCCGCATCAGTTTTTTTTGGATTTGTTTTTCTGATGCATTTTAGAACATACTTTTTGATGCAGTTTTGGCGTGGATTTTCATTTTTGCCCATAT
This sequence comes from Bufotes viridis, assembly GCA_033119425.1. NCBI lineage: Eukaryota > Metazoa > Chordata > Amphibia > Anura > Bufonidae > Bufotes > Bufotes viridis. The sequence continues at coordinate 56,200,258 of CM065595.1, forward strand.
GAAAAGGGAATTCTGGATATCGAACCCGCATCATGAATGGCCATGACATTTCATTTTTTCCATGGTGCAGTTTATAAAACCACAAGCTGAAAAAAAAGGGTTGTCCCATCCAGATCTCTGAACTGAAGGGAGTGCACAATGTACATGCATGGTTATTCTCCATTATACTATGAATGTTTTGAAAATAGATGATCACTGGCAATTCCATAGCAGTGACTGGAGATAATGCTGCGCATGCACATTGTTATTGGGGATCTGTGGATGACACACTGTTATGGGGGATCTGTGGATGACACACTGTTATGGGGGATCTGTGGATGACACACTTATGGGGGATCTGTGGATGACACACTGTTATGGGGGATCTGTGGATGACACACTGTTATGGGGGATCTGTGGATGGCACATTGTTTTGAGGGATCTGTGGATGGCACATTGTTTTGAGGGATCTGTGGATGACACACTGTTATAGGGGGGATCTGTGGACGACACACTGTTATAGGGGGATCTGTGGACGACACACTGTTATAGGGGGATCTCTGGATGACACACTGTTATGGAGGATCTGTAGATGACACACTGTTATGGAGGATCTGTGGATGACACACTGTTATGGAGGATCTGTGGATAACACACTGTTATGGAGGATCTGTGGATGACACACTGTTATGGAGGATCTGTGGATGACACACTGTTATGGGGGATCTGTGGATGACGCACTGTTATGGGGGATCTGTGGATGACGCACTGTTATGGGGGATCTGTGAATGACGCACTGTTATGGGTGGGATCTGTGGATGACACACTGTTATTGGGATCGGTGGATGACACACATGGGATCTGTTGATGACACAATGTTATGGGGATCTGGCTTTGATACTGCCACAATGTGTGGCATAGCTTTATAGATGCCTTTATTAGCAGCCTTGGTCTGTTCCCCTCAGTACTGAATAAAAGACACTGCTAATTTGGACCTTAGATTCTTAATCTAATCAACAGGCACAGGCAGGAAACACAGGAAGCACACACAGGGAGTGCACACAGAGGGCACAGGGAGCATACACAGGGAGCGCACACAAGGGGCCCACACAGCGGGCATAGAAAGAACACACAGCGGGCACAGGAAGCACACACAGGGGCTTCAGAAGCACACACAGGGGCCACAGGGAGCGCACACAGGTGGGAAAAGGGAGAGCACAGGGAGCGTACACAGGGGGCATAGGGAGCGCACACAGGGGGCACAGGGAGCGGACAGATGGGGAGACAGTGCAGGGTGGACAGCAGCAGTGTTTACATGGAACGCTGCAGCAGATCGCGGAGCATGTGGAGGAGGAAAATAAAGCAACTGAATGAAAAAAAAAAAGCCCCCACCGTCAGCCCACTTAACTATCAAACAGCAGGGGGCACTGGGAAATTTCACATTCTCCTTACACCTCTTTTTGGCATAAAAAGTTGTTTATGTGACTTTTTAATGCATTTGCGACTTTTTTAGTCTTAGTTCTTAGTTGCATTTTACGCTTCCCTCGCCAAGTCTACAAAAAGGGCTTGTGGTGAGGGCAGAGTAAGGGGGTTTGGGAGCGGAGCCATCGGCCTTGGCTAATTCATCAGTATTTACACCAGAAACTGGAATAAATAATAAATGAAATTTACGTCAGCTCTGAGCTGCTATAGATTTTATTCCGGTGCACGGCGGGTAATTTATGAAAAGGGACAGACCCATTTAATACCAGTGTAGCACACGCTAGCCTTGATAAATCAGGGCCTAGGTGTCATGGAGCCTTAGTCTTAGAATGCCACTGCTAGTGCTCAATCATCTCTGCTCATATACACGAAATCCTAAAAGGTATAGATACTGTAATTTATAATAGAAATAGAAATACTGATCATGGGTAAAAGTTTTCAAACTGGGACAAGAACAGAAGACCATGCAGATGTTTTTTCTACATGTTTATTTGAACATGTTAGACACAGCAAGTATAAAAATCCTTACAAGATGGCTGGGACAGGAGCTGCAGTGCCGGCGTGTCTATGCACAATCCCATGGTCCTGGCAAACTTTACTATAGTGTGCAAGCACGGCCACCACTGCTGGATTGCCCTTGGAAACGAGCAGTGTATAGTGTGATGGAAAAATGAATCCAAACGGCAAAGGAGGCAATATGGACAATTGTAAATGCCTTTTATTAACTTTGTCTACATGATAAACACCATTTGCTGAAGTAACACAACCCCTTTAACTGTATAGCAAATTAGTATTAAAAACACTACCTTTTTATAGGCATCCATTTATATGATTAACATAACATTCACGTGAATAATTAGGCTGAAGTATGAAGAAAAGCCTGAAGTGTTTTATGGCTCTCTCTATATCCAGCTGTTGTATGTGTAACTATCCTTGTGGTTCATAAAGTAGTAAAGCAAATTAACAAGAACAAACATTAATAAATCACATTATATCTGCTGTGGCAAATGCAGTCTGAAGTATAAGTCCAGTTTTGATATAGTTTGCAGCATACATAATGCAATTCCATTAAAAAAAAATTTTATTTCTGCTGTTTTCAGAATTACGCTGAGCTATAAAATACTTGCTTGGGGGTGTGTGGTTAAGTGGCTTAAAGGGTTGACTAACTGGACAGTCTGGAAACCCCAGTGATCAACTTGTGAAGGTTATGGTTGGGCTTCCCTAAAATCTTTTTAGGTCATAATATTCCCTGCTTCCACTGCACAGCTAGATGCATTTCATTCAGAGGCAGATGTCTCTCTTCTTCCAGTACTGTATGCAGTGACCTCACTTCCTCTACTTTCCACTATGTTTGTTTTCTTCTAGGGAGCTCAGAAAGCTTATTTATCAGGCTCACAATCACAGCTAACTCTGACACGTCCCCACCTCCTTTCAGCCATCTTCTGAGGCTCTGTTACCAGGCACACATCTTGCCTAATAACAGGCAGTGAGAAGAAAGTTAGGTGGAAGTGAGACCCCTAGTGGCCATTACTTTATAGCTTTTTTTCAGTTGGATGCACGCAGATTTTTTAAATGAAGTGATATTAAAATTTGCCAATTTCACCATTCTCTATTAAATGAAATTAAATTGTATGAAAGTACAGTGACTCATTAACCACCTCAGCCCCCCTAGCTTAAACACCCTTAATGACCAGGCCACTTTTTACAATTCTGCCCTACGCTACTTTCACCGTTTACTGCTCCGTCATGCAACTTACTACCCAAATGAATTTTACCTCCTTTTCTTCTCACTAATAGAGCTTTCATTTGGTGGTATTTCATTGTTGCTGACATTTTTACTTTTTTTGCTATTAATAAAAATTTAACTACATTTTTGCAAAAAAAATGAAATTTTTTCACTTTCTGTTGTAAAATTTTTCAAAAAAAAACTACATTTCTTAGAAAATTTTCTATAAATTTATTGTTCTACATGTCTTTGATAAAAAAATTTATTGGTTTGGGTAAAAGTTATCGCGTTTACAAACTATGGTGCAAAAAAGTGAATTTCCGCATTTTGAAGCAGCTCTGACTTTCTGAGCACCTGTCATGTTTCTTCAGGTGCTAGAATGCCAGGATAGTATAAATACCCCCCAAATGACACCATTTTAGAAAGAAGACACCCCAAAGTATTTGCGGAGGGGCATGGTGAGTTCATGTATTATTTCATTTTTATTCACAAGTTAGCGGAAAATGACACTTTCTTAGAAAAATAAATAAATAATAAAGTTTCTATTTCTGCTAACTTCTGGCAAAAAATAAATAAAATCTCAGACGGACTCACTATGCCCCTCAGTGACTACCTTGGGGTGTCTACTTTATGAAATGGGCTCATTTGTGGGGTGTTTTTACTGTTCTGGCATTTTGGGTGGGGCTAAATTGTGAGCAGCCATGTAAAACCTAAAGGTACTCATTGGAATTTGGGCCCCTTTGCGCACCCAGGCTGCAAAAAAGTGTTACTCATGTGGAGAAGTAGGGCAATGTGTTTTGGGGTGTATTTTTACATATACCCATGTTGGGTGAGAGAAATATCTCTGTAAATTGTCAACTTTGTATAAAAAAAAATTAAAAAGTTGTCGTTTACAGAGATATTTCTCACACAAAGTATGGGTATATATAAAAATACACCCCAAATCACATTGCCCTACTTCTCCTGAGTACGGAGATACCACATGTGTGCCACTTTTTCGCAGCCTGGGTGCGCAAAGGGGCCCTAATTCCAATGAGTACCTTTAGGATTTCACAGGGCATTTTTACGCATTTGGATTCCAGACTTTTTCTCACGCTTTAGGAGCCCCTAAAATGCCAGGACAGTATAAATACCCCACATGTGACTCCATTTTAGAAAGAAGACACCCCAAGGTATTCCATGAGGGGTATGGTGAGTTCATGTAAAATTGTATTTTTTGTCACAAGTTAATGGAATATGAGACTGTAAAAAAAAAAAAAAAAAAATATATCAATTTCCGCTAACTTGTGCCAAAAAAAAAATTCTGTGAACTCGACATGCCCCTCACGGAATACCTTGGGGTGTCTTCTTTCCAAAATGGGGTCACTTATGGGGTATTTAGGGCCCCTAAAATGCCAGGGCAGTATAAAGCGTGAGAATCCAAATGCGTAAAAATGCCCTGAGAAATTCTAAAGGTACTCATTGGTTTTAGGGCCCCTTTGCGCATCTTGGCTGCAGAAAAGTGTCACTCATGTGGTATCGCCGTACTCAGGAGAAGTAGGGCAATGTGTTTTGGGGTGTATTTTTACATATACCCATACTGTGTGTGAGAAATATCTCTGTAAATGACAACTTTTTAATTTTTTTTATACAAAGTTGTCAATTTACAGAGATATTTCTCTCACACAACATGGGTATATGTAAAAATACACCCAAAAACACATTGCCCTACTTCTCCTGAGCACGGTGATACCACATGTGTGACACTTTTTTGCAGCCAAGATGCGCAAAGGGGCCCAAATTCCCATGAGTACCTTTAGCATTTCACAGGGCATTTTTACGCATTTGGATTCTCATGCTTTAGGACCCCTAAAATGCCAGGGCAGTATAAATACCCCACAAGTGACCCCATTTTGGAAAGAAGACACCCCAAGGTATTCTGTGAGGGGCATGGCGAGTTCACAGAAAAAAAAATTTTTGGGCACAAGTTAGCGGAAATTGATATATATATTTTTGTTTTTACAAAGTCTCATATTCCACTAACTTGTGACAAAAAATAAAATTTTACTTGAACTCCCCATACCCCTCACAGAATAATTTGGGGTGTCTTCTTTCTAAAATGGGGTCACATGTGAGTTTTTGTTACTGCCCTGGCATTTGAGGGTCTCCGCAATCATTACACGTATGGCCAGCATTAGGAGTTTCTGCGATTCTCCCCATATTGAGCATACGGGTAATGAGATTTTGTTTTTCCGTTCAGCCTCTGGGCTGAAAGAAAAAAAAAATTAACGGCACAGATTTTTTCATTCGCATCGATCATTGTGGATGAAAAAATCTCTGCCAAAATCAGTAACTGCGGTGCGGTGGGCTGGGCGCTAACTACCTAACAAGTAGCTAACTAACTGGCGGTGATAAGGGACCCTTATGCCCCATTCACACGTCTGCAATTCTGTTTGCGGAACGGAATTGCGGACCCATTCATTTCTATGGGGACAGACTTTGTTCCGCTCGGATCTGGAATTACAGATCCGCGCTTCCGGGTCTGCACTTCCGTTCCCAAAAAATATAGAACATGTCCTATTCTTGTCCACAAATGCGGACAAGAAAAGGCATTTTCTATATAGTTCTGGCAATGTGCGGATCTGCAAAATGCGGAAAGCACATTGCCGGTGTACGTGTTCTGAGGATCTGCGCATCCGCAGATCCGCAGATCCGTGGATCCACAAAACACATATGGACGTCTGAATGGAGCCTTACAAGGGGTGTGATCAATGACAGAGGGGTGATCAGTGACAGGGGGGTGATCAGGGAATCTAGATGGGGTGATCAAGGAGTTAACAAGGGGTTAATAAGTGACGGGGGGGAGGAGGGGGCCAATGGGACCACCAGAGGACCAGGTAGCAGGTGTATCAGACGCTGTTAACAAAACAGCGTCTGATATACCAGTTTGATGCGATTTATTTCGCATTTACAGCCTGCCAACGATTGATCATCGCTGGCAGGCTGCAGTAGAACTGGTGAGACGTGCGGCACTGTGAACGCGCGCGTTCACAGGAAATCTCACGTCTCGCAAGATGACGCGCCGATGCGTCCAGTCAGAGCTAGAGGACCGCCCGCCGGACGCATCCGTGCGTTAGGCGGTCCTGTAGTGGTTAATATGTCTAACTTCCCTGCAGTGTCTCCACAGGTGAAATAAAGCATTACACAGAGTTCATTGGAATTAATATGCTATCTATGTAGGTTTTTCTTAATTTGCAGGCCATGGGACAGTTTTTTTAATTGGGCTGCAATACCATTTAAGATATTAGTAGACATTGAATATATAGATTTGGATTTTGAGGTTAATAATACATTTATGGCTAATAATAAATTAGAGGTTTTTTGATCACATTTTAATAGTCCATCTGCCTTGTAAAAGTGACCTCTTCAGATGGTAATCAACTAGTTTTACCTTTGTCCTAGGACTTCAAAATGAAGCCAGGACGAGTAGGATCCAGCAATATTCTGCTCTAATAATATAAAAGCAATGTTGCCATAGGTTAATTTTGAAGGCCTAGGCCTCAGAGAGGTAAATCTGTTTAATTTAGCATCCCAACCGATGCGCTAACTGCGTTGTTGGTTTGCATTGCAGTCATAGAAGTATGCACCCATCCATTTCATTTTTTTTCAGAATTCAATTTAATCAGCCATGTCTGCCCCTCTATAGTGGCTATTGACTTTTGGGTGTTAGTCATAGACAGAGATGTTCCTGCATACAAGAGTATTTTTTGTTAACTGAAGCAAATCTCCCCAATTTGATCATTTTGCTCCATGTAACTGATCATCCATTTATCCATTTATTGCTCTTACAGTCGTGAAACACATAATGGTCAAGGGGTGAGGATTACCTTTCAGCTATGAAGCCCTTATAGGCTTAATCCATCAGTGGTCCCACAACAGCAAGTATATTAAAGTTCATGTATTCTAAAGAACTGACAGTCTGCCTTCCCTTGTCACTGATCCGATGGTTCAGGCTGGCACTTACAGTTAGTGTATGTGTATCACTCATTGCCAGCTGCTCCACCTGGCATGTATGAGCTTTAAAGTCTGCAACCATGAGGGAGTGGATCCAGTTTGCTGCTTTGCTCCTCACTACTTTGTTGTTCTATTCTGAGAACCCTAACTACATGGCCATGTCCTCCACAACTTGAATGATGGCTCCACTGCTACAGTATGTGTATTCATACCTTTTGTATATAACAGGGAGACCCATGAGAGAGTTATGCAGCATGGAGGTCTGTTGATGTTTTATAAAATTGCCAGTACTGCACACCGCTCAATGTTCTGCAAGAAAGCAGAAGAAATAGGACATATTTATTATAAGCAAAAATCATTTTAACAAGACTATATATGTGTCTAAAATTCTTAATATACTCCTGTGATGCATCTGACATCTAAAGGAATAATCTTTGAGTATCTCATGTCAGTAGAGTAATACAGAATTAGCCAGTGAAATGCAATTGAGTTTAGAAGATAAATATACATATGTATGCAAAATGAATGCATACACAAAATCTGCCTGATTTATAACTGCTATTAATTTACCTTAACATGCAGAGAGACTGTTATTCCAACATGCTGCATTTCTCGGCACAAATCATGTTGAATTCTCAGTCTGGCAGTAGCTTCCAATTCTCGTCAGGAGCCTTTATTGTGGATTCATATATATTGCTACCCAGTAACAGTACAATAGACGTCTTGACAGAGAAAAGCACTGGGAACCTAGCCTCATTTTTGAGCCAATAGCTTAACTACAATGAAACTGCAAGCATTTTTTAAATGAGTTTGAAAAAATCCTACTCTTCTGTTGTTTCTCTGAATTTTGTGCTAAATAGGTCATGCAGCGAGCTATTGTCGAAAGTGTTGTGAGATTATTTTGGTGAATTTTAATGAGTTTGTTCTTGATGAGCGCACTGTTAAGAAAAATATCACGTTGTTCACTGCATTAAAATTCGACTTCTATAAATTCTTTTGCTGGTTTTCCTTTTCTTAAATTATACCAAATCAAATGAGAGACTATTTCTGATTAAATAATTATCTCTTGAATTAATGTAACGATTAACATCAAAGTGTGAATTCTTGATATTATCATTTAGCGAATTGTTAGGAAAGATAGGAAAGAACACTATCCGCCTAATCACTATGCGTCCTATAAAACAACATTATATCATTGAGTAAGTGCAGCCAGCATTTATTATTAAAATGCAGACACTACTTGGCTTTTTACTAAAGCAATGTAAGCTTTAGATTAGTTCTCTCTTTTAGTTGGTGCAGTTCAGAACACTTGTCCTTTTACATAATGACCTTGAAACATTTTAGAACTGTGTGGACTGACTATACAAAGGTAGATCACTTAGTGGCATTAAACCTTAAAGTTGAAGTGTGCAACTAATTACTGTATGGTAAAATAGACTTATAATGAATATAGTTAAAAGGAAAGTAAGTGAATCCACTGGGATTACTGCATTGATAAGTAATAAACTGTGGTCTGAATGTTGTTTAAGTCACAATTACAGGCAAACCCCTAAGTAAAGTTATCACAGGCAATCCATCTGGTTAGCTTGCAGTTAAGACAAAAGATAAATTTATAAAGATTGACTGACTCTACAAGTAAGGGTATGTTCACATCACCATTATGCATTCCGTTATTGTTTAAATGAAAATAACAGAATCCATAAGACAGAAATCAAAATGGAAGCCTTTAAGATGCATTCTGTTTTGATCCATTATAAATAGGAGTCAATGGGCAAGCATAACAGATCTGTCTGTTTTCCATTAGGCAGGGCGGAAAATAAAGTCTTGGCTGTGCCTCCCTGGCGCAGCCAGTGAATGTCAGTATAGCACTGACAGTAAAATACATTGCACTACAAGAATTATGCAATTTATTTTAGAAGTAATAAAAATTTCTCATATAATAGTAGCCTTTAACTGTTCTTAAAAAAAAATTTATGGACAAAAATTACAAATATAAAATCTCACCACATCCATAATGACCAGCACTACACAATTATCATGTCATTTATCTTGTATGGTGAATGCTGCAAAAAGCAACAAAAAGCAAGCCAAATTGCACCTTATTGCACATTGACCAACAAAAAAAATTGAATAAAAAGCAATCAAAAAGTGTCATATACCCAAAATCATGCTTATGAAAACTGAAAAGCATTGCACTAAAATCAAGCCCTTACATAGCTCTGTAGAAAGAAAAAAAAAAAAAAGGTATGGGTCTTGAAATGTGGCAATGCATAAACATTATCTTAAAAGGGTTTTTATTGTGCAAAGTAGTAAAACGTACCTGTAGTCGTACGGATCCAGAGAATAAATTTATCATGTTTTTTATGCGGGAATGAGCGCCGGAATACCTATAAACATACAAACTTAGGCCTCATGCACACGGCTGTTGTGCAGTCGTTCCATGCATTGGGGACCGCAATGTGCGGTCCCCAATGCACAGGCAACATCTGCGTGGCAGTGGGGACGGATGGAGACCCATTAAACTTGAACGGGTCCGTGATCCGTCTGCACCACAAAAAAAAAAAAAAAAAGAAGAATATTCTGTTTGCAGGCCACAATATGGACCCGGCCGGGCAACGGCCGTGTGCATGAGACTTTAGTGGCAGTATTGCTTTTTTTTCCCCATCTCCCACCCTAAAGAGTTAATAAAAGTTAAATAGTAAGTTATGTGTACCCTAGAATGACGCCCTTAAAAATTATAACTACAATTTCAAATAAAAATCCCTCATATTGCTACACGAATGGAAAAATAAAAAAAAAGTTTAAAAAAAGTTTGAGCTCTTGGAAGAGGTCACTTACATGAACCGCCCTGTCATGAGATCCAGGTGCGACTGCCAAGTTTCGATCTATTTCACATGCTCAATCTCTCGGGCCCCTACACACAGGCCTCAGATTGAACCTAGATCACACCCCGACACAGCCTTTCATGAACCCCAACACACTGCCACCATCTATTACATTTAAATTAATATACTAATTAATTAAGGGCTCATAGAAAAACCCACAGTCCCCCACTCGCAAGCAGGCTCACAGTATCATAGGCTACACCACAAATACACGGTAGCACAAACTGCACTCATACACTTAAAAATAGAGGTTACTGGGCTCATTCAGGGCACAAGGCAAAACCATTAAAGATGTGCTTTAATGTACTAAAAAGAGTACAATACTTAGTTATAAAAATAAAAATAAATAAGAGACACATATAAAATGTGCACAAAACAGTTAAAAAAAATAAAAGGATAAAAACTGAAAGGTTCTTACTCAACAAAGTGTGTGGTCAGAGTCTTTTCTGGTTTCCGGGGACAGAAGGACCTGAAACACAACCCAGTGTTGACCGGTTGCCCAAATTGTGTAAATGAAATGTTCCCAATTGTTCATTTTTATCCCCATTTGGCAGAGAGGGTGGAGCTGAGAGGAGTCTCCCTCCTATTCCTTACCAACCTTCTGGGAAGGGCCTCATTACCTGTGCAGGCTCCACCTCTCTTACTCAGCTGGCCAACATGAAATATTAATAAAACATGGCTTCAACACCAATGGATATTTGGATCCTAACATGTTTTAATAATGTATATATTATCAGGCTGATCATTTTAATACCACACATGACTGGTGTGGGGATCCCAGAAGGTGAGATACTTTTTATGTGGGAATGCTAGCTCTTAGGGGTGGGGTATTTGGACTCCCTACTATGCCCACATTACACGGAATGCAATAAATACAATATTTAATATGTGAATTGTACCAGAGATATTTTCTTCATCTTCTGGTACTGTATTTGAAAAGCTGCAGGTAGAGTGTATGCCTTTCCAGGAAACATCTTTGTTACCATTTGCAAAGGGACAGTTTGTTAACATTCAGGTGATAAACTGATTTCCTCCAAGGGAATGCGTATTCTAAATGCAGGCCCAGACCAAACGGCTCCTACAGACCATTACAGAGTGGCATGAAAATATATAGATTCACACGGTAGGTTTAAAAACAGACAATAAAAGTCAGATAATAAAAGTTATGAGAAATGTTGTCCATTTCTCACAGAAGGTGATGATGAAAATAAATAAATCAGTTGGTCATTAAAGCTCAAAACAAGCTGATCACCAAGGGGTTAAAAGCAATGCGGTATTAAATATATTCACTACTGTGAGTATTTGATCCAATTGTAAATAATAGGAAGCACTTTGCTTATTCTTGCTATTTAACGACACATCTATATGTTAGTGATCTCTTATACGTTATGTTAGTTCCACGTTGTAACGGAAGTTTATAATCCACACAGCACAATATAGTTCTGCCCACATTGAGTATTATTAGGGTTAATAGTTATGGACTAACCATAACTACAGTCTGTACTATCAGTTAGCAATTCTTATGAAAATAGTGTCAAAATCCATACAAGTGCACTATTATCATAAAAACCTAGATTAACAGTAGAAAAAGACCATCTTGTTCATCTAGTCTGCCCTTATTAGAGATGAGCGAGTTTCTCAAAAATTTGATTTGGCTTGTTTGCTGAATTTTCCGAACAAATTTACTTCGATCCGAATATATTTGCTGCGGATCGCGATAAAATATGACTATTTCTGGGATACAGGGAGTCTTTATAGGGGTGTAGAACACTTTGCCTTGCAGTAACACGCATAGGGAGTGTGCTGGGGTAGTTAAATAATACTGTGATTCAGTATGACATGCAGATGACTAGCGTCGCTATTATAATCACTGCACACTTCGCTTATTTGGGCGGTCACGGGGCCAAAACTGACCAAATAACTCAAGTATTAACTCAGCCTTATAGGTCAATGTTAGTGTCAAGAAGAAGCGCACTCCTTTTACACCCTCGTCAGCTGATTCCACATACATGTCTACAGAACCTGTTCTATTAAACGCTTATACAAGTAGAGCCCCTCGACAGAGTGGAGAGGGTGTCAGCAGTAAGTTTGTGTTGACGTCAGTGATTATTTTGCCCTTCCTCTGATCCGTCAGAACAATAACCCATAAAAAACGGATACTGTCTGGGGAGCATACGATTTCACTTGGTCAGCATTTGCTCAATAATCCATCAGTATTGCTAATGCACAAAATAATAATTTAATATTGTAAAATCTGGTGTCTTCATGAGAAATCTGTAGCGTGGGGGCTCCATGACGGCTTCTACACACTTTCAAAATAATCCTTCAGCAGGGCGAATAGATGCCGGATGACCGGGATGCTCCATGACCTTCCAAGGAGCAGCTGTCGGGAGCAGAAGTTCATTTCTGAGACATCCATATAGTGTGGGGGGAATCCGAAGACCCTCTCCATCTCCGTGCAACACAGGATGCCCTCCTTTCCATTTCCATGATAACTGGGAAACCATGATGTTTTAACCGTACGAAGAGACGTGGGGGGCCTGGTTGGTTGGTTGGTTGGTTTGAATCTTGACTAACTTCACAACTCTTCCGGGCTCCAAGTAATCTTTAAGCGTTGTCTTCTTCTCATTGTCCGGCTCCTAGTAGTGGACTGTTCATGCCAGCCAGAAGTATCTTGGTCGATGAGCAGTCAATACCGCACTTGCATGAATCTTGGCAGGATTCATCTCCAGGTGGAGAAGAATTTTTTTCTTGGCATGCTTTCTCCAAAGCAAAACCATGTTGCTGAAAAACCAGACTGGCCGATTCCCTCCTGTAGTAGGCAAAAAGGAAATTTTATTAGTTAATTTAATAAATATTTTATTATTAAATTATGTATAATAAGGATGCCCTCCTTTTCATTTATTTGATGACTGCAGTGGGGACACGTGATGTTTTCCCTGACAAAGAGACCGGGCCTGGTAGTTATGGTTTTAATCTTGATTAAATTTGCGACTCTTCCAGGCTCCAAGCTATCTTTAAGCCTTGTCTTTTTATTGTCTGTAGCTACTGGAGGCCTGTTCATGCCAGGCAGGTTGCCCCCAAAAGTATCTTGGTCGATGAGCAGCCAATGCCGCACTTGCAGCAATCTTGACAGGATTCGTCTCCAGGTGGAGAGGAATTTTTTTACCTTGCATGCTTTCTCCATCACAACACCACATCATTGAATAAACAGAAGACTGGCCTATTCTCTCCTGTCTTAGGCAACATGTAATGTTTATTAGTAAATTCATTAAATGTTTATTATTAAATTGAACCAAAACTTGATCAAAATTATAAGAAAGTATACTTAAATTCGCTAAAACTGACGAAATAACTCAAGTATGAACTCCGTCTTACAGGTCCCTGTTAGTGTCAAGAAGAAGCGCACTCCTTTTACACCCTCGTCAGCCGATTCGACATAGATGTTTACAGAACCTGTTCTATTTTTGTTTATGTCACTGATTAATTTGCTCTTCCTCTGATCCGTCAGAACAACAATCCACAAAAAACGGATCCTGTCTGGGGAGCATACGCCTTCACTCAGTCAGCATTTGCTCAGTAACCCATCGGTATTGGTAATGCAAAAAAAAAAAAAACAGGAGTGGATCTAAAACAGAGATGACACGTGAAGGAAATATTTGCATGTCTTCTGTGTTTTGTACCCACTCCTGCTTTTGGCTACCAAATCGTAAGCCAATTCTGATGGGACCATACAGGCCTACAGCTGCTACACAGACAGGATTCATTGTGCGTCTCATTTACCCTTCTTTCTGACGGATCAGAAGAAGGGTCAAATAAATGGTGGTTTCAAGAAGCCTAAACAAGGACAATATCAACCCAGTCATATAATGGGGAGGGTGGTAACATCATGAGAAGTCCACAGAGTGGCCCTATGACCTAGTTGTAAGGTGGAAGCAGCATGTGGAGACCACCAAGTGACACAATGACAGGGTCTGGAGGTGGCGCCAGTATCAGGAGGCCACAGAGTCGCACAATGACAAAGTGTGGTGTTGACAGCAGCAGTATGATGTAGCCACAGAGTGGCAAGGTGACATGGTGTGGAGATGGCAGCAACAGCAGCAGCATTATACCACAGGTTGACATAGTGTGGAGATGGATGATCTAATCTGATGCATCAGGCATTGGTGGGTGGAAATCCTGGGTGATCCACGCCTGATTCACCTTGACAAAAGTAAGTCTCTCCACATGGGTGGGTGAAGAAAGCTGCTCATCAGCGACTCTAGACTCAGGCTGCTGGTACTGCTCTCACTTGCGACGAAGTCGAAGATCGAATCAACCAATTAAGAGCCGCTGGGTTACTAGTCAAGACACGACTGCTAGCTGATATGTGGAACTGAGGCCTCGGGAAGAAACCCCTGCTGCTACTCCCCCTTACTCTGCTGCGAACTGTACCTGCGCCAGAATCATTTCTGCCTCTGACACTCCCCTGTGCAGGGCCTGGCACTTCTCTGTCTGACATGCTTTTAGCTGAACTAAATAAATTAAAGACAAATTAAAAACACCCCTAAAAGCACCAAATATATATATTTTTTTAATGAGATAGGCAACTAAAGGATTTGAAATTGGCAACAAAATGATTTCAGCATAAATAACAGCAAAAGTAAACTGCGTATATATTTCTCGTATTGGACTAAGATAGGCCACTTATCCATTTCTTCTAAGTAAATAACAGAAAAAGTAAACTATGAATATTTTCTCTAGAAATATATGACAATAACACCAAATGTGAACTGCGTCTATTTTTCTCGTATTGTAGTGAAATATGACAAGAGACGATTTCAGCACAAATAACAACAAAAGTGACCCGCGTATATATTTCTTGTATTGTTTTGAAATAGGCCACTAAATGATATCAGCGCAGTTAAAGGGGTTGTCCAAGTTATAATTATTGATGACCTATCCCCAGGACTGCAGGGTGATAGTGAGGATTGTGGCTATAATCAGTTTTTATCTATTGTGGATATAATTATGTTTGCCATCAATATTTGATAATTCACTTACATGTATGGATTTTGACACTAGAAATGTATGACAATAAACATTTTCAGTGCAAATAACACCAAATGTGAACTGCGTCTATTTTTCTTGTCTTGTAGTGAAATACGACAAGAAATGCTTTTAGCGCAAATAAAAGCAAATATGAACTTAGTCTATTTTTCTATAGAAATATAGCAATAAACGCTTTTAGCGTAAAGAACACCAAATGTGAACTGCGTTTATTTTTCTCGCATTGTAGTGAAATATGACAAGAAACGATTTCAGCGCAAATAACACTTAATGTGAATTGTGTCTATTTTTCTCGTATTGCAGTGAAATACGACAAGAAATGTTTTTTGTGCTAATAACAGCAAATATGAACTTAGTCTATTTTTCCTCTAGAAATATGGCAATAAACGCTTTTAACACAAACACGAAATGTGAACTGCATTTATTTTTCTCGTATTGTAGTGAAATATGACAAGAAATGCTTTTAGCGCAAATGACACCAAATATGAACTGTCTGTGTTTTTTTTTTAGAAATATGGCAATAAACGCTTTTAGCGCAAATAACACCAAACGGGAACTGCATTTATCTTTTTCGTATTGTAGTGAAATATGACAAGAGACGATTTCAGCACAAATAACAACAAAAGTGACCTGCGTATATATATTTCTTGTATTGTTTTGAAATAGGCCACTAAATGATATCAGCACAGTTAAAGGGGTTGTCCAAGTTATAATTATTGATGACCTATCCTCAGGACTGATGGGTGATAGTGAGGATTGTGGCTATAACCAGTTTTTATCTATTGTAGATATAATTATGTTTGCCATCAATATTTGATAATTCACTTACATGTATGGATTTTGACACTATTTTGATTAGAGGATTGCTAGCTGATGGTACAGACTGTAATTATAGTTAATCCCTAAACTTATTTACAACGTGGTACAACATAACATGTATTAAGATCACTAATAGTGTTGAGCGCGAATATTCGAATAGCGAATATTTATCGCAAATATTGGCACTTCGAGAGTTCACGAATATTTAGAATATAGTGCTATATATTTGTATTTTCGAATATTTAGCTTTTTTTTCTTCATCTGAACACATGATTCCTTCCTGCTTCTTGCTTGTGGGTCAATGAGAAGGCAGCAGTGTCTTTGTCTGGGCTTAGAAACATCCCTAGCAACCAATAGGAAAGTTGCCTACCCCTTTACTATATAAGAACCTCCCCAGCAGGCATTTTCAGCATTTTTTACAGTTTTTTATGGCTCTGTGCTTTGCTGTCACATTACATTAGATAGTTAGTTAGCCTATGTATATATAATACAAATAGTTAGTGTGAGATAGTCAGTGGAGCTTAGATAGTGATATAGTCTGCTGTCCATACATACATGCTACAGACATAGTGCTATGATGTCACAAGTTCACAACAATACTTAGTGCACCAATCAGTAATATGTAGTCAGACCTGCTAGAATGTGAAGTTGCCCGTTTTGCGCAAAAATATGCACAGATTTGCGCAATCACGAATATATTGGAGCACTCTATCTGCATGTAAGGCCTCTTTCACACTTGCGTTCTGAGGATCCGGCAGGCACTTCCGTCCCGCCGGATCCGTCAGAACGCAAGTCGCCTGAAAGCATTAGAAGACTGATCAGGATCCTTATCAGTCTTCGAAATGCTTCGAGGTTACTATGGCAGCCAGGACGCTATTAAAGTCCTGGTTGCCATAGTAGTAGTGGGGAGTGGGGGAGCGGTATACTTACAGTCCGTGCAGCTCCCGGGGTGCTACAGAATGACATCCGAGCGCACCATGCGCATGGATCAAGTGATCCATGCGTGTAGGGCGCCCTGACGTCACTCTGGAGCACCCCGGGAGCCGCACGGATGGTAAGTATACTGCTTCCTCGCTCCCCACTACACTTTACCATGGCAACCAGGACTTTAGCATCCTGGCTGCCATGGTAACCATTGAGAAAAAGCTAAACGTCGGATCCGGCGATGCGCCGAAACGACGTTTAGCTTATGGCCGGATCCGGATTAATGCCTTTCAATGGGCATTAATTCCGGATCCGTCCTTGCGGCAAATGTTCTGGATTTTTGGCCGGAGCAAAAAGCGCAGCATGCTGCCGTATTTTCTCCGGCCAAACAACGTTCCGGTCCTGAACTGAAGACATCCTGATGCACCCTGATTTTTCTCCATTCAGAATGCATTGGGATAATCCTGATCAGGATTTTTCCAGAATAGAGACCCGACGACGGATCTCTATGCTAAAAAACAAAAACGCTAGTGTGAAAGAGCCCTAAAGCTATTGTAATGTTCAGCCATGCCAACCATTTTCTCCAGTCCTAGGAAACTTCTAGCAGCTTGAAAAATGTAGCAAAAGGGACCTACGCCTGTATTGCGCACGCAATATGCGAATATTACATTGCCGATTTTCACAATCAAGAAAATAATTGCAAATTTGAACAATATATATGAACAATATTTGCCCAAATATTCATGAAATATCGCAAATTCGAATATTGCCCCATCGCTCATCACTAATCACTAATCACTAATGTGCATTAAACAAAGTGCAATATATTATTTACAATTGGATGAAATGCACACAGTAATGGTTATACAGCATTGCTTCTAATCTAGTTTTTCAGCTGCCTATAAGGCAGGCGTGCACCTAGCCTTTCTGCTGCCTGAGGCAAAAACTGAAATAGAGCCCCAACCCCCCAATGCCAATTTCTTAACTGAACCCCTTACCTCCCGCCATACTGTTAAAGACATACTTGGAAAACATTACATACAGAGCTACTAAACATACAGGGTAATATAGCGCCACATACTGTGCCCACTGTGCTTCCCAATACTATACTGCAGAAACAGATAATCGCCCTTCCGCTGCCCCCTCTTGCCTCTACCTGGTGCTGCCTCAGGCAATCGCCTCACCTCGCCTCATTCGTGGTGCACCCCTGCTATAAGGGCAAAGTCCCCACATTTGGCAGCTGATTAGACCAGAATCACATCATCATATAATCTTATGACAATATGAATCTTATTGTAACTTATTGATTTATTATTTGTACTATTAATGCCATTGTTTATAATACATTATTGGTTATTTGGGGGTAGATTACATTCCCAATTATTATAGTAAAATATTTTTTCAGAAGTTATTACTTGTAGAGCCAATTAATCTTTGTAATCAGTTGCATCAGTCATGTAGTTTATGAAGCACATTAAGTTAAAGAGTACCTTTCACTGGTCCACAGTTTATTAGGCAAAGGTATGTACATGGAGAGCGGCACCCAGGGATGTCCCTGCACTTACTTGTATCCCTGGGTGCCGCTCCGTTCGTCCTCTGTAGCACCCGGTACCGGCGCTTGTGCTTCTCCAATTTTGCCTGGGGCGGAGACATCTTCTTTTGCCCTGGGCGTCTCCTTCTCCCAGGGCTGGAGCGCTGGCCAATCGCAGCGCTCAGCTCATATCCTGAATATATCCCTAATTCGTCCCTATACTGAGGAGGAGATCGCTGCATGTAATAGCAGCGAAAAATTAAAGGAGTCGCCTATTTAAAGAAGATACATATTGAAACCTTCTACAGTATACTGCAATTCTGAAAGCGCATTTAAAGGGGGGCAGTATCACATATTAAAAGGGACACTTTTCTTCATCTCGTGCTTCTCAGGAGACAGCATACTGCTCTGTGTAGAAACACACATCAATTTAGACCTCGATTCCCCCAGCAGATATCACTGTAGATATAGCTAGGGTTGTCTAGGGTTTTGTTAACAGGGCCAGGTTCGGGACGGGACTGCTCTTTTCAGGGCGATGACCCCATATTAGAAGGTCACTAGGGTGTAATAGCCTCATTAGGGCATACTGGAGACAGTTTGAGGAGACTCTTGATGAGAGAGAAAGTTAGGACCCTCAAACACGAATGCAAAAAAAGGTGTCACTGAGTGAATATAACTTTGAGCCACACCTGCATCAGGCAATACTACTGGACCGGTAAGATCCACCCATTTTTTCTACCAGTCCAGTTTAAAGATACCCCTTTGTGAGTTTCTGTATATGTTTGCGTTGCTAGCATACTTCTTTTTGGGGGTGGTATTTTTTTGTTTGTTCGGTTTTTTTTTTTTGGGGGGTCATTACACTAACCCTGGGTTCAGACCTGAGCGTCCCAAAAGCGCGTTCTACGGCGTTTTTGACGCGCGCTTTAGCGCGTTTTTGCAAATAGGAAACGCTGTCAGACGTGCAGCGTTCTTGTGATTGCTACTGTGGTGTCAATCACAAAACGCGCGTCAAGCACCCAAAAGAAGCTCAAGTACTTGTTTATGCGTTGGGCGTTTACAGCGCGTTCAAGCAGCGCTGTAAAACGCTCAAGTGTGAACCACTCCCATAGGGATGCATTGGTTTTAATCTTGTTGAGCGTTTTACAGCGCGTTTGAACGCGCTGTAAAACGCTCAGGTGTGAACCCAGGGTAAGTGATTTTCTATGCTTGTCCCTTTTGAGTATTTTTATACCTACCTCAATAAAAGCTAAGTTTTAATATGCGATACTGCCCCCCTTTAAATGCTCTATGTAATAGCAGCGGTCTCCTCCGCTACCAAGCAGGCGATTGCTACCAAGTAGGCGACCTACCTCCCGACGATCGTCTGCAGAGTCTTTTCACACAAAGCTACATATTAATCAGCTCCTTCTGCTTTATAACATGCTGCCTGCAGATTTTATGGTGACAATGTTCTCGTTACATAAAAACTACACTTTGCAAAAACTTTAGATATTTCACAGTGACATATCAAAGGTTTGATTGATGGGTGTCCAAGAGGTGAGGCCTGAGACCCCTGCCAATTGCTAAATCAAGGCATTAGAAGCCCTCTTCTGAGCACTGTATCTCCTCACTGCTGAAGAGAGCATCATAAACCTTTCTATCAAGGTCGTCTTTAGCAGCAAGGACATAACATTTTTGAGGCATTTTTGAAGCTTTATAGAGGCATGGTAAAAATGCATGGGGAAATGTCACACAGACAGAAGGCTTCATTATGATAAAAAGCCACACTTCTAAACAAACCAAAAACACTTTGTATGAAGAGTGGTTTGTATTTCAATATAGACTTTAAAGAGTTCCTGACCGCCCATAAACTATAAATGTCTTGGCGGTCGGGACTTATCTCTGAGCGGACATTCTGGAATGTCCGTACAGAGATTGCAGCTGCACGCTAACCATGCAGTTGCTGAGCTTGGGGCCCACTGTTAGTGACAGTCACCCCATAGAGAAACAAAACAATAGCTGATCTCAGGGAGACCAGCCACAAAAACACCGCGGAGCTTCAGTTAAGAGTCTCAACACAGCAATCCAAAGTGCAAAGCTCCCTGGGAAACAGTAATATGCAAAAGAAACATGGAGCCCCAGTATTGGGTCTACAACACAATAAAAGCCAGGAAAAGGAAGGAAAATCGGTGCAAAGGGGTGTCTCAATTACAGAGATCACCAAATCCACCATATTAAGTGGCCCCTATGTCAAGATCCCAGCTATTGTTTTGTTTGAGTAGTCTCCAAGGCATTGCTCCCGGTTAGCCAGAATCCTACTCCACACTGATGAGGGGCAATACCCCGAAACAGATGTCTGTGGATGGAAAACTGGCTTAGGTTTTCCCCGTCACATCCTTAAAGCTTGTAAAAAAGCGGGATAGGGGCCACTTAATATGATGGATTTGGTGATCTCTGTAATTGAGACACCCCTTTGCACCGATTTTCCTTCCTTTGAGAGATATCTGGCTTTCATTGTGTTGTAGACCCAATACTGGGGCTCCACATTTAGTTTGCATATTACTGTTTCCCAGGGAGCTTTGCACTTTGGATTGCACTTAACTGAGGCTCCGCTGTGTTTTTGTGGCTGGTCTCCCTGAGATCAGCTATTGTTTTGCTGGGGTAGTCTCCAAGGCATTGCTGCTGGTTAGCCAGAATCCTACTCCACACTGATGAGGGGCAACACCCCGAAACAGCTGTCTGTGGATGGATACCTGGCTTAGGTTTTCCCCGTCACATCCTTAAAGCTTGTAAAAAAGGGGGATCTTGACATAGGGGCCACTTAATATGGTGGATCTGGTGATCTCTGTAATGGGGACACCCCTTTGCACCGGTTTTCCTTCCTTTGAGGGATATCTGGCTTTCATTGTGTTGTAGACCCAATACTGGGGCTCCACATTTATTTTGCATACCCCATAGAGAAGGCAGGGACCTTTACTGTATGTCCCTGCCTTCTGGATCTCTGTATACACAGTGCTGAAGAAGCTGGGAGAAGGGGCTGGGAGACTGCAGCAGCTGCCAGGTCTTCCTAAGACTGTAATCAGCTCTGGATTGAGGCTGAACAGAGCTGTGTAGCATTGTACAGTCTCTCTGGGGGCTGTATTTCCCCTCTAACTGGGGCTAATATACCAGCCCCAGTTACTGGAGAAATCAGCAATAAAAAATTATAATACTAATCATAATAGTAATGTTAAATGTCCCCCAATGGTCTTGTATGATCTTAAAGGGGTTCTCCAGGAATAAAAAATAAATGAAAATACTTAAATATTATTTTATAATAAATATATTCAAATACCTTTCATTACTTAGAATGACTTGTTTTGTCTAGGGAGCAATCATTAGGAGAAATAAAATGGCCGCCGTCATATCAGCAACACAAAACCTGTCCTAAACACACAGGAGGACAAGTTACTTCACCACAATAAGCCATAGTGCTGCCTCATCCTCCTCTCTGCTCTGCTTGTCAGGGCTTATCATCCTGAATACAGGTGAATCTCTGTGGGAATGGAGATGATGAGGAGACATGAGAGGACGGTGAGGTGTGGCTAATGGGCAGCAGCACTTGTTTACAGTCTCCATTACCACAGTCTGTCCTGTCCGTTCTCTTTGTACTTCATGTCTCCTCATGAACTAAATTCCCCAGAGATTCAGCTAAAGTTCTTATCTGTATTCAGTATCATAAGCCCCTGACAAGTAGAGCAGAGAGGAGGATGAGACAGCTCTTTATCGCAGTGTTGTAAAGTAACTTGTCCTCATGTGTGATCAGGACAGGATTTGTGTGAACTAATAGGACAGCGGCCATTTTGTTTCCCCTGATGATTGCTCCCCAGACAAAACGAGCCATTATAAATAATGAAAGGTATTTGGGAATATATTTATAATAAAGTAATATTTAAGCATTTTCAATTTCCCAGAGAACCCCTTTAAGGAAGACACAAAGTTTAAAATAGAAAGAAAAAAAAAGTTTGATTTAAAAAAAAAAAAAAGTTTTAGGTTTTAAAAAAGTGCCCTTTCACCTTATCAAGTAAATTAAAAATTAAGAAAAAAAAAATAGACATATTTGGAATCAGCGCATCCTTAATGACTGGCTCTATGAAAATATCACATGATCTAACCCATCTGGTGAATGCTATAAAAAAAATTTAAATGATGCCAAGATATCTATTTTGTAGTCAGCTCACCTCCAAAAAAACATAATATCAAATGTTTAAAAAGTAGTACATTCCTCAAAATTGTATAAATGAAAACGTCACCTCATCCCACAAAAAAATGAGCCTTCACACAAGACCATTGCCAAAAAAATAGGGCTCAAAAAAAATTGGCCACACAAAAACATTTTTTTTTCCACAAAAATTATCTTATTCAGTGGTGTACTGTCAATAGAGGCAAACAACACAACTGCTATGGAGCCCGTGGCAGGGGGGGACAGAGTGGATGGAATGCCCCACCCCCTACAATGTCTGCAGTATGGCTCATCTTTCATCCCAATATAGAGCTTGGGCAGGCCCTGCTTCTTCTCTGCTCAGGACCCCCCTCTCCTCCCCTCCCCTCTTCTTTTACATGCATTGAGTACACTGCAAACATGGACCAGATGGCGATGTCCCACCCTAACCCTGACAGCCAGCACTAGTCCGGAGCCAGGTGAGCATGTAGCTCGCTCTCCTCTTTCTGCTGGGTGGGGGCGGGACGCACTCACTGTTTGGCTCAGTCAGCCACCGGATTTCAGCCCCCAGCATCACCAACAAGAAGTTGTGCCTCTGCCAATTTACACTCACAGTGGTGGTGGATGGGAGTTTATTTGAGGGGGAGGGGGGCACACTGTTCTCTTTATGATATGCATCAGCAGCAAGTAGAGGTAATGGGCGGGGTCGGGGTCTCACCGATGAACTCTGTTTGCTGCTTCTTTGATGCATATCATAGAGAGGAGAGTATGCCCTAGGCAGCCTCCCTCCCCATGAACTCTGCCTAGGGCACAGTAAGCATCAGAACCAAGCAGGGTTCATGGTGATGGGTTCTGCTTGGGTCCCACACTGTCCTCAATATTAGTATATATATACTCTATGGGATCGTCTCTTATTCGGGGGTAATTCTTACAGACTTCGCAATGGACACCAGATTGAAGTCCAAACGATGCTTGATTTTCAAGCACAAAACAGCAACCAAAACATAAACCACAAACATAAATCCTCAGCCGTTTGGCCACTGACTAAACAGTCTTTCCCTCTCTATCAGGATCTGGGTCTACCACCCAGCTCCCCAAAACACATCACCAGTGCTTACCCCACACACAGGGTTAGAGGGTCCCGGCTCCTACAGGTCTCGGCACAGCCTGCTCCTTTCCCAGACTGGGAGCCACACCCAAGTCCAGCAACAGAATTAAATACCATCCCTGGACGTGGGCATTGTCCAAAATCCCGGACTGGAGCATGGGAACAGGCTCCCACCCAGCACATTGCCTGTTCCAAGTAAAAGCCCGCCCTGGACTAGCTGGAGCCAGCTAAGCTAACTATCTTGGTGTCCACCAACTAACTTAGTGGCCACCTATATCTAGGGCCGTTTCTTCACCAAGGCCGGGCCCCTTGGTGACACGCTCCTGGTGCAAACAACACACCTTTTTCATGCTTCCCCGGGACTTTACTACACCCCTCCTATTCACATTGCCACAATACATATCACTTAAATTGTACTCTATATTTGTGTGGGGAGGGTGGGCTCAATACTGAGTTTTTCTATGTACACACCTGCTCATATTGTGTAAAATTGAAAAAAAAAAATTGACATATTTGGTATCGCTGCATCAGTAATGATCGGCTCTATAAAAATATCTCATGATCTATCTCATCTGGTGAATGCTGTAAACAAATAAATAAAAATGATGCCAAAACATACATTTTTCACCTCCCAAAAAACATAGGGGCACATTTATCCAACTGGTGTAAAGTAGAACTGGCTTAGTTGTCAATAGAAACCAATCAAATTCCATTACACAAAAACATGATTTTTTTCTCAAAAATGCTCTTATTGTTTAAAACTGAAAATACTTATTTGGTATCACCATGTCCTTAATGAACAGCTCTATAACAATATCACATTATCTACGCTATTAGGTTAATGCCATAAAGAATAACTATGCCTGAGCAGCATTTTTTATGTCACCTCGCCTTCCAAAAAACATAACAAGCGATCTAAACACCTAATTTACCCCCAAAAATATAGTCTGTCCTGTAAAAGACAAACCCTCAAACCTCTACATTGGCAGAAAAATAAAAATGTTGTGAATGTTAGTATATGGCGATACAAATTATAACAGATTTTTAATAAAAATGAGTTTATTATGCAAAAGTAGTAAAACATGAAAAATACTGGTTTAGTTTACCGGTAAAGCCTTTTCCAGGAGTCCGACATGACAGCATCCATGGAGGATGTCCTATTGGTCTCTGTAGGGACAGGAAGCGAGAGAGATTAAAAGGCCCCTCCCCACCCCACTCTCCAGTGTTTTTACAAATTACTACACCGGATAGGATCCAACTACTTTTATTTATAACAATGTTACATTCACACTGCCATCAAAAAGGTTGGATACAACACACTAGGGGGGGTAATACGGGGTGCTGTCATGTCGGACTCCTGGAAAAGGCTTTACCGGTAAACTAAACCAGTATTTCCAGGACGTCCCTCCATGACAGCACCCTTCAACAATATTTTTATTGATTTTTATAATTTTTACATTCATTAGTTAATTGCGTGTACAGAATATGTAAACAATGTTTAACATCATATAGGAGTTTTCACAAGCACATTATCGATGTCTCATATTCTAGGAATCTTTTATTGGTAATGATATTTTTTAAATATAAAAGTCCTATCAGTTTCATGTGTGTATTTTTCTCATCTTAATGAGACCTCGGAGACCTGTCTTATCGATGGTATAAGTGCTAAAGTAAACATATGTCACATTTTTATTTAAACATAGAAAATCACATCACCGTAATGATCATATCAAGTGTTCTTTTTGGAAGATATCATCTCTCTTTTGGTCATGTAGTGACCCATCCATGGAGAACTAACAACTGAATTTCTCTAGGGAGGGACCACTGCCTGCAGGACTTTCCGCCCGAAAGCCAAGTCCTGACTGGCCATCGTATCTAGTCTGTAATGTCTTGCAAAAGTCAAGAAACTAGACCAAGTTGCAGCTTTGCAAATCTGATGAATCGTGGCATCTGCTTTTTCCGCCCAGGAAGTTGCCACCGCTCGGGTAGAATGCGCCTTTAAGTTTAGAGGACAGGTCTTCTCCTGCAGTCTATACGCTTCTTTAATTGTTTCCTTTATCCATCGTGCCAACGTTTGTTTTGAAGCTTTCTTGCCTCTATTTTCTCCCCCAAACTGGATGAATAAATTATTAGATTCTCTCCAGGTACTTGTTCTGCTGAGATAGGCCAGTATTGTTCTTCTTACATCCATGCACTGGAACCTCTCCTCCTGTATATTTTTAGGAGAGGCACAAAATGAGGGAAGCGTTAGAACTTGTTCTCTATGGAACGTCGAGACAACCTTAGGCAGGAATGCTGGATCTAACTTCAAGATTATGCGATCATCCAAGATCCTCAAGTATGGTTCCTTAATAGATAACGCCTGAATTTCTCCTATTCTGCGAGCTGTGGTTACAGCTAAAAGGAATACTGCCTTGAAAGAGAGAAATCTTTCATCTATTTGCTCAATGGGTTCAAAAGGGGAATCACATAAACTTTCTAAAACTATATTTAGACTCCAGGGAGGAATAGACTGCCTAAAGGTGGGTCTCATCCTAGTTACTGCTTTCAGGAAATTCCTGATCCACCTATGCTTCGCCAAGGGGGTATCTAAAGCACAGCTTAGTGCCGAGACCTGGACTCTAAGCGTGCTAGGTTTAAGTCCTGCATCAAACCCCGCCTGAAGGAATTCTAGTATGCAACCTACTGAAGGACACCCGGTATTCGGCTGGTTTTGTGATAACCAGGTCGAAAAAAAATTCCAGATCTTATCATATATTGCTTTTGTGACAGGTTTGCGGGAACCTTGTAGCGTTGAAATTACCTTATCCAAAAGACCTTTGTTCCTTAAGGTTTGCCTCTCAGGATCCAGGCTGTTAAATTCAGTTTGTCCAGGTTGGGATGGAAAAGCGGGCCCTGCGACAGGAGATCCTGTCTTTTTGGAAGCGGTATCGGATCCCTTATAGACATTATCTTTAAGATCAAAAACCAAGCTCTTTTGGGCTAGGCTGGTGCAACCAAAATCAGAGTAGTTGCACTTGACCTCAACTTCTTCAGAATTATCGGCATGAGGGGAAGAGGAGGAAATGCATAAGATAGGTTCATGTCCCATTTTTGGGAAAGAGCATCCACCGCCAATTGTTTCCCTCCTGGGTCTAGTGAGAAGAAACAGTCCAGCTGGGTATTTTGGCTTGACGCGAACAGATCCACTTGCGGATTGCCCCACTCCTGACAGATATAATGAAATACTTCTTTGTTTAATTCCCACTCTCCCGGTTGGACTTTGTGCCGGCTGAGGAAGTCTGCTGTGGAGTTGAGTTTGCCCTTCAGGTGAGTAGCTGTAATGGATAAGACCTTCCCCTCTGCCCACTTGAAGATCAGGTCCGCCAGACTTTGGAGCTGAGGGTTTTTTGTCCCACCTTTCGTTTTAAATAACAAACCGTCGTCACATTGTCTGATAAAACTCTGACAGGGTGTCCTATAAGGAGATGTTCTGCAGCCTTCAGAGATTCCAAAACCGCTTTCAGTTCCCTGTAGTTTGAGGATTTCTGGGCAACTGTACTGGACCAACTGCCCTGAAAGAACTAGTCCTTCAAATGAGCACCCCAACCCCGGCTGCTTGCGTCCGCGGTTATTGTCTTGATTGGAATCATATTCCAAGAGACTCCTCTGGACAGATTTCCTGCTACCAACCACCAGGAGAGAGAATCTATCGCTCTCCTTGAGAGACTTATCCTGGAGTTTAGGAATCAGTGATCTTTGTTCCAGGCAGAGAGAGTTTCTTCCTTGAGAATCCTTGAATGAAATTGGGCCCAAGGCACTGTCGCTATGCAGGAGGTCATTAGGCCCAGAATCTGCATGGCCTCTCTCAAGGTCCTCTTTTTCTTCAACCTGAAGGCGTTTATCTTCCTTCTTACATTGATCTGTTTGTCGTGAGCCAGGAAGGAATGTTGAAGTACCGAGTCTAGGAGAGTCCCCAGGAACTTTTTCCTTGTTTCGAGTTGCAAATTCGATTTTTCGTGATTTATCTTCCATCTTAGCTCTGTGAGCAACGACAGTGTCTTCTGCTTGTGATTTTCCAGCTCCTCTCGGGAATCTGCTACAAGTAAAAAATCGTCTAGATACGGCACTATAATCATTCGACTTTGTCATAAATAGGCCACTATTTCTGCCACTACCTTTGTAAAGATACGAGGGGCTGACGATATCCCAAACGGTAGGCACTGAAACTGATAATGCATTATCTTCCCTGCTTTTTTTATTGCAAACCTTAAATACTGTTGAAACTGATGGTGGATGGGGATGTGATAGTATGCATCCTTTAGATCCAGGGTGCACAGAAAGGCCCCTGGGTTTATCAATGGAATTGTGGATTTTATGGACTCCATCTTGAAGTGATAATGTGTTATCCATCTGTTCAGGAATTTGAGGTGATAATGGTTCTTAATGATCCGTCCGGTTTCTTTATGATAAATAGTTTTGAATAATGACCCTTAAATTCCTGTGTAGGGGGAACCTGTATTATTGCCCCCAAATTCACTAGCTTTTGGATATTCTGGAGCCTGGAATGATCTGGAATTTTTGTGGTGGAGGGCCGTGAAATTCTATCTTGTCCCGTTTTGGATGGATTCCAGAATCCATTGATTTTTGGTTATCTTGGTCCAATTTTCCCAAAAGGCTTGAAGTCTGCCTCCTACTGGCCTGGCATCATTGTTTCTCTATTTTAGAACTGGGATTAAAGAGGAACCCCATGCCTTTTCCCCCTTTCGGGTAGCTCCATCTTCCGGATTTTTTTTTACCTCTGGAAGTGTTCTGGAGACTGTTGACCGACTTACGAAAGGGCAAAGGCTTTTTAATCTTTTCCTCAGGAAACCCCTTCTTTTTGTCTGCAGTACTTTCTAGAATTGCATCTAATACTGGACCGAAGAGGTGGGATCCTTTAAGGGGTATTGCGCACAGTTTATTTTTAGAGGCTATATCCCAGACCAGGATTTTAGCCATAAAGCCCTCCTGGCTGTACTTGTTAAGGCATGTGTTTTTGCCGCAAATCTTATGGATTCAGCTGAGGCACCTGCTACAAAAGACGCAGCCAATCTAAATAAGGGTAGGGAATCTAGGATCTCTTCTCTAGGAGTATCCTGTTTTAGATGATCTTCCAGCTGATTTACCCACAAACACATTGATCTAGCAACAGAGGTAGCTGCGATGTTCGTATAAATTGTGTTTGCGGATATTTTTCAAGCTTTTTTAAGAAGCCCATCTATCTTGCGATCCATCGGATCTTTTAATTGCGACGAGTCCTCAAATGGTATTGTGGTTCTTTTAACCACTTTTGCTACCTGAATATCAACTTTAGGGACCCCATCCCACAATTTTGTATCCTCAGGGTTAAAAAGTAATCGGTTTTTAAATTCCCGTGGAACATATAGCTTTTTCTCTGCATCAGCCCACTCATCCAATATTAAGTCCTTTAAATTTTCATTTACAGTAAACAACTTTCTTTTCTTTGCTTTTAAACCCCCGAACATCTCGTCCTGAACGGAACGAGTCTGCTCTTCTTCCTCAATCGCCATTGTCTGTCTCACTGCCAACAGAAGGGGGTCTAGGTCTTCTAGCGAAAACAAATATCTTTTCTGATCGTCCGTAGTAAAAGTCGGGCCTTGTTCCTCCTCCATGTCTTCTGAAAGACATAAACCCTCTTCCTCAGACTCTGACTGTATCAGAACTCTGGGTCTTTTTGCGGGAGGGAAAACGGGCAGGGCTTTTGAACCTGACTGGAACTTGCCGCCTGGATTTCCTCTTTCACAATCGCTCTTAGATCCGAAAGGAAGGAGGGTTGCTCCTCTTTGAGGAGTTTCGCCAGACAGTCACTACATAACGCCTTCTTATTTGACTCTGGCAACTTCTTTGAACAGGTAGCACACCAATTTGCTATCTTTCTAGAGTCTCCCTGAGACTTAGTCACTGAATCTCTCTCTCCCTACAAGGAAGAGGAGAATAGCCCCCATTAGAATACTAACCTGGATAAAAAGGGTAATTTAGTGGCCCACCAGGGAACTTACATGACCCAGGACAGGGATGTCGGTACTAGCTTCCTGCATAGTGGACATCTGGACCTCCATGAGACAGACTAAACAGTATCTGACATCATTTTATATCTCACCTGGTCAGTCTCCGTCGCCGCGCAGCTCCGCCTTCCACTTCCTGGGGGGACTCATTGAAAGAAGAGTCAACCCCCACCCCGCAAACGCGAGATCGCCGTTCCCGGTCTCCAGCGTTGCATGGGCGCCGCCATCTTCTTCCGGTCATGTGATTTCTTCATCCGGTCACATGACCTGACGCGCGCCCGCATCAGGAGGAGTGCAGGAGCCGCAGCCGAGCCCAGAGCTCCCGATCAGGACTCGCTAGGGGACCTCTGCCCAGAGAGGTGCTAGCACCCGGGGCCCCCAGAACCTGAAGAGGAGAGGCAGAACCCCCCGACCAGATTTGGCCCACCTGATATTCCCCAGAGCAGGGAAGCTAACTCTCTGCTCCTATCCCTGTAGGGACAGGAAGAACACTGGAGAGTGGGGTGGGGAGGGGCCTTTTAATCTCTCTAGCTTCCTGTCCCTACAGA
Source organism: Bufotes viridis (assembly GCA_033119425.1). Taxonomy (NCBI): domain Eukaryota; kingdom Metazoa; phylum Chordata; class Amphibia; order Anura; family Bufonidae; genus Bufotes; species Bufotes viridis. The sequence continues at coordinate 56,230,529 of CM065595.1, forward strand.
GACCAATAGGACATCCTCCATGGGAGCTGTCATGGAGGGACGTCCTGGAAAAACTATATAACGGTAAATTGGTATCACCATAATCATGTCAACCTGCAGAATAAAGTTATCGTATCAAATATAAATACCACATGGTGAACCCTATACAAAATAAAAATAACTGACAGAATTACAATTTTTGCCCATCTCACCTCCCAAAAAATGAGATAAAATGCGATCAGAAAGCAATATGTACCTCAAATCGGTGCCAATAAAAAATATGGCCTGTGCCACAAAAAATTAGCCCTTACACAGCTCAATGAACAAAAAAATAAAAACGTTAAAATGTAAAATGTATTTCAGTGAATTTCATGATAGAAAATCCAGATGCCGCTCCTTCCCTTCTGAGCCCTGGCATATCCTCAAACAGCAGTTTACAACCACAAGTAGGGTGTTTCTGTATTCAGGAGAAAATGGGCAAGAAATTGTTGAGTAATAGTCTCCTTTATCCCTTTATGTGTCCGAATTAATAGCGTTCAAAAGTTAGGCCTCGTCCACACTTCCTTTTTTCATGTACTCATTGATTTAAATGTGTCTGTTCACACATAAGCATTTTTTTTTACTGACCATGGGTCAGTAAAAAAAAATCACGGAGACATGCACTACTTTAGTCTGTGATGTGGACCAAACACACTCATTGAAGTCTATGGGTCCATGGAAATCACAGAAATTGAAATAAATTTTCAGCTGAGCCGGGTCAGCATTGAGCACGGATACACACGGACGGTAAAAATGGACACATGGACCTTCCACAGAGCCTTCATGGATTTAATATAGATGCTTTTTTTACTTACGTAATACTGACACAGAAATGCGAACAAGGCCTTATTACCACATAAAGCGATGCGTCATATTCACAAAATTAGGCTTGGTCAGGAAAGTGGGTAAACAACCTGGTCTGGAAGTGGTTAATATCAGGCTGCTGCATTTTCGAGCTTATGTTAAGAACTCCATTGATTATGCAGTGTTTTACACCAAACGCAAAGACTTACAAAGACAAAAGCATTACTTCTAAGGGAGGGTATCTCTATAATATGGTGTTCCATGGAAGATATACGCCAACACAGGGAGAGATTTATCAAAACGGGTGCAAAAGGTAAACTGGCTTAGGTGCCTATGTTAACCAATAAGATTCCACTTTTCATTTGTCAGAGCCCCAGTTTTCCCATGGCTGATGATGGTACATAACAGTGGGATAATTAAACCCTTCACGCATTATCACGTATCTGTACGTCATAATAAGTGAGGGGATCAGGGGTGTTTTGGGAACTTAAATTGGTCCTGTAAAAAATACTAAAAGTAGCCCCATTTTTTAGTCGGTTCCAAACTGATAGAAGGCAGGGCCAACACAAGTAGGTAGGGCCCGCAATACTATAATGTGGCACATTATACCACCCCAACAGAGCCAAATACCACAGTTCATCACAAAATACAGCCGCCAGCAGCACAAAATACATCGCAAAAAAAACTTCCACTGGCTGATCTATTAGGGTTAATAGGAGAGGGGATCAAAAGATCTCATGTACCAGGCCTCTAAGGGGGCTAATAGTTATTAAAAAAGGGTAAAAACTAAAAAAAATAAAAAACACCAATATATTAAAAGTTTAAATAACCCCCCTTTCCCACTTTTACACATAAAAATATATAAACAATAAAAAATAAACATATTAGTTATCGCCGCATCTGAAAATGTCTGAACTATTAAATATGTTTAAAAAAATTCTTTACAGTGAACGTCATAACGGAAAAAAATGAAAAACTTCTATCATCTTGTCCCCACAAAAAATGAAACATTGATCAAAAAGATGTACATACCACAAAAATGGTACCAATAAAAAATACAGTTCGTAACTCAAAAAAAAGCCCTCATACAGCTCTGTAGACCGAAATATAAAAGTGTTATGGCAGAATATGGCAATGCAAAGAAAATTTAGATGAAAAAAAAAAAAAGCTATACAAGCTTGGTATCACCTCATTAATATTGAGCCGCAGAATCAGGACATCAGATTATTTTTAGCGCACAGTCCCAAAATCCCAAAAACCTAGGCAGAATTCTTTTTTTTTTTTTTGCCATACAAACCATTTTTTTTTCCTGATATGGTAAATCAAATGGTGGGATAATAAAAAGCATCTTGTCACACAAAAAACAATCCCTCGTATAGCCATGTGAACGGAAAATTAAAAATTATGGCTATTGGAACGTGTGGAGGAAAAATCCAAAATGAAAAAAGGAAAATAGGCCTCGATGCTAAAGGGTTAATATATTTTACTATACAGAAATAATGCTACAACAATGCAGGACTATTCAGGCCAACATTTTCCACCTAATGTTTCCTCATAGATAACTGGATCAGCCAAAAATCCTAGGCAACTTTTAGCAAGTTATCATTGATTACACTTAAAGGGGTTGTGTCACTTCAGTAAATGGCATTTATCATGTAGATAAAGTTAATACCAGGCACCTACTAATGTATTGTGATTGTCCATATTGCTTCCTTTGACTTGGTTCATTTTTCCATCGAATTACATACTGCTCATTTCCAGGGGGTTATAATCCAGCACCGATGGCCATGCTTGCACAATATAGGAAAAAGTGCCGACTGGCCACCTCGTATCTGCGCTGTAGCGGTGGTCGTAACCAGTGGGTAATGTGAAGTCAGCAAAGAGGAAATATGGACAATCACAATACATTAGTAAGTGCGGGCCAACTCCAGGTTCATGTGGACCCTTGGGCGATATAAAGTCTCAGTGGGCCCCCTTATATAGTGATAACTCTGAGTACAGATAATGTAGTAGATATCACCTGCAGACCTATGTAAAACCACAGATAACACAGTGATGGCTATCTGAGTACAGAAAATGTAGTAGTGTTACCTGCAGTCCTATGTAAAACCACAGATAACGCTAGTGTAGATCATGTGGTAGTGTTACCTACGTCCTTAGTGTGCCTCTCCCATGGACTCCACGCTGGTGGCGCTGCCTCCTCTTCTTCCTTCCTCTTCTTGCCCCGCACAGAACGTCCTGATGCAGATGCATCAAGGCATAGGAACACCGGTGGCATGGTGATGGTGACACACAGGGAGAGATACACACACACACGCACAGGGAGAGACACATACACATGGACAGACACTTATACGATGGTGAGATCGTTACAGCACCTGCTGTGTATGGGGCAGGCTCACAATCGCAGTCCGTTCCATCCATTGACTCAGGACCGCATAGTGAGTGGGGCTGCCACATTTTGTACAGACATGTATATGGATGAGCAAAATAAATTTACAGCAAGCAGTAAAGCAAATATTCCTAAAGGCTCAATCAGCAGCATGTTCAGCCTCAGCAGTGAGTGAGTCTGTCATTACTGATAACTTATCATTGAAGTTATCAGTAAGGACAAAATGAGTGAGGCTAGACATGCTGAATGAGGCTAGACATGCTGCTGAGCCTTTAGGAACATTTGCTTTACTGCTTGCTGTGCATTTCTCATCCATATACATAACATATGTAGTAGCCTGAGGTTAGGTATACTGGGAAGTGGGGGTCTAAGGAATTCCCCCACAGAGGTTTGTTGTTTAATTTATTATTTACCTATTACTGGGGGCTGGGGCTCTCCAAAAACACAACACCATGCAGGGGGCATTCCCAAAAACACAACACTATGAATTAAAACATCACACCATGCATTAGCCCTGCAGTTGCCCTCTCATGTTACTGGTGTGTGGTGTCAGTGGTCAAACGTCACGGTGACTCACATCTCATACTGACGGCTTCCCTGCTTCTGGTTTCTTCGGCGCTCGGCTGTGTCTTCAGCTTTGCTCCCGCTGCTGATCAGCTCCGCCCCTGCTATGATCACGTGCACGATCCTCCAGTCCTCCTCAAATCTGCTGGAGATCCTGTGAAATGGCAGCGCAGCAGCAGCATAAAGTTAAAGTACGTCAAAATGTTTAAAGGGGCCGCAGAAATGAGTGGGCCCCTTAAGGAACAGTGGGCCCCGGCACTTGCCTAGGGATGCCAGGTGCTGACGCCGGCCCTGAGTAGGTGCCTTGTATTCACTTTCTCTACATGATAAATGCCAAGTGAGACAACCCCTTTAACACAAAGAACTAAATACCATAGTGAGCTCTGAGATTTGGAGGCTGAGGATAGTCTCTCTTCATACACGAGCAGTCTGACCTGACAGGAAAGTCTATAACGGCAAACATAAATGCTTAATGACTTGGAGCTTCATTGTGTGGGGAAATGTGAGATTTAGGACTGGATATAAGAATGATAAGTACTTTATTCACTATATAGCAAGAAAAACACCACAGTAGCTATCTAGCTATCAGGCTAGATCAGGCTTAATGGGACACAACTACCATACCGGTGCAGTTTTTGGTGCTGCAGTAACTTACTTTAGTGAACAGAATTTTATGAAATCCCATTCACACATTGTGATTGATAGTCTCCTTGTTCTTAAGGCATACAATATTAATTTGTTCTGGGATGACTATTGTATGTTGAAATGAGAAATCTACGAACAACTGGCAATTAGAGTTGAGCGAACACCTGGATGTTCGGGTTCGACGAGTTCGGCCGAACTTTCGAAAAATGTTCGGGTTCGGGATCCGAACTCGACCCGAACTTCATCCCGAACCCGAACCCCATAGAAGTCAATGGGGACCCGAACTTTTGGGCACTAAAAAGGCTGTAAAACACACCCGGAAAGGGCTAGAGGGCTGCAAAAGGCAGCAAAATGTAGTTAAATCCCCTGCAAACAAATGTAGATAGGGAAATGATGAGTTAACATAAAATAAATAAAAATTAAACAATATTAATTGGAGTGAGGACCCACAGCACAGAATCAGGCTTCAAGTCACCCACCAATGGAGAAGGTCACTTACTATTATTTTGACCACAGCACCCAGACAAAGGAGAGAGGTCCCACAGCAGAGAACCAGGCATCATATCACCCACCACAGGAGTAGGCCACCATTTAGTTACTTTGACCCCTACACCCAGACGGAGGAGAGAGGTTACACAGCAGAGAATCAGGCATTTAGATCACCCACCACAGGAGTAGGCCACCATTGAATTAGACCCCGGCAACCATGTCAGATGGCACAAGCATAAGCTTTATATCAATCAGCACAGGAGAAGGCGACTTTGACAGACTTTGACCCCTACACCCGGACGGAGGAGAGAGGTTTCAAAGCAGAGAATCAGGCATTTAGAATACCCACCACAGGAGTAGGCCCCAATTTAATGGGACCCCGGCAACCATGTCAGATGGCACAACCATCAGCTTCATATCAATCAGCACAGGAGAAGGCGACTTTGAAAGACTTTGACCCCTACACCCAGACGGAGGAGAGAGGTTTCACAGCAGAGAATCAGGCATTTAGATCACCCACCACAGGAGTAGGCCCCCATTGAATCAGACCCTGGCAACCATGTCAGATGGCACAACCATCAGCTTTATATCAATCAGCACAGGAGAAGGCGACTTTGAAAGACTTTGACCCCTACACCCAGATGGAGGAGAGAGGTTTCACAGCAGAGAATCAGGCATCATATCAACCACCACAGGAGAAGCCACCATTTAGTTACTTTGACCCCTGCACCCAGGAAGAGGAGAGAGGCACCACAGCACATATTCTGGCATCATATCAGCCACCACAGGAGAAGCCACCATTGAGTTACTTTGACCCCTGCACCCAGGAAGAGGAGAGAGGCCCCACAGCACATATTCTGGCATCATACTAACCACCACAGGAGAAGCCACCATTGAGTTACTTTGACCCCTGCACCCAGGAAGAGGAGAGAGGCCCCACAGCACATATTCTGGCATCATATCAGCCACCACAGGAGAAGCCACCATTGAGTTACTTTGACCCCCGCACCCAGGAAGAGGAGAGAGGCACCACAGCACATATTCTGGCATCATATCAGCCACCACAGGAGAAGCCACCATTGAGTTACTTTGACCCCCGCACCCAGGAAGAGGAGAGAGGCACCACAGCACATATTCTGGCATCATATCAGCCACCACAGGAGAAGCCACCATTGAGTTACTTTGACCCCTGCACCCAGGAAGAGGAGAGAGGCCCCACAGCACATATTCTGGCATCATATCAGCCACCACAGGAGAAGCCACCATTTAGTTACTTTGACCCCTTCACCCAAACAGAGGAGAGAGGTTCCACATCAGAGAATCAGGCATCATATCAACCACCACAGGAGTAGGCCACAATTTAGTTTATTTGACCCCTGCACCCAGGAAGAGGAGAGAGGCCCCACAGCACATATTCTGGCATCATATCACACACCACAGGAGAAGGCCTCTTTCAGTGATTTAGGCCTTTGGACCCAGACAGAGGAGAGAGGTCAGAGATTAGCTTCATATCCCCAGCACAGCAGAAGACCGCTTTATTTGACTTAGGCCTCAGCACCCAGACAGAAGACAGAGGTAGCATGGCAGAGGTTATGGCTTCATGTCACCCGTTAGTTTAACCGGCCACTTTCATCTGGTTAGGCCCCGCGCCCAGACAGAGAAGAGTTTCATTCAACTGTGGGTTTCATAAAATTTGTATCAAATAAAGAAGTGGCCCGTAGCACAACAAGACATGTTTTAGGCAGTTAATAAGGACTACTCTGCACAAGGGAGGGACAGGTCCTGTGGGATCCATGCCTGGTTCATCTTTATGAAGGTCAGCTTGTCCACGTTGGCTGTGGACAGGCGGCTGCGCTTGTCAGTAATGACGCCCCTGCCGTGCTGAATACGCGTTCAGATAAAACGCTGGCCGCCGGGCAGGAAAGCACCTCCAAGGCATAACATGCTAACTCTGGCCACGTGGACAATTTCGAAACCCAGTAGTTGAATGGGGCCGAACCATCCGTCAGGATGTGGAGGGGTGTGCAGACATACTGTTCAACCATGTTAGTGAAATGCTGCCTCCTGCTAACACGTCCGTATCAGGTGTCGGTGCAGATAGCTGTGGCGTGGAGACAAAACCTTTCCACATTTCTGCCATGCTAACCCTGCCCTCAGATGAGCTGGCCGTGACACAGCTGCGTTGGCGACCTCTTGCCACTCCTCTGCCTTCACCTTCCACCTGTTCCCCTGTGACATGTGGGAATGCTCTCAAGAGCGCTCTATCAGCGCAGTGCTTGTACTCACGCATCTTACGGTCGCGCTCCAGTTCAGGAATTAAAGTGGGCACATTGTCTTTATACCGGGATCCAGCAGGGTGGCCACCCAGTAGTCTGCACACGTTAAAACGTGGGCAACTCTGCTGTCGCTGCGCAGGCATTGGAGCATATATTCGCTCATGTGGGCCAGGCTACCCATGGGTAAGGACAAGCTGTCCTCTGTGGGAGGCGTATCGTCATCGCCCACCGTATCCCCCAGCCACGCACCAGTGATGGGCCTGGGCTGCCACCCCGCTGTGAACTTGCGTCATCCTCGTCCCCTCCACCTCCTCCTCCTCATCCTCCTCGTCCTCCAGTACAGTGCCTTGGCTGGCGACTTGTGAACCTGTCCTCTGCTGCTTAAACAAACCTCCCTCTGAGCCACTTCGAACAGACTGGCCCGAAAGTGTTAGAAACGAGCCCTCATCCTCCTCCTCCTCCTCCACCTGGGCCACCTCCTCTAACATCATTGCCCTAAGTGTTTTCTCAAGGAGACATAGAAGTGGTATTGTAACGCTGATAACAGTGTCATCGCCACTGGCCATGTTGGTGGAGTACTCGAAACAGCGCAGCAGGGCACACAGGTCTCGCATGGAGGCCCAATCATTGGTGGTGAAGTGGTGCTGTTCGGCAGTACGACTGACGCGAGCGTGCTGCAGCTGAAACTCCACTATGGCCTGCTGCTGCTCGCACAGTCTCTCCAGCATGTGCAAGGTGGAGTTCCACCGGGTGGGCACGTCGCATATGAGGCGGTGAGCGGGAAGGCCGAGTTCCGCTGTAGCGCAGACAGGCGAGCAGCGGCAGGATGTGAACGGCGGAAGCGCGCACAGACGGCCCGCACTTTATGCAGCAGCTCTGACATGTTGGGGTAGTGGTGAATGAACCTCTGCACCACCAAGTTCAGCACATGCGCCAGGCAAGGGATGTGCGCCAAACCGGCTAGTCCCAGAGCTGCCACGAGATTTCGCCCATTATCGCATACCACCAGGCCTGGCTTGAGGCCCACCGGCAGAAACCACTCGCCGGTCTGTTGTTCAATACCCCGCCACAACTCCTTTGCGCTGTGGGGCCTGTCCCCCAAACATATGAGTTTCAGAATGGCCTGCTGACGTTTACCCCGGGCTGTGCTGAAGTTGGTGGTGAAGGTGTGTGGCTGACCGGATGAGCTGGTGGAAGCAGTGGAGGAGGAAGCCGAGTAGGAGGAGGAGGCTACAGGAGGCAGAGAATGATGCCCTGCGATCCTAGGGGCGGAAGGACGTGCGCCAAGGAACTGTCCGCCGGGGCCCAGCCGCCACTACATTCATCCAGTGTGCAGTTAGTGAGATATAGCGTCCCTGGCCGTGCTTACTGGTCCACGTATCTGTGGTTAGGTGGACCTTGCCACAAATGGCGTTGCGCAGTGCACACTTGATTTTATCGGACACTTGCATGTGCAGGGAAGGCACGGCTGTCTTGGAGAAGTAGTGGCGGCTGGGAACCACATACTGCGGGACAGCCATGGCCATCAGCTGTTTGAAGCTGTCTGTGTCCACCAGCCGGAATGACAGCATTTCAAAGGCCAGCAGTTTAGAAATGCTGGCGTTCAGGCCAAGGGCTCGAGGGTGACTCGGGGAATTTGCGCTTCCTCTCTAAGGTTTGAGATATTGAGAGCTGAACGCTGCTGTGTGATATAGTGGAGACGCTAGTTGACGGTGGCGGTGGTGGTGGTGTCAGTGGCACATCCTCTGTTTGCTGCTCGGCAGGTGGCAACATTCCTCTCGAGGCGGAAGCCGAGGCAGCAGCGGTAGAGGGAGCAGGGGAGCCTCAGCGAGTGCCTGGTTTTTAAGGTGTGTACCCCACTGCAGTTCATGCTTTGCATGTAGATGCCTGGTCATGCAGGTTGTGCTGAGGTTCAGAACGTTAATGCCTCGCCTCAGGCTCTGATGGCAGAGCGTGCAAGTCACTCGGGTCTTGTCGGTAGGACATTGTTTAAAGAAGTGCCATGCCAGGGAACTCTTTGAAGCTGCCTTTGTGGGGCTGGGTCCCTGTTGGCGATGTCCAGTAGCAGGCGAACTCTGGGGCGGCGGCTCGCCTGCTTTGGCCCCCTGCTCCCTCTTTGGCTTCGCTGTTGTCTCGGTCTCACCACTACCTCTTCCTCTGAACTGTGAAAGTCATCGCCACGACCTTCAGTCCATGTGGGGTCTAAGACCTCATCGTCCTCTGCATCGTCTTCCACCCAGTCTCCCTCCCTGACCTCCTCCTGTTCAGTCTGCACACTGCAAAAAGACGCGGCAGTGGGCACCTGTGTTTCGTCATCATCAGAGAGTCGGTGACTCTGCTGTGGTGGTATTCCCATGTCCTCTTCATCTGGAGACATAAGTGGTTGTGCGTCAGTGCATGGTATGTCTTCCTCCACTGGGGAAGGGCTAGGTGGACGCCCCTGGGAAACCCTGGAAGCAGAGTCTTCAAACAGAAGAAGAGACTGCTGCATAACTTGTGGCTCAGACCGTTTCCCTGATATGCTTGGGGGTGATGTGACAGACTGATGGGCTTGGTTTTCAGGTGCCACCTGTGCGCTTTCCGCAGAAGACTGGGTGGAAGACCATGTGGTGAACGTGCTGGAAGCACTGTCGGCCACCCAATCGATTAATGCTTGTACCTGCTCAGGCCTTACCATCCTAAGAGCGGCATTGGGCCCCACGAGATATTGCGGTACATTCTGCCGGCTAGTTGAGGGAGTTCGCTCTCTACTGTGTGCGCCTGAGCCGAACGGCCACGTCCTCTACCAGCAACAGAGGCTCCACGGACACCACCACGACCGCGTCCTCGTCCCTTAATAGTATTTTTCTTCATTGTTGCGATTCAACTCGCACCACAATGAAATATATTATTTTTTATAAGCAAAATCCCCTCACTGGAATACTTTCAGTCTTTTGACTGTATGGATTACAGATGGAATGACTGTTATATGTGAGTACCGCTTTCTTTGACAGATTCTAGTATGGGTACATATATGTTTTCCCAACCCCAGCACATTAGTTTGCTAATTCCAGATGTATGAAACGCAGGCCTAACTGTATCTAGTATATTGAACGCCAGATAAACTAACTTGGCCTTTTTTAAATAAAAAATTCCCTCACTGGAATACTTTCAGTCTTTTGACTGTATGGATTACAGATGGAATGACTGTTATATGTGAGTACCGCTTTCTTTGACAGATTCTAGTATGGGTACATATATGTTTTCGCAACCCCAGCACATTAGTTTGCTAATTCCAGATGTATGAAACGCAGGCCTAACTGTATCTAGTATATTGAACGCCAGATAAACTAACTTGGCCTTTTTAAATAAAAAAATTCCCTCACTGGAATACTTTCAGTCTTTTGACTGTATGGATTACAGATGGAATGACTGTTATATGTGAGTACCGCTTTCTTTGACAGATTCTAGTATGGGTACATATATGTTTTCCCAACCCCAGCACATTAGTTTGCTAATTCCAGATGTATGAAACGCAGGCCTAACTGTATCTAGTATATTGAACGCCAGATAAACTAACTTGGCCTTTTTTAAATAAAAAATTCCCTCACTGGAATACTTTCAGTCTTTTGACTGTATGGATTACAGATGGAATGACTGTTATATGTGAGTACCGCTTTCTTGACAGATTCTAGTATGGGTACATATATGTTTTCCCAACCCCAGCACATTAGTTTGCTAATTCCAGATGTATGAAACGCAGGCCTAACTGTATCTAGTATATTGAACGCCAGATAAACTAACTTGGCCTTTTTAAATAAAAAAATTCCCTCACTGGAATACTTTCAGTCTTTGACTGTATGGATTACAGATGGAATGACTGTTATATGTGAGTACCGCTTTCTTTGACAGATTCTAGTATGGGTACATATATGTTTTCCCAACCCCAGCACATTAGTTTGCTAATTCCAGATGTATGAAACGCAGGCCTAACTGTATCTAGTATATTGAACGCCAGATAAACTAACTTGGCCTTTTTAAATAAAAAAATTCCCTCACTGGAATACTTTCAGTCTTTTGACTGTATGGATTACAGATGGAATGACTGTTATATGTGAGTACCGCTTTCTTTGACAGATTCTAGTATGGGTACATATATGTTTTCCCAACCCCAGCACATTAGTTTGCTAATTCCAGATGTATGAAACGCAGGCCTAACTGTATCTAGTATATTGAACGCCAGATAAACTAACTTGGCCTTTTTTAAATAAAAAAATTCCCTCACTGGAATACTTTATGGCTTTTCACTGTATGGATTACAGGTGGACTGGTATTAGTAGGGGTGACACAAGCACACCCAAGTCCCTGATGTAGGATTTCTATGGCACAGACCACTATTACAAGTGATTAATGGACGTTGGGAGAGATTGTGCTGCAGCACTAGTCCCAAGATGGCCGCCGCCTATCAGCCCAGTAACATGTGCCACAAAATGGTCTGCACAACCTTTAAAAAAAATAGCCTTGGACTGTGCTGCTAAATCGCTATTGGTCTGAATCCCAGGTGTAGATGTCTGACTTGTTTGGAGCTTTGAATGCACACTGTGGCAGCTTCTGCTGCAGCACTACAAGTCGCAAAATGGCGGCCGGCGGTCAGCCCAGGTACATGTGGATGGAAAAATCACTCTGGCCACTCTAAAAATAGCCAATCCCTATCAAAAAGCAGCTCAGCTGCAGTTGTTCAGATGAATCACAGGTGGAGGAGAGAAATTTGCTTCCAGTTATTCAATTATCCCTGCCTATTCTCGCCCTAGCATCAGCTGCGTCTATCCCTGTTCTATTCACATCGGGAGTGAGCACGTCCCGACGTGCGCACAAGCTTATAAAGAGGCTGAGTCACATGCTGCACTTGGCCAATCACAGCCTTGCCAATAGTAGGCATGGCTGCGATGGCATCTTAGGGCAAGTAGTATGATGCATGTTGATTGGCTGCTTTGCAGCCTTTCAAAATGCGCCAAAATACATGCCGAACGACGAACCCGAACCCGAACTTTTACGAAAAAGTTCGGGTTCGGGTCCGTGTCACGAACACCCCAAAATTCGGTACGGACCCGAACTATGCTCGAACTGTTCGCTCAACACTACTGGCAATTACTGCAGTTCTAAAGCCTCAAAATATCAACCCAAAAGAGGAATAAAAAGGAGGATTGAAGCAAACTAAGCAATAAAATAATACAGATAAAGCAAGTCCTTACATATGACAGACAGAATTGGAAACTGGTTAATCATTTTCTACAAGGATGGGTGGCATTACGGATGACACAGTAATGGAGGGCTTTGACTGACACTGTTATTACAGGCAGGGCTGTATTCAGAGTTTATGGTGCCCTAGGCAGTAGGCATGTTTAGCGCTCATTACCTCTATGAGTACGGCTAAAGCTGCCTATTGACTTGAAGGTATACACTGGCTACACAGAATGATTTTGACCATGCAGAGAAAAATGCTGCTGAAAACGCTCTTGGTTTCACTGTGTTTCAATGATATAGTTATTGGCCTGTAGTTTATACAAATTAAATACATTTACGTTACATATTTAACATGGAAAAATAAATAGAAAATTATGATATCACAAAACCACGGCAAATCTGGTAATATAAGTGTGCGGCTTTTAACACCTTTTGTAATGCAGTTTTGACTGTGGTTAAAAACAACTCATCTAAATATACCCTTAACCCCTTAGTGACAACACATATGCCATTTTACAGCGGTCACTAAGGGGCCTTTGGCTGAGCCGCTGCTTTTTTACCGCTGCCCAGTCTAAGCTGTGCCGTACGTAACGACCCAGACTACGTAAATATCATGTAAATTATCCCCTATGGTGAACACAGAATAAATTGGCAATTCTGCCTTTTTTTTTTTTACATAGTTGCCACAAAAAAACATAATAACATGCAATCAAAAAACGCCATTTACTCTAAAATAATACCAATAAAAATACAAGTCGCCCCGCAAAAATCAAGCCCTCACACAACTCCATAGAAAGAAAAATAATGAAAATTACTCTTACCGATAATTGGATTTTCCTAAACCCACAACAGCACCACAAGAGAAAGGATCCGCCCCCAAAGACAGGAAACCTAAAGGACAAAAAGGCGGAGACTCCCCTCCAACTTAAGTATGTCTTTTCCGAGGATTTGAGGAACTCCGCCCCCTAAGGTTAGTATCATGTATATTATATATATATATATATATATATATATTGTGGCAGTGGAGCTGCCAGAAGGCCATAGGAAGGCCATTGAAGTGGCATATCTCACCCAGAGAAAGCTGGGTGAGAACAAGAAAGGTTGGGAAAATGGTTTTTCCCACTGTCTGCAGCAGTCAGGCTGGTAATGGGGATAATTATCAGCCAGCTGAGGAGCTTGGATTAATGTGGGTTGAGCTTCTCAATCAGGGCTCCCAGTCTGGGAAAGGAGCAGGCTGTGTCCAGGCCTGTGGGAGCCGGGACCCTCTAACCCTGTGTGTAGGATAAGCACTTGTGATGTGTCTTGGGGAGCTGGGTGGTAGACCCAGATCCTGATAGAGAGGGAAAGACTGTTTAGTCAGTGGCCAGACGGCCGAGGATTTATTTTTATGATTTTGTTGTACTGCTGTTGTGACAATAAAGCTGGTCGTGGCCAGTTTGCACCCGAATCTACAGTGGTGGAGTGGCTTCTTGATGTGTGCCAACCGTCTAAGGCGTTAAGACGGCGATCTGGAAGAGCTAAATGACCCCTAGTGTTGTGGGCATTGAAGTCCATAAGAAGCATTTTGAAAAGTGGGTTTTGTCACCAAGGAATGTGTCACCAAGGTTCCCGGCCTTGGTGGAGTAAAGGCCCTAGTTTGGGTGTCCACTAAAGTAGTTAGCGGACACCATAATACATAGCATAGATGGTTCCAGCTAGTTCAGGGCGGGCTTTTACTGGGAACAGGCAATGTGAGGGACTTGCTCACTGCCAGCAATTCAATTTAGTCTGCTTGCTGGACTTGGGTGGTACTCACTCTGGAGAGAGAGTCTTTGGTGACACAGAGGCCTAGAGCAGAGGCTCTGTGTGAAGTGGTCTCAGTCAGGTGGACTGTGTGACCACAAGGCTATGCAAAGCCTGATCTATCTGCGGTGTAGACTGTCGCTGATAACTGAAACCTGCTAAGGCTTGGAGCCTGAGACACTGACCAGTACTAAGCCCTACTTAGAGGTGAGGTAGGGAACCGTAAATGTTTAGGCATAGCCCAGACGGGCAAGGTGTTTTTTGTTTATGTTTATTTTATTATGCTTTGTGCCAAAATAAATCTTACTGTTTGGACCGGAAATCAAGTGGTGATGAAGATCTTTGTGTGAATGATCCCCGAGACCAGAGCTAATCCCTTACATATTATATATTTTCTTTTGCTGCAACACCCTTGAATAGACACCCAATCACCAAAGAAAAGGGAATGAAAAAAAATGGGTGCTGTCGTGGGTTCAGGAAAATCCAATTACCGGTAAGAGTAATTTTCATTTTTCCCCTCATTCACGACAGTACCACAAGAGTGAAAACCAAGGAACTCCTAGGGTGGGATAATAGCTGAAAGCACCTTAGAACCAGAAGATAAATCAGAAGGTGAATTCAACTGCAGATGATAGTGATTGTAAAAGGTAGAAGGTGAAGACCAGACCACTGCTTTACAGATATTCTCGATGGAGACAGCAGCTTTGTCCGCCCAAGAAGTAGAGATTGCTCTAATAGAATGAGCGCGAAGGCCTTTTGGATTTTCATTTCCAGAACATGAATAGGCCAGGAATACTGTGGAAGTAATACATCTTGCCAAGGTTTTTATACATGCTTGCTGAAAAAGAATAAAACATTGAGGAGGACTTCCTCAAATCTTTTGTCTAAGAAAAATAATGAAGTAAACATCTAGACAATGGAAAGCCTTTTCCTCCTCTGAGGATGGATTCTGAAAGAAAGATGGAAGGATAATCTCCTGAGACCTATGAAACCTATGAGACCTATGAGATCTCCTGAAGCTTACTATTTCTACGAGCTCAGGTAAGAGCCACAATTCAAGAGACAGTATCTAAATTGGAATTTGCTCAATCGGTTCAAAAGGAGGTTTAGTAAGGGCACTCAGAACAAGATTCAAATCCCAAGGAGATACTCTTGGTGACAATTTCAAAGCTGTTTTAGTGACTGATTTAAAAAATCGTATGACCCATGCATTTGCTGCAATCTGTTCATTAAAAAGGGCCGATAGTGCTGAAGCCTGAACTTTTAAGGTGTTGGGGGACAACCCCAACTGTTATCCTTTCTGAAGAAACTCCAAGATCTTAGTAATTGGAGCCGGACATGGGAGGTCTGTAAACTATAACCCTGACAAAAATTTTCTCCAGACTCTAGCATAGATGGAAACGGTGACTTTTTTTCCTACTGTACAAGTGAAAAACCTCTTCTAGCTAAAAGCTGCCTTTCAAGTTCTAGGCCATCAGATGGAGACTGTCTACCTGAAGGTGAAACACCGGCCCCTCAGAAAGAAGGTAATGGGTTGCTGGGAGAATCCATGGATCCGTCACTGACAACTTCCTTAACCAAGTGAACCATGGTCTCTTGGGCCAAAATGGAGCTATTAGAATGACGCTCGATCCTCCCTCATCTTTTTTTAAAACCCTGGGAATCAAGGGAAAGGGAGGGAAGGCACAAGCTAGTGGAAAATTCCACCTGTGAAGAAAAGCATCTAGACCACAGGGGAATCCTTCCGGGGACAGGGAGAAAAAATTCTTCACTTTTCTGTTCTGAATCGTAGCGAAAAGGTCTACACACGGAAGACCCCAACTGTCTGCTATCTTTCTGAATATTTTTGGATTCAGGCCCTATTCTCCCTGAGAAATTAAATGATGGCTCAAAAAAATCTGCCTGAACATTCTCCATCCCTTTTATGTGGACTGCCGATATAGACTTGCAGTTTTGTTCTGTAATCTGAAGAATGTTGCTGAGCATTGACATCAGACTTCGGCATCTAGTACCTCCCTCTTTGTTGATATATGACACCACTGTTCTGTTTGACAATATTCTCAAGTTTCTGCCTGAAATTAATGGAAGAACCTCCAGAATTTCCCTGCCATCTACTCCTTTATATTTGAGGAGGCGGATTTCAGATGCCCCTTCCATGATCGCTGAAAGGATAGGTTTTGAATATGGACGCTCCAGTCCCAAGGGCTTGCATCGGTGGTCAAGCATAGTAGATCGTTCATTATTAGGGTTGAGCGAACCCGAACTGTAAAGTTCAGGTTCGTACCGAAATTTAGGGTTTTTGGTACCCGGAGATTTTCAAAAAAGTTCGGGTTTGAGTTCAGTTTTTGTCGATTTAATGGTGCTTGTTGAAAGGCTACAGGTAAGCCAATCAACAAGTGTTTAACTAGTCTGCCCTTAGAAGCCATCGCAGCCATGCATACTAATGGCATGGCTGTGATTGGCCAAGTGCAGAATGTGACCCAGCCTCTATATAAGCTGGAATCACATAGCGCTGCACGTCACTCTACACTTACTAGTGTAGGGATAGAATGCTGCTGCTGTGAGTGAGAGATTAGGAAACAATTTTGGTCTGGTGTACTTGGTGTTAAATCTGCAAACTACGGCGATTATTTTTGTGGGTGCTCTGCTACATTTTTTTACCCATGAGCCCAGTGACAATGAAAAAAAAAGTTTTATCCGTCTGTTAGTTAGGTGGGTGTTGGCGGCCATTTTGTGCACATGTAGTGCACTTGCACCTGCATATGTGCAAGGGACAATAATTTAATCCAGTTCTTTTAGTTCAGTGGGCAACATACACCCATTTTTTAAGTTCACGTGCACTGCATATGTGCCAGGGGAAGGGAAAATAATATAGTTAATCTGTCTGTGACTTCAGGGCCCTGGGGGTGGGGTGCGGGGGGGGGGGGGGGCCACGGACGGACGGACGGACATATGTCCACTTTTTGTCTGTGAATTCCCCTGTGCTGAATATCTTACTGGGAAAATCTATTCATTAAATCCATCTGTTAGATTCTAGGGGGACAAATTCTCTTTTTTTGGCGGTCAAGTCCCATGCACTGCATACCTGGCAGTGAATGTAATTCAATTACATTAGTCTGTCCCATATTTGTACACTGCATATCTGACAGGCTAAAACCAGTAAATACTGCTGTTACATTGTTGGTTGACAAGTTCCCATTTTTTGTGCTAGAAAGTACATTTTTTTGGCCTGCGCTGCATTTCTGACAGTCCAATAAAACTGCTAAATACTGCATTTACATTTTTGGTTCTAAAAAAAACACACTTTTTGTGCTAAATAGTACATTTGCAGCCTGCGCTGCATTTCTGACAGTGAAAGAAATACACTTAAATCCATCTGTTTAATTGTGTGTGAAAAAAACACCTATTTTAGGCCATAACGTACCTTTGCGGCCTGCACTGCATAGCAGACAGGTCAATAATTTTAAAAAATTCGTCTGTTCCATTGTTGGGTGACATTTTACCATTTTTGCCGTATACAAACCCCTGCTCTGCATAGTTGACAGGGACCTATATTTCCAAAAATCTTCTGTTACATTCTTGGGTGACGTTTTACCTTTTTTGCTGTATACAAACCCCTGCTCTGCATAGGTGGCAAGTACCTATATTTCTCAAAATCCTCTGTTACATTGGTGGGTGACATTAACACATTTTTGCTGTATACAAACCCCTGCTCTGCATAGGTGACAGGGACCTATATTTCTAAAAATCCTCTGTTACATTGGTGGGTGACATTAACTCATTTTTGAATTATACAAACCCCTACTCTGCATAGGTGACAGGGACCTATATTTCTAAAAATCATCTGTTACATTCTTGGGTGACATTTTACAATTTTTGCCGTATACAAACCCCTGCTCTACATAGATGACAGGGACCTATATTTCTAAAAATCGTCTGTTACATTCTTGGGTGACATTTTTGCCGTATACAAACCCCTGCTCTGCATAGGTGACCGGGACCTAAATTTCTTAAATTTGTCTGTTCCATTGGTGGTTGACATTAACCCATTTTTGCCGGTGAAAAACCCCTGCTCTGCATTGCTGACAGGGAACTAAATTTAGTAAAAACGACTGTTACTGATCGGAAGATGAGCGACTACAAGCGCAAGCTGGTAGACGCACTGCTGATGGCCTTCCCACCTGACAGTGGGGGCTCAGTGGAAGCACAAGGCAAAGGCAGAGGAGGAGGAAGTGGTCGCCAATGCAGCTGGGGCACTGCCAGCGCCTTAGAAGGCCGGGTTAGCATGGCCGAAATGTGGAAAAGCTTTGTCAGCATGCCACAACAACCAGCACCACCAGCTTATATGGAACATCTTAGCAGGAGACAGCATTTCAGCAACATGGTGGAGCAGTATGTGTGTACACGCCTAAACGTACTGACTGATGGGTCTGCCACATTCAACTTCTGGGTCCCCAAATTGGGCACATGGCCTGAGCATGCCCTTTACGCCTTGGAGTTGCTGGCCTGCCCTGCAGCCAGTGTATTGTCTGAACGTGTGTTTAGCATGGCAAGGGGAATTATCACAGACAAGAGCAGCTGCCTGTCCACAGCCAATGTGGACAAGCTCACGTTCATTAAAATGAACCGGGCATTGATTCCACAGGACTTGTCTGTACCTTGTGCAGAATACACATGTATACCAGCCTCACCCAGCCATTGCTATACTCCAGCGCACTTTCTCTTTGTTTTATTTTTTAAATTTCCCAATGTTCTGGGGTCTACCCAAATTTTAAAAAAAATTTAAATTAAAATAAAAAACAAAAAATAAAAAACAGTGTTGGCTACCTCCTCCTCCTTCACCGCCGCTTCGGCTTACACCGCCACCTCCACCGCCTCCTCAACCTCCTACTCCATATGGACCTCCTCCTATTAGTTCAAGATTATTATTTAAAATTTTTATGTATTTTATGTTAATTTAAGTCATTTCCCTATCCACATTTGTTTGCAGGACACTTGTCATGCTCTTACCCACATTGTGCTGCCTTTTGCAGCTCTCTAGCTCTTTTCATGACTCTTTTAGAGCCATTTTCGTGCCCCAAAGTGGGGTTCAGGTCCCGAACTCGAACTTTGCAACAAACTTCCAGGTGTTCGCTCAACTCTATTCATTATCCATGGTGTTCCCTGACTCAAATTCTTTGCATCTAACCACCATTCCAGGTTGTATAGCGTCTGGCCTGAGATCTCCATTTTTAATTCTAAGGGTTGTTTTCCCCCCTGCCAAGCTGTCATTGAAGGTTCCTGACCACAGGAATACATGAAGTTAGGCTGCCCAGAATCGACATACCTTTCCTCAATGAAATTTTCGGACGTCTGATCAAGGTTTCTATCCTGGTTTTTAGGTTTAAGACTTTTTCTTCTGGTAAAAAACATATCAACCTTCTGGAATCTAGAATCAGACCTAGTAATTGTTGAAGCTGAAGAGGATTCAATTTCACCTCTTGCACCTCCTTGGTCTCTGCTACAATTAAAAAAAATCGCCTAGATATGGGATAAAGAGTATGTCTTTTTCTCCAATGTGACCCAACATTTCTGCCACCACTTGGGTGAAAATCCTGGGAGCCATTGATAACCTGAAGGGAAGGGCCTGGTATTGCATGTGAGTGATGAATCCTTTTATCTCCACTGCTACCGGCAAATACTTTTGATGCTTCTGATGCATAGGGACATGAAAATAAGCGTCCTTTAAGTCTAATACTGCCAGGAAACAAAATATTTATCATTGATTTTATAGTTTCCATTTTGAATCTTTTTACCAGCAAGAACCAATTTAGCTTTTTCAAATTTATAATGGTTCTGTAAGACCAGTCTGTTTTTTTGACTAGAAAAAGAGGAGAATAAAAACCTCCTTCCTGACACTTTGGTACTGGTAACAATACATTTTTCTCCTTTAGGAATAGAACTTCTGACACTATAGATTTCTCTTCTATACAGGTGGATTTTGTTATTACGAATCTCGACAGAGGGAGAGAGCAGAATTCCAGTTTTAGTCCCTGACTTAAAGTGTCTAAAATCCAAGGACTCACTAAGATTAGCTTCCATGCAGGAAGGAAATTTTTTAATCCTTCTGCCACATGACACCTGGCATCATTGTTGACTTGTTTTTTTCTCGTCTCTAAAGGATTTGTTAAAGAAGAAACCTCTCCCCCCTCTTTTCTGGGATCTAGGTTTAAAGTCCTTGTCTCTTTTCTCTCCTACTCTATGGGTTTGAAAGGAACAAAAGGACTGACCAAATCTTCCTCTGGAGGAAAATAAATTTTATACAGGAAATGTAATCTTTTTGTCCTCTGCTTTCTCTAACAACTCAACCAATGATGAACCAAAAAGATATTCTCCTTCACAGGGCACCGCACAAAGCCTCTTTTTTGACTGCCGATCACCGCTCCAGTTTTATAGCCATAAGGCCCTGCGTGCAGATTGGTCAGAGCAAAGGAACGAGCCGTTAACTTAATTGCATCTGCCGAGGCATCTGCCAAAAAATCTGCTGCTTTTTTAATAGATGGAAGTCCTGCTAAAATTTCCTCCCTAGGACATTTATTTTTTATTTGATCTTCTAGATCTGACAACCAGATTATTAAGGAACGAGCAGTACAGGTTGAGGCAAT
The DNA here is from genome assembly GCA_033119425.1 of Bufotes viridis. Classification (NCBI taxonomy): domain Eukaryota; kingdom Metazoa; phylum Chordata; class Amphibia; order Anura; family Bufonidae; genus Bufotes; species Bufotes viridis. The sequence continues at coordinate 56,251,366 of CM065595.1, forward strand.
AGGAGGTCTGAAGGAAGAAGTAGATGCTTCACAGGCCCCTTTTAAAAAAAAATTTCAATGATCCCATGTCTTCAAAAGGTAAGGATTAGTGTTGACTGAGCACTCAAGTGCTTGGGCCGAACACATCAGGATGCTCGGGTGCTCTACAGAGCATCCGAGTATAATGGAAGTCAATGGGAGAACCAGAGCATTAAACCAGGCACCCCCTGCTCTGACGAGGGCAGGGTGCCTGGTTCATAGGAAAAGGTCAGAAATTGATGGAAACACCACGGAAATGGTTCGGGAACAGCATGAGGAGGATGTCTGGATGCATCTTGGACTCCCAGGTCGCTGCTGGGAATTATGTTGTCTGAGTAGTATGCCACTTTTACAGACTGACAATAACACGCACAAAACCAAAGATAAAATCGCTTTTAGAGGAAAAATTTTTAGGAAATATTCTTTCCTGTATATTCACTTGTATATAAAATTACAAGCAAGAGGCACTCCGATACAACCTGTATATCACAAAAAGGAGGGCCTCATTCACATTGTGGTACAATTGTTCAGGTATTGGGACTCCTACACTCAAAGCCCATGCACTAAGTAAAAGGGCTGCCAAAAATTGCAAGGAATCAACACTCCAATACACCTTTTGCTACACATAAAAGGAGGGTATCATAAACACCCTTGAAAAATGATGATTGATGCACTGCTGGTGACCCTCAAAAACATTTGGAGCAAAGGCCTGCTGATATGACCATCTAAAACATTAGGGGCGAGGGCCTGCTGCTTAGCTGACCCTCTAAAACATTCTGCATGAGGGTCTGCTGCTGAGCTAAATATGTAAAAGATTGTACGTAAGGGCCTGCTAGTGAGCTGACCCTGTAAAAGATTGTGGGTGAGGGCCTGCTGGTGAGATGACCTTCTAAAAGGTTGTAGGTGAGGGCCTGTAGGTGAGCTGACCCTGTAAAACATTATATGCGAGGGCCTGTAGATTAGCTGACCCTGTAAAACATTTTATGCGAGGGCCTGCAGGTGAGCTGACCCTGTAAAAGATTGTAAGTGAGGGCCTGCTGGTGAGCTGACCCTCTAAAAGGTTGTAGGTGAGGGCCTGCAGGTGAGCTGACCCTGTAAAAGATTGTAAGTGAGGGACTGATGATGAGCTGACCCTCTAAAAAAAATTATATATGAGAGTGCCTTAAAGTGAGCTGACCCTCTAAAAAAATTATATGTGAAGGCCTGCAGGTGAGCTGACCCTTTAAAACATGATATGTGAACGAGGGCATATACGCAAGGGCATTATATGCAAAGAATAAGCATGTTGATATGATGGAAGAGGAAGAGGAGGATGAGAAAAGGAAGATTCAACCATATACTCTTTTTTGTTGTGGAAGGGGTGTATGGAAATACAGTGTATTCAGTACATTATAAACAACACATTTAAAGTGCCTTTATGTTCATCAGCTTTCCTCTGGTGGGGTCGAGAAGTTAGGGGCAATCCAGGACTTGTTCATTTTTATAAGAGTCAACCTGTCAGCATTTTCAGTTGACGAGCTGATACGCTTATCTGTTATAATGCCACTAGCAGCACTAACTACCCGCTCAGACAAAACACTGGTGGCAGGACAGGCCAGCACCTCCAAGGCATTGAGCGCCAGTTCGTGCCACGTGTCCAGCTTGGACACCCAGTAGTTGTAAAGCACTGAGGGATCATTGAGGACGCTGACACGATCTGCTATGTACTCCTTCACCATCTTCCAAAATCTTTACCTCCTTGTGACAGCAGGCCACGCATCAGGGTGAGGGTGCTGACGAGGTGTCATGAAACTTTGGAGGCTTTGGAGAGTGTTGCACTGCCTCTGTTGGAACTGCTGTGTGTTCCCCTTGTCTCCCCTCCTCGGTTGCCCATGGAACTACCGACTCTGCGCCAGCATTGTCAGATGGAAATTTTTGGAGCAATTTTTCAACAAGGACCTTCTGGTATTGCACAGTTTTGCTCATCCTCTCCACCAGACGAATGAGGGATGAGAAGTTCTTTTTGTAGCAGGGGTTGAGAAGGGTGAACAACCAGTAATCCGTGTTGTATAAAATGCGTATAATGCGCGTGTCGCGGTAAAGGCAGCCTAACATGAAGTAAGCCATGTGTGCCAGAGTACCAACAAGCAAGAGTTTACTGTCATCATCATCTCCTCCTCCTCTTCCACCTCTTCTGCCCACCCACTCTGAACAGATTGAATTAAACTTCCATGGGTACTACCCTCTTTAGCGGAGGCAACCGTTTCCTGCTCCTCCTCTTCATCGTCCAATTCGCACTGAGAAGACGAACTGAGGGTGGTCTGGCTATCACCCTGTGTAATGTCTTCTTCCATTTCCAACTCTTCCACATGCAAAGCGTCGTCCTTAATTGTGAGCAGTGAGCGTTTGAGTAGACACAGAAGTGGGATGGTTTCACTGATAATACCGTTACCACCGCTCACCATCTGTGTTGATTCTTCAAAGTTTCTTAAAATCTCATAAATCCATGCCCACTCCTCGCTTGTGAATAGTGGAAGCTGAATGGAAAGATGACGACCATGTTGCAGCTGGTATTCCACTACTGCCCTCTGCTGCTCACAAAGTCTGGCCAACATGTGGAACGTCGAGTTCCAGCGTGTGCTCGCGTTGCACAACAGCCGGTGAGCTGACAATTTCAAGCGCTGCTGCAGCGTTGACAGACCGGCTGAAGCTGTTGATGACTTGCGGAAATGTGCACACATGCACACATGCTGTGCACCTTCACCAGTAGCTCAGGCAAATTGGGGTATGTTTTGGGAAACCGCTGAACCACCAAGTTTAAGACGTGGGCTAGGCATGGGATGTGTGTGAGGTTGCCGAACTCCAAAGCCGCCACCAAGTTACGGCCATTATCAGAAACAACCATGCCTGGTTGTAGGTTGAGTGGCGAGAGCCACAGCTCAGTCTGGTCTCTTATCCCCTGCCATAGCTCTATGGCAGTGTGCCATTTGTCCCCTAAGCATATCAGCTTCAGCAGGGCCTGTTGCCGCTTCCCCACTGCAGTGCTACACTGCTACCAGCTACCGACTGATGACTGGTGCTGCACGCAGATAATTAGGAGGTGGAGGAGGAGGCGGAAGAGGAGAAGTGTGGGGGTTGGAGCCACTAACGTAGGTGCTGGTTGAAACCCTGATTGACGTAGGGGAGCACCTGTGCTATCCCAGGGTTTCTCTCTGCCTCCACAGCGTTCACCCAGTGTGCCATCAGGGAAATATAGCATTCCAGGCCAAATGCACTTGTCCATATTTCCGTGGTTGAGTGGACCTTCCAAGTAACTGCGTTGGTCAGGGCACATGTGATGTTACGGGACACCTGTTGGTGTAAGGCAGGTATGTGTCACCTTGAAAAATAGCGGCGGCTGGGGACTGCGTAATGCGGGACGGCCGCCATCAGGAAGGCCTCAGTGTCCACAAGCCCTAATGGCAACATTTCCAGGGCCAGTAATTTAGAAAGCTGCATATTTAGTGCTATGGCCTGTGGGTGGGTGGGTGGCTGGGTATTTGTGCTTGCGTTCAAAGGCCTGGGGTAAGGACAGTTGGACGCTGCGCTGGGACACGGAAGTGGATGTGGATGTGGTTGCTGATGGTGCTTGCGAAGGTCCAGGTGCATGGTGGGAGGCATCCGGGCCTGCGCTTTCGACAGGGGATTGTCCAGTACGTAACATAGGATAAGAGGAGGTAGTGGTGTGACCCGCAGACACAGATTGTGGACCCAGGTGTTCATCCCATTTATTAGGGTGCTTGGATGCCATGTGGCGGATCATGCTAGTGGTTATTTTCCTCAAAAAAGTGCCAGACTGAAACAGTTGCAGGCCTGTTTGGTGTGGCCCGACTTCTCCCTTTTGCCACCCCACTCCCTCTTCCAGCCTGTTGCAGGGCTGTGGATCCCTCCCCCTCTGTACTGCTGTCCTCGCTCGACTTTCCACCTTCCCAGATTGGGTCAGTGACTTCATAGTCCACAACCTGCTCTTCCACTTCCTCACTCTGATTATCCTCCAGACTTGTTGACCTAACCACAACCTCAGTGATTGACAACTGTGTCTCATCCTCATCATCAACCTCTTGAGACAGTAATTGCCGTTCACTTAATGGCAACTGTGTCTCATCATCATCCACCAGATTAAACAGTAATTGCTGTTCCCCACAGTCATCTTCTTTTAACTGTGGATGCTCAAGAGGAATCATGGAAAAAGATCTGTCCCTCTTCTAGTGTGCTTGGCGAGATGGCCAAATGAAGGAATGGCAATGAAAAGAGGTCCTCAGAATATCCGAGTCTGGGATCACTTGTTTACCCAGACTCTCCATGGTGGGAGGAAGGAGGATGAGGGTAAGGATTGTGTTGTCTGTTGACCAGACTCCTGGCTACTGAGACTTGATTTGGTGGAAGACAGGATGGTGCTTAACCAACTGGAAGCATTATCTGCTGCAATCCAACAGACCACCTGGTCGCACTGGACAGACTAAGAGTGTTTTCCTGCACGGCCAAGAAAACTGGGACATGAAGCTAGGTATCGCGGATGATTGTTTTTCTTGTGCTCTGCCTGCATGCATACAGTAGTTCCAACGTACCCAGGGCCATGTCCTCTGCGTGCACCATAAGCATCATGGCCACTTCCCTGTCCCTTACCGCTCGCCTTCTGATACGGTGATCGTGACTTTGAGACAAATAGTTCTGCTTTGTTTTTTGTAGTAATAATATTTGGATCAAGGCTCAGTATTATCCCGGGAAGTCTAACACAATTGCTGACTCTCTGTCTCGACAGAACTTCCTAAAATTCAAATATCTGTTACTGTCAGCCGAAGACAGAGGGATACCCTGCCCAACCGACCTATAAAGTTTGATTGGACGAACATCCCCAGATTGATAAGCAATGCAGTTGCGCGCAATACATGGGCCTCTTATGTGGCCGCATGGGATAAATGGACCACCTTTTGTTCAAGGGTCAATCGGAAACCTGAAGTCAGTGACACAAGAATTGCGTCACAATTTTTAGACAGTTTACTAAAAGCAGGTCTAAGGGGTCAACACGTCAAAATGATTTTATCTGGAAAAACATATCCACGATTTGTATCTTCATTTCAAGAGAATATGGCCTTTGCCTCATTTGCTGATTCTTCACATTGGGGAAGACAATATAGATAAAGTCCCAACACATTTCATAATCCATAAGTTGCAGAATTCCCTATTGGATATAAAGAGAAGTTTACCTTCATGACATCGTTTGTCCCCAAACGTGACTTGTTGTTTGCTGGCAGCAGATTGCAGTTAAACAGCACGATCTGCGGCTGGCAAACAATGATTTTTAAACCAGTTTAAAAATCTGAATTTGCCGATGAACGAGCATTTGCTTGGCCATCGGGTAATCTGGCCATTTTTATGAATTTACGGTAAAGATTGGTGAAAATTGCCTTTAAGGAGAATGGTCTTACCCAGTCTTGGATAGCCTGAACCTTACTTGGATCCGTTTTAAATGAATGAGGAGTAAGAATATAGCCAAGAAAGGGGATCTCTTGAACTCCAAATACACATTTCTCTAATTTAACAGACAAATGGTTCTCCCTGAGGATTTTAAGAACCAGTCTGATGTGAGACACATGAGAATCCTAAGGACCGGCACTCACCAACTTCAAGTTACTTGCTTTATTAGTCACTCAATGCAATTGCATTGAGCCGAAACGCCATGTCACATTATCTTTCTCTATGTGACTAATAAAAGCAAGTAACTTAAAGTTGGTGAGTGCCGGTCCTTTTGTTCTATATCCACGTGGAGTTTCTTCCGGGCCGCGAGCACCACGCTACAGAGTATCGGAGTGCCGACTGATTCCTACACATGAGAATCCCAGTCAGGTGAAAAGACAAGAATATCATCGAGATAAACAATCATAACTTTACCAATACGTTCTCTAAAAATATCATTCATGAAATTCTGAAACACAGCTGGGGCATTGCAAAGACCGAATGGCATAACCAAATACTCAAAGTGTCCCACTGAAGTATTAAAAGCAGTTTTCCACTCATCTCCCTCCTTAATACGAACCAGGTTATAAGCTCCTCTCAAATCAAGTTTAGAAAACCAAGAAGCACCCAAAATTTGGTTAAACAAATCAGGAATCAACGGGATGGAATACTGATTCCTAATAGTAATTTTATTCAAATTTCTGTAGTCAATGCAGGGCCTGAGACCACAGTCTTTCTTTTTAACAAAAAAAGAATCCTGCTCCCAGTGGAGAGGTGGAGGGCCTAATATGTCCGTTCTTGAGACTCTCCTGGATGTAGTTTTTCATGGACTTGCGCTCAGGACTGGACAGATTATAAATCAGTCCATTAGGAAATTTGAACTCAGGTATCAAGTCAATAACACAGTTATAAGACCTATGGGGAGGGAGAGTATCAGTCTCAGTGGTGGAAAAAACATCAGAATAATCAGCAATAAAATGAGGAATATCTGATGAGACCCCAGCTTGAACTACGGTTAAGCAAGAATTACAGTTAGGCCCCCATCTCTCTAACTCGCCCGAACTCCAGTTAATGACTGGATTGTGTTGCTGAAGCCAGGGCATACCAAGAACTACCTGAACTGGAAGATTCTCTAAAACAAAAAAGGAACATTTAGTAGAGTAGCAGATCCCTACAGATAGGGTAACCTCCGGGGTATGGAGTTTTACTGTGCCCCCTAGCAGGGGGTAGAATCGATAGCGACAACCTGGATCAGGGTGGGTAATTCTAGTATAAGAATTCCCATCTGATCAACGAATTTGTAATCAATAAAAATAAAAGCTGACCCTGAATCCACAACGGCATTGCCTGACCCCTTTAAGAGCCCAAAGGTAATAGAAACAGACAGCAATAGTTTACTTCTTACCACCTCCAGGAGTACTTTGTCCTTGGATCCCTCAGACTTGGATGATTTTCCAGAAGGCGGAGCTTTAGGACACTGATGGATCCAGTGTTTGGGATCCCCACAATAAAAACAAGAACTGCGACGACAACGTAGTTCTCTTCGTGTCATCCCGAGTTGCATGGGCTCGTCCGGGTGGGCTACCATTCTGGGTTCAGGGGGAGGAGTCTCAGGTTGAAGAAGGGTATGAGGAGAAAACAAATGCTCCCGCTGTCTCTCTCTGATCCGTCTATCTAGTATGATGGCTAGCATCATGGTCTGCTCTAAAGAGTCAGGACAGGGATAACAAACCAACATATCCTTTAACTTTTCAGTCAAGCCTGCCCTAAATTGATATTTGAGCGCTGGTTCATTTCAGCCCGAAGGAAAGCACCACTTGTGAAACTGCGTATACTAATCCTCCACGGGAAGATTTCCTTGAGTGAGGGGCTTAAGATTGGATTCTACAACAGAGGCTCGGTCAGGTTTATCATAAAGAACCCCTAACGCCTGAAAAAAGAGGTCCTCAGAGCTAAGACAAGGGGGATTTTGGTGGTAAAGAAAAGGCCCATTCCTGGGGGTCCCCTTGAAGCAAGGAAATTATAATACCAACCCTTTGTGGGTCAGGGCCGGAGGAGTGGGGTCGTAGTCGAAAATAAAAGTTTACAGCTTTTCTTGAAAGCTAAAAAACTTCGGCGGTCACCCGACAACTGATCAGGCAATTTAATTTGAGGTTCCACGTGAACGGTGGCGGGAGCAAGAATAGGGAGTGTTCGGACGGTCCCCTGAACCTGTAGTCTCTCCCCAAGTTCCTGTACTATTTGAGAAAGACCCTGCACATGTCCAGTGAGACTCTGTATAGGATCCATGTTGAAATTAGGCCTGTGATTCTGTGAAGAGTGGAGTAACGGGTATCAAGATAGAGCGGAGGTGCACCCCCTGCCACCCAGTCCCCTGTCCCTGACTACTTGCACCAACCGCCCTAGGTGACGGAGCGCAACTGGGCAACGGTCCATAACCTACTAAGTGTAAGCAGAGAGAAAGAGACAGCAGGGAAGAGGATAGCCACAGGGAAGTTACAATAAGCGGACAAGAGGTAGAACAAAAACGGAATGCGAGGCGGGTCAACTAGCCGAGGTCGGTCCAGAACAAGGAAGAGGCAAAGACAAATCCGTTATCAAACTGACGTCAAAATCCAAGAGGTAGCGTCAAGGTACAGGGAGCAAGCAGAAGAGATGTCAAGAGGCGGATTGAGGTTCAATTCCAGAGGTAGCTAAATCACAATAAAGTACACAGCCTATAGGACAAAAATCACAGGCAATCTGTAGCCAGCAGGCCACCTGTATTTATAGTGGGGAGTGAGGGTCATGTGACGTGGCCAGTGTCACATGACCGACAAGTCAATCAGCTCAGCGCTCAAGGCAGACCTAGGAGAAGGGAGCCTCTCAGTTAGCAAAGCTGCCCTGGGAACGAGGCCAAACACAGGTCCTCGCTCCCAGAGCTAAGCAGCAGGTCTGTGGCTGATGGGAGACCAAGAGCACCTTTGGCGCCCTGTTACAGGTCAATAAAGGTTTTTCTACATATAAGTGCACCAGCGAATGTATATTTATTTTTCTACTGCAATACGCCAGTAAAGGCTTTACCAGATATAACTGCAACAGTGAACTGATAATTTTTCTTGTAGTACTGAAATACTACCCTATACACTTTCAACAGAAATAACTGCAGCAGTGAACTGAGAATACATTTTTCTTTTTGGACTGAAATAGGCCACTATACGCTTTGAATAGAAATAACTACAACAGTGCAGTGCGTATATATTTTTCTTGTTGCACTGAAATACGCCCCTATATGCTTTCACCAGAAATAACTGCAACAGTGCACTGCATATATATTTTTCTTGTTGCGCTGAAATACGCCCCTATATGCTTTCACCAGAAATAACTGCAACAGTGCAGTTAGTGATGAGTGAGCGTGCTCGGCCGAATACCGGTTCGGCTCGAGCATCGCTATGCTCGGCCCATGGCGGTACTCGGCCGAGTACCACGTGTGCTCGAGCAAAATGCTCCAGTCTCCTCCCCGCACGTTTGCCGCCTCCTAAGCAGCCAATCAACGTGCAGGTAAGTAATGCCCTTCAGTGTAATGCCATAGCCATGTTAGTTACTGGCATTACACTGATTGGCTGCCCGAAAAAACGCTTCATCAGGTGCTACATCTATTCTCCATAACGTGTGGCTTTCTGTGTCAAATACTGTACCACATCTGAAAACAGTGTCTGATGCGCAAATCGAAATAATCTGGGCCTAATCTAGTGTCCATAACGTTTGGCTCTCTGTGTCAAATACTGTACCACACCTGAAAACAGTGTATTTTGGTGAAATGTAAATTTGTGCAACATCTACTGTGTGTGCATTTTATACATATCACTGACATATACTGTACTTTATCCGCAGACGGTGTATGCTAGTCTGTGACATTATCAAATACCTGTTTTAATTTATTGGCTCATACACTTACAAATCCTATGCTACTGTGCGTGTGACATACTTTTAAGCATATATAACATTTAATATTAAGAAGGCGGCCAGCAAGGGACGTGCAAGTGGCCATGATGCTGATGGTGCACGCAGAGGCCATGGCCCTGGGCGCAATGAAACTGAGTTAAAGAATGTAGCTGAGGGCCTCCAAGTGCGCTAACCCTCTAAAATGGTGACGGCAAAACTTTTAGAGACTGACTGTGCCGAAACTGCAACCCAAAACCAGCTTATTTATCGCAAAGTGCCCACACGGTCATTTAGCCTGAATACTACAGTCCAATATAGTTTATCTTCCATGTTCCTTATCATTTAGCTATAGCTGTAGAGTGCCAGTTCGTGCCACGTGTCCAGCTTGGACGCACACTAGTTGTAAGGCACAGAGGGATCACTGAGGATGCTGACACAGTCTGCTATGTACTCCTTTACCATCTTCCAAATTTTTCCATCCTTGTGACACTAGGCCGCGCATCAAGGTGAGGGTGCTGGCGTGGTGTCATGAAACTGTCCCAGGCCTTGGAGAGTGTTGTCCTGCCTCTGTTGGAACTGCTGTGTTTTCCTCTCATCTCCCCTCCTGGGTTGCCCAAGGAACTACATACTCTGCCGCCAGAAGGACATTCTGGTATTGCTCCATTTTACTTGTCCTCTCCCACAAGAATGAGAGATGAGAATTTCTCTTTGTAGCAGGGGTCAAGAAGGGTGAACTGAACAACCAGTAATCGCTGTTGTGTAAAATGCGTAGAATGCGAGGGTCACAGGAAAAGCAGCATAACATAAAGTCAGCCATGTGTGTCAGAGTCCCAACAGAATAGACTTTGCTGTTCTCATCAGGAGGATGACTCTCAATCTCCTTATCCTCTTCCTACTCTCCTGCCCATCTATGCTGAACAGATGGAATAAATCTGCTATGGTTATTACCCTCTGTAGCGGAGGCAACAGTCTCTCGCTCCTTCTTCTCCTCATCATCATCCAATTCACACTGAGAAGACAAATTGAGGGTGGTCTGGCTATCACCCTGTGCAAAACTCTTTCTCCTAGTTCCACCTCTTCCAAATGTAAAGCGTCCGCCTTCATTGTTAGCAGTCAGTGTTTCAGTAGACACCGAAGTGGGAGGGTTAGGCTAATAGGCTGATAATAGCGGCATCGCCACTCACCATCTGTGTTTATCCCTCAAAGTTGCGTAAAACCTCACAGAGGTCAGACATACAAGACAATGTTGCAGCTGGTATTCCACTACTGCCTTCTGCTGCTCACAAAGCCTGGCCAACATGTGTAATGTGGAATTCCAGCACGTGCTCATGTCGCACAACAGTCGGTTAGCTGGCAAATACAAGCGCTGCAGCAGCTTTGCCAGACTGCCAGCAGCTGTAGATGACTTTCTGAAATGGGCACACACATGGCGCACCTTCCCCAGTAGCTAAGGCAAATTGGGGAAGGTTTTGAGAAATGTCAGAACACGTGGGCTAGGCATGGTATGGCCGGATCGCGGACATTAAAGAAGGATCCATATGGCCATATCAGCATTTGTCCCATGTACAATTTTGCCTTCTTCACTGGGCACTGGGTTGTTTTCTGCCCAGTGATTAAGATTCTATTATTAGGACAGGTTTTTGAGGGACGACGTTTTGCTGTGGCCACTGGGCAGAGTTGTCATTCTGCACAGTAAAGGCCGTGATTGGCTGAGGGCTGGCCCTGTTATGTTCCAGTGTTTGTGTTTTTATTGTTATGGTTTGAGTTTATGACTATGCTGTAAAATATGTCATGGTTATTTGGTAATTTATGAGTTCTTAAACAGGCCATGCCATTAGTTTACCTCCACTCTCATGTGTTTTGTTGTATGATTGACATGTGTGTGAGCTTGCCGATCTACAAAGCTGCCAAAAAGTTATGGCCATTATCAGACACAACCAACTTGGTCCCTTATATGCTTCCCTAGCTCTGCGGCATTGTGCTGTTTGTCACCCAAGCAAATGAGTTTTAGCACGGCCTGTTGCCACTTCCCCACTTCCGTGCTACACTGCTTCCAGCTACTGACTGATGGTGGACTGCTGCTGCAAGAGGAGAATTCTGAGTTTGCAGTGGAGGAGGTGGAGGCAGAGGAGGAGAAGGGGAGATTGCAGCCACTAATGTAGGTGGTGGCGGAAATCCTGATGGAAGTAGGTCCCGCAATCCTTGGCATTGGTAGCACCTGTACCATCCAAAGGTACGACTTGCTACCGGCCTCCACAAGGTTCATCTAGTGTGCCGTCGCGGAAATGTAGCATCCCTGGCCAAAAGCACTTGTCCATGTGTCCGTCGTTAAGTGGATCTTCCCAATAACTGCATTGGTCAGGGCAGGGGTGATGTTACGGGACACAATTGATGGTGTAATGCGGGGACAGCATACCGAGAAAAATAGTGGCGGCTGGGGACTGAGTAAAGAAGGAAGGCTGCCGCCATGAGGCTGAGGAAAGCCTCGGTGTCCACAGGCCTAAATGGAAAATTTCCAGGGCTAGAAATTTTGAAAGGTGCGCTTTTAGTGCTTTGGCCTGTGGGTGGGTGCCTGGTATTTGCGCTTACGTTCAAAGGCCGGGGTAAGGATGGATATCTGTATGTTGCGCTTGGACACAGAAGTGGGTGTGCTAGCTGATGGTGCTTGCGAAAGGCCCAGCTGCAGGGCGGGAGTCATTCAGCCTGCATCTAGGACAGAGGATTGGCCAGCACGTAAAACAGGGGTGGAATAGGAGGCAATTGTGTGACCCACAAACACTGATTTTGGACCACCTATTAGGGTACTTTGATGCCATGTGGCGGATCATGCTGGTGGTGGTGAGGTTGCAAATGTTCACACACCCACTCATTTTGCCTCCAGTGTACTGTCTTCCGCCATTATGTTCCCGGGTTTGAGTTTTTATTGTTATGGTTTGAGTTAGAGTTTATGAATAGGATGTAAAATATGTTATGGTTATTTGGTTACTTATAAGTTCTTATTTTGGTATGGCACAGTTTGCAAATTACAATTCTTTTATCGTCCTTTCCTCAAATAAAAGCGCCAGACTGCGGAACACCTACCCCTTGGCAAGGGAGATTTGGGGAACAGTTGTGGGCCTGTTTGGTGTGGCCCGCCTTCTACCTTTTGCCACCCCACAGCCTCTTCCAGCCTGTTGCGGTGCTGTGGATCCCTTCCCCTCTGTCCTGCTGTCCTCGCTTGGCTTGCCACCTTTCCAGGTTGGGTCAGTGATGTCATCTTCCCCCATCTCCTCTTCCTCTTCCTCACTCTGGTCATCCTCCTGACTTGTGTTGACCTCATAAGACCCTCACTTATTTACAACTGTGTCAACTGCATCATCCACCTCGTGAAACACTTATTGCCATTCCCTACCGTCATTTTCTTCTGACTGTGGATGCTGAAGAGTTTCGGGATCAGTGCACAAGATCTCCTCATGTCCCTCTTCAGGGAGGGTCAGCTCACCTGCAGGCCCTCACCTACAATCTTTTACAGGGCAATCAAAAAATATTCTTAAATTTCAATAAAAAATTTTCATAGCCAGTGCTGACCGCCATTCCCTGCTCTAACTTTGCAATGTAATGTTACCGCAAGCAAAAATTATTTTTAAAATTCAATAAAATTTTATCGTGGCCAATGTTTTAGATAATATCTCTGCAATGTCCTTGCACTGGCAGCGGAGGGTGACGTAACTCGTTAGCACAGAGGAATCTCGTTGATTATCGGAATGAACCGGACAAATCGCTCCACCCACTCACAACGTCCATGCACCACCACCCACAGAATCAAGAGAGAGGTATCAATCTGTCAATCCCTTCAGTGTCCGGGCCGGTTGAGGTTTCCCATGTGGAATCAAATTAAGACGCAGGCTCCACTCCTGGTGGTGCCCTTCCATCAATTAGTTTAAATTTCATCTTTGCAACTATACTCCCCTTGGAACCCAAAGACTTTGGTTTCCAGGAAAATGCTTGGCGGGTAATGGGAATAACGTCGCCGGATCGTGTGTCGGATCGTTTTCAAACCAGGCAACAAATTTCATCTTAGATTCATGAAAACATTCTTGGCAAATGCTTTCAGTGTGGTTCTTCTGGTTCCAGTCAAAGAATTTCACCTATAGCAGCGCAATACGGATACCTCCGACCATCTATCTTAATCATGGCCCCAGTTCTGAAAAAAAAACTTAACTTTTGGCAGTGCTTGCACTTTATATACAATTGAATATACAGGAAAGAATGTTTCCTAACAATTTTTCCTGTAAAATAGATTTTTTTTTTTTTTGGGGGGGGGGGGGTTGGGGGTATTTTTGTCAGTCTGTAAAAGTGTCATACAACTAGGACAACATGGTTCCCAGCAGCAACCTGGGAGTCCAAGATGCATCCAGACATGGCTCCCATGCTGTTCCCGATCAATTTTGGTGGTGTTACTGACATTTTATGACCTTTTTCTATGAACCAGGCACCCTCCCCTCTTCAGAGCAGAGGGAGCCTGGTTGTCTCCCATCGACTTCCACTATACTCCTGTGCTCGGCCGAGCACACGAACATAGCAGTGTGCTCGACCCAAACATCCGAACACCCGAATACTTTGGTGCTCGCTCATCACTAAGTGCAGTGCGTATATATTTTTCTTGTTGTACTGAAATACGCCCCTATACGCTTTCAACAAAAATAACTACAGAAGTGAACTGAGAATATATTTTTCTTGTAGTACTGAATAATATACTAAGATATAAGCCTCTAAAGGCTTTTTAACATAACACTTCCAGCCCAATAACAAAAAGCTAGAATGACAAAGCTGTCTAATGACTATTTGGATCTCCAAATATTTTTTCCCTGCACTTGTAAATAACTTTCCTATCAATGTCCCTAGCGTCTTCTGACCCCTCTCCCTGCACTAAGATGCTGTGAAATGATTCCTTCCTATCTTTTCCCTGCACCTATAAATAGTTTTTTCTGTCTTTTTTTTCCACAATCGTTTTTACACTTGTTGTTCCTAATGCCTTCACACATCTGTCCCTGCACTCTGAATGCTGGAAAATGTCTGACTGTAATATGGCAGCTGTATTTATAGGGCTTTGACATCGCAGGGCTGGCTGGCTGCTGATTGGCTGCATGCAGGCATGTCAATCTGGGTTACCCCGCCTTCCCAGATTTCCTTGCCCCATGTCCTCAGTCCTCACACGTGTAGCCGCCATTTTAGGAACATTGCAATTCGTTACCACAAAGTGGGAGGAAATTCACATTCGTTGCGAATCGTATTTTTTCTGAAATTCTAAACGAATTCCACTTTGTCAGCTTTGATTCGCTCATCTCTAATCACAATCCCCCCCCTTTTCTTATGATTTAATAATTAAATCCTCTTACTCACTGAGATTTTTTAGACCTGCCATCTCCCTGGTAGAGTAATTTTTTGAATGATACCCCTATCAACGTTTGCTAAATTCCGTATGATCCTTAACCACTCCCGGACCGCCGTACGCAGGATTGCGTCCTGCGGGCGGCCGGGATCTTCTGAGTGGACGCATCGGCGCGTCCTCTCGCGAGACCCGTGAGTTCCTGTGAACGCGCGCGCGCCTGGAGAGTTAAACTACAGCCTGCCAGCGATGATCAATCGCTGGCAGGCTGTAGATGCGATATAAATTGCATCAAACATGTATACCAGACGCTGTTTTGTGAACAGCGTCTGGTATACCTGCTACCTGGTCCTCTGGTGGTCCCATTTGCTGGGATCGACCACCAGAGGACCAGGTAACACAGTAAAGTTGCACCAAACACTACACTAACCCCCCCCCACCCCCCTCACCTATTAACCCCTTGATCACCCCATCTAGACCCCCTGATCACCCCCCTGTCATTGATCACACCCCTTTATGTGTCCATATGTGTTTTGCGGATCCGTGGATTCACGGATCCGTGGATCCGATCCATGGATCCGATCCGCAGATCCTCAAAACACGGACACCAGCAATGTGCTTTCCGCATTTTGCAGATCTGCACATTGCCAGAACTATATAGAAAATGCTTTTTCTTGTCCGCAATTGCGGACAAGAATAGGACATGTTCTATATTTTTGCGGAACGGAAGTGCAGACCCGGAAGCGCGGATCCGTA
Source organism: Bufotes viridis (assembly GCA_033119425.1). Taxonomy (NCBI): domain Eukaryota; kingdom Metazoa; phylum Chordata; class Amphibia; order Anura; family Bufonidae; genus Bufotes; species Bufotes viridis. The sequence continues at coordinate 56,266,907 of CM065595.1, forward strand.
ATTCCGGATCCGAGCGGGACAAAGTCTGTCCCCATAGAAATGTATGGGTCCGCAATTCCGTTCCGCAAACAGAATTTCGGACGTGTGAATGGGGCATAAGGGTCCCTTATCACCGCCAGTTAGTTAGCTACTTGTTAGGTAGCTAGCGCCCAGCCCACCGCACCGCAGTCACTTATTTTGGCAGAGATTTTTTCATCCACATTGACCGATGCGAATGAAAAAATCTGTGCCGTTCATTTTTTTTTTTTTAGCGCAGAGGCTGAACGGAAAAAAAAAATCTCATTACCCGTATGCTCAATATACGGAGAATCGCAGAAACTCCTAATGCTGGCCATACGTGTAATGATTGCGGAGACCCTCAAATGCCAGGGCAGTACAAAACCCCACATGTGACCCCATTTTAGAAAGAAGACACCCCAAGGTATTCCGTGAGGGGTATGGTGAGTTCATGTAAAATTTTATTTTTGTCACAAGTTAGTGGAATATGAGACTGTAAAAAAACAAAAAAAAACAAAAAAACAATTTCCGCTAACTTGTGCCAATTTTTTTTTTTTCTGTGAACTCGCCATACCCCTCACAGAATACCTTGGGGTGTCTTCTTTCCACAATGGGGTCACATGTGTGGTATTTATATTGCCCTGGCAATTTAGGGGTCCTAAAGCGTGAGAATCCAAATGCGTAAAAATGGCCTGTGAAATCCTAAAGGTACTCATTGGTTTAGGGCCCTTTGCGCATCTTGGCTGCAAAAGTGTCACTCATGTGGTATCGCCGTACTCAGGAGAAGTAGGGCAATGTGTTTTGGGTGTATTTTTACATATACCCATGCTGGAGTGTGAAATATCGCTGTAAATTGACAACTTTTACATTTTTTATTCAAAGTTGTCAATTTACAGAGATATTTCTCTCACCCAGCATGGGTATATGTAAAAATACACCCCAAAACACATCGTCCTACTTCTCCTGAGTACGGCGATGCCACATGTGTGACACTTTTTGCAGCCAAGATGCGCAAAGGGGCCCAAATTCCAACGAGTACCTTTTAGAGGGCATTTTTACGCATTTTCTTCTCACGCTTTAGGGCCCCTAAATGCCAGGGCAGTATAAATACCCCACATGTGACCCCATTTTGGAAAGAAGACACCCCAAGGTATTTGCTGAGGGGCATAATGAGTCCATGAAAAATTAAACTTTTTGTCAAAAGTTAGCGGAAAGGGAGACTTTGTGAGAAAAAACAATAAAAAATCAATTTCCACTAACTTGTGCCAAAAAAAAATCTTCTATGAACTCGCCATGCCCCTCATGGAATACCTTGGGGTGTCTTCTTTCCAAAATGGGGTCACATGTGGGGTATTTCTACTGCCCTGGCATTTTAGGGGCCCTAAAGTGTGAGAAGAAAAATGCGTAAAAATGCCCTCCTAAAAGGTACTCATTGGAATTTGGGCCCCTTTGCGCATCTTGGCTGCAAAAGTGTCACTCATGTGGCATCGCCGTACTCAGGAGAAGTAGGGCAATGTGTTTTGGGGTGTATTTTTACATATACCCATGCTGGGTGAGAGAAATATCTCTGTAAATTGACAACTTTGAATAAGAAAATGCAAAAAGTTGTCGTTTACAGCGATATTTCTCACACACAGCATGGGTATATGTAAAATACACCCAAAACACATTGCCCTACTTCTCCTGAGTACGGCGATACCACATGAGTGACACTTTTTGCAGCCAAGATGCGCAAAGGCCCAAATTCCAATGAGTACCTTTAGGATTTCACAGGCCATTTTTATGCATTTGGATTCTCACACTTTAGGGGCCCCTAAAATGCCAGGTGAGTATAAATACCCACATGTGACCCCATTTTGGAAAGAAGACACCCCAAGGTATTCCGTGAGGGGCATGGTGAGTCCACAGAATTTTTATTTTTTGGCACAAGTCAGCGGAAATTGTTTTTTTTTTTTTTTACAAAGTCTCATATTCCACTAACTTGTGACAAAAAATAAAATTTTACATGAACTCACCATACCCCTCACAGAATACCTTGGGGTGTCTTCTTTCCAAAATGGGGTCACATACATGTAGGGTATTTATACTGTCCTGGCATTTTAGAGGCCCCTAAAGCGTGAGAAGAAGTCTGGAATCCAAATGCGTAAAAATGCCCTGTGAAATCCTAAAGGTACTCATTGGTTTTAGGGCCCCTTTGCGCACCCAGGCTGCAAAAAAGTGGCACACATGTGGTATTGCCATACTCAGGAGAAGTAGGGCAATGTGTTTTGGGGTGTATTTTTATATATACCCATACTTTGTGTGAAAAATATCTCTGTAAACGACAACTTTTAAAAAATTTTATACAAAGTTGTCAGTTTACAGAGATATTTCTCTCACCCAACATGGGTATATGTAAAAATACACCCCAAAATACATTGCCCTACTTCTCCTGAGTACGGCGATACCACATGAGTGACACTTTTTTGCAGCCTGGGTGCACAAAGGGGCCCAAATTCCAACAAGTACCTTTAGGTTTTACATGGCGGCTCACAATTTAGCCCCGCCCAAAAGGCCAGAACAGTAAACACACCCCACAAATGACCCCATTTCGGAAAGTAGACACCCCAAGGTATTCACTTAGGGGCATAGTGAGTCAGTCTGAGATTATTTTTTTTTTTGCCAGAAGTTATCAGAAATTGAAACTTTTTTTTTTTTTTTCTCAGAAAGTGTCATTTTCCGCTAACTTGTGAAAAAAAATGAAATGATACATGAACTCACCATGCCCCTCCGCGAATACTTTGGGGTGTCTTCTTTCTAAAATGGTGTGATTTGGGGGGTATTTATACTATCCTGACATTCTAGCACCTGAAGAAACATAACAGGTGCTCAGAAAGTCAGAGCTGCTTCAAAATGCCGAAATTCACTTTTTTGCACCATAGTTTGTAAACGCTATAACTTTTACCCAAACCAATAAATATACACTTATTGGACTTTTTTTTATCAAAGACATGTAGAACAATAAATTTAGAGAAAAATTTATATAGAAATGTAGTTTTTTTTTAAAAATTTTACAACAGAAAGTGAAAAATGTCATTTTTCGGTCATTTTTGATTAATAGCAAAAAAAGTAAAAATGTCAGCAGCAATGAAATACCACCAAATGAAAGCTCTATTAGTGAGAAGAAAAGGAGGTAAAATTCATTTGGGTGGTAAGTTGTATGACGGAGCAATAAACGGTGAAAGTAGTGTAGTGCGGAATTGTAAAAAGTGGCCTGGTCATTAAGGGTGTTTAAGCTAGGGGGGCTGAAGTGGTTAAAGTCAATGGACTTTGTGTTAATACCTCAATCCGGTTCTCAGAGAGGTAATTCTTCTGTTGCTCATCTTCTACCAATGATTTAATAAATTGTATGGGACTTTCTGTGGCTATGGTTTCCTACTTATTGACAAATTCAGGAGTGGATATTATAGAAGAGGAGCAACAGAAGATTCAACTCTCTGAGAAACTGATTGAGGAATTAACACAAAGTGCACTGACTTTTAAGGATCATACGGAATTTAGCAATCGTGATTTAGAATTAGAAACAAATATTGGCAGATATAAATCTATTCTGGTTGATCGTAAACATAGACAATTTTTCAGAGATCTCGGTGAATTTAGAGATAAGACAGCTTACATTTATCCCCAACAGACCAATATAGGGTCCAATATTGAAACCTCTATATCTGAGGTAGGTAGCCTAGAACGTGACACCCCTAAATGAGGAACAACAACATCTTTCCTACCTCCAACTCTACTAATCAAGAGACATGGAGAGACACCAATACATCACAGACCACCCGACCATCTTCACTAGGGGAGTCCACATTGGGAGGTTCCAATTTATCTTTGTGTTCCTCTACCTCCTGCTCTTCTCACAATGCCTCATACCTGTCATCACCCTCTACTTTTTTAGGGCAAAGTCTACAACCAAACTCTTACACCATATGAGAACAGACACAAATCCAACTCAAATAAATAAAAATTTGGGTTATAACCACTTATTGATTGACTACATTAACAGACTCTGAACAAAAAATTATATCTAAAAGACTATCATTTGTACCTACTACTAGGTTTAATGTTTTTGACTGGATTAAAGATTTACATCTATTTATTAGAAAAATCAGTTGGCATAAAATGTTTACACAAACAAACCATAAAAAATGTTTAGAATTGCGAATAGAACTCAAGGATCTTCAGGGTGTAGAGGATCTTGCCCAGCTGATCGAAAAAAATGATAGAGAGAGAGAGGTAAGGGATAGTGTTGAGCGAACAGTTCGAGAATAGTTCATTTTCAAAAAAGTTCGGGTTCGGGTCCGGTGTTTGTCGATTTCTTCCTGCTTTCTGAAAGGCTGCACAGCAGCCAATCAGTTAGCATTTTACTTCTTGCCCTAACAGCCCATCACAGCCATGCCTACTAATGGCATGGCTGTGATTGGCCAAGTGCAGCATGTGACCCAGCCTCTATTTAAGCTGGAGTCACGTAGCGCCGCACGTCACACTGCTCTGATTAGTGTAGGGAGAGGACGCAGCTTCTATCAGGGCGAGATTAGGCAGGTTAAAGTCAGCAACAGCACCTAATGAACGGATCAATTTACAGCTGAGAATCATTGAACTTCTGCTAGTTACTTGCTCGCTGGTTTTTAGGCTGCACAGAGCGTTTTTCTGTCACTTGTTTTCTGGGTTGATCGGCGGCCATTTTGTGACTTGTGGTGCGCCAGAAGAAGCTGCCACCAAGTCCATCAATCCATCAATACTAGTTTTTTTTTTTTTGCTATATCCTACATCAGGGGCTTGGCTGTGCTAATTGTCACCCCTAGAAACTCAGGAAAGAAATTTCTATATTTTATTAAGGGGTTAAATACAATTGCCCAAATACCAATCCCCTAAATCTGGTGTTTCAGCTTTGGCTAGACAAGTATAATACTGTCTGCTGTCTGGCAAAGGATAGATTATTTTCTGGGTTAAATTCAATTGCCAAAATAGCAATACCATAAATCAGTGGTTTCAGCTGTGGCTGGCAAAATAGAATAGTGTCCGAGGTAACGCACACATGTACAGACGCACGTACACGATTCTTGAATAGTTGTATTATCGCGATAATAAAACTAACAGTGTAAAGTTGACTGTATTGCTCTAAGTTATATTCAGCATTTAATGTAACTTCTATTACAGCACACCAATACTAAAACTGACTAAGAGACAGCTTTAAGTTCTATTCGAACGCGATTGCAACTTTGGAACTTAAAGTGGTGTACGATTTTAAAAGTTGAGTACTAAAAGTTGGAATCGCAATGCGATTCTTATGTATTTAGCTTAATCGCATTGCGATTACAACTTTGAGCTACCGATCACCATGGGAACGCCTCTTCCAGTAGAATGTACTGTCGGATGTGAGAATTAAGTTGAAATCGCAATGCGATTATTATATATCTGCTTAATCGCATTGCCGTTTCAACTTAGCATTGCTAAATAATTCCATCCATATTCGTTAACTTACTGACTCAGTAAGTTAACGATATGGATGGAATTATTTAGCAATGCTAAGTTGAAATCGCAATGCGATTAAGCAAATATATAAAAATCGCATTGCGATTTCAACTTAATTCTCAGATCCGACAGTACATTCTACTGGAGGAGGCGTTCCCATGGTGATCGTTAGCTCAAAGTTGTAATCGCAATGCGTTTATTTCGGTATATTATCCCTCTGGGTGTCTTTTACAGCCTTTTTAGTGCCCAAAAGTTCGGGTCCCCATTGACTTCTATGGGGTTTGGGTTCGGGATGAAGTTCGGGTTGAGTTCGGATCACGAACCCGGACATTTTCCGGAAGTTCGGCCGAACCTCTCAAACCCGAACATCCAGGTGTTCGCTCATCTCTAGTAAGGGACCATTTACCACTCTGAGAAATAAAAATAGAAAGATGCCACCTAAAGGGTCAGATCATCACATCGATCAATTTCTAAACTCAGTAATTAGAGATCTGGAACATTTGGATCAATGTGTTGATACCCCATATCACTCTAAAAATGACTCTACCAGTGAGATGGCAGGTCTAAAAAATCTCAGTGAGTAAAAGAATTTAATTATTAAATAGTCAGATAAGGGGTGGGGACATTGTGATATTAAACTGTAAACAGTACAAATAGATGTGCATATCACTCCTTTTGGATACAAAAAGTTATGAAATTTTGGGGTGGGATCCTACTACTCAGTATCAACAGCAACTGTCGATTCTAGTAAAGGAGGCAGTAGACAATCATTGGATAGATCGGAATGAGTATGAATTTCTATTCCCCCAACATCCAAAAATTGCTACCTTTTATAGACTTCCTAAAGTTCTTGGTACATACGTGATACGATGGATCTATTGAATAAACTCGAGGGTATAGTGGTTGATGCTGAGATGTGGCTGGCCTCGATTGATGTTGAGGCCCTCTACACATCCATTCCACTCCAAATGGGACTGAGGGCTACCAAGTATTTCCTTGATACCAAAAGCAATCACTATCAGGGCCATAATAGTTTTGTTCTTTGTTTGCTAGAATTCATCTTGACTCAAAACTATTTTCTATTCGACTCTAAGTACTACCACCAGCTCAGGGGCACCACTATGGAGAGTCCTTGTGCCCCAACTAATATTAACTTGCGAGATACAGAAAGATTCTATTACTTTTCTAGATATTCGCCTATGGAAAAAAGATAATATGATTTTGACATCCCTAGTCCCTACCTCATAAAGATACCTCCACTAACAGTTTTTTTTCAGTGGGGGAGTTTTCATCCTATTCCATTAAAGAAGGGAATGCCAAAGGGGCAGTTCCTCAGAATATGGAGGAACTGTACAAGGGATGAGGATTTTGAGAAAGAGGGTACCATTCTGTATCAGAGATTTCTAGAAAAAGGATACCCAAGAAAAGTGTTAAATCAGGCATAGGAATTTGCACGAAAATGCGATAGAACTAAGTTAGTAACCCCAAAAGCAGACAAGGATACAACTATACATATTATTGGAACTTTTGATTCCTTGGCACAGGAAGTGAGAAATGTACTTGGTAAATATTGGTCACTCCTGAAAACCCATCCGGATATTTCTGGGTTTATTCCAGATTTTCCAGCAATTACGTATAGACGTGGTCACAATTTAACAGATACCTTGGTTCACAGCCACTTTGACTGATAAAAAAGAGACATGGCTGACCAATAGACAGACTGGTACCTTTCGTTGTGGCCACTGTAAAGCTTGTCAATTATCGATAAAGGGTCTCAATTTTCAGATTCTGGTCAGCACAGGGTATACTATACCCGCTCTTTTGCTAACTGCAATACTGAGGGTGTAATATATCTATTTAAATGCACGTGCAATTTGATGTATGTAGGTAAAACGTGCCATGAATTCAAGAGACGGATTTTTGAACATGTGGGGGATGTGAGAAACAAACGTGATAAACCTATCTCCAGACAAGTGACTTTGAAACATAATGATGTAAGAGTTCTGACCTTTTTTGTGCTAGAGACAATCAGAACAGGTATTAGAGGTAAATATCTTGACACCAGGTGCGTAACTAGAGCTCTATGAGCCCCAACCTCTGGCTCTACTCCCCCCCCCCCCCACCTCCGTATGAAGCCGTACATTAAAAAAAATAATAATACTCTAGTCATTTTTTTTTATGTATGGCACACACTGGCTTCATACGAGAGATGGGGGGGGGAGATGAATGATGATTAATGATGATCAGTGGTGCCGTGTGGCAGTGTATCTGAATTCAGAAAGGGGGGCCCGCGTCGGCCATATGAGGGGGCAAAATAAAAAGGAAATACTCTGTGTGGAAATTTTTTAAAATATATAGAGGGAGTGGGGACAAAATGAAACATAGTGAGACTCTCACTATATTTCATTTTGCCCTTGCCCACTCCCTGTAAAATTTCATCTTTTGCCCACAGAGTTTTTCATTTTCATTTGCCCCCAGGCCCCTTATTATTTGCTGCGCCTAGCTGCCCTATTATGGCCAACGCGGGCCCTACTGAATTCAGACACACTGCCTCATGGCACCACTGATCATTATTCATGTCCCCCCTCTTATGAAGCCGGATGCTGGTGTGTGCCATGTTTTACATAAAAAAAAAAAAAAAAACTACCTACTCTTGTTTGTTCCGCTCTCCTCACTTGAGGGCTGTGGTGGCCGACGGGCTCGTCATTCCTGGCTGCTGTGATCCTGCGAGACCCGGAGCAGGGGGGGGCACGGGTCTAGAGCTGACATGTAAGCACAGCGGAGCCACGCTGGTTTACTCCATCTCTCCTGGGGGCTCCTGGCTTTTGCTGTGGGATGCGACTAAGAAAATTTCAGGAAAGACCAACTAGAGCAGCTGAACTTTATTTGGGGTTAATCAGAGGCACTGTAAATGATGGCAGGTGTATGCTAAATCCTATTTAACATTATTTTGAATGTGATTGCTTAATTCTAAACACAGCTACATCCCCAGTTATAAGAGAGTGTGCACACTTATGCAACCATATTATTTTATTTTTATATTTTTTCTTACCTCTACCTAAAAGATTTCAGTTTGTTTTTCAATTGAGTTGTACAGTTTATAGGTCACATTAAAGGTGGAAAAAGTTCTGAAATGATTTTTCTTTGTCTCATTTTTTTACAGCACAGAAACCTGACATTTTAACAGGGGTGTGTAGACTTTTTATATCCACTGTATCCCTTGTCAGGGACATATAGGGCCTATCAGAGGTTCCTGACACGGGATTGTCCCTATCGGGGCGGCCATTCCGTTTTGTTAGGCAGGGCCTATAGCTTGATAGGGCAAATGTGAGGGTGAGTCAATTTTCCTTTCCTTGTCCTGCCCAGCCTCATTGTTAATTGTTTTTAAGGGCACAAATCGAATTGGGTTATATTTTAATGATCATCAGTAAAGGTTACATTCTACACTGGTGAAGGTACACTGTGATTACATTATAATGAATTTACACTAGTGACTTCCTGACATCTAGATCTATCAGAACTGTGAAACATATTTTATGTATGGGTCATATACTGGCTTCACTTCTCTCCTTATCTGACTACTCTGATGTCTCCTTATCATGTTTGTTTATTGTAGCTACAAGTCAAGAGACTTAACCCTTACCCTGCCTTCCTGATGAGATTACAGTTACATTAGCTGTAGGTAAGCAGTGTGAGGGTTAACTCTCCTTGTAACTAAAATAAACAGAAGTTAGTGATGAGACATGAGAAGCAGCACTAAGGTGAGAGAATCAATTCCTGATGCCATATACACATGCAATTATGTGCCTTGTTGTAAATATTGCCCTGGTTATGGGTCATTATGACTGACGCTGGCACGATTAGGGGGCATAATAGCTGAAAATGTAATGGAGGGTATTTGCTGGCAGTATTGTAAGGATGTGAGGCGTCATTGCGCCCTCTACATACAAAAAAATGGCCTTCGTTACAAAGTAACTCATCACAAATCGAATTTCTTTGTGAAATTCTGTGAAGCAGCCAAATTAAATTTTTCATAACTTCGTTCATCTCTGTTAGCCTCCAACACCAGCAAGATCGCACCTTGGGACTGCATTCAAGCTGGCGATTGTCTAGGAGAGGCTAAAACAGCTAGTATTGACATAAAGGAGCTACATTTTACATACATTTTGCATCTAAAATGTCTAATGATGAAAAATAAATATGCAATTAATTAGAAATGATAGTAGTGTGCATGGTCTTATTAGGTTGTTTATGCAAGGCATTGTGGGGATTAGGATTAGTAGCTTTTCAACAATTCAGCATAGGTGAAAATCTCGGTTAATTATGCTTCGTACACATTTGATTAACATTTAAACACTCCAACACAAGGGAGTTTAATAAGCATATAGATTGAGAGGAAGGTTTAGCATTTAATCGCCAGATGACTAATCTCATACACGCTCCTCAGTAATGTAACCTTCAGCAGCATCTAGATGTTTTTAAACTCTAGGTGTCAATTATATTTATGTGCTTTCTTATTTTTGTCTCCAGGAGATTCATTAAAGTGTAGTGGATTTTAAATAATTGGGCTGTGATATGTGACAGAAGGGTTCTCATACTAGTGGAATGCTGTATGAAGAGCTCTCCCTAATATCTCCATTACAAATCATCTTCTTTCTCTCTAAGATACATGTTAGGAATACAACATGTGTCTGCAGTCACAATCTGGCTTTAAACGTAGCTAAAGCCATAGATATAGCGATTGTGTCAGGGACAACTGTCATTAGATAGTCTGAATTGGTTTGTGAAAATATAGTATACTGGCAGAAGGACTCTGCTTTGCATGGGTATATTTCATCTATTTCATTCAATGTTTGTGTGTGAGGTTAAAAGATATCGAAAGTCTCCCCCATAACAGTGACAACTACAGTGCCACGTCCCCTTTAACAGTGACTTCCATAGTACCCCACTGCCTTAACAGTGACCTCCACATTGGTCCGTCCCCTTAACAGTTACCTCCACAGTGCTCTTCCCCCTTAACAGTAACTTCCACAGTGCTAACCCCTTTAACAGTAACTTCCACAGTACCCCACTGCCCTAACACTGACCTCCACAGCAGCCCGCCCCCTTAACAGTGACCTCCACAGTGCCCTGCCCCCTTAACAGTAACCCCCACAGCAGCCCTCCCCCTTAACAGTCACCTCCACATCGGCCCGCCACCTTAACAGTGACCTCCACAGCAGCCGCCCCTCTATTAGTGAGCTCCACAGTACCCCGTCACCTTAACAGTTATTTCCACAATGACCTCTATACCACTCTGCCCCTTAACACTGACCTCCACAGCACTCCACTCCCTTAACAGTGACATCCACAGCATCCTGCCCCTTTACAGCAGTAACCTACAGCAGTGAAGAAAAATGGCTGGGTTTTATGGAAATCTGGTGTAAAACTGTGGGTATGTCAAGAATTAGGGCTTGCAAGCTTCTATTGGCTGATAAGGGTCAGGTGACCGTGTGTATGGCATTTGGGATATGAGTGAAAGACCTGCAGGCTTCTTTTGGCTAATGTGCGTAATGGTGTAATGGTGCTATATTTGCATTTTTGGGGGTATATCTAAGGATTGATACAGCCTAGAGAGCTGAGACCCGGTCTAAAACCTTCCCGGACACCTGATGTACCTATGTGCCAATTCGGTGCAGATCGGTCCAGTCGATTGGTCGTGCATAAAGAACAGACAGACAGAAAGAAACTCGTTTTTATATACATATAAGAAATTGAAACAGTATACAATGATATTGGTTACTAGTACATGACATGAAACTATGCACTTACATATGGAAATAGTTATTTATATGCATTCATCTTTTATATTGTCTAAATTATATCTGATTGATAATCTACTATCTTCGTCTATTGTACTGTTCCATTGGTTGTCTGTTGAATGTCTTGTCTTTATATAGTTACATGCTTCACATTGTGTCTGTACTATACTTTGTTAGCTGAAACATGCATACATGTAGGATTTGATGTTTTCCTGTATTTGTATTATGCAGTTTTTCCATTATGGTGTATAATTCAAGGAGATGGATGATTCCTGGTAAGTGGTTATGTACTCCAAGTCACAGTATGGTCTACTTACAAACAATTACTTGGCATTTAATCTGGAGCACACATGCCTTTCAATAACTGAACTACTACAGGAGAATTTAGACAAGCACATTCATAGTCACGGGTGCACATCCATAAAGTTAGCATGCAGAAAGCAAACAAAAACAGGTATGGCAGCACATACAAACAATAAAACTGGGAAATAGGGATTATTCTAAAATGAAGTGGTATTATACCTACTATAAATGAAAAAAATAGAAGCTCTTTGCGCACACTTTTGATCAAAAGTGTGTAGGGCCCATCTACCAGGAGTCAAGATGGCTTCTGCAGATGGGTGCTTAATACTAACCCTGGGTTCAGACCTGAGCGTTCTTGAAACGCGCGTTTTACGCGCGTTTTTGTCGCGCGTTTTTGTCCCGCGTATTTCAGCGCGTTTTTGCAAATAGGAAACGCGCGTTCGTACGCGTGTTCTTGTGATTGACTACTGTGGTGTCAATCACAAAACGAGCGACAAACGCCCCCAAAAAAGCTCAAGTACTTGTTTATGCGTCGGGCGTTTTACAGCGCGTTCAAACGTGCTGTAAAACGCTCAAGTGAGAACCAGGGCTATAGGAAAGCATTGGTTTTCATGTGTTGAGCGTTTTACAGCGAGTTTGAACGCGCTGTAAAACGCTCAGGTGTGAACCCAGGGTAACAGAACTGCCTCCAGCTATATTTATACTCTGCTCAGAAGCCCGAGGCAGATGGGTGGGGAGTGCTCAATCTAAAAGAGGCAGCTACCCTCAATATATACTACAGGAAAATTTAGACAAGCACATTCATAGTCGCAGGTGCACCTCCATAAAGCTAGCATGCAGAAAGTAAACAAAAAGCAAAAAATAAACATTTACAGTATATTAGGTATAATACAACTTTAATTTATAATAATCCCTATTTTGTAGTTTTATTGTTTGTATGTGAGATGTTGTGCTGCCATACCTTTTTCTGTTTGCTTTCTGCATGCTAGCTTTATGGATGTGCACCTGTGACTATGAATGTGCTTGTCTAAATATTCCTGTAGTATATATTGAGGGTTGCTGCCTCTTTTAGGCTGCATTCATACGTCCGTGGAACACGGACCGTGTGATACCGGACTGGCACCCTGCTTAGTGCAGGAGCGCACGGCGTCATTCGTTGCTATGATGCCGTGCGCTGTCCTGCTGCCGCCACAGTACAGTAATACACTCGTATAGATCATGGGAGTGTACTACAGTGCATCGGCGGCAGCAGGAAGCGCACGGCATCATAGCAACGAATGACGCCGTGCGCTCCTGCACTAAGCAGGGTGCCAGTCCGGTATCACACGGACGTGTGCATGCAGCCTTAGATTAAGCACTCCCCGCCCATCTGCCTGGGGCTTCTGAGCAGAGTATCAATGTAGCTGGTTCCTACACTGCCCTGAATTTCGTTGGCTTATGCTAGGTCTACACGACGACACATAGGGCACAACTACACTGCAACATTTGTCGTGCGAAAATTTTTAGAATGATAGTTTATAGTGTCGCACTGCGACATGCTGCTACTGTGACGTGACATTTGCAGAAAAATCCATTTTGAATGGATTTTTTGCGATTGTCATGTCGCATGTCGCAATGCGACAACATAGACTATCATTATAAAAATTGTCGCGCGACAAATGTCGCCGTGTAGACCTAGCTTTAGTCATGCCCAGGAGAGGCAGTTCTGTTAGTGTTAGGGACCCATCTGCAGAAGCCACCTTGACACCTGGTAGATGTTTGATCAAAAATGTGCGCAAAGAGCTTCTATTTTTCTTTTCATTTATAGTAGGTATAATACCACTTTAATTTAGAATAATCCCCATTTCCTGGTTTTATTGTTTCTATGTGAGATGTGCTGCCATACCTTTTTTTGAACAGCTCGGCTCACGCAGCACTCTCCTGCACAGGAGCTCTGGGCATCAGCAGCAGCACCAAACAGCACTGATACTATGCATTGTATCTCTATGATGAATATTGCCCCTGTGGTCAGTGATCTACAGCACTGTCATTGATTAAAATGTAAAAAACAGCATGGAATTCATTTTTACATGTGCTGTACTACTCTTACTTAGAGTAGTTCATTTTTAACATTAGTGCACATTTTAAGAGCCTGCACAGACTGTTGTAGAGGTGCATGAGGCATATACTGTATCTCCATACGAATCCGACAGAAAAAAATTGGATCATGCATCATCACTCTCCTTATGTACAGTAACACTGCTTCCAGGGGAGAATATTTTCCAGGTCCAGTGGAGCCTGTACGATGTAGTGCAGGGAGACTGTGATACAAACTCTGTAAACTGCTATATAGGCTCCTTTTGCAGTCCACCAGAGCAGTAACTATCTGCAAATGGTTTTATATGTACTGTTATGTAATATATTGTTATGTATTGTCATGTTGTGTATTATGCCCAGTATGGCTATGTATGGATGGCATAGCCAGGGTCAACAATCCTTGCAGGAGGTTGCTTAGGGATCCTGGATCCGCCCCCAACTTAGTTAGGAGTAGAGATTGAGAGTTCAGAGTGAGGAAGCTATTGCCTTTTGCTCCCTCTTCTGCTCTGCTGACAGTAGATGGCCAATGGCATAGATATAGGTATAAGAGAAGGTTTGTGTCTGACTGAGATCACCTTGTCACTTGTAGGCGGGCACAGATGTGTTTTGATCAAAATATATTGGCTAAGAATCTCAGATTTTATCATATCAGAATGAGGGCCTATATATAATTTTTGCATCTTATGTGTGAGTGCAATTATTTTCAGTGATTTCTCCCTCTTCTAAGGCCCAGAAAGCTACAGAGCCTCACCAATCTATGAATGATCTACTGAAAGACAAAAAAAAAACAAGAAGGTTCAGAAATCTCCATGGATGAGCATTGGAGTAAGTAAGATATCCTGCTACCTAAGCAATTTAGATTTTACTGCAGGGAAGGGAATACTGTTAAGGCACCCTTCACACTTAAGACATGACTTGGCCAGTCGTAAACCTGTACACTTCAGTTGTGAATTACAGACACAATTGCAAAAGTGAGATTGCCAGCAATAGATTCTGCAGGGAGAGACTTGAGAAAAATAAAGATGAAAGAGTATGATAATTTCCATCCTTGCTGAAATCCATACAGAACCATCTGAGGCGATTTGCATTGTATATTGTCCGAACTGTGTTTTTGCTATCACTGGATGTATTACAACTCCCATTTTGCGCTAGAGTAAATAGAAATATTTATTCTGTTAAATCTAGCCTGATTACTAACTCCTATACCTTACATCGACCATTGTACTCTACCCATCCTGCCTTGCACCCATACAAACACTTAACATCTTGGGCCCCCCAACTTCTATCAAGCAGGAGCCCCAACATCAGGGTGTGCCCCGGAGAGATGCACCTTCCTTTTAATGCATGGTCCTAGGAAGCAATAATGTGTGGAAAGACACTGTGATTGATGGTAACAGCTAGAGCCACTACCACTCCCATCCTCTGCTCTGGGTCCTCGTGGGCTTGCTGCACTATCACTTCTCAGGTATCTCATTTGCAAGTCATAGGAAGCATTTCTGTTCAAAGCTCATGCTTTTTTTTATTTATGTGATGAGAATTTAACACAATTGAGGTTGCAAAAATACAATACATAAGTCCGTCTAGTTCAACCTTTTTTATCGTTCAGCGTTGGGTTGTTTTTGAGGACCATATAATGTATGTATTTTGATCTCTTGTGATGCTTATGTAGATTGATATTGGAATTACTGCGTACAACTCCATTGCTGTACTTTGGCATATCTATTACCATGCAGTCCTGGCCAAACAGGGCCTGTGCCCTGTATCCCAGGATCTGTCAATACTGTAACACTGTAGAAAGGCATTATGCTTTCAAAGCAATTGCTGAGAATCCACTGCTTCCTCCTATGCTAAAACCTCTGTCCGTTTAACAAAACATATCACCTATGCCTTCCTCAATGGGGTAAGAGTATTAAGAGTAAGAGTGTAAGTAGCAGCATACCCTGCGGTATGGCCTTTAATTCAACACTTTTTGTAATTAGAACAACAGTAATAACTGATAAGTGACAGTCACTAGTGATATAACCATGTGCATTATATGACCTGTAGTGACTGGGGTCTTCATTTCCTCTGTTATATTGCATGGCAGCCTCATATTTAAATATGAAGTCATGGTCCTCGACAGATTCAAAATGAGTGTACAGTGTGAACAGGCAGTAGGGAAAGCAAGTAGGATGCTCAGCTACATAACAAGAGGTATAAGTAGTAAACAGAAGGATCCCACTGTATAGAGTTCTAGTGAGACTACATCTGAAGTACTGTGCTCATTTCTGGGGACCCGCAAATACAAAAAGGCATTGGTAAATTAGAACGGTGCCAAAAACAGGCTACAAAATGGTGGACGGTCTGATACATATCAATTTATCAATAAAGACCTAAATAACTTAATTTGTATAGCCTAGAAGAGGGAGGAAAGAAAGAAAAGGGGGGTGGGGAAACAAAATCAAAATCTTTAATGGACCCTTAAACCTTAACAAAGAGGGGAAAAAAGCATAACTTGCTAAATTTGTCTATAGTTCTTTCTACATGGACATCTACAAGCTGCTACAGAAAGCAGTTTTAGCAGATGTCCTGTAGAGAACTGCCTTCTACCCCAACCTCTCCATCTTCGGTCGGGGGATGACTCTTTTCTCTTGACCTCACAGTCAAAATTGGAAGGGACGAGGCTTTATGTCCATTCAATTCAATGGACACCTAGAGCACTGTCAAACACATGGAAGCTGCAAAACTTAAGCAGCTTCTTAGAACTCCTTACCCCATTTTTACAATACAGTACCAGGGCATTGGTACTGTACATCAGGTTATGATTAAGGCACTCAGCTGAAACGCGTAAACTTAAATTTACTGCACGGCTTATCAGACATGTATATGTTTTAAAAAGATGCCAATAAAAATAAGTTTTTAACTGGATGGTGACCGATGCTGGAAGTTTGTTGCCACTAAGTACCAGGGCACTGACACTACATAAAGTGTTACCCAGCTTTCCCAGGTACCCTAATGTCAAATTTGCTGGTATAGGCAGTAAGAGCTGTCTGTTTAGAGCTGTACACACTGGCCATATGTTACCCTTCCATTGTGCAGAATGCAGATTACTTTTTCTAGATTCCTGAGAGGCAAATCTGCCTAGCTATGTCACTATTTAGGAGTAAAGAAGAGGTGCGTCTGCTGAGTCTATTACAGCTCCATATGGTTTTAACCCAGCCTTCTCAGGACTCTGAAAGCCATGTCGGCTTAGCTCTGGCACTATCTGGGAGTGAGGAGAAGGATTTACTTAGTTTGACTTAGTATTTAGCAGTCCCTATTATAGGTCCACATAATTTGCTACCCACCCTTCCTGGAACCTTGAATGACAAATAATACAATAAGGAGGATTTGTCACTGTGATTGTTACTCTGCTTTTCTAGGCTCCTGGCTAGCAATTACAACTAGGTATTCTTTAATATTGGGGATTAGTGATTAGCGGGAGGTGCCATATTCGATTTTGTGATATTTCATTATTCTATTTATTGTGAATAATATGCAATTGAATTATTTGCGTATTGAACTTTGAACGGGGTATTTCCTATTGGTTGGCTATCTAGAATTAACGAAGATAACGAATAGCAAGACAACCAATAGGAAACTTGACTGTACCCAGCTCTAAGTTGAATGCGCAATGCGAGAATATTACTAAATATTCTCGCATTGCGCATCCAACTTAGAGCTGTGTATAGGCAACTTTCCTATTAGCTTGCTAGAATTTGCGAAGATAGAGAATATAGCGCTATATTCGTATTCATTATCTTTATTAATTCCAGCAAGCCAACCAATAGGAAAGTTATAGCCAGTTTAAAGTTTCATTTGCAGTACGCGAATATTACATTATTAATATAACTTTAACTTTCCTATTGGTTGGCTTGCTAGAATTAACGAAGATAACGAATATAGTGCTATATTTTCTATAATTGTTAATTCTAGCAAGCCAACCAATAGGAAACTTGACTGTACCCAGCTCTAAGTTGAATGCGCAATGCGAGAATATTACTTTGCCTATTTTTTCCGATAAATAGAATAATGACTCAGTATTCTATTTATTGCAAAAAATAGGTAAAGTAATATTTTCGCATTGAGCATCCAACTTAGAGCTGTCTATTGGCTTCCTAGAATTACCAAATATAGAGAATATAGCGCTATATTCGTATTCGTCATATTTGTTAATTCTTCCCAGCCAAACAATAGTAAAGTAATTTGCATATACCCCGCTCTAAGTTGGATGCCAAATGCGAGTAATATTACTTAATATTCTCACATTGCGCATCCAATAGGAAAATTATAGCCCGTTCAAAGTTTCATTTGCATTATGCGAATATTACATTGAACGGGTTATAACTTTCCTATTGGTTGGCTTGCTAGAATTAGCGAAAATAGAGAACATAGCGCTATATTCTCTATCTTCATTAACGGTATCTTGGGATCAGATTGAAAAAAAACAAAAAACGAATATTCATTTTTTACTAATATATTGCACTATATTCTAAATATTAGCAAATTAGCGAAGGGCTGATATTCGTTAAAAAAAAACGCTATTCGAATATTTGCGCTCAAAACTATTGGGGATTAACCAGTGCATAAATTGGCTGATCTGACAGTCTGGGAAAGCTGGGTAGCAACATCTGTGGTGGTGGCGTATTGGTTATATGAAACACACATAATGCTTCTCTCATATACTGTATGAGTCTATCATATGGTACTAAGGCAGCATAATCTATTGTTTCCTATGCAGCTTCACAGAGTTGTTACCCAGCTTTTCCAGGACTCCTGAAGGAATTTATGACTACATAACTAGGCAAATATGGAATTCAACAGGTAGGAAATCTCTGCAGCGATGTAGTGTTGCCCACACTTGATAGATACATTTGGTAAACACTATGGAGGAGCATTCACTATGGCTTTTACGACAGAATTCTGGTGTGGAAAAGTTGCAAATGTTGTTGCACTCTGTATTTGCATCAGAATTTGCGAATTTTTGGCCCTGTGAGGATGGGATGGGAGCGGGCCAGAAGGGCATACATATCTGTCTTTATTCACCCCAGTTTTGTGGCGTAGATATGGATAGAAACCTATGGCAGCTAGATTTAAGTGTGTTGCAAGGCCAGCCGGAGGATGCAGCTAATTTATCACCAATGTGTTGCATCCACAGAGGGAATCAAGACTGGTGCGTAAAATGCCGGTCTTGATAAATGTCCACCTATATCCATACATATAGTATCAGGCAGCGCTGGCCTTAGGTGTTCAGGAGCCCCGTGCAAGCTAATCTTGTGGTGCTCCCCAGCCCCCGGTTCACCTAAACACAGTAGTGAAGGTATAGATCAACTATAGATCAGCTTCAATGTCACTGTCTGTCGGGGGTCTTTGCGAATTTGGCAAATTCCCAGACAGTGACAGTGCCACTTTAATAGCATAATCCACAAAGTCAGTTTATGTATTGTAGAAACAGACCAATGTTGCCAGTAGCCCCCCTTATGTGCCAGTAGTCCCCCCCTCATCATGTACCAGTAGCCCCCCCTTATGTGCCAGTAGCCCTCCCTTATGTGCCAGTAGCCCCCCCCCTTATCAAGTGCCAGTAGCTCCCCTTATGTGCCAGTAGCCCCCTTATCATGTGCCAGTAGCCCCCTCTTGTCATGTGCCAGTAGCCCCCCCTCATCATGTGCCAGTAGCCCCCACCCTTATCATGTTTCAGTATTGTACAAAAAAACAAACAAAAAAAAAACACTTATACTTACCTCCATGTCGGTGATGCAATGCAGTCCTCTTCCGGCCTGTGTCCTTCGCTGTACGGCTCCGACTGTACGTCATCGTGCCGCCTGCACCAGCCTCTGATCGGCTGCCAGCACTAGGCCGGCAGCCTATCAGAGGAACAGGGAGGGGACACGCCTCTCCCTCCTCTGCCGCAGTACAGACATCTATATCGCCGTCCTAAGGACATACATCTATATCGCCGGCCCTGGTCACCTAAACCAGGTGTAGAAAATGATGAATGAGACGGGCATGCCGGCCTGTGCCAGTCCCCACCCAGGCGACAGCCCCTTTTTTAGACCTAGAGTGAGGGGGAAAAAGTAGCAGATTCTGCAACAACATGGCATGTGACAGAATCTGCGCCAGATATAAACCACACAAGTGTTGTTTACATGTTCGTAAATTACCCCTTATGTCTGGCACTTTTACAACATTTGTTTTGTACTACTGGTAATTTGGAGATTCCTTGCAACCAGAGGTGTACATAGAAATCACTTGGCCCCATAGCAAGGATCTAAATTGGGCCCTCATACCCCATTCATAACCCCTCCCACTACATACCTGTTATATTGAGCGCCATCAGGGTCGGACTAAGAATTACAAAACAGCCACATATGATATTGCATAAACATAATAGTGCACAATTTTGTTATACTTGGTCATACCCCTATATATACCATCAATACAAGAAAGGAAATAAAAGTGACACACAAAAATGCTTAGCCACGCATTGTCTCCATTTAAATGTCTCACCTCTGTTTGGGACATGCTGGGCAGTAGCAGTGAGGCTGGAGTTGGAGGGAGAGAGCCTTCTGGTAGAATGTAGAATGGAGTGAGTAAAAGAAGGCGTGATGTCACAGGTCACATTTTGCTGATGGTCAGATAGTAAGAGTTATAATATATGCAGTGTGTACAGATATATAATATATACTGTTTATATACTGTATAATATATTATCTGTACCCACTGCATCTATTGTAGTGTTGAGTGCGAATATTCAAATTGCGAATTTTTATCGCAAATATCGACATTTCGAGAATTCGCGAATATTTTGAATATTGGGTTTACTGCAGGGAGATCATGTCAAACTAATCTTATTTACTTTTTTGATTGGGTGACTAAGATGGCGGAGGTGCACTTTTTTGAATGAGTGACTAATAGATGGCGGAGGTGCAGTAGACATCGCTTATCTGGACTTTAGTAAGGCATTTAATACTATCCCACATAGAAGACTTATAATAAACTGTAGTCTTTTAGCTTGGGCTCACATATTGTTGAATGGATTAGGCAGTGGCTGAAGGACAGAAAACAGAGGGTTGTAGTCAATGGAGTATATTCAGACCATGGTATTGTTACCAGTGGGGTACCTCAGGGATCTGTTCTGGGACCCATATTGTTTAATATCTTTATCAGCGAAATTGCAGAAGGCCTCAATGGGAAGGTGTGTCTTTTTGCTGATGACACAAAGATTTGTAACAGGGTTGATGTTCCTGGAGGGATACACCAAATGGAAAAGGATTTAGGAAAACTAGAGGAATGGTCAAAAATCTGGCAACTAAAATTTAATGTCGATAAGTGCAAGATAATGCACCTGGGGCGTAAAAACCCAAGAGCAGAATATAAAATCAGTGATACAGTACTAACCTCAGTATCTGATGAAAGGGGTTTAGGGGTCATTATATCAGACGACCTAAAGGTGGGCAGACAATGTCATAGAGCAGCAGGAAATGCCAGCAGAATGCTTGGGCGTATTGGGAGAGGCATTAACAGTAGAAAGAGGGAGGTGCTTGTGCCGCTCTACAGAGCACGGGTGAGACCTCATTTGGAGTATTGTGTGCAGTACTGGAGACCTTATCTGCAGAAGGATATTGAAACTTTGGAGAGAGTTCAGAGAAGAGCTACTAAACTAGTACATGGATTGCAGGACAAAACTTACCAGGAAAGGTTAAAGGACCTTAACATCAGTGCCAGCGCCACCCATAAGGCGACCTAGGCAGTCGCCTAGGGTGCCATTTAGCAGGGGGCGCCCGTTGCGGTTAAAAAAAAAAACAAGAAAAGAAATGTTGGTTATATAAGTTAACTTAAGTGGCAGCCGGCCGGCAGCGCCCCTCATGCTGTGCCGCCTGAGCGGCTGAGGCTGAGCGCTCTAAAGAATCTCCGGCCGCCGGCTCAGTGCTGCGCAGACTGCCTGCGTCTGCTCTCTGTGTCTGCTCTGTGCTGTCTGACAAGTCAGAGGAGAATCGGGGCAGAGGCTGAGCCTCTGCCGCCTGCCTCAGTGAAGCCGTGGGGGTGGGGCGGGGGCGCACCGGCGCAGCAGGCGGACCAGAGAGACAGTCTGTCAGACTGTCACTGACAGTGACAATGACAGTCTGACACCGCTGTGCTGTCTGTCTCTCTGGTGGTCTGAGTAACTATAACTGCTGCTAGCTTACCTGGCTGCTGACTTCAGGCTGCTGAGGGTGGGGAGCGGAGGCGGAGCTCTGCCGCCCTGGCCTGAATGATCTTGATCTGAACCACCTGACCCCTCCCACCCTTGAGCACGGGACGCAGAGAGAGGGGTGGAGTGAAAGAGGAAGAGAAGGCTGCACACTGAGCAGCAAGCAGCCGTGCAGCCAGCCACGGCCACCACGGTCCACCAATTTGCCTCCCCTGACCCCCAGTGCGACAGCAGCGGCAGTGCCTTCTCCTTCTGGGACAGAACAGAAGTGGGCTCCTACCTGGATTGGAGTGCAGCCTGCAGGTGCAGCTGCTTTCTTCTTCCCCAGGACCCCAGGGCGACATTGGTGAATGGTGTACGTACCGTGTTTGTCTCCAGTCCCCAGAGCCAGACCAAGAGCCAGACTGCAGCCAGAGACCAGCAATTCCAATTGTCCTGGTGGTAAGTAGTCAGTAGACAATGTGCAATATTTTTATTATTCACTGTATTTTTTGCCTTATAAGACGCACTTTGCTCCCCCCACCCCCCAAAAGTGGGGGGGAAATGGCCATGGGTCTAATAAAGCGGATTCGGATACTTTGCTGGCCGCTATGCTGCACAGCGCGGCCAGCAAAGTATCAGTGGGGGGGGGCATTGCAATGGGAAAATAAAGTGGATCCGTTATTTGCACTGAACATTGGAGTGCTGCCGCGTCTTTGAAGGAATATATATATATATATATATATATATATAGAGAGAGAGAGAGAGAGAGAGAGAGAAAGAGGGTGAGAGAGAGAGAGCAGAGTACTTATGTAATTGGTATGCAGTATAATAGATGTACAGATACATGTTAGTTGTACATTATGATCACTTTGTTAGGTAGAAGAGGTAGAGTTAATTGTAACTGTCTGCAGTATTATATATAACTGAGATTTGAGTAAAAACAGATAATGGGGCAAATGAGAAAAGAGGAGGACCCCCTCTTACCGCTCCATTCTAGACTCAGGGGAGAGCTCATTGTGCAGTTGTTCTCCATGCCTTTGGGGTTGAAGGACCTGTGATCATGTAATCAAAGGTCCTGGCAGGTGCAACTATCTAGCCTGGGAACTACACCATTCTCTGTGTAGTTCCTTTACTAGATGGTGCAGCACCTGTGATGATGGTGACTGATGTCTTCACAGGTCCTGACAGATGCACCTTTTTAACCTGGAACTACACCATTCTTTGTGTAGTTCCTTTACTAGATGTACAGGACTGTGATGAAATCATGATAGGTCCTTTAGCTTTCTCCACTGATGATAGGGATTGTAAACTGTAGCTGGTCCGTAGCCTGTACTAAGTATAGGGCAGGGCCTTTGGTTCACTGCTGGAGCCCCTCTTCCCCATGGGCCCCATAGCAGCTGCGTGGTCTTCCTCCATTGGAGATATGCCACTGCTTACAACAAAATGTCCACACTCACTGTGAAGACAAAAATTCTGCAGCCTAAACCCAGCGCCTTCCTCCTAAACCTCCTGCATCACATGCACTAGCATTATGGGGGTAGAGGGAGGGGGACAAGACATGGCTGCAGCCTAAGAGAAGAACACACTGCTTTTCATTTTTTGTTTCATGCCCTGCAATTGTGATAATTAGAGATGAGCGGATTTCATATTTTGAAATTCGTTCACACTTTGTTTGTTGGTAAAAGGTAAATTGCATTATGGATTACGCTACCACGAACAATAACGCAATTCTATGATGGAATGCATAACGGAATGCCTTTAGAGGCATTCCGTTATTAATTCCATCATAATAGAAATCTATGGGCTGCAAAACGGATCCGTCCCGTTTTCGTTATGCAGGGGAGGACTCCTCTGAATAACGGAAATGGGACGGATCCGTTTTGCAGCCCATAGACTTCTATTATGACGGAATGTCTCTAAAGGCATTCCGTTATGCATTCCATCATAGAATTACGCTATGGTCCGTGGTAACGGAATCCATAACGCAATTCACCTTTTACCAACAAACAAAGTGTAAACGAATTTCAAAAAATGAAATTCAAAATATGAAATTTCAAAATATGAAATCCGCTCATCACTAGTGACAAAACAAGAATAAAAATAAGGACATTATATTAGATTTTGTTGGTTGCTCTTTTTTTCTTTGTGGATTCACTGTTAATCCTGGTACAGTATCTTGTAGGGCTATCTCATCTGAATTGAATAATATCTTTCACAGAAAAGTACTCTGTGCACCCTTGTTCTCTCACCTTTCTCTGCCAGCCCCTCCCTCTCCTTCTTGATAGGACCAGGTGAAATGGCTATGCAGGAACCTGGCAATCAAGAAGGAGAGTTAACATTACACTCAGTTGAGTTAGTCTTACAAGGCACTGTATCTGGTTTTTAGGGCAAACTAGATGGGACATGTGGTCGTTTTCTGCAGCCTTTCTTCTGTTTCTATGTAACCATCCACATTATTAGAAGGACAAACTGGTGTGTGTAGAGAACTTCATATTCTCCTACTGACTACCAGTAACACATCATTGGCATGCATAAAATGGCAGAAAAATGTAATTGAAAACCAGACCTTATAATTGCTAATGCACTTGGGTATTGCAGTGTTAATAAACAGTCAGTTGAACATGTTCAGGCTTTATATCAAATTGTAAAAAGGGAAGCATTCATTTCATGGACTGGCCTATTATGTACATAAAGCAGCATTTATGTTGATCCCTCCACTGCTGGGACTTCATATATTCTTTTGTCCCAGGAAAGCCCTAGCACAAGCTGTACAAATTTCATGTGTCAGCCTCAATAGAAATCGTTGAACAACAAGTGTACTTAATGCAAGCAAGCAACTTTTTTATATTTGGACCTCAGACATATTTGACATCCATAAAGTATGGGATAGATGAGCGTCAATGATTTTGGGAGCTCTAATACCAGTCATATTGGTTTGCGAGTATGCCACCACTGCTAGTCAGTCAGTCCTTTCAAGTGGAGTGAAAAACAATCTCTATCAAATAACAAACAATTTGCTATTCTTGTGTCTATATGACTGCATATAGACAGATAAGATGCTGCAATTTGCAAAAACAAATATTCTGCCCTGGCTTATACATTTCTTCTTGGAACAAAGAACTCATTGATAAACATCATGGCAAACCACCGATCCAGTGAAATTTAGAATTATTGGGCCTCTGTGAAAAAAGCACCATAAGGACAGTGGGAAATGTTGCATAACGACAAACTTCAATGGATCATCTCCTCCAATCTTTCTTTCAGTTATTATGAACTAGGAAATTGATTTGGCAGCATCACAATGATATGCATTGTTCTCTTCACAGACTGAAATGTGTTGTCCAAGCCTGCAAATGTCCCAAGCTATACCCATCCAAAATTCTAACTAGCCTGTGCTGCATGTTGCCAATAATTGTCATAACTTATTTCAATTGGTGTCTTTATTAGCTTATCCAAGAAGCTTATTTAATAGTTCAATGATGGAATGAGAACACATTATTGGTAGAGATTGTTGTTTCCAGAGAGACCGATCATTGTGCCAGTTTATAGGATAAAGAAAGCTTATATTTTAGGATCATTATGCTCAAATAAATAGATAAATTGAAGGCATCTGTTGTATAAGGCACTCTTCTTTGAAGGAAAAACCCATCACACCACAAGAAATAAACAATACCTAAAGGATTTGCTCTAAACAGGTCTAAAGGACGATTTTACAGCAGATTGTCGGGAAAGAAGCGTTCCTTTCCAACTATCTGCTGATCCCGTAGAGAGCAGCCTGCTGCAGTTAAATGCAATGATCTCCTCCAGAGTATGAGTAGTGATGAGCGGCAGGGGCAATATTCGAATTCGCGATATTTTGCAATATTCATCATATATTAGCGAATATTCGTATTCGAGATTATTCTATTGATTGCAAAAAATTGCCAATGTAATATTCGCATAATGCAAATATTCTAAAACATGAATGTATAGCCCTATAGAATATAGTGCTATATATTCGTTTTTTAGAATATTCCTTATTTTTTTCCATCTAAAGTCATGATTCCTCCCTGCTTAAGTTGCTTTTGGGCTAATGACTGTTTACATTAAATTGAAAAAAAAAGACAAATATTCTAAAAAATAAATATATAGCACTATATTCTATAGTGCTATATATTCGTGTTTTAGAATATTCACATTACGCGAATATTACATTGCCGAGTTTTCGCATAAGAGAAAATAAATTGAATAATGAAGAATATTCTAATTGACTACAGACTACTACATTGCAGCCTTCTCACACTGGCCCACAAGCAAGAAGCAGGTAGGTATATTATGTAATGGGTTCAGATAAAAAAGAACAAAAAAACAAACAAATGAATATTCGTTTTTACGAATATATATCACTATATTCGAAATATTCACAAATTCTAAAAGTGCTGATATTCACGATAAAAATTTGCAATTCGAATATTCGCGCTCAACACTAAGTATGAGTAGGAGTGATGGCTTATACCATTGCTCTTCCCCCATTGTTGGCCAAAAGGAGTTTGTTCTAACGGGCACAATCTGCTGCCGGTAAACAATCATTTTTGTGTGCGCACAAACGATCAGATTACCTGATGATCAAGTGTTTACACCGCCCAATCGTGATAATATGTGCGATTCTCAGCCTGTGTAAAGGGCCCTCAACATTCTATGTTGCTTAAAGAGGTTGGCCCATTACAAATACTTATCCCCTATTCACAAGAACAATATAAGAACGTAGGTCTGTATTCACCTGCTTCATTCAACCCTATGGAACGGCCAGAGATAGCCGAGCACTTGTACTATGGTTACATAATAAGTGTTTGTAATGGAATAATTTCTTTAATTTCTCAAAGTATCTTTATACCAGTTGGGGCTCCTTTTTCGGATACAAATTTCCAAAACCCCAGCAAAGGTTTAGAGATAAATGTTAAGGTTTGGGATGCCTACAAGCACCACTGTTGGTTGCTTAAAAGCTTACAAAATACTGTTCAAACATTAAAGTAAAACAGGGATGTTCTACCTGCGTCCCTCCAGCTGTTGCAAAACTACAACTCCCAGCATGCCCTAATAGTTGTAGGCTGTCCAGGCATGCTGGGAGTTGTACTTTTGCAACAGCTGGAGGGCCGCAGGTTGGGCCTCTCTGAAGTAAAAATCTATAGCAATATGTCTTCCTGAGTTCTAACTAATGAAGCTACCATTTTATTATTAAATGTTTGTTTTTGCAGGGTAATTTAAGCTCTGCATAAGAAATCCGACCACTTTAACCCCTTAGTGAGAAGCCTGTTTTGGGCCTTAATCACCATGCGATTTTTTTTTAATTTTTATATCGTTACCTTCCAAGAGCCGTAGCAAAGGGTTCAAATGGCCCGGATCAACACTTCGCCGATCCACCCATTAGAGCAGGAGACCCATGCGGAGCTTAGACTGGGTCACCATAAAAAGGCGGTGGCCCAGCCTAAGGCCCCTTAGTAAATGCTGTAAAAAGCATATTGGTGGTTACTAAGGGGTTAACCACTTAAAGCATAATATCAATCATGAACGGCATTAAGTGGGCTGATTCAGCGAACCCACTACATATGCAGGCGCCTGGCTGCAATGGTGGAGAATGGCAATCACGCCAAGCTTCCCAGGGCTGTCAAAGTAACCTCCCTGCTAAGCTGTGTATGAGACATTGCTCAGCAGGGAGCACGTCAAAATCTCTTTCACCCCAATAGATCTCTATCATAATGAATAGGATAAGTGTTCAAAAGATCCAAGGTTCTAACCCCCTAAGGGGGTTAATAGTTATTAAGAAAAAAAAGTAAAAAAGCCATTAAATTATAAAAAAATTTAATCACCCTCTTTCCCAATTTTACATATAAAAATATATAAACAATTAAAAAAAATATTAGGTATCAACACATTAAAAAAAGATGAACTATTAAAATATTAAAAACATTTTCCTGGGCACTGAACACCCTAATGGGAAAAAAATGAAAAACACACGATTCACCATTTTTTTGTCATCTTGTGCGTCCAAAAAATTGAATAACAGTGATCAAAAGTCATACATACCACAAACATGGTACCAATAAAATGTACAGTTTGTTCTGCAAAAAACAAGCCCTCATACAGCTCTGTAGAACAAAATATAAAAAAGTTATGGCTGTAATAAAAAAATAAAATATAAACTATCCAAGTTTAGTGTTGCCGTAATTATACTGAGCTGCAGAATAAGGATGTCATGTGATTTTTAGTGCACAGTGAACACTGTGATGTCAAAACCCCAGAAACCTGGGAGGAAGGTGGGGAAGGGCTTGCCCTGGAATGCTCAGAGGCTGAAAGACAGCCTCATCAGCTAATTAGGGGAGACATACGCAGGGAGTTCCCTTTGCTGACCAAGAAGAAGCGCCATACTGTGTTCAGCTTTTAACCTGGAATGAGTGTGCCTGACCGTGTCTGACAAAAAAAAACTGTAATAGACACAAGCCACTAATGTAGTCCGATAGGAACAATATAGGGAGAGATAGAGAGATATTGTTACAGACATGCAGACAGACAATGGTTCTGGAACCACTGTGCCAAGTAACAATTTTTTTTGTTGGACCAAACCTTAAGGCTAGGGTTACATGACAGTCGCAAAAAAAAAAAAAACATCCAAATTGGATTTTTGTGCAACTGTCATGTCACAGGATGTCATAGTGCAACACCATTGACTATAATTACAAATGTTGTCTTATAGCCCTAGCCTAAGGGCATTATTCTGGAGCCTCCCTGGTATTCACTCTTAGGCCTCTTGCACACGAACGTTGTGTGCCCGTGGCAGTGTTACGGCCCACATACAGCGGGTCTGCAATACACGAGCACCGGGCGGCCCATGTGCACTTTGCATCACGGATGTGCAATCCATCCCAGCCACCGCACAGACGTTGCCCGGGCATTGGGGACGGATGCTGATGCACAACGTTCATGTGCAAGAGGCCTTAAGCCCCTGTACATGGATATGGAGTTCACTGTGGGTTAGCAACGAGGCCTCTACCTCCTCAGATTGTCTCGGTGTTGTGAGCAGCTGATGTACTGTGGTCAGAGACACTGGTGAAAACACCAGAGACACAGGCATGGCATAATTCAGAACTAGACAAATCCAAGACAAACACAAAATAGAGTAATGAGTCAAAAAACAGAGCACTGGCAGATAGACCGGTCAGGAACACACACACACTGACTTGATTCACTTGAACACATAGACTTCTGGAACTTCTGGACACTGTTCAGACACAGCAGATACATACTGAAACTAGACAAGACTGATTAGACAAGAACTAGGATGAAATCCAGACAGCACGCGGAACAGACTTTAGCAAAGGAACTAAAACAGGATTCAGACTGGACATGCATCAGATTATGGCAAATGACAAATACAGACAAACTATGACTATGACTATGACTATAGCAGACTGTGACATAAACTTAACAATCCAGACATTAACTAGGACTAAAACAGAGACAGACTCAAAAATGAAATAAAGCAAGACAGGGTAAGACAGACACAAAAGACAATAAAGTTGCTAAACCAGGGCAGGTTATAGCACTCAAGAGACATCCACCAAACTGACACAGAATTCAAAACTATATAGCAGAATTAACAACTTAATTGGTTGAACAGGTGCAGGCACACACACAGCAAGGGAAAGCTTAACCTTTGCAATATAGAACTGAGGTGGAGTACAAGCAAGCAAGTAACCAGGACCAGAATACATGGTGCAATGACGCTAGTGAATAGGCATACCAGTAGATGGCCCTAAATATCTCTCACAAGCAGCTGATACTGGCGTGGATGGTACAATACTGTAGGTGAACCATAATTTAATTAGAGAGGCAGCTTTTTTTTCAAAGTTTCTACATAGTGTTATTGCAAGTGCAGCACCCCAGAAGCATTCTACTGCAAACACTGAGCAATTGCACGTTTGTTTTTCAGTGCATTATATCTATGTTAGTAAATGAGTTGCATTATAGTAACAACATTGTTGAGGACAAAGAAGATGAAATAGTGGACTGGATATCTCTCTCCTCCTCTTAGTCAAAGCAGGATGATGTGGAGGTCAACTTCCAGGGCTGGACTGGCCTACCGGTATACCGGGAAAATTCCCGGTAGGCCGGTAGCCCTCACTGCCGCACGGCGGGCCGACCTGTGAGGAGGCTCAGGATGTCTCATGTGATCATGACTGCTGCGCCTGCAGTGTGCGCATCGGACCACTCCGCTCCCCCCCGTGTTTCTGGCTGCCTGGTCGGCTGTGGCTGGACCCTCACTTACTGCTGCGGGTGGCCGTACCCAGGCCGCGCAGTAATACCTGGCTGGTGTGGCTACAGGCACTGGGGGCGGGGAGGCCGCTGCAGAGCAGACGTTTTTTTCATTCATTCACATGGCGGGGGGGGGGCCGAGGCCCAGTGAGTTGGACCCGGCGGAGGCACAAAACAGAGAGGTCAGGGGCTGTGTGTGGCGCCGCTCAGGATGTCACGTGACGTGCCCCGCGTGCTGTAGTGCACTGCTAGCTAGCTGGACGATTGTGAGGTGGTATGCAGAGGCCCTGTGTCCACTGGCCCCTGCCCCAGCCCCTGAAAACTACAAGAATTATTTATTAATCTTCACCAATCCATCATCAAGTAAGTGACTGTCGCTGGCCGCTGCCTTGATTCCATCCTGCTTCACAGCATACGACAGCCTTGCTTTTACAATTCATACATGTGATAAGTGCAAATGATGCACTGTTATGGGGGATCTATGGATGACACTGTTATGGGGGATCTGTGGCTGACACTATTATGTGGGATCTGTGGATGACACACTGTTATGGGGGATCCATCTGTGGATGACGCACTGTTATGGGGGATCTGTGGATGACACACTATTATGGGGGATCCATCTGTGGATGACGCACTGTTATGGGGGATCCATCTGTGGATGACGCACTGTTATGGGGGATCTGTGTATGACACTATTATGGGGGATCTGTGGATGGCACTGTTATGGGGGAATCTGTGGATGACACTATTATGGGGGAATCTGTGGATGACACTGTTATGGGGGAATTTGTGAATGACACTGTTATGGGGGAATCTATGGATGACACTGTTATGGGGGAATCTGTGGATGACACTGTTATGGGGGAATCTGTGGATGACACACTGCTATGGGGGAATCTGTGGATGACACACTGCTATGGGGGAATCTGTGGATGACACACTGCTATGGGGGAATCTGTGGATGACACACTGCTATGGGGGAATCTGTGGATGACACACTGCTATGGGGGAATCTGTGGATGACACACTGCTATGGGGGAATCTGTGGCTGACACACTGCTATGGGGGAATCTGTGGATGACACACTGCTATGGGGGAATCTGTGGATGACACACTGCTATGGGGGAATCTGTGGATAACACACTGCTATGGGGGAATCTGTGGATGACACACTGTTATGAGGGATCTGTGGATGACACACTGTTATGAGGGATCTGTGGATGACACACTGTTATGGGGTATCTGTGGATGACGACGTTATGGGGGATCTGTGGATGATACACTGTTATGGGGGATCTGTGGATGATACACTGTTATGGGGGATCTGTGGATGACACACTGTTATGGGGATCTGTGGATGACAACATTATGGGGGATCTGTGGATGATACACTGTTATGGGGATCTGTGGATGACACACTGTTATGGGGGATCTGTGGATGACACACTGTTATGGGGGTACTTTCACACCTGTGGCATGGCTATCTGGCCAATCCGGGCTGTTCATCTGCCGGATCCGCCATGCCGCAAGTACCCGTGCACTGCCGTGCTGTTGCTCTGTCCCCATTGACTATAATAAGGGTCGGGGGATGGAGCTATGGTGAAGCACAGCAGAGATTACAGGACTAAAAAGTCGGACATGCAGTGTTTTTTAGTCCGGTGATCTCTGCCATGCACTGCCGTGCTGTGCCACGCGGAGAGTGTGAGAGTATCTCCTGTCTGGCAGTTTTTCGCCACACTGCCAGAAGACAACAGCATTGCCCTATGCAAGATCTGCAGGATTAAAATAAGCCATGGGTGTTAAAACACCTGGCCTCTACATAACTTTGGCGTATTCAGCGCTCAGGGCCGCCATCAGGGGGGTAAAGCCCATGCCCCGGCCAGTCCTGAAACTTTTTTTTTTTTTATTGTGGCAGCCGGCTCTGGGGCCCAGTGCTCCTCCCTCTCTTCCTTCTGCAGCCTGTCCCTTACCTCCCGGGGCCCCGGGCCCCAGCTATCTTGTTCTGAGAACAAGATAGCTGGAGTCTCGGCAGATCTGTAGTTGCTAGAAGGAGGTCTGTGACATCACTGGTCACATGCTCCTTCCTAGTCACATGGACAAACCCTGACAGCAGCAGCAGCTTGTGGAGGGAGGAGGGGCTGTGTGCCTGCAGGCTGCTCAGTGAGGAGGCTGTGCTGCAGTCCTGGAGTCCACAAAGCTTCATGGAGAGCAGGTGAGGGGCAGCTCATGTATGAGGGGGCAGGTGGAGCACTCAGGAGCAGTGGGGTTCAAGTGGAGTGGAATCTGGTGCAATTAAGGGGGTTTATGTGTGTCTCTGTCTGTCTGTCTCTGCGTGTGTGTCTCGGTCTGTCTGTCCCTGCGTGTGTGTCTCTGTCTGTCTGTCCCTGCGTGTGTGTTTCTGTCTGTCTGTCCCTGCGTGTGTGTCTCTGTCTGTCTGTCCCTGCATGTGTGTCTCTCTCTGTCTGTCCCTGCGTGTGTGTCTCTGTCTGTCTGTCCCTGCATGTGTGTCTCTGTCTGTCTGTCCCTGCGTGTGTGTCTGTCTGTCCCTGCATGTGTGTCTGTCTGTCCCTGCGTGTGTGTCTCTGTCTGTCTGTCCCTGCGTGTGTGTCTCTGTCTGTCTGTCCCTGCGTGTGTGTCTCTGTCTGTCTGTCCCTGCGTGTGTGTCTCTGTCTGTCTGTCCCTGCGTGTGTGTCTCTGTCTGTCCCTGCGTGTGTGTCTCTGTCTGTCTGTCCCTGCGTGTGTGTCTCTGTCTGTCTGTCCCTGCATGTGTGACTCTATCTGTCTGTCCCTGCGTTTGTGTCTCTGTCTGTCTGTCCCTGCATGTGTGTGTCTCTGTCTGTCTGTCCCTGCGTGTGTGTCTCTGTCTGTCCCTGCGTGTGTGTCTCTGTCTGTCTGTCCCTGCGTGTGTGTCTCTGTCTGTCCCTGCGTGTGTGTCTCTGTCTGTCCCTGCGTGTGTGTCTCTGTCTGTCCCAGCGTGTGTGTCTCTGTCTGTCCCTGCGTGTGTGTCTGTCTGTCCCTGCGTGTGTGTCTGTCTGTCCCTGCGTGTGTGTCTGTCTGTCCCTGCGTGTGTGTCTGTCTCTCTGTCCCTGCGTGTGTGTCTGTCTGTCCCTGTGTGTGTCTGTCTGTCCCTGCGTGTGTCTGTCTGTCCCTGCGTGTGTGTCTGTCTGTCCCTGCGTGTGTGTCTGTCTGTCCCTGCGTGTGTGTCTGTCTCTGAGTGTGTCTCTGTCTGTCTGTCTCTGAGTGTGTCTCTGTCTGTCTGTCCCTGCGTGTGTGTCTCTGTCTGTCCCCAGTGTGTGTCTGTCTGTCTGTCCCTGCGTTTGTGTCTGTCTGTCTGTCCCTGCGTGTGTGTCTGTCTGTCCCTGCGTGTGTGTATGTCTGTCCCTGCGTGTGTGTCTGTCTGTCTCTGAGTGTGTCTCTGTCTGTCTCTGAGTGTGTCTCTGTCTGTCTCTGAGTGTGTCTCTGTCTGTCTGTCCCTGCGTGTGTCTCTGTATGTCTGTCCCTGCGTGTGTCTCTGTCTGTCTGTCCCTGCATGTGTCTCTGTCTGTCTCTGAGTGTGTGTCTGTCTGTCCCTGCGTGTGTGTCTGTCTGTCTGTCCCTGCGTGTGTGTCTGTCTGTCTGTCCCTGCGTGTGTGTCTGTCCGTCTGTCCCTGCGTGTGTGTCTGTCTGTCCCTGCGTGTGTGTCTGTCTGTCCCTGCGTGTGTGTCTGTCTGTCCCTGTGTGTGTGTCTGTCTGTCCCTGCGTGTGTGTCTGTCTGTCTCTGAGTGTGTGTCTGTCTGTCTCTGAGTGTGTCTCTGTCTGTCCCTGCGTGTGTGTCTGTCTGTCTGTCCCTGCGTGTGTCTCTGTCTGTCTGTCCCTGCGTGTGTCTCTGTCTGTCTGTCCCTGCCTGTCTGTCCCTGCGTGTGTCTCTGTCTGTTTGTCCCTGGGTGTCTGTCTGTCTGTCTGTCCCTGGGTGTCTGTCTGTCCCTGCGTGTGTGTCTGTCTGTCTGTCCCTGCGTGTGTGTCTGTCTGTCTGTCCCTGCGTGTGTCTCTGTCTGTCTGTCCCTGCGTGTGTCTCTGTCTGTCTGTCCCTGCGTGTGTCTCTGTCTGTCTGTCCCTGCGTGTGTCTCTGTCTGTTTGTCCCTGGGTGTCTGTCTGTCTGTCTGTCCCTGTGTGTCTGTCTGTCCCTGCGTGTGTGTCTGTCTGTCCCTGCGTGTGTGTCTGTCTGTCCCTGCGTGTGTGTCTGTCTGTCCCTGCGTGTGTGTCTGTCTGTCTCTGAGTGTGTGTCTGTCTGTCTCTGAGTGTGTCTCTGTCTGTCCCTGCGTGTGTCTCTGTCTGTCTGTCCCTGCGTGTGTCTCTGTCTGTCTGTCCCTGCGTGTGTCTCTGTCTGTCTGTCCCTGCGTGTGTCTCTGTCTGTCTGTCCCTGCGTGTGTCTCTGTCTGTTTGTCCCTGGGTGTCTGTCTGTCTGTCTGTCCCTGGGTGTCTGTCTGTCCCTGGGTGTCTGTCTGTCACTGGGTGTCCCTGCGTGTGTGTGTGCCTGTCTGTCTGTCCCTGCGTGTGTGTCTGTCTGACTTGCAAACTAGCTAATTTACTCACCTCACTGGCGCTGACATAATTGAAGAGAAGCGCCGTAATCTCACGCAGACGCACTGCGCAAGATTACGTCAGCCGCAAGCGAGGTGAATAAATTAACTAGGAGGCGGCACTGGGCTCCGGAGCGAAATGCGATTCTGAAGAAAAAAAGGTCTTTGCTTTATTATACCACTATTAATTCTGAGTGTTGGGGGTCACTTATGGGGGATCAGTGTGGATGGCACTTATAGGGGATCAGTGTGGATGGCACTTAGGGGGGGATCGGTCTGTGGATGACATATATATAGCATAAGATGCTATATATGTGTCATCCACAGATCCCCCCCCCCACAACAGTGCCATCCACAGATCCCCCACAACAGTGCCATCCACAGATCCCCCACAACAGTGCCATCCACAGATCCCCCCACAACAGTGCCATCCACAGATCCCCCACAACAGTGCCATCCACAGATTCCCCCACAACAGTGCCATCCACAGATTCCCCCACAACAGTGCCATCCACAGATCCCCCCAAAACAGTGCCATCCACAGATCCCCCCAAAACAGTGCCATCAACAGACCCCCCAAAACAGTGCCGTCGACAGATCCCCACCCAAAACAGTGCCGTCGACAGATCCCGCCCAAAACAGTGCCATCCACAGGCCACCATTAGTTCAAATCCCACCAAATGCTCACCTTATGGTTAAAAATAATTTTTTTCTTATTTTTCTCCTCAAAAACCTAGGTGCGTCTTTTTATGCTTTTCTATCTTGAAATAAACTAAACCTTTAATGTCATGAAATTTAAGTTTAATTTATATTAATTCACGCCCCATCCATCTACTCTCGGCCCAGCCACCGAGTCCAAAGCCTTTATTTAATTGACCAGTTTTCTGTTGTTCACAAAAATGTAATATTTTCAATATGTTCCTGTTATGGCACTTCTAATATACATTTAAGTTTTTCCATCACGTCGCCCCCTCCCCTTTATTACATTCTCAGAAACAGGCAGAGCATGGATATCAATAAAATTCTTGCGGACGCCCATGCACAGAGACTGGATTTAAAGAAAGGGTACCTCCAGCTGATGCTGGGGAGCGAGCTGGCCGGAATCAGCGACACAAGTACGGGGGTTCAATAATAGAGGGCTGTCTGGGGGCAAAATGAACTTGTGTGGGGGCAAATTACTTAGTGGGAGGTCAGTGTGGGGGCAAACTACATGGAGGGCCGTGTGGGGCAAAATTACTTAGTGTGGGGGCAAATTACATACATTACTGTCTGGGGGTAAAATTAACTTGTGGGGGAGGGGCAAATTACTCAGTGGGGGTAAGTGTGGTGGGCAAACTACATAATGGAGGGACATGTGGGGGCAAAATTATTTAGTGTGGGGGCAACTTGCATAATGCAGGGCTGTCTGGGGCAAAATTAACTTGTGAGGGGGGGAAAATTAGTCAGTGGGGGGCCAGTGTGGTGGGCAAACTACATAATGGAGGGCTGTCTGGGGCCAAAATTAACTTGGGGGGGGGGCAAATTACTCAGTGGGGGGCAGTGTGGCGGGCGAACTACATAGTGGAGGGCCGTGTGGGAGACGTCCTTGGATGTAAGAGGTATGGGCGCGATATATGGATGGGGCTGTGTGTGGGTGTAGCTTGAAGGTGGACGGGGACACAGGGGCCCCATGATCTCCTAATTCTGGGGGAAGTGCCCCTCCAAAGACCAGGCTCTGGATCCGCCACTGGGGCAGTGTCGGGGCGGCGGGGGGGGGGGGTTGCCCAGGCCTTGAGCTGTGTAAGGGGCCCCAAAATTTCTGATGGCAGCCCTGCCAGCGCTGGTTTAAATGTAGGACAGCTTCCTAGTTGAAGAAAAGCAGTTTTGCCATTTTTTGATGTTTTCCAGGTTGAATAATATTATAATTTTATTGTATAGGTCCTTACAGATGAGGCGATACTAATTAAGTATAGATATTACATTGTTTTTAAGGGCATTTATAAGCAAAAAAGGTGACTTGAGTTTCTTAATTTCTTTCAAAACATTTTTTTAAAATTTTTGTCTGATACTTCTGTTTGGGTGTCGGAGGCACATACTACCTCTGCATTCCCCTGATGAAGCGATATCAAGCGAAATGCGCATCAGGATTAAAGGGATTCTGTCACCTCTGATAACACAAATGCAGCTTTTAAACCGGTCATGCTCCACAGATTACCTTGAATCGGCTTTGCTTTTCTATACTGTAATCTGTCCAGTAGTTTTGCTGAAAAACGACTTTTATAATTATGCTAATTAATCCTGAAGGTGCCCAGAGGGGCGTTCTCTTCCACTTTGTGTGCCCAGTAACGCCCCCCTGCAGTGCCCAAAACCGGCTCCTTACTCAGTAAAACACGCCTTCCTCCTGAATCCCAAACCGCCCACAGCGTCTCATCCCTCTCCTCCCCCTCCCTGACGGCCGAGCGAAGTCTCGCACAGACGCAGTACCCACTGAGGGCTGCGCCAGTGCGATGAGTAGGAGACTGAGGGCAGGAGCTTAATCGTCGTCACTGGGCATGCGCCAAGCCCAGTGACGTCCGATGCTCGCTCTTCCCTCAGTCTCCAGCACATCGCACTGGCGCAGCGTCTGCGCAGCTTTATGGAGGAATAATATGTAATGCACTTTGCACTTTATAATTGATTGCTGCTATAATGTGATGCCTGACTGGTTGCCTACTATTTGGTATATATTATGTAATATATGTATGCACAGCATACAGATGTCCCTCCTTACCCCAGGCCTTTGAACGTAAGCGCAAATACCAGCCACCCACCCACAGGCCATAGCACTAAATGCAGACTTTTCATAATTTCTGGCCCTGGAAATGTTGCCATTTAGGCCTGTGGACATGGAGGCTTTCCTCAGCCTCATGGCGGCGGCCGTCCTTCTTTACTCAGTCCCCAGCCACCACTATTTTTTTCTGTGTGCCGTCCCCGCATTACACCGGCAATTGTGTCACGTAACATCACCCGTGCCCTGACCAACACAGTTATTGTGAAGGTCCACTTAACGACGGACACATTGACAAGTTCTTTTGGCCAGGGACGATACATCCTTGTGGAGGCAGGTAGAGAGTCGTACCCTGAGATGGCACAGGTGCACCGACACCAAGGATTGCAGGCCCTACGTCGATCAGGGTTTCAGCTAGCACCCACGTCAGTGGCTGAAATCCCCCCTTCCCCTCCTCTGCAACATCAGAATTCTCATCTTGCAGCAATAGTGTCATGCCGGGAAGGGTACAAGATACAATAGACACACAAGAAACAACAAACGTCTAGGCCAAAGCTGAGGATAATGGTCACCTCCTGACAAGATCCTATCAGCTGACCCTAGACTGCTGTGCACACGTTTAGACCCCGAAGGTGGGAATAAACGTGATCCCGTGCCAAGACTGAATTAACCCTATAGTCCCTGAGATAGTGGACAAGGGGGAAAAGGCAGCCTGCTTCCTCTAATCTTTCAGGAAGCAGGTGTCTAAGTAACAGCCTAGACAGTTCACAAATGGAAACCAAAAACACACTTATCTTTGAAGCAGAGCAGAAACAGCAATCCACCTTTCCTCAGAGTGAGAAAGAAGCTATAATCCGCAAGGGACACTGGGTAGGTGCTTGATTTAAACTCACACAAATGACCCCACCCAGTGCACCTGAAGGGAGGCAGGTACAGCTCACTCCAAATAAACAGAAAACTACACACGTGCTGCCAACCTTACAGATCTCACCAGAGCAGGGCATGACAGTACCCCCCTTCTACGGGTGACCTCCGGACACCCAGGTCCAACTTTATCTGGGTGGGACCTGTGAAAGGCCCTCACCAGTCGGCTGGCATTAACATCCACAGCCGGGACCACGTCTTCTTCTCGGGACCGTATCCCCTCCAGTGTACCAAGTACTGAATGAACCACGAAGAACACACGAGTCAAGAACCCTAGAGATCTCAAACTCAAAGTTACCATCAACCAGAACAGGGGGAGGAGGCAATGGCGATGTTTCCACTGGTCTCACATATTTCTTAAGTAAAGATCTATGAAACACATCATGGATCCTCCAGATCTGCAGAAGAGCCAAACGAAACGCAACTGGATTGACAACCGCAGATATTTTGAAAGGTCCAATAAATCTTGGACCCAGTTTCCAAGATGGTACTCTTAGTTTTATATTTTTTGTAGATAACCACACCAGATCACCCACACACAGGTCCGGACCAGTCACACGTCTCCTGTCAGCCATTCGCTTATACCTCTCATCCATCTTCTCCAAATTGCCCTGGATCCCCTGCCAGATAGAAGACAAGGCAGAAGAGAATCTCTCCTACTCTGGCATTCCAGAGGAACCAGTCCCAGAAAAGGTACCAAACTGAGGATGAAAATCATATGCGCCAAAAAATGGCGACTTACCCGTGGCCTCCTGCTTACAGTTATTCAAGGCAAACTCTGCTAGAGATAGGAATGAGGACCAGTCCTGCTGGTTCTTAGCCACAAAACGCCTCAAGTAGCTCTCTCTGCCCATTCAACTGTGGATGAAAAGCCGAAGAGAACAAAAGTTGAATGCCAAGACGAGAGCAGAACGCCCTCCAAAACCTGGAAACAAGCTGAGTACCCCTATCAGAAACCACATCCGAGGGAATACCATGTAATTTCACGATGTTATCAACAAAAACCTGAGCAAGAGTCTTAGCATTGGGCAAACTAGCTAACGATACAAAGTGAGCCATCAAAAACGGTCCACAACCACCAAAATCACAGTTTTCCCGGAGGAACTTGGCGGATCAGTAATAAAATCCATAGACAAGTGCGTCCAAGGACGAGAAGGGATAGACAAAGGAAGAAGTGAACCAGAAGGTCTAGTGTGAGCAACCTTTGACCGTGCACAGGTCTCACAAGCTGCCACGTAATCCTCAATACTCTTACATAACCCAGGCCACCAGAACCTCTGAGAAATAAGATCAAACCTGGACTTGCCACCAGGGTGTCCAGCAAGGACGGTATCGTGATGTTCCTTGAATACTTTGTATCGCAGTCTAGAAGGAACAAACAACCTCCCTGGGGGACAAGAATCAGGAGCCGCCTCTTGGGCTTCCAACACCTCCAACTCGGGGTACAGAGCGGAGACAACCACCCCATCAGCCAAAATCAGAGCAGGATCCTCCGAATCACTTCCCCTGGGAAAACTACGAGACAAAGCATCTGCCTTGACGTTTTTAATCCCCGGGCGAAAAGTAACCACAAAATCTAGTAAAGAACAGTGACCATCTAGCCTGTCTAGGATTTAGGCGCTTGGCAGACTGAAAATAAGCCAAATTCTTATGATCAGAATATACAGTAATGGGATGATATGCCCCCTCCAACCAGTGACGCCATTCCTCAAAGGCCAATTTGATGGCCAGTAATTCCCTATCTCCTACATCATAATTCCTCTCAGAGACCAAGAGTTTCTTGGAAAAGAAGGCGCAAGGACGCCACTTGCCAGGCGATGGACCCTGTGACAGCAGTGCTCCAACCCCCACCTCTGATGCATCAACCTTCACCACAAATGGTTGAGACACATCAGGCTGCATGAGAATGGGAGCAGACGCGAAACACTCCTTAATAGCTGAAAAGGCCTGCAATGCCTCATCTCACCAGACAGAGCAGTCGGCGCTCTTCCTAGTCATATCGGTCAGCGGTTTTACAATGGTAGAGTAGTTCAAAATGAATTTTCTATGATAATTGGTAAACCCCAAAAACTGCATCAAAGCTTTCTGATTCTCTGGTTGGTCCCATTGCAGAACCGCCCGGACCTTTTCGGGGTCCATCCGAAAACCAGAACCAGAAAGCAGGTATCCCAAAAAACTGAAGCTCCAGGACAGAAAACACACATTTCTCCAATTTAACATATAATTTGTTCTCCCGAAGGATCGTCAAAAACTGTCTCACGTGATCCTGATGGGTCTTCAGATCAGGGGAGTAAATTAATATGTCATCCAAGTAAACTACAATGAACCTTCCCACCAAATGATGAAAAATGTCATTGACAAATCACTGAAACACCGCTGGCGCGTTCGTTAACCCAAAAGGCATACCCAAATTTTCGAAATGACCCTCGTGCGTGTTGAAGGCTGTTTTTTACTCATTCCCCTCCTTGTTTTTGATCAGATTGTAGGCCCCTCTTAAATCTAACTTGGAGAAAATCTTGGCTCCAACAATTTGATCAAAAAGGTCAGAAATCAAAAGAAGGGGATACGGATCACGGACCGTAATGAGATTTAATTCTCGAAAATCCAAGCAAGGTCTAAGCGATCCATCCTTTTTCTTTACAAAGAAAAAACCAACTGCGACCGGAGTCTTTGAGGGCCTAATATGACCCTTTGCCAAACTATCGGCTATGTACTTCCACATGACCTCTCTTTCGGGTTGAGAAAGATTGTACAGCCGAGACTTTGGCAACTTGGCCCCTGGGATGAGAATAACAGGACAATCACATTCACGAAGAGGAGGCAACTCCTGAGCCCCACCCTCCAAAAAGACATCTGCAAAATCTGAGAGATACTGAGGTAAAATCGTAGATGAAACCCCTGCGATAGATGCACTAAAGCAATTGTCTGAACAAAATTCACTCCAACCAATGATCTGTCTTGCCTGCCAATCAATAGTAGGGTTATGTTTAATCAACCACGGCAAACCAAGGACCATAGGAGCAGGCAAGTTTTTCACAATAAAACACAAAATTATTTCAACATGGCAATCACCCACCCATAGCCGAATACCATGAACAATATGACTGAGACTCTTCTGAGAAAGAGGGGAAGAATAAATTGCAAACACCGGAATCTCTCTCTCCAAAGTGCACGTACTTAGGCCCAGATTTTGAAGAAACAGAAAATCAAGGTTTACTCCAGCACCACAGTCAATAAACACTTCAAACTTTAATTTTCCTGATTTTAGCGCCACCATAGCTGGAAGAAGAAAACGGGTATTGCAGGAAGATTGCATTCCGGCTTGCTCCGGCACCCCATTCACACTACCAAGAGTCAGGGATGTTTCTTTTTTACGTAAACCTCTTTGTGGACCATTCTCATCAACTTGCGGTTTCAGCAAAGGACAAGCATAAATAAAATGACCATTTGCTCCACAGTAAAAACATAACCTATTCAACCTCCTTAAGTTCCTATTACCTGAACGAAAGGACACCTGACCCAGCTGCATGGGTTCCTCCCCCATCCCAGAATTACATGTCATATTAACCTGGGGAACCGGTGAGACAAAACCACTGTCAGAAGGAATCCCTCGCACTGAAGGGGCCTTATTCCTCTCTCTAATGCGTCTATCTAAGCGCACTGCCAAAGACATAGCATTTTCCAACGTATCCGGATACTCATGAAAAGCAAGGGCATCTTTCAATCTCTCTCATAACCCCTGACAAAACTGACTATGCAGCGCTGGGTCATTCCACTCAGTCTCCGTAGTCCATCTCCGAAAATCGGCGCAGTACACCTCTACAGTATGTTCTCCTTGAATTAAATTATGCAACCTAGATTCCGCCACCGAGACTCGATCTGGGTCATCATAAATCAATCCTGGGCCTTAAAAAATTCATCCACCGACCGAAGTGCCAGAGAACCGGTCGGCAGCGAAAAGGCCCAGGATTAAGCGTCCCCTTTAAGCAAGGAAATAATTATCCCCACTCTCTGACTCTCATTGCCAGACGAAGACGGCTGCAACCGAAAGTACAGCCTGCATGACTCTCTAAAGCGAATAAAGTCACCCATACCCCCTAAAAATCTATAAGGAAGAGCGACTCTAGGCTCCCCATAAATTTGACCTCCTCCAATAGCACCTGATGCCAGAGCATTCTGACAACGTGTGACAGAATTACGCGGATCATCAACCTCCAGGGATAATCCCTGCATGCGATCCACTAATGCATCAACTGACTCCATTTCCTAGCAGCAGAGAAATGGCAGTCTAGGAATTATTATGACGGGCGGGTTATAATGTCACACCGGGAAGGGTACAAGATACAATAGACACACAAGAAACAACAAACAAGCATCTAGGCCAAAGCTGGGGATAATGGTCACCTCCTGACAAGATCCTATCAGCTGACCCTAGACTGTTGTGCACACGTTTAGACCCTAAAGGTCCCCGAGATAGTGGACAAGGTGGGAAAAGGGCAGCCTGCTTCCTCTAATCAATCAGGAAGCAGGTGTCTAAGTAACAGCCTAGACAGTTCACAAATGTAAACCAAAAACACACTTATCTTTGAAGCAGAGCAGAAACAGCAATTAACCTTTCCTCAGAGTGAGAAAGAAGCTATAACCCACAAGGGACACTGGGTAGGTGCTTGATTTAAACTCACACAAATGACCCCACCTAGTGCACCTGAAGGGAGGCAGGTACAGCTCACTCCAAGTAAACAGAAAACTACACACATGCTGCCAACCTGACAGACCTCCGCACCTCACCAGAGCAGGGCATGACAAGCAGTCAACCATCAGTCAGTAGCTGGAAGCAGTGTAGCACGGCAATGGGGAAGCGGCAACAAGCCGTGCTGAAACTCATTTGCTGGGGTGACAAACAGAGCTGTGGCAGGGTATAAGTTGTTGGCAGCTTTGTAGCTCGGCAACCTGACACACATGGCAATCATACAGCATATATGTACAATGCACAACAAAGATCCCAAACTTATACATTATTATATATAAAAACATAACACACGAGAGTGGAGGTAAACTAATGGCATGGCCTGTTAAAGAACTCATAAATAACCAAGTAACCATAACATATTTTACAGCGTAGTCATAAACTCAAACTCAAACAATAACAACTCAAACACTGGAACATAACAGGGCTAGTCCTCAGGCAAGCATGGCCCTCACATGGCAGAATGACAACTCTGTCCAGTGACCACAGGAAACTGTTGGGAAATTGTCCCTCAGAAACCTGTCCTAATAATATAATCGGAATCACTGGGCAGAAAACAACCTCTGCCCAGGAAAGAAGGCAAACTTTTAAATGGGACAAATGCTGATATGGCCTTGTGGATCCCTCCTTAATGTCTGCGATCCGGCCATACCATGCCAAACCCACGTGTTCCCAACTTTCTCCAAACCTACCACAATTTGCCTGAGCTACTGGTGAGGGTGCACCATGCGTGTGCTCATTATCATAAAGTCATCTACAGCTGCCGACGGTCTCCCTCACCTTTTCTCTACCCCTTTTCACTTCTACCTGGCTACACCCCCCCCCCCCCCGTACCATGCACACAGCTCCACCCCTCCTCTCTCAGCCTACCCCTACCGCTGTTCTCCTAGTCCGGCCTTACTGAGGCAGAGTTGGCTGGCATGAAAAACACATTCCTAATAAATGTCTAGACTAGAGATGAGCGAACACCTGGATGTTCGGGTTCGAGAAGTTCGGCCGAACTTCCCGAAAATCTTCGGGTTCGGGATCCAAACTTGACCCGAACTTTATCCCGAACCTGAACCGCATTGGAGTCAATGGGGACCCGAACTTTTAGGCACTAAAAAGGCTGTAAAATAGTCCAGGAAAGGGCTGGAGGGCTGCAAAAGGCAGAAAAATGTAGGTAAATGCCCTGCAAACAAATGTGGATAGGGAAATGAATTAAAATAAAATAAAATAAATAAAAATTAACCAATATCAATTGGAGAGAGGTCCCATAGCAGAGAATCATGTGTCATATCACCCACCACTGGAGAATGCCACTTTCAGTTATTTAGGCCCCAGCACCCAGACAGAGGAGAGAGGTCCCACAG
Source organism: Bufotes viridis (assembly GCA_033119425.1). Taxonomy (NCBI): domain Eukaryota; kingdom Metazoa; phylum Chordata; class Amphibia; order Anura; family Bufonidae; genus Bufotes; species Bufotes viridis. The sequence goes on from CM065595.1 coordinate 56,311,406, forward strand.
CAAGGAATAAGGCGTCATATCACCCACCACTGGAGAAGGCCACTTTCAGTTATTTAGGCCCCAGCACCCAGACAGAGGAGAGAGGTCCCACAGCAAGGAATAAGGCGTCATATCACCCACCACTGGAGAAGGCTCACCACTGCCTCTTCCTCTGAACTATGAAAGTCAGTGGCACGACCTTTATTCCATGTGGGGTCTAGGACCTCATCGTCCCCTGCATCGTCTTCCACACAGTCTTCCACATTGCAGAAAGACGGAGCAGTTGGCACCTGTGTTTCGTCATCATCAGCAGAGACGTGCGGACTCCGATGAGGTGGTATTCCCATGTCCTCATCATCAGGAAACATCAGTGGTTGTGCATCAGTGCATTCTATGTCTTCCACCACTGGGGAAGGGCTAGGTGGATTCCCTTGGGAAACCTTGCCAGCAGGGTCTTAAAACAGCATAAGAGACTGCTGCATAACTTGAGGCTCAGACAGTTTCCCTGATATGCATGGGGGTGATGTGACAGACTGATGGGCTTGGTATTTAGGCACCACCTGTGCGCTTTCTGCAGAAGAGTGCGTGGGAGATAATGTTGTAAACGTGCTGGATCCACTGTCAGCCACCCAATTGACTAGCACCTGTACCTGCTCAGGCCTTACCATCCTTAGAACGGCATTGGGCCCCACCAAATATCGCTGTAAATTCTGGCGGGTACTGGAACCTGAGGTAGTTGGTTCACTAGGACGTGTGGCTGTGGCAGAATGGCCACGTCCTCTCCCAGCACCAGAGGGTCCACTAACACCACCACGACCGCGTCCGCTTCCCTTACTAGATGTTTTCCTCATTGTTACCGTTCACAAAGCACCACAATAAGAAAAAAAATATTTGGCCCAATGTATTGATTTCAAATTCAGGCCTTTTTTTTACAGGCACCTAACACTATCTGCCTACTTATTTATGTAGTGTATTACACTAATCCAGGCACAGCAGTAACCACTGATTTAGGGGAATATCTATTGTAGGCCTAGTATTTAGGCCCTGGATGAAAGGTATCCTTTTATGGACAGATTTACACATGGAGATGCACAGTAGCGTGTGAAAAAATATGTTGGATTATGCCTTCAGCAATTGTATTTTAACACTTTGTGTAATATACCCTTTAATGGACAGAAATACAATGGGAGATGCACGGTAGCGTGTGAAGTTATTGAGGATGACCATCTCAGCACTTGTATATACACCTTGAGTGTAATATACTCTTTTACGGACAGATTAACACTTGGCCTACAACAGCTGGAACACCAGATTCAGGGTATTGCTATTTTGGCAAGTGAATTTCACCCCAGAACAAAATATATGTTTTGGCGGACACTATTATACTTTGTCAGCCAGTGCTGGGACACCAGATTCAGGGTATTGCTATTTTGGCTATTGAATTTCACCACAGAAAATAATCTATCCTTTGCCAGACAGCAGACAGTATTACACTTGGCTAGCCAAAGCTGGAACACCAGATTTAGGGGATTGGTATTTTGGCAATTGCATTTAACCCCTTAATAAAATATAGAAATTGCTATCCTGAGTTTCTAGGGGTGACAATTAGCACAGCCAAGCCCCTGATGTAGGATATAGCAAAAATGTAGGATATAGCAACAAAAAAAAAAAATAGTATTGATGGACTTGGTGGCAGCTTGTTCTGGTGCACCACAAGTCACAAAATGGCCACTGATCATCCCAGAAAAAAAGTGACAGAAAAACGCTCTGTGCAGCCTAAATACCAGTGAGCAAGTAACTAGCAGAAGTTAAATCATTCACAGCTGTAGATCGATCACTTCATTAGGTGCTTTTGCTGACTTTTCCCTGCCTAATCTCGCCCTCACAGAAGCTGCGTCCTCTCCCTACACTAATCAGAGCAGTGTGACGTGCGGAGCTACGTGACTCCAGCTTAAATAGAGGCTGGGTCACATGCTGCACTTGGCCAATCAAAGACATGCCATTAGTAGGTATGGCTGTGATGGCTTCTTAGGGCAAGAAGTAAAACGCTAGCTGATTGGCTGCTGTGCAGCCCTTCAGAAAGCGGGAAGAAATCGCCGAACAACGGACCCCGAACCCAAACTTTTTTGAAAATATTCGGGTCCGTGTCTCGAACACTCCAAAATTCGGTACAAACCCAAACTATGCTCGAACTGTTCGCTCAACACTAGTCTAGACGTCAAAAAACTCAATAACCTCTTTAAGATATAGCACTAGGAAATCAATGATAAAATGGGTGAGTGTTCCTATTATCTAGTAATAATATGATATGGTTAGTTCTCTCCTTTTATTGATGCAGTTTTAATTTCTTTCACAGTAGTTGCTCTCATTATTGTGCAGCTTGCTTACAATCCAAACAAGCATTTCTCATGGAAATAGATGGCTGCTCTGCAGTCTATTAGCTGTAATTGTTAACTGACTATTTCATGATTTTAATGAGAACTTATTAGGAGTGAATCTTTGAAACTGATGATTGTGATTTACTGAAGAAATGTTGCCAGGCGGCCTACTACTGCTCTTGAGAAAACCAGAAATCGTTTCTCTTGAGAAGCTTCTCAGTAGAAGTTTATGTTAAAAATATTCCAGCGTTTATGGTTAGATTTAGTGACAATTTCTACAAACATTCATATTTGTTTTACTGTATTTTCTGTTAAAGGTGTTATAGTAGTAATACATTAATACCTAATACAATCCATAAAATATACAGTAGATAAAAAATACTGCAGTATCTGAACAACTTCAAATTCTCTTCAAATAGATATACAGAAAAATACCTTATGCAGTGCACAGAATTTTCTTCAGAGATTTTAACTCACTACATATGACATATATCAATAACTTTTATAACTTGAAATAACATGCAGGAAACTGTAGAGCTTATCAAATAAATAGCTGGTTGTGAATCCTTAATATCCTCAGGGTAAATCCAAAGTAGAATGAGATATTAGCATGCCATTCACTGAACACTTTTTAGGACTGAACTGATCTTGAGATGTAAACATTTACATAAAACAGGACTTTTAAGACTGAAATTGAAATAAAAAAAACGATTCTTGAAAAAATCCTACATAAAACCAAATAAAATCCACCAGTGTACTGTATGACACTAAAAAGATTGATTTCCATGATATCAAAACGTACGTATTAAAAAATTTGAAAAGTACTGAGATGTTATGTACTTGTAGAACAATATGTATGTTTAGTATGGAAGTTTCCTTTGGGACCTCGGAGGGTTTGGCTGATATATATTTTGTTGCATGTATTTATATGGCTTAGGCCTCTTTCACACTTGCGTTCTGAGGATCCGTCAGAACGCAAGTCACCTGAAAGCATTAGAAGACTGATCAGGATTCTGATCAGTCTTCGAAATGCTTTCAGGTTACTATGGCAGCCAGGACGCTATTAAAGTCCTGGTTGCCATAGTAGTAGTGGGGAGCGGTATACTTACAGTCCATGCGGCTCCCGGGGCACTCCAGAATGACGTCAGAGCGCCCCATGCGCATGGATCACGTGATCCATGCGATCACGTGATCCATGCGTGTAGGGCGCCCTGATGTCACTCTGAAGCGCCCCGGGAGCCGCACGGATGGTAAGTATACTGCTCCCCCGCTCCCCACTACACTTTACCATGGCAACCAGGACTTTAGCGTTCTGGCTGCCATGGTAACCATTGAGAAAAAGCTAAACGTCGGATCCGGTGATGCGCTGAAACGACGTTTAGCTTAAGGCCGGATCCGGATTAATGCCTTTCAATGGGCATTAATTCCGGATCCGGCCTTGCGGCAAGTGTTCAGGATTTTTGGCCGGAGCAAAAAGCGCAGCTTGCCAAACAACGTTCCAGTCCTAAACTGAAGACATCCTGATGAATCCTGAACGGATTTCTCTCCATTCAGAATGCATTGGGATAATCCTGATCAGGATTTTTCCGACATAGAGACCCGACGACGGATCTCTATGCCGGAAAACAAAAACGCTAGTGTGAAAGAGCCCTTACATGGAAACGTTTAGAAGTAGTGTTGAGTGAATTGAAGTTGAACGAATTGACTTTATTCCAAATTTCCAGGTTCTTTGTGGTAATGAATCAATTTTACCTAAAATGGCGGTAAAAAAAACCCACATACTTACCCCATCTATTTGCTCACGGAAAGGTCCTCCTGGCCATTTTGATTAAAGAAAACGCGTCAAATTTTGTGTGCATTCTCTCCAGCGTGATGATGTCATCATGTCAGCGCGCATGAGATTTAGAGCATTTTCTTCAATCAAGATGGCTGCAACAGACAAGCAAATGGATGAGGTAATCTTGTATTTTTTTCAACCCCTGATTAAACCCCGGAAAGCCTCAATGTGATTGTCAGAGGCTGCGATCAGCGTTGAACACTGCATCTGAGGGGCCCCATGATTGGGGGGGGGGGGGGCCAGCGATCGCTGCTCCCCATCATTTTACCTACTAGATATAATGGAATGTGATTCGTGACAAAGTAATTCCTAACTAATCAAATTTCTTAAAAGTAATATCTAAATATTAAAAACTGCAAGCTATTGAGGAGGAATGGTGTGTAACCGATTACAATCTACACATGAGTGCTGACAATCTATTCACCTAGAGGATGTTACACAGTGGTAATGATCGGCAGTGGTCTATAAAGATACTGAACTGACAGTATACCGATATATGTACGTATACCAGGGGCATAGCAAGGGGGGGGGGGGCAGGCGGGACATATGTCCTGGGCACAGACAATCTGCTGACAGCCTCTAGCAAGCAATCTGTCAGCAAGGACAGGGCTGCACTCAGTGCATTGCCATAGTGACATTAGTGACTCTGAGACGCAGCCCTGGAAGGCCGGGCATTAAACGTCAGGAGAAGAGCGCCATGGGAAAAGTTTGCAATGCTATTGGACGGTGCTAGCATTGATGTGGTACAGTAATTGTCATTTATGGGGTCGCTGTGCTGCCATTTATAGTTACAGTGGTTGACATTTATGGGGTCACAAAGGTGGGTATATCTACTGTGACAGGCACAAAGGTGAGCATAGTTACTGTGAAGCGGCACAAAAGTGAGCATAACTACTGTGAAGGGGCACAAAGATGGGCATAACTACTGTGAAGGGGCATAAAGATGGGCATAACTACTGTGACAGGCACAAAGATGGACATGACTACAGTGAGGGGCCACAAGGAGGACATAACTACTGTGGGGGGGGGGCACACTGTAGGCATTTATATTGTGAAGGAGGCACAATGTTGACATACTGTGAGGGGGCACAATGTGATCATTAGTACTGTGTGGTAGCACTAAGGGCAAATACCTGTTATACATTGGGAATCGGGATGGCTCGGTCTTACAGGGACAGCAAAGCGCCCCCTGCTGGGGATTTCACAGGGGCAGTTACCATCCCTTCCTTATTCCTTATTATTCTTTTTTCTCTTTCACCACCGACCTTGTTCCAGACCCAGAGAACATCACACTGATGACAGTGACAACCTGGATGAGGTATGATCAGTTGGGTCTTTTGTTTATTGCAAGATGTATTGGTACCACCGTGTACCCTATAAGAGATTTTATTAGGTGGGACTGGGGGAGTATAGTTATGAATTGGGTGGAGTTAAGGGAGTGACTTAGAGTAAAAAAAAAATTGCCGCAGAGCACTACGCGCGCTGCTTACCTGCCCCCTCTTTACATAAATTTGAGTCGAGGTGTGTGTTTGTGGGGGGTCTTAATCCTAGTCCCAGCTCTGCATATAAAAGCTATAGCAGTCACTGTTAAAATTGTACACAATGGAATTCTCTCCCAGATAATGATGTAGGGATGTCGGCAAGGATAGGAATCATGGCCCTCTTTGTACACTATCTTGTTAAAGTCCGTCTCAGTAGAATCTTGGCTGTAGTAGGTTATTCCTATGCTTGGCAATGCAGATTCCAAGTTTCCCAGTTCTTCCTCTCTCTACACGTACTTCATTTTCTATTAATCTTGCAGTAATTTACACAGACATCTGTTGGTCTCTGGAGCTTTCTGAGGGTGCATAAGGCACGGCTTCCACTCACTGAACTCTTTCCTAAGGTCTCATGCACATGAACATGTGCCGGCCGTGCCTGTATTGCATGCAGCGGGTCTGCAATATACAGACACCTGCCGTGTGCGCACGGTATCACAGATGCGGACCTATTCACTTGAATGGATCTGCAATCCGGAAGATCTGGAGTGGAGGCATAGAGAGAAGGCCACGGAAGCACTACGGAGCACTTCCATGGCATTTCAGTCCATGACTCCGCACTGCAAATAAATAGAACATGCTTTATTTTTTTGCGGTGCAGACGGATCGCGGACCCATTCAAGTTGAATGGGTCTGCATCCTTAAGTGCCAGCCACACAGGTGGTGCCGGTGCATTGGGGACCGCAATTTGCAGTCCCCAATGCACGGCATGGGCTGCACAGTAATTCTGAGCTTTGAAGTCAGGGAGGTGGTTCTGTCAGTGATTGGCAGGTCATAGAGGGCAGGTTGTCAATCCAAGATAGGACCGCCTCCTTGAATTTAAAGCTCAGAATGAGCAGAAATTTAAGTGAATGAAATACAAGTTATAGTGAAGATTTTCCCATAAAACTATATATCAATCTGCTCAGCTCCTTCTGCTCTATAACATGGTGCCTATAGTTCAAACACCATGTTCAATGTAAAAGACTCCCCTGAATATACAGCTCTGGAGCTTCAGTGATGGGATATTTCAATCCACAAGAAATCAAAAGGAAAACCTATAGCACTTGTAAGAGGGCGAAGGTGCCGTCATGGACGGAAGATACGTGTCACCGAGGTTCCTGGCCTCGGTGAGGTGAGAGCCGGGTTTTATGTGTCAGCAGCAGCTAGTGCTGCTTGACATTGATAGTTAGTTTGGCTGCAAAGCCAATCCGAGCCGGCTCTTACTGGGAGTAGGCAAAGAGTTGAGTGGGTGCCTACTCCCCACGGTCCAGGCCGGACTTTGCCGGGCTTTTTAAAGGCAGCCAAATCAGCAGGTGTGGCTGTGATTGTCCTGGAGCTGCTGCTAGTGCTGTGGAGCTCTCTGGGCTGGAAGGATGAGCCCAAGGAGGCGTGCAGTCGTCCTGGAAGCCTGAAGGTGGATTATCCTGCGGCTGGGCCGACCGCCAGGTGCGAACGCGGACCTAAACATCTCACAGGTGATTGAACCTGGTTTTGGACTCTTTGGTTTTGCCTTTTGTGTTTGCTGAGTGTGAATTAACACCAAGAGACTGTTTATCGTTTATTTTGTGCAAGTGTGAATAAAACACTGTTATTGCACTTTCTGGACTCCTTGTTTTGCCTCTGTACTGCACCCGCACCGCTATCTACCAGAGCGACTCCCCACATTTGGTGTCGGATGCGGGCATGCGCAGTGAGGCTGGCGTAAACGCCGAAGTTTTGTTTTTTCTAAAGTGAATGTCATATGTCAAGCCGGCAAAGTTTGAACACGTGAACCCTGACAAGATGGAGGCAGTTGTAAAGGCTCTCGTGGAGGCCAATTTACAGCAGCGGGAGGCCAACAAGCAGCAGCAGGAGACAAACCAGCTGCTGTTGCAACATGTAATGGCTTTGCAAGCGACTGGAGCCTCTCACCGTGCCCATGATGCCCGGAAAGTGGTCCGTGCAGCAATTCCCAAGATGACCCCCGAGGATGATGCTGAGACCTACCTGGCAGTCTTCGAAAAAGTGGCCGTGAGGGAGAAGCTGCCCCGTGACCAGTGGGCTGAGGTGGTCGCTCCGTTCCTGGCTTCCGGACCTCAGCAGGTGTTTTTCGACTTGTCGGACGACCAAGCGGCCGATTATGACACCGTGAAAGGAGAGATCCTCTCCAGACTGGGGGTGAACGTGCTGGTCCGCGCTCAAAGAGTCCACCAGTGGGACTTTAAAACGACTGAACCCGCCAGGCCGCAGTACTACGATCTGCTGCACAGGTTGCAAAAGTGGCTACAGCCCGATCTACTAAGTCCCACTGCCATGCTGGATCGACTGTTGGCGGACATCTTTTGGAGGGCCCTGCCTTATCCCCTCCAGCACTGGGTCGGCCAGGCGTCTCCGGTAAGTGCCCTGGAGATGGTCGACCTGGTGGAGCGTTACGAGGCCACCAGAAACCTGCAGGGGAGTCTTGCTGGGAAGGGGCCAGTCAAACCCCGGAGGCCTCCACCCCAGTTCCGACGACCGACGACAGAGAGACCTGCACGGAATGTATCCCCTGCGGATCCGCCTCCCGTGGTATGCTGGAGGTGTCAGGAGCCAGGCCACATCAGGGCCGACTGTCCGCATCAGGGTGAGCCGACGGATGTGAACTACGGGTATCGCCACTCCCTGTATGCACGGAAGCTGTGCGCAACTGGCACCCGTGAGGTGCAGGATAATAACCACCTGTGTCAGGTAGAGGTGGGAGATTCTCTGGCGGTGGCCCTGCTGGACTCCGGGAGTTTAGTCTCCTGGTAAGAGCTGCCCTAGTACGGCCTGCGGAGTATACCGGCCGTAAAATCGGGGTCCTATGTATCCACGGAGACTTAAAAGACTACCCCACTGCATTAGTGACTTTGTCCACAGCGGCTGGTAAGTGGACCCACGAGGTGGCTGTCGCTACCAAACTCCCACATGAACTGATACTTGGGAGGGACTTCCCAGGTTTCCCGGCGCTGTGGCCGGCTATAAAAGTGTCTGATGGGCCCGAGACAGGGGTAACCCTAGTAGAGTGGCCTGATACCACTGGAAGGCCAGAACCCTGGGAGCCCGAATCTGAAGGGCCAGCGGTAGGGGTGACCACTGCTCCAGCGGTAGAGGGGGAGACAACCCCACTGAGTGTAATGGTGGGAGACACGGAGGACTTGCCACCGGGACCTGAGTTGGCAGACCTCAATGTCTCCGGGGAAAATTTTGGGACCGCACAACACCGGGACCAAACCCTAACCAGGGCCTGGGAAAGTGTCGTAATGATTGAAGGTAAACCCCAGAAACCTGGGGCTGAATTAATGTTTCCACAATTTATTGTTCTTCAGGATATGTTGTATCGGGTGAACCAAATCCGAGGTGAGCCAGTTGAACAGTTGGTGGTGCCAACCGCATATCGCAAGCTTGTTATGGAGCTTGCCCACCAACATGTTCTTGGGGGACACATGGGGTGGCAGAAAACGCAGGACCGCGTACTACAGCGATTTTACTGGCCCGCTTTGTTTAAGGAAGTAGAGGAGTTCTGTAAGTCCTGTCCGACCTGTCAGGTAAATAGCCCCCAGCCGCATTACAGAAGTCCCCTGGTCCCTCTCCCAATAATTGAGGTCCCATTCGAGCGTATTGCCATGGATCTGGTCGGACCCGCATCGAAGTCTGCTAGGGGTCACCAACATATCCTGGTGATTCTGGACTATGCTACTCGATATCCAGAGGCGGTGCCTCTTCGACACACATCGGCTAGGCTCATTGCAAAGGAGTTAATGGAGATGTTTACCCGGGTGGGCCTACCTAAGGAGGTTCTGACGGACCAAGGGACCCTTTTATGTCTAAGATTATGAGGGAATTGTGTAAACTGTTGCATATAAAGCAATTACGGACGTCCGCTTACCATCCGCAAACGGACGGCCTTGTGGAAAGATTTAACCAAACTTTAAAAAATATGTTAAAAAGGGTGGTGTCCCGAGATGGGAAGGACTGGGATCTGCTTCTGCCCTATCTCATGTTTGCAGTGCGAGAAGTGCCCCAGGCCTCTACTGGGTTCTCACCCTTCGAACTGCTTTATGGCAGACACCCACGGGGCCTGTTGGACATCGCTAAGGAAGCATGGGAACAACAGCCCGTCCCCCACAAAAGCGTAATTGAATATGTTACCCAGATGCAGGAACGTATGGAGAGGGTGTTACCGCTGGTCCGGGAGCATATGGAGGCAGCAAAACAGGCCCAAAGTAGAGTCTATAATCGTCAGGCTCGGGTACGAGACTTTAATCCCGGAGACCGAGTTTTTGTTCTGGTACCCACCCTTGACAGCAAATTTCTAGCTAGGTGGCAGGGGCCCTATGAAGTGCTCGAGAAAGTGGGGGATGTAAATTACAAGGTGCACCAGCCAGGGCGGCAGAAGCCGGAGCAGGTGTATCATGTGAATTTGCTGAAGCCATGGAAGGATAGGGACTCGTCCAGCGATGACAGCCCCCGGCCAGGGCTTCTAGGTGAGAAGGATCCAGCCCCTCACCTCGAAGTCCGGGAAGCAGCAGCCACCGTAAAAATTTCAGATAGCCTATCCTCCAAACAGGTCCAGGAAGTTAAGGAGTTCATTAGTCGGAACACGGATGTGTTCTCGGACCTCCCTGGGCGCACATCCCTAATCCAGCATGACATTATCACTGAGCCTCAGGCCAAAGTCCGGTTAAAGCCGCACCGGGTACCCGAGGCTCGGCGACAAGCCATTGTGCAGAAAGTGCAGCTGATGCTCCAGTTAGGTGTCATCGAGGAGTCAAAAGTGATTGGGCCAGTCCGATAGTCTTAATACCTAAGCCGGACGGGACATTGAGGTTCTGTAACGATTTCCGCAAGCTGAATGAGGTGTCCAAGTTTGACGCATATCCCATGCCGAGGGTGGATGAGCTCATTGGAAAATTGGGCCAAGCCAGGTATTTTTCTGTCTTGGACCTCACCAAAGGGTACTGGCAGGTACCCTTAACGGAGGCTGCCAAGGAAATAACTGCTTTTATCACACCGGAGGGGTTGTATCAGTACAAGGTATTACCCCTTGGTCTACATGGCGCCCCCGCCACGTTTCAAAGGCTTATGGATATTGTGCTCCGTCCACATCGACGGTACGCCTCATCGTATCTGGATGTTATCGTTGTCCATAGCACCGACTGGGAGAGTCACCTACCGAAGGTACAGGCCGTAGTGGACTCCCTTAGGAAAGCTGGCTTAACTGCTAACCCAAAAAAGTGTGTGATAGGGTTAGAAGAGACCAAATACCTAGGGTATGTCATTGGGCGGGGGGTGGTCAAACATCAGGTAAACAAAATTGAGGCAATTAAGAATTGGCCCCGACCTGTCACTACGCGGCAAGTAAAATCATTCCTGGGCATGGTGGGATACTACATGAGGTTTATTCCCAACTTCGCTACAATTGCTGCTCCATTGACAAGCCTTTTAAAGGGACGCAGGTCAGTGTCGATCCAGTGTAATGAGCAGGCGGATAAGGCTTTCTCTGCTCTGAAGTCGGCCCTGTGTGGGTCCCCGGTTTTGGTGACGCCCGACTTCAAGAGAGAATTTGTGGTACAGACCGATGCCTCTGAAGTGGGCCTCGGGGCTGTACTCTCTCAGGAAATCAATGGGGAGGAGCATCCCGTGGTTTTCCTGAGTCGCAAACTCACCCCAGCCGAGACCAGGTACAGTATAGTGGAGAGAGAGTGCCTGGCCATCAAGTGGGCACTAGAGTCTCTCCGCTATTATCTGCTAGGGAGAAAGTTCCGTCTGGTGACCGACCATTCCCTCTAAAGTGGATGTGCCAGGCGAAAGACAGGAATGCTCGGGTCACCAGATGGTTCTTGTCTCTGCAGAACTTCAAGTTCACAGTGGAACACAGGGCAGGCCGCTTGCAAGGAAATGCGGATGCCCTGTCTCGAGTACAGTGTTTGGCGTGTGTTCACCCTGTCAGGGTTGAACAAAGGGGGGAGGTATGTAAGAGGGCGCAAGGTGCCGTCATGGACGGAAGATACGTGTCACCGAGGTTACTGGCCTCGGTGAGGTAAGAGCCGGGTTTTATGTGTCAGCAGCAGCTAGTGCTGCTTGACATTGATAGTTAGTTTGGCTGCAAAGCCAATCCGGGCCAGCTCTTACTGGGAGTAGGCAAAGAGTTGGGTGGGTGCCTACTCCCCACGGTCCAGGCCAGACTTTGCCGGGCTTTTTAAAGGCAGCCACATCAGCAGGTGTGGCTGTGATTGTCCTGGAGCTGCTGCTAGTGCTGTGGAGCTCTCTGGGCTGGAAGGATGAGCCCAGCAAGGAGGCGTGCAGTCGTCCTGGAAGCCTGAAGGTGGATTATCCTGCGGCTGGGCCGACCGCCAGGTGCGAACGCGCACCTAAACATCTCACAGGTGATTGAACCTGGTTTTGGACTCTTTGGTTTTGCCTTTTGTGTTTGCTGAGTGTGAATTAACACCAAGAGACTGTTTATCGTTTATTTTGTGCAAGTGTGAATAAAACACTGTTTATTGCACTTTCTGGACTCCTTGTTTTGCCTCTGTACTGCACCCGCACCGCTATCTACCAGAGCGACTCCCCACACACTGTTTAGAACGCAAGCAATGACTGGTTTTTAGTGTACTCAGAGAAACAGTAGCTTATCATATATGTACTTTATCTGATGAATATATTTAAGGTACATGAACATCCATAATTATTAATGAACAATGTCACATCTACTAGGCCTGAAGCCTATGGAAGTGATCGGCGGCGGGGCAGGGAACTATGCGCTTAGGTGCCCCGCCGCAGTATGCAAGCATTCGGGGCGGCGTTGAGACCTCCAGCGATGCCTGGCATTGGGCTGCCGACCTGAACGCCCCTATGTTAATCCGCCACTGTAAACTATATTATTATTACACTCCAGAAATACATCCAGGCCCCTCTTGAACTCTTTTAGTGAACCTACCATCACCACCTCCCCAGGCAGAAAGTTCCATAGTCTCACAGCTCTTACCGTAAAGAATCCTCTTCGATGTTTGTGTACAAACCTTCTTTCCTCCAGACGCAGAGGATGTCCCTTCGTCACAGTCACAGTCCTGGGGATAAATAGATGATGGGAGAGATCTCTGTACTGACCCCTGATATATTTATACATAGTTATTAGATCTCCCCTTAGTCATCTTTTTTCTAAAGTGAATAACCCTAATTTTAATAATCTTTCAGGGTACTGTAGTCCCCCCATTACAGTTATTACTTTAGTTGCCCTCCTCTGAACCCTCCCCAGCTCTGTTATCTCTGTCTTGTTCACAGGAACCCAGAACTGTACACAGTACTCCATGTGTGGTCTGACTATTTGCAAAGTGACAGAACTATGTTCTCATCACGGTCATCTATGCCCCTTTTGATACACCCCATAATCCTATTGGCCATGGCAGCAGCTGCCTGACACTGGTTTCTACAGTTAAGATTGCTGTCCACTAAAATTCCTAGGTCCTTTTCCATGTCAGTGTTACCCAGTGTTTTACCATTTTTAGTATGTACTGGTGACTTGCATTATTCCTTCCCATGTGCATAACCTTACATTTGTCAGTGTTAAATCTCATCTGCCACGTCTCTGCCCAAGCCTCCAATCTATCCAGCTCCAAGTGTAGCAGCCTACTTCACTTTTCCGTGTTAACTACTTTACACAGTTTAGTGTGAACTGCAGAAAAATGATATTTTACTGTGCAATCCTTCTACAAGATCAATAATAAATATATTGAAGAGAATAGGACCCAATATTGACCCCTGTGGTATCCCACTAGTGACTGATCCAGTTACGTACTAGAGATGTCGCGAACATAAAATTTTCCGTTCGCGAACGGCGAACGCAATCTTCCGCAAGTGTTCGCGAACGAGCGAACCGCCATAGACTTCAATAGGCAGGCGAATTTTAAAACCCACAGGGACTCTTTCTGGCCACAATAGTGATGGAAAAGTTGTTTCAAGGGGACTAACACCTGGACTCTGGCATCCTGGAGGGGGATCCATGGCAAAACTCCCATGGAAAATTATGTAGTGGACACAGAGTCGGGTTTTAATCCATAAAGGGCATACATCACCTAACATTCTTAAATTGTTTGGAATAACGTGCTTTAAAACATCCAGTGTGTGTATACTATCAGGTATGATGTTGCATCGATCAGGTAGTGTAAGGGTTACGCCGGCTTCACAGTGACAGACCAAACTCTGACAGACCAAACTCCCCATTTAACGCACCGCAAACAGTCTATTTGCACAAACACAAAGGTTGGATACCAAGCTAGCCATGTCCCGTTCCTTGTCCTCACTGACGTCATTGAAGGTCTCTTCCTCCACCCAGCCACTTACAACACCAAGGGTCCCCGAAAGGTGACAACAAGCCCCCTGGGACGCCTGCTGTGGTTGGTCTTCCACCTCCTCAAAGCCACCTTCCTCCTCTGACTCCTCTTTTTCAGACTTCTCTCTCTGCATTGCCGCAGGTCCAGCAATCAACGACGACAAAGCTGCTTCTGGTGGTGATGGTGACCACAACTCTTCCTCTTCATGCTCATCCACGGCCTGATCCAGCACTCTTCACAGGGCACGCTCCAGAAAAAACGCATATGGGATGAGGTCGATGATGTTGCCTTGGGTTTGACTGACCAGGTTTGTCACCTGCACAAAAGGACGCATGAGCCTACAGCCATTGTGCATGAGTGTTCAGTAACGCGTCCAAAAAATACCCAGCTCCGCAGAGGCTGTTCTCTTTTTTTTAATTAAAAAAATCTGTTCTTACCAGTTTAATCTCTGTTTTGTCCCCTATCAGGGGCCGGTGTATGGAATAGATTTTAGGAACCGGGAGAAGGAAAAAGATAGTTGGTCTTTCCTCCTCCCTCCAATTTGGGGCACTGCGCGTGCGCCGTGCAATGTACTGTGCCACCCTATATGAGTGGTGTGTTAAGTAGTACTATTCCTATGAGTTTAATCCCTGTTACGTCCCCTTTCAGGAGATGTGTATCGAATAGATTTTAGGAATCGGGAAAAAGATGATTGGTCGGTCCTCCAATTTGGGGCACTGCGCGTGCGCCGCGCAATGTACTGTGCCACCAATACAAATTAGTGTGAACTACTATTCTTACCATCAGGGGACGTGTATTGAATTGAATCCTTGCATGGGGAGATAGAGAAAAAAGCTTGCTCTGTCCGCTTCCTTCTAATTTTGGGCACTTGCAATGGAATTTGCCACCAATGCAACTAGTGTGAACTAAGTACTATTCCTATCAGTTTAATCTCTGTTTTGTCCCTTATCATGGCCAGGGCCGGTGTAGTGAATAGATTTTTGGAACCGGGAGATGGAAAAAGACCCATGCTCGGTCCACTTCGTTTAAATTTTAGGTCACTGCGCATGCGCCGCGCAATGTACTGTGCAGGTTGCGGACAAGAATAGGACATGCTCTATCTTTTGCGGAGCCGCAGCCGGATGTTTTGGTGCCGAAACCCGGAAGTTCGGGCCTCGGCTCCGCAAATGCAGAAGTGGAGAGCACATAGTGTGCTCTCCGCATCACGTCTGGCCCCATTCCCAATGAATGGGTTCGCATCCATTCCGCAGAATTGTGGAATGGATGCGGACAAAATTGAGGACGTGTGAATGGGTCCTAACACTGCAGCTTCAGAATAAATCTCAGATGGATGCTGTCCTTGCTTTTTGATAGGAGGTTGAGGGTCTGGGAGGAAGGGTATGCTGATTGGCTGGAATGTGTCTGCTGACTGTGAGGTAAAGGGTCAAAGTTTTCTCAATGATGACGTATAGGGGGCGGACCGTACATCGCATATGTTCGCCCGTGGCGAACGCGAACATGCGATGTTCGCCGGGAACTGTTCACCGGCGAATAGTTCGGGACATCTCTATTACGTACCCACTTAGAGATATTTTCTCCCAGTCCAAGCATTCTCATTTTATTTGCTAACCTTTCATGTGGGACAGTATCAAATGCTTTGGAGAAGTCAAAATACAATATGAAATTCATTGGACTTGCCGCAATCAAGTCTAGAAGTTACCTCCTCATAGAAACTGATTAAATAAGTTTGGCATGACCGATCCCTCATGAAGCACATATCTCTATTACACAGTACACAGCTTCTGCCTTAAATGGTGTTATTTGTGTATTTTCATAGAGATTTTTCCAGAATAGCATCTCTTAGAAAACCCTCAAACAGTTTACCTACGACAGATGTTCGACTTACCAGCCTATAGTTTTCAGTCCTTAAATATCAGAAATGAAGGTCAGTCTATTGCATAACTTTAAGGGGTTGTGTCACTTCAGCAAATGGCATTTATTATGTAGAATAAGTTAATACAAGGTGCTTACTAATGCATTGTTATTATCCATATTGCTTTCTTTGCTGGCTTGATTCATTTTTTCATCACATTATACTCTGATTGATTCCATAGTTACGACACCCTGCAATCCAGCAGTGGTGGCCGCACTTGCACACTATAGAAAAAAGTACCAGCTTTCGTGTACCCCGGTGTCCTGGCTACTAGAGAGGCTGAAACTTTTTTCTATAGTGTGCAAGTACAACCACCGCTGTTGGGTTGCAGGATGGTCGTAACTATAGAAATGAGAACTGTATAATGCAATGGAAAAATTAATCAAACCAGAAAAGGAAGCAATATGAACATATCACAATACATTAGTAAGTTCACTGTATTAACTTTATCTACATGATAGATGCCACTTGCTGAAGTGGGAATAACCCCTTTAAGTCTCTTAGTATACGGAGGTGTATGCCATCTGGATTTGGTAATTTGTCTAATTTAATATTTTTAAGATGCCGCTGCACTTTTTCTTGGGTCTGACAATGGGGAGTTTATTTTGACAGTGTGCATTTCGTCTGACAGTTCATTTTCCTCAGTGAATACAGTGAAGAAAAAAATATTTCATAGCTTTGCTTTCTCCTTATTATTCTCTGTAACTCATAAATCTGTAAAGGGCCAACACTTTTAGGTTTACATTTTTTGCCATTTATATAATTGAAGAACATTTTAGTTAGTTTGGCAATGAATCTCTCTTTTAGGCTTCATTCAGATGTCTGCAAATGGGTCCGCTTCCACTCTGCAATTCATTCCCATTCATTCTCTATTGGGCTGGACATGATGCAGAGTGCACACTATGTGCTCTCCACTTCCGCATTTGCCCCGAACTTCCGGGCTTCGGCTCTGGGCTTCCGGTCCACGGCTCCACAAAGAATAGAACATGTCCTATTCTTGTCCGCAGCTGTGGACAAGAATAGGCAGTTCTATGGGGGGTGCCAGGTGGGTGTGTTGCAGATCCGCAACACACCACGGACTTGTGAATAGTGTGGATCCGTCCTGTTTCAGTTATGCAGGAGAGGACTCTACTGCATAACGGAAACGGAACCGATCCGTTTTGCAGCCCATAGACTTCTATCATGAGGGAGTGATTAACGGAATGCATTTAAAGGCATTCCGCTATGCATTCTGTCATAGAATTGCATTATGGTTTGTGGTAACGTATCTGAGTTTCAGGGTACAGATTGTTTCATTGTCAGTAATTCCGCATCTGTTAACAAAAATGTTCAGATTGTTAAAGAAAAAATTTATTCTGAGATTTTGGCCGGGCGTATTGCCGGCCCGTTTTCATCCCCTCCATTTAATAACTTTAGAATTTCCCCTCTTGCTATTGTACCCCAAAAAGAACCAAACTCTTTTCGTTTGATCCATAATTTATTATATCCAAAAGATTCATCTTTAAATGACGAAATTGAGAAAAAGCATCGGTAAAATATTCTTCATTTGACCAGGCTTTGTCTATTTTTTAAAAATCAGGTCAACATTCTCTTCTTGCCAAGGCGGATATCAAGTCGGCATTCCGGCTTTTACCTATTAACCCCTTAGGTTACAATTCGTTAGGCTTCCAATTCTTAGACACATTTTATTTTTATATGGCCCTTCCCATGGGTTTTACGCTCTCATGTTACTACTTCGAGGCTTTTTCTTCTTTCCTTCACTGGGTAGTGGAGATTCATGCGAATTTTGGATTCATTCTACATTATTTAGATGATTTCCTGTTTATCGGTCCTGATTCAAATGTTTGCAAGGATCTTCTTAACAATTTTATCCACATTTCCAATTACTTTAATATTCTCTTGGCCGTGGACAAAACCATTTTCCCTACTACTAAATTAAAATTCTTAGGCATAGTCATTGATACTGATCTAATTGAATTCAGTATCCCAAGGGAAACAATTGATAAAACTATTCATCTCTTATCTACTCTTGTTAGGAAGAAAAAAACTACCTTGAAGAACCTTCAATCTCTTTTAGGTTCCTTAAATTTTATCTCACGTGTGATACCTATGGGAAGAGTTTTTTCAAAAAGACTTTATGCAGCTACATCAGGTAATTTGTCTCCTCATTCCCATATTTGTATTACCAAACAATTGAAAGATAATATTATCGTTTGGTTCAAATTTCTTCATGAATTTAATGGTTAATCTATCTGGCAGGATCAGTTTGTTGACGCTGATTCTTTATCCTTTTTTACCGACGCATCTGGGTCTGTGGGTTATGGTGCGTTTTTTAACTTTGCTTGGTCTGCTGAACGTTGGCCTCTCTTTTGGAAATTGGATAGTAAGTACATTAAGAATCTTGTGTTATTTCCTGTGTTGGTTTCCCTTACAATTTGGGCAGATAGCTTTAGAAATAAAAGAATCCTCCTGCACTCCGACAATATGGGTGTAGTATTCTCAATAAATTGTTTATCTTCTAAATCTCCTTTATTTTCTTCTCTATTACATAAAATAGTACTTCACTGCTTACGCTTTAATATTTGGTTAAAGGCTAAATTTATTCCTGGCAAAGATAATTCTATAGCGGACTCTTTATCTCGGCAGAGAATTTCGGAATTCTTCCGGATGATGCCAGAAGCCTCCCCCACGGGAATTTCTTGCCCTACCAACCAATGGACCATTATGGAGGATTAAGTTTCCGGCTAATTACAAAATCCTTAGCCAACAATACATGGTCAGCTTATGCTGCAGCCATGGTTAAGTTGGAAGGAATTTTGTAATACTCATAATATAAATCCATCTCTATTTGTTATTGAGAATTTCATTTCAATTTTTTTTTTTATGGGAAAAAGGTCTTAAGTCTGAGTCTATCTGAAAAAAAATATCAGGCGTATCCTTCTTTTTTAGATTGAAAGGTCATTCTCCAATTTCAAGCAAATTTAAAATAAAACAAATTCTCAAAGGAATAAAACGTTTCTATACTCCTTCAGAAAAATCTAGACCATTGTCTATTAATATCTTACAATTATCAAGAATCCTCCTAATATTTGTCCATCTAAATTTGAGGCTGTTTTGTTTTCAGTGGTTTTTTCTTTTTCTTTCTTTGCTGCCCTTAGGATTAGTGAGATTGCCACTGACAACAAAAGTTCCTCTTCACCTCTACCTACCTATGATGTGTTAATTGGTCAGCATCAACATCAAATTTACATTAAAAAAATCTAAGACTGATCAATTTCAATGGGGAACTTGACTCAAACTAAATAGATTTTTTCCCCTCAATTTGCCCCGTACTGAACATGATTAATTGGATTTCTCTAAAAAAATCTTTCGTAAATGCATTATTCGTCCATGCGAATGGTTCTGTTGTAACCAAATACTAATTCAATTTTGTTCTGCACACATCCTTAAAAAAATTAGGTCTATCTTATTACAAATTCACTTCTCACTCTTTTAGAATAGGAGCTGCCACCTATGCAGCTCATATTGGACTGGACAAATCTATTATTCACCATTTAGGTAAATGGAAGTCTGATTGCTATAAATTATATGTTCGCCCTAACCTTGTTGTTCATTAATTTCAGGCTCCAGAAAAATTATCTGAATTTTAGGGGACAATCTCATTTCTGAGGCAAGAGAGCATTCTTACTTTAGAGAATCCACTCATAATTTGGGATTTCCTCATGATTATACCATTATTTGGTGACACATGGTCAACTTTAAAATTTCAAAAACTTTCCGAGAATTGGAATACATGTCATGCAATCTATATAAACCGTGTTTTATTTATTCTTCATATTGGTTCTTCTGAAATAGGAAAAATAAAAACTCATTCAATGATTTATGAACTAAAAGAGTTGCTAATAAAAATACGTCACTTACTGGTCAATTCAGTCTTTGTATTTTCCGACATCATACCCAAACTTGCTTGGTCTACACCTGAGTTATCCTTCAAGGAGAAAATAAGAAAAAGAATTAACAAAAGGATGGAACAGTTTATGATAGAAATCGGTCATTATTCTTACAGACATGTCGAATTAGAGGGATTTGTTCGAGGCCTTTACCAAAAAGACGGTAATTCTCTATCCGATAAAGGTTGTGACCAGGGATGAGCGAACCCAAACTGGATAGTTCAGATTCGTACCGAATTTTGGGGTGTTTGGGACCCGGACCCGAACATTTTCAAAAAAGTTCGGGATCGGGTCCGTTGTTCAGCGATTTCTTCCCGCTTTCTGAAGGGCTGCACAGCAGCCAATCAGCTAGCGTTTTACTTCTTGCCCTAAGAAGCCATCACAGCCATACCTACTAATGGCATGGCTGTGATTGGCCAAGTGCAGCATGTGACCCAGCCTCTATTTAAGCTGGAGTCACTTAGCGCCACACGTCACACTGCTCTGATTAGTGTAAGGAGAGGACACAGCTTCTGTGAGGGCGAGATTAGGCAGGGAAAAGTCAGCAAAAACACCTAATGAAGTGATCGATCTACAGCTGTGAATCATTCAACTTCTGCTAGTTAATTGCTAGATTGTTTTTAGTCTGCACAGAGCGTTTTTCTGTCACTTTTTTCTGGGGTGATCGGCGGCCATTTTGTGTCTTGTGGTGCACCAGCACAAGCTGCCACCAAGTCCATCAATCCATCAATACTAGTTGTTTTTTTTTTTTACTATATCCTACATCAGGGGCTTGGCTGTGCTTATTGTCACCCCTAGAAACTCAGGATAGAAATTTCTATATTTTATTAAGGGGTTAAATTCAATTGCCAAAATAGCACTCCCCTAAATCTGGTGTCCCAGCAGTGGCTGGCAAAGTCTAATAATGTCCATCAAAGGATATATTTTGTTCTGGGGTGAAATTCAATGGCCAAAATAGCAATACCATAAATCAGTGGTTTCAGCTGTGGCTGGCCAAGTTTAACAGTGTCCGGCAAAGGATATATTTATTTCTGGGGTGAAATTCAATTGCCAAAAAAGCAATACCCTGAATCTGGTGTTCCAGCTGTTGCAGGCCTAGTTTAAATCTGTCCGTAAAAGGGTATATTTTTTTCTGGGGTGAAATTTAATTGCCAAAATAGCAATACCCTGAATCTGGTGTTCCAGCTGTGACTGGACAATTTCCCTAGTGTCCATCAAAGGATATATTTTTTTCTGGGGTGAAAGTCCGTAGCAAAAATAGAAATACAGTAAATATGGTGTTCCGGCTGTTGCAGTCCTAGTTTAAATCTATCCGTAAATGGGTATATTGTTTTCTGGGGTGAAATTTAATTGCCAAAATAGCAATACTCTGAATCTGGTGTTCCAGCTGTTGCAGGCCTAGTTTAAATCTGTCTCTAAAAGGGTATATTTTTCTGGGGGGAAATTTAATTGCCAAAATAGCAATACCCTGAATCTGGTGTTCCAGCTGTGACTGGACAATTTCCCTACTGTCCGTCAAAGGATATATTATTTTCTGGGGTGAAATACAGTTGCAAAAATAGAAATACAGTAAATATGGTGTTCCAGCTGTGGCTGGACAAGTTTGATAGTGTACGGCAAAGAATATATTTTTTTCTGGGGTGAAATTCAATTGCCAAAATAGCAATACCGTAAATCTGGTGTCCCAGCAGTGGCTGGCCAAGTTAATAGTGTCCGTCAAAGGATTTATTATTTTCTGCGGTGAAATTCAGTTGCAAAAATAGAAATACAGTACATCTGTTGTTCCAGCTGTTGCAGGCCTAGTTTAAATCTGTCCGTAAAAGGGTATATTTTTTTCTGGGGTGACATGTAATTGCCAAAATAGAAATATCCTGAATCTGGTGTTCCAGCTGTTGCAGGCCTAGTTTAAATCTGTCCGTAAAAGGGTATATTTTTTTCTGGGGTGAAATTTAATTGCCAAAATAGCAATACCCTGAATCTGGTGTTCCAGCTGTGACTGGACAATTTCCCTAGTGTCCGTCAAAGGATATATTATTTTCTGGGGTGAAAGTCAGTAGCAAAAATAGAAATACATTAAATCTGGTGTTCCAGCTGTTGCAGGCCTAGTATAAATCTGTCCGTAAAAGGGTATATTGTTTTCTGGGGTTAAATTCAATTGCCAAAATAGCAATACCATAAATCTGTGGTTTCAGCTGTGGCTGGCCAAGTTTAATAGTGTCCGGCAAAGGATATATTTTCTTCTAGGGTGACATTCAATTGCCAAAATAGCAATACTCTGAATCTGGTGTTCCAGCTGTGACTGAACAATTTCCCCAGTGTCCGTCAAAGGATATATTATTTTCTGGGGTGCAATACAGTTGCAATAATAGAAATACAGTAAATCTGGTGTTCCAGCTGTGACTGGACAAGGTTAATAGTATCCGTCAAAGGATAGATTTTGTTCTGGGGTGAAATTCACTTGCCAATATAGCAATACCCTGAATCTGTTCCAGCTGTTGCAGGCCAATTGTTAATCTTTCCGTAAAAGGGTAAATTACACTCAGCGTGCATCTCCAAGTATATTTCTTTCCGTAAAAGGCTATATTACAAAAAGTGTTATATTGCAATTACTGAAAGCATAATCCTGTAAATCTGCACGCAGTATTGTGCATCTCATAGTGTATTTCTGTCCGTAAAAGGGTGAAATACACTCAAAGTGTATATACAAGTGCTGAGAGTGTCATCCTCAATAACATTACACGCTACCGTGCATCTCCAAGTGTCTTAAAAGTCAATTTTTGTCCGTTTAAGAGTATAATACACAAAGTGTTAAAATAAAATTGCTAAAGGCATAATCCTACATATATTTTTCACATGCTACTGTGCATCTCCAAGTGTAAATCTGTCCATAAAAGTATACCTTTCATCCAGGGCCTAAATACTAGGCCTACAATTGATATTCCCCTAAATCAGTGGTTAATGCTGTGCCTGGATTAGTGTAATACGGTACATCAATAAATAGGCAGATAGTGTTAGGTGCCTGTAAAAAAAGACCTGAATTTGAAATCAATACATTGGGCCAAATATTTTTTTTCTTATTGTGGTGCTTGGTGAACGGTAACAATGAGGAAAACATCTAGAAAGGGACGTGGTCGTGGTGGTGTTAGTGGACCCTCTGGTGCTGGGAGAGGACGTGGCCATTGTGTTACAGCCACATGTTCTAGTGAACCAACTACCTCAGGTTTCAGTACCAGCCAGAACTTACAGCGATATTTGGTGGGGCCCAATGCCGTTCTAAGGATGGTAAGGCCTGAGCAGGTACAGGCGCTAGTCAATTGGGTGGCCGACAGTGGATCCAGCACATTCACAACATTATCTCTCACCCAGTCTTCTGCAGAAAGCGCACAGGTGGCGCCTGAATACCAAGCCCATCAGTCTGTCACATCACCCCCATGCATATCAGGGAAACTGTCTGAGCCTCAAGTTATGCAGCAGTCTCTTATGCTGTTTGAAGACTCAGCTGGCAGGGTTTCCCAAGGGAATCCACCTAGCCCTTCCCCAGTGGTGGAAGACATAGAATGCACTGATGCACAACCACTGATGTTTCCTGATGATGAGGAAATGGGAATACCACCTCATCGGAGTCCGCACCTCGAGCCCTGGGCACAACCAAGTATCCGATAAAATCAAGTGTGCACTGCGCAAGCTATATCTCCCTAACTAAACAATGGGTAAATGTAGTGGCGGCTGGCCCCCAGGCGGAGAGTTCTTTGGTGCACATCCTTCTGCCAAGGATCGCAGGGCATCGTTCTTTGCCTCCTCCTCCTACTCGGCTTCCTCCTCCTCTGCTTCCACCTGCTCATTCAGTCAGCCACACACCTTCACCACCAACTTCAGCACAGCCCAGAGTAAACGTCAGCAGGCCATTCTGAAACTCATATGTTTGGGGGACAGGCCCCTCACCGCGCAGGAGTTGTGGCGGGGTATTGAACAACAGACCGACCAGTGGTTGCTGCCGGTGGGCCTCAAGCCCGGCCTGTTGGTGTGCGATAATGGGCGAAATCTCGTCGCAGCTCTGGGACTAGCGAGTTTGACGCACATCCCTTGCCTGCACATGTGCTGAATTTGGTGGTGCAGAAGTTCATTCACAACTACCCTGACATGTCAGAGCTGCTGCATAAAGTGCGGGCCGTCTGTGCGCGCTTCCAGTGTTCACATTCTGCCACTGCTTGCCTGTCTGTGCTACAGCGTAACTTCGGCCTTCCCGCTCACCGCCTCATATGCGACGTGCCCACAAGGTGGAACTCCACCTTGCACATGCTGGACAGACTGTGCGAGCAGCAGCAGGCGATAGTGGAGTTTCAGCTGCAGCACGCACGGGTGAGTCGCTCGGCGGAACAGCACCACTTCACCACCAATGACTGGGCCTCCATTCGAGACCTGTGTGCCCTGTTGCACTGTTTTGAGTACTCCACCAACATGGCCAGTGACGATGACGCCGTTATCAGCGTTACAATACCACTTCTATGTCTCCTTGAGAAAACGCTTAGGGCGATAATGGAAGAGGATGTGGCCCAGGAGGAGAAGGAGGATGAGGGGTCATTTTAAGCACTTTCAGGCCAGTCTGTTAGAAGTGCCTTAGAGGGCGGTTTTTTGCAACAGCAGAGGCCAGGTACAAATGTGGCCAGCCAGGGCCCACTACTGGAGGAGGATGAGGAGGAGGTGGAGGAGGATGAGGAGGAAGCAGGTTCACAACGGGGTGGCACCCAACACAGCTCAGGCCCATCACTGGTGCGGGGCTGATTGGATACACAGGACGATGACGATACGCCTCCCACAGAGGACAGCTTGTCCTTACCTCTGGGCAGCCTGGCACACATGAGCGACTACATGCTGCAGTGCCTGCGCAATGACAGCAGAGTTTTCCACATTTTAACGTGTGTGGACTACTGGGTTGCCACCCTGCTGGATCTCCGGTACAAAGACAATGTGCCCACCTTACTTCCTGCACTGGAGCGTGATAGGAAGATGCGCGAGTACAAGTGCACGCTTGTAGACGCGCTCCTGAGAGCATTCCCAAATGTCACAGGGGAACAAGTGGAAGCCTAAGGCGAAGGCAGAGGAGGAGCAAGAGGTCGCCAACGCAGCTGTGTCACGGCCAGCTCCTCTGAGGGCATGGTTAGCATGGCAGAAATGTGGAATAGTTTTGTCACCATGCCACAGCTAACTGCACCACCACCTGATACTGAACGTGTTAGCAGGAGGCAGCATTTCACTAACATGGTTGAACAGTACGTCTGCACACCCCTCCACGAACTGACTGATGGTTCGGCCCCATTCAACTTCTGGGTCTCCAAATTGTCCACGTGGCCAGAGCTAGCCTTTTATGCCTTGGAGGTGCTTGGAGCATTTTGTCTGAATGTGTATTCAGCACGGCAGGGGGCGTCATTACTGACAAACGCAGCCGCCTGTCCACAGCCAACATGGACAAGCTGACATTCATAAAAATGAACCAGGCATGGATCCCACAAGACCTGTCCATCCCTTGTGCAGAATAGACATTTATACCTGCCTCCCCCTCAACCATATATTCTTGTACTCCGGAGCACTTCTTTATTGAATACTCCTTTTTTATTTTTACCATTATATTGCGGTGCAACCAAAAGTTGAATGAACCTCTTCTCCTTCTAGGTGCCAGGGGCCTAATTATCTGAAAGTGGCCTGTTCCAGTGGTGGGTGACATGATGCCTGATTCTCTGCTATGCGACCTCTGCCCTCTGTCTCGGTGCTAGGGGCCTAATTATCAAAAAGTGGCCTTCTCCATTGGTGGGTGACATGACGCCTGATTCTCTACTATGCGACCCCTGTCCTCTGTCTGGGTGCTGGGGCCTAAATAAATGAAAGTGGGCTTCTCCATTGGTGGGTGACATGACTCCTGATTCTCTGCTATGCGACCTCTCTCCTCCGTCTGGGTGCCAAGGGCCTAATTATCGAAAAGTGGCCTTCTCCATTGGTGGGTGACATGGCACCTGATTCTCTGCTATGCAACTTCTGTCCTCTGTCTGGGTGCTGGGGCCTGAATAAATGAAAGTGGGCTTCTCCATTGGTGGGTGACATGACGCCTGATTCTCTGCTATGCAACCTCTGCCCTCTGTCTGGGTGCTGGGGCCTGAATAAATGAAAGTGGGCTTCTCCATTGGTGGGTGACATGACGCCTGATTTTCTGCTATGCAACCTCTGCCCTCTGTCTGGGTGCTGGGGCCTAAATAATTAAAAGTGGGCTTCTCCATTGGTGGGTGACATGACGCCTGATTCTCTGCTATGAGACCTCTCTCCTCCGTCTGGGTGCCAGGGGCCTAATTATCGAAAAGTGGCCTTCTCCTTTGGTGGGTGACATGATGCCTGATTCTCTGCTATGAGACCTCTCTCCTCCATCTGGGTGCCAGGGGCCTAATTATCGAAAAGTGTCCTTCCCCATTGGTGGGTGACATGACGCCTGATTCTCTGCTTTGCGACCTCTGTCCTTTGTTTGGGTGCTGGGGCCTAAATTTTCGACAAGTGGCCTTCTCCATTGGTGGTCGACATGACGCCTGATTCTCTGCTATGAGACCTCTCTCCTCCGATTGGGTGCCAGGGGCCTAATTATCGAAAAGTGTCCATCCCCATTGGTGGGTGACATGACGCCTGATTCTCTGCTTTGAGACCTCTCTCCTCCGTCTGGGTGCCAGGGGCCTAATTATCGAAAAGTGGCCTTCTCATTTGGTGGGTGACATGACCCATGATTCTCTGCTATGAGACCTCTCTCCTCCATCTGGGTGCCAGGGGCCTAATTATCGAAAAGTGTCCTTCCCCATTGGTGGGTGACATGACGCCTGATTCTCTGCTATGCGACCTCTGTCCTCTGTCTGGGTGCTGGGGCCTAAATTATCGCAAAGTGGCCTTCGCCATTGGTGGTTGACATGACGCCTGATTCTCTGCTATGAGACCTCTCTCCTCCGTCTGGGTGCCAGGGGCCTAATTATCGAAAAGTGGCCTTCTCCATTGGTGGGTGAGATGAAGCCTGATTCTCTTCTATTTGACCTCTGTCTGGGTGCTGGGGCCTAAATAAATGAAAGGGGGCTTCTCCATTGGTGGGTGACATGACGCCTGATTCTCTGCTATGCGACCTCTGTCCTCTGTCTGGGTGCTGGGGCCTAAATAAATGAAAGTGGCCTTCTCCATTAGTGGGTGACTTGAAGCCTGATTCTGTGCTATGGGACCTCTCTCCAATTGATATTGCTTAATTTTTATTTATTTTATGTTATTTTATTTAATTTCCCTATCCACAATTGTTTGCAGGGGATTTACCTACATTTTGCTGCCTTTTGCAGCACTCTAGCCCTTTCCTAGACTCTTTTACAGCCTTTTTAGTGCCCAAAAGTTCAGGTCCCCTTTCACTTCAATGGTGTTCGGGTTCGGGTCAAGTTTGGATCCCAAACCCGAACATTTTCGGGAAGTTCGGCCGAACTTCTCGAACCCGAACATCCAGGTGTTCGCTCAACTCAAGTTGTGTCATCTTCATCTGACTCACTCGGAAGCACCATAGAGAAAAATTGAATTGTATAGATGTGAATAAAGCAGTTGGGTTAGATAACTGCTGAATCATTCCTGTGCTGTTTGGTCTCTCTGCACCTCCTCCTTCTCCCTCTCCCCTTTCTATAGACTTCTATGGGATGGTGTAATCTTATGCTTCAGTAAGCAGGCACCCAGGTTTGGTCTAATTAATTTCATCAGAGAAAAGTTAGTTTAGAAATAGAGGAGTGTGTGTGGGTGTGTGTGGAGGGGGGAAATGGCTGATAATTGTAGAACAAGGCATTTGCCCTGATAAAATTATAAAGTCTCTTATATTTGCTTGTACTATTGATTTATGCAAAGTTGTGAAAACAGTTTATTACCATTCATATAGGTAGATCCCCTATGCAGCTGTAAATACATATTAGATGTAGGACATCTAATGTGCACATTCTTGGTTCCCTTCCATCTGCCGGTTTCTATAAATATAGGTTTTCTGTAGAAATTTGCTGATTAGGTAGCTTCCTCTTGGAGTAATATCAGAGTTTTGTAGTTCACCCTTTTGTTATGTTTTTTCTTTTTTTCTTTACAAAGTTATGCATTTTTTGCAGTACATCTAAGGGTGGGTTCACTTATTGGTTTTTAGCATTTTTGTGGCATTTTTTGGTTCTTGGCATTTTCATTTTTCCTTTTACTGGTGTCTTTTTATGTGTTTTTAGGTAAAAACGCCAGCTCCTGATATTGCATATATGTCTAATGGAAATATTACACTTTATAGTAGTAGCATTTTTTTAATCCAAGTGGTGCACATTTTGTGTCAATGGCGTTTTTGTCAAATCACAGCATGCTCTGAGTGTGATGCTTTACAGCTGTTGTCATTATTCATTATTTTCCAGTGCAAACACAAGGAGAACATACAAACTTCACGCAGATGTTGCCCATTGAAATCCATCGTGGAAATCCACAACATAAAACAACATGTTGTCAATTTAAGATCTGCATCAAATGTTATGTGGAGATTTCCTTGACAAAACTTTATGCAGCACGTAGATGAGATTTGTTGAAATGGCATCCACATTGCTACTACCGTACTCTAAACGCTGCAGATTTTCTACATGCAATTTCACTGGAGCAAATCTGCAATGTTTACGCCCTGTGTGGATGTACTTAAATGAGAATACAGGTACCTCTTTTCAGCCAGGCTTCACCTTGTGTCCAGGTATGTGTACGTAAAACATATATGCTTCATGTCTCGGCTGTTTAGTTCACAGTGGACTGCTTAGACTGGGTATGATTGGTGCAAATCCTCAAGTATCATGTTTGCATGGATTTTCAACCTCTGAATATAAAAATGATGCTAATAGCAAGCAGAGATCTTGCAAATGCAATAGAGATAAAGTGTATTAGGAAGTTATAACTTTTTATTATGTAATAACTAACTGAAAATCTTTTTTAATTATGTACAAAGTACTAGAAACCCCAGCAGCTTGGCAGATTCGCGAAATTGGGGCAGACGAACTTGTTCAATCCGGGAAACATGCCCTGTGTGGAAACTGTATTTCCCTGAATAAACACTACTCATTTGAAGTTGATCTGCAGAATCGTAATGATTTATCGTGCCATGAATTCACATCTTAGTTTAGATCTATTGAGCTATAGTCGCAGTATTATAATACTATAGTTTAGTATACTCACGATCAGAAAGAAATTCATAATACCAAATCATGATGCTGCAAATCCACTTCAGATGAGCAGTCTTAATTCTGTTAGTGGAAATTGTTTTTCTATTGTTTTTTTCTCACAAAGTCTCCCTTTCCGATAACTTTTGACAAAAAGTTTAATTTTTCATGGACTCACTATGCCCCTCAGCGATTTTTTCTTTTTTTTTTACAGTCTCATATTCCACTAACTTGTGACAAAAATAAAATTTTACATGAACTCCACATACCCCTCACGGAATACCTTGGGGTGTCTTCTTTCTAAAATGGGGTCACATGTGAGGTTTTTGTACTGCCCTGGCATTTGAGGGTCTCCGCAATCATTACACGTATGGCCAGCATTAGGAGTTTCTGCGATTCTCCGTATATTGAGCATACGGGTAATGAGACTTTTTTCTTCGTTCGGCCTCTGGGCTGAAAAAAAAAAAAATGAACGGCACAGATTCGCATCGATCAATGTGGATGAAAAAATCTCTGCCAAAATCAGTGACTGCGGTGCGGTGGGCTGGGCGCTAGTTACCTAACAAGTAGCTAACTAACTGGCGGTGATAAGGGACCCTTATGCCCCATTCACACGTCCGCAATTCTGTTTGCGGAACGGAATTGCGGACCCATTCATTTCTATGGGGACAGACTTTGTCCCGCTCGGATCCGGAATTACGGATCCGCGCTTCCGGGTCTGCACTTCCGTTCCGCAAGAATATAGAACATGTCCTATTCTTGTCCGCAATTGTGGACAAGAAAAAGCATTTTCTATATAGTTCTGGCAATGTGCGGATCTGCAAAATGCGGAAAGCACATTGCCGGTGTCCGTGTTTTGAGGATCTGCGGATCCGCGGATCCGATCCGCGGATCCGTGAATCCACGGATCCGCAAAACACATATGGACGTCTGAATGGAGCCTTACAAGGGTGTGATCAATGACAGGGGGTGGTCAGGGGTCTAGATGGGGTGATCAAGGGGTTAACAAGGGGTTAATAGGTGAGGGGTGGGGGGGTTAGTGTAGTGTTTGGTGCAACTTTACATAGTTACCTGGTCCTCTGGTGGTCGATCCCAGCAAATGGGACCACCAGAGGACCAGGTAGCAGCTATATCAGACGCTGTTCACAAAACAGCGTCTGATAAAGCTCTTTGATGCGATTTAATTCGCATCTACAGCCTGCCAGCGATGGATCATCGCTGGCAGGCTGTAGCAGAACTCCTGAGACGCGCGTTCACAGGAAGTCTCGCTTCTCGCGGGATGAAGCGCCGATGCGTCCACTCAGAACTACAGGACCGCCCGCAGGACGCATCCCTGCGTTAGGCGGTCCTGTAGTGGTTAATTACTCCAGCAGACAGTGATTTATATTTTGACCATAGTCAAAAGTTTTGAGCACATCTATGTGTGCGCTTAGGCTGCAACCATATATACAGTATTCCAGCAGAGAATACACTTTATTTAGGACAAATTTGTATCCAATATAGAACTACATCCGAATAAAATGTGTATTGTCAAAATTACATTATCTCTGGCCTAGCATAGTGGCGAAAATTTTTAGTTCTATGTCTCCTGTACATTACAGAAAGCAAATACAGTGTTTACTGTAAAAATTACATTATCCGTGGCCTAGTGTAGTGGTGAAAAATTGTATTTCTCTGTCTCCTGTACATTACAGAAAGCAAATACAGTGTTTACTATAAAAATTACATTATCCGTGGCCTAGTGTGGTGGTGAAAAATTGTATTTCTCTGTCTCCTGTACATTATAGAATGCAAATAGTGTTTACTGTAAAAATTACATTATCTGTGGCCTGGTGTGGTGGTGAACAATTGTATTTCTCTGTCTCCTGTACATTACAGAAAGCAAATACAGTGTTTACTGTAAAAATTACATTATCTGTGGCCTAGTGTGGTGGTGAAAATTTGTATTTCTCTGTCTCCTGTACATGACAGAAAGCAAATAGTGTTTACTGTAAAACTTACATTATCCGTGGCCTAGTGTGGTGCCGAAAAATTATTTTTCTGTCTCCTGTTCATTACAGCCAGCAAATACAGTGTGTACAGTAAAAAATGAATTATCTGTGATCTAGTGTACTCCTGAAAATCTTTATTTTTCTGTGTTCAGTACATTACAGCAAGCCAATACAGTGTGTACTGTAAAAATAACATTATCTCTGGGCTAGTGTAGTGCCAAAAATCTATACTTTTCTGTATTCAGTACTGTCCTGCATCATAAAACTGTGTCTTTAGTGGACAGTAAATGAATCTGCGCCACATCTACAGGCAAAACCATTAATATAAAGAAGGTGAGCACAAAGGGAGGGGGAAGTGGGCGTGAAGCTGATGCTGCAAGCAGAGGCAGTGGCCCTTGTGTGATGCTGATGGTACAAGCAGAGGCCGTGGCCCTGGGTGTCATGCTGATGGTGCAAGCAGAGGCCATGGCCCTGGGCATCATGCTGATGGTGCAAGCAGAGGCCATGGCCCTGGGCATCATGCTGATGGTGGGTTGGATTGCTGAAGATAATGCTTCCAGTCAGTTAAGCACAATCCTCTCTTCCACAAAGTCCAGTCTCTGTAGCCAAGAGTCTGGTCAACCGAATGCTCACTCTGATCCTCCTTCCTCCCATCATGTCTTGTCTGGGCAAACAAGTGATCCCACATTCGGATATTCACATCACCTCTTTTCCTCGCCAGTACGTGGTTTGGCTCTCTCGCGAAGCACGCTTAAAGAGGTACCTAAGATATTGTGCCCTGATTCCCAACCTCTTGAGCCTTCACAGTCTCAAGAAGATGACGGTGGTGAACAGCAATCATTTGTTCATGGAGGTGGATGATGATGAGACACAGTTGCCAGTCACTGAGGTGGTGGTTAGGTCAAGTCAGGAGGATGAGCAGAGTGAGGAAGTGGAAGAGGAGGTGGTGGACGATGAAGTCACTGACCCAACATGGTTAGGTGAAAAGCCAAGCGAGGACAGCAGTACAGAGGGGGAGGGATCTGTAGCAATGCAACAGACTGGAAGAGGCAGTGGGGTGGCAAAAGGGAGACATCGGCCCACACCAAACAAGCCCCCAAACATTACACCGAGCCCCCCATGTGTAAATCTACCTTGCCAAGGGGTAGGTGTTCCGCAGTATGGCTCTTTTTTTAGGAAAGCGCAGATGACAAAAGAGTGGTAGTTTGCAACCTGTGCCATACCAAAATGAGCCAGGGCGTGAACAGTAGCAACTTCACCACCACCAGCGTGATCTGCCACATGGCATCCAAGCACCCTAATAACTGGGTCCACACTCTGAGTCTGAGGGTTCCATCACTGCCTCCACTTCAGCTGTGTTACACACTGCTGGCCAATCCCCTGTCGAAGGCGCAGGCCCAGATGCCCCTCACCCTGCACCTGGACCTTCGCATGAACCGTCAGAAACAACATCCACTTCCCTGTCCCAGGGCAGCGTCCAAATGTCGATAACACAGGCATTTGAACGCAAGCGCAAATACTCAGCCACCCACCCACCCACAGGCCATATCACTAAATGCGCAACTTTCAAAATTACTGGCCCTTGAAATGTTGCCATTTAGGCTTGTGGACACTGAGCCCTTCCGTAGCCTGATGTCGGCGACCGTCCCTCGGTACGCAGTCCCCAGCCGCCACTATTTTTCACGGTGTGTCGTGCCCAGCTTACACCAGCATGTGTCTCAGAACATCACCCTTGCCTTGACCAATGCACTTACTGGGAAGGTCCACCTCACCACGGACACAAGGACAAGTGCTGGTGGCCAGGGATGCTATATTCCCCTGACCACACACTGGGTGAATGTTGTGGAGGCCGGGAGTGAGTCGGACCCTGGGATGGCACAGGTGCTACCCACGCCCAGGATTGCGGGCCCTATGTCCATCAAGGTCTCCGCCAGCAGCTATGTTACTGGCTCCAACCCCCACTTCTCCTCTTCCGCCGCCTCCTCCTCCACTTCCATCTCCAACAGCAGTCAGCCATCAGTCGCTAGCTGGAAGCAGTGTAGCACTGCTGTGGGTAAGCGTCAACAGGCCGTGCTGAAGCTAATCTACTTAGGGGACAAACAGCACACCGCCGCAGAGCTGTGGCAGGGTATAAGGGACCAGACCGAGCTGTGGCTCTCGCCACTCAACCTAGAAACAGGCATGGTTGTGTTCGACAATGGGCGTAACTTGGTGCCGGCTTTGGAGCTTGGCAACCTGACACACATTCCATGCCTAGCTCACGTCTTAAACCTAGTGGTTCAGCGGTTTATCAAAACCTACCCCAATTTGCAGTAGCTACTAGTGAAGGCGCGCCACTTGTGTGCTCATTTTCACAAGTCGTCCACAGCTTCGGCCGGTCTGTCAACGCTGCATCAGCACTTGCGGCTTCCAGCTCGTCGACTGTTGTGCGAAGTGAGCACGCGGTGGAACTCTACGTTCTACATGTTGGCCAGGCTTTGTGAGCAGCAGAGGGCAGTTGTGGAATACCAGCTTCAACATGGTCGTCGCCTTTCCAGTCAACTGCCACTATTCACAAGCAAGGAGTGGGTATTGATGTCAGACCTATGTGAGGTTTTAAAAAACTTTGATGAATCCACACAGATGGTTAGTGGCGATAACGCTATTATCAGCATAACCATCCCACTGCTGTGTCTACTCAAACGATTGCTACTCACAATTAAGGAGGATGCTTTGAATGTGGCAGGCGAAGTAATGGTGAAGGAGATGTCACAGGGTGATAGCCAGACCTTCCCCAGTTCGTCTTCTCAGCGCAAATTGGGCCATCACTGCAATGATTTATGGGGTTCGCTAGGCTTCAGGCCCAACCTACAATGCTTTATACCGTCTGCTCACCTGTAGCCCATCACTGCAATTATTATTGGGGTTTGCTAGGCTTCAGGCCCCCACCTCCAATGCTTTATAAGGTCTTCTCATCTGTAGCCTATCACTGCAATATTTTATGGGGTTCACTAGGCTTCATGCCCTCATCTCCAATGCTTTATTCCGTCTTCTCACCTGTAGGCCATCACTGCAATGATTTATGGGGTTCACTAGGCTTCAAGCCCTCACCTCCAATGCTTGATACAGTCTGCTCACCTGTAGGCCATCACTGCAATTATTTTGGGGTTTGCTAGGCTTCAGGCCCTCACCTCCAATGCTTTATACCGTCTGCTCACCTGTAGGCCATCACTGCAATGTTTTATTGAGTTCGCTAGGCTTCAGGCCCTCACCTCCAATGCTTTATACAGTCTGCTCACTTGTAGCCCATCACTGCAATGATTTATGGTATTCGCTAGGCTTCAGGCCCCCACCTCTAATGCTTTATACCGTCTGCTCACCTGTAGCCCATTGTTACGACCAGAGGAAGTGGATCCTCTGTGTCAGCTGATAGAGGACTAGGAATTTGCCCAATATTGCTGACTGCTGACTCACAGAGTCAGGACACTGGTGTTTGCACCAGTCACCCAGAATGCAGCTAACTGCAGCAATGTGAACAGAGTCCAACAAATGCAGAATAAAGGAACAGAAGGTCTTTACTGGCAGACGGTTATACAAAAGTCACTTGAGATAAAGGCAAAACAAAGTTCAGAGTAATGCAGTGTGCAGATTAAAGCTGTCTCGTTGTCAGGCAGTGCAGGGTCAGGAATCCATGCAGACTTACAGGAGACAATGGACAGAAGCGTAGACAGAAGATGAAGTGTTCGATAATCCAGGTGATTCAACAAACAGATGGCAGGCAGATACGTAGTCAAACCGAGCAGGGATCCATAGTCCAGGCAATCCAGCAAGTAGATGGTAGGCAGAGTCAGGGTCCAGCAAAGCAGGGGTCAGAATCCAGAAAATCCAACAGACACAGATGGACGCTTCAGCGGGAGTCAAGAGGTACAACAACCACGCTTGGGCACCTCCTCCAGAGTGAAGCTGCCCTAAATACTCAAAGCCCCACCCATGGGTGGGGAGGATAATCAGGACCAGCTGCTTATCCCCTAAAGACAGGGAGAGGTGCACGCGCGTGCTCTATAGCGCCTCAGATGACACCTGGTAGTGAGAATGGATGTGGCGATATGCTGGAGGACGCCTGCGTCTCTTATAAGGTAAGCCAGCCCTGGAATCCATGGTGCTGAGCTGTGCAGACAGGGATCTGACAGTACCCCCTCTTACACCCCCTCCTCCGCACGGTCGACCTGGAGTGAAATTTCTTCAACAACAGGGGGCATGGATATTGGCTGCGGCCTCCCATGACCTCTCTTCAGGACCATAGCCCTTCCAGTCCACCAGATAGAAGGTCTTACCTCGGATAACCTTCATATCTAGAATGTCCTTGACCTCAAATTCGTCATTTGTAGTGACAGGAGGAGGGTTCAGTGAGGTACCTTTGCAAAACCTGTTAAAGACAGCTGGTTTAAGTAACGACACATGAAAAGAATTGGGAATCCGCAAGGTAGCTGGTAATTTGAGTTTGTAAGCAACAGGATTAATTTTTCTTATCACAGGAAAAGGTCCCAGGAATCGCGGAGCCAGTTTGTAGGAGGGCAGTCTGAGACGGATATTCTTAGAAGAAAGCCATACCTTGTCTCCAATGGCAAACTGAGGAGAAGGTCTACGCCTCTTATCTGCGGACCTTTTCATCCGGTCAGCTGTTCTCTGAAGAAATTCCTTTGTGTCAGACCAGACACGAGAAAGCTGCTCCACACAAGAATCTGCTGCAGGAACCCCTGAAGAAGGTTGTATAGGGAGAGGAACACTTGGATGTCGGCCGTAGATTACAAAAATGGAGAGTTACCTGTGGCTTGACTGACTTGGTTATTATGGGCAAACTCCGCCCAGGGAAGATGCCTCACCCAGTCGTCCTGATGGGCATTAGAGAAATGTCGCAGGAAGTTGACCAATATTTGATTCATGCGTTCCACCTGACCATTAGACTGTGGATGGTAAGCAGAAGAAAAATCCAGAGATACATTCAGAGACTTACATAAAGACCTCCAGAACCGGGAGGTGAATTGTACTCCTCTATCTGAGACGATGTGGAGAGGAAATCCATGAAGACGGAAAATATGTAAGATGAATAGCTCAGCCAGCCGAGGAGCAGATGGTAGACCTGGAAGCGGGATAAAGTGTGACATCTTGGAAAAACGGTCAACGACAACCCAAATGACTGTACAACCCTCGGAGACAGGTAAATCGGTTATAAAGTCCATACCAATATGCTGCCAAGGGACCTCCGGTACTGGCAGTGGCAATAATAAACCTGCAGGTTTCATCCTGGGAGATTTATTCTGGGCGCACGAGGTACAGGATGCCACGAAGTCCCCAATATCCGCTGTCATGGAAGGCCACCAGTAATGTCTGGAAATGAGATTCAAGGTCCCCGTTGACCTGGATGGCCAGCAATCTTGGACGCATGTCCCCACCGTAGGATTTCCCTACGATTGGATTCTGGAACAAAGATCTTACCTGGGGGAACCTTGGACAGGTTGACTGGAGCCACTGGGACTACTTTAGTCGGTTCAATAATGAACTGGGGTTCCTCCTCAGTATCTGTGGTTTCAAAAGACCTAGAGAGCGCGTCCGCTTTGGTATTTTTATCAGCAGGCCGGAAGTGAAGTTGAAAATTAAATCGAGCAAAGAAGAGAGACCAACGAGCCTGACGAGGATTGAGCCGCTGAGCTGTCTGCAGGTATGTCAGGTTTTTGTGATCTGTGTAAATTATGACTGGTAGACAGGAACCCTCCAGAAGGTATCTCCATTCCTCTAGAGCCATCTTGATTGCTAGGAGTTCCCTGTCTCCAATAGAATAGTTCTTTTCTGCAACAGAAAATAACTTAGAAAAGAAACCACAAGGATACATACGACCCGAGTCATTCTTCTGTGACAGGACCGCCCGGCTCCTACAGAGGATGCGTCCACCTCCAAGAAGAATTGTTTGTGAAGTTCCGGGCGTCTAAGGACTGGAGCTGAAGAAAAGGCCTGCTTGAGGGAGGAGAATGCCGTCTCTGCTTCAGAGGACCACTGTTTGGGATTGGCACCCTTCCTGGTGAGACTGGAAATAGGAGCTGTCAAGGTAGAAAAATTACGAATGAACTGACGATAATAATTAGCAAAGCCCAAGAACCTCTGTATTGCCTTCAGGCCGGAAGGACGGGGCCAGTTGAGCACTGCAGCCACCTTTCCAGGATCCATTTCGAGACCCTGATCAGAGATGATATATCCCAGGAAGGGCAGGGATGATTTTTCAAAGACACACTTCTCCAGTTTAGCGTATAGACGATTTTCCCGTAAGCGTTGTAAGACCAGCTGCACATGCCTGCGATGAGTTTTGATGTCTCTGGAAAAATAAGAATATCATCCAAATAGACTACAACACAAGAATAGAGCAGATCACGAAAAATGTCATTTACAAACTCCTGAAAGACAGCAGGGGCATTACAGAGACCAAATGGCATAACGAGGTATTCATAGTGGCCATCCCTGGTGTTAAAGGCTGTCTTCCATTCGTCACCCTTACGAATACGTATTAAATTGTAAGCCCCCGTAAGTCCAATTTAGAGAAGATCCGAGCCCCACGGAGTCTATCAAATAGCTCGGAAATTAATGGTAACGGATACTTATTCTTGATGGTGATCTTATTTAGACCACGGTAGTCTATACAGGGGCGAAGGGACCCATCCTTCTTTTTCACGAAAAGAATCCTGCCCCTGCAGGTGATGAAGACCTCCTGATGAAACCCCTTTCAAGATTCTCCTTGATATAATCTGCTGTAGCTAGCATTTCAGCAGGAGATAGTGGGTACACACGACCTCGAGGAGGAGATGTACCAGGTAGCAGATCGATAGGACAGTCATAAGGGCGATGGGGTGGTAGTACCTCAGCCTCCTTTTTATCAAATACATCAGAAAAGGAATGATAGACAACTGGCAAAGCCTCCAGGCCTTTAGGAGGAGGAGTAGAAACCCTTCGTTGGCAAGAACGTAGGCACCTGTCTTGGCACTGCGGTCCCCATCGAAGAACCTCTCCAGAAGTCCAGTCGATTATGGGATTGTGCATTCTAAGCCAGGGTATCCCCAGCAAGAGAGAATGGGACAGTTCAGGGAGCACATACAGAGAAATCCTTTCTACATGTAACACCCCTACCTGCAGTTCCAACGGCTCAGTGACAAACCGGACTGGATCCGTCAGCACTTGCCCGCTGACAGCCGTCACCAGTAGGGGATTCTTTAGCAGGCGTACAGGGATGTGATATTGATTTACTATATGCTGATGTATGAAGTTCCCCGCCGATCCGGAATCCAAGGAAGCAGGTATGGAGACTTTGACGCCCCCAAGAAACAGAGTTACAGGAATCTGGAGAGTGGAATAATTTTCGCCTAGGGCCGCCTCCCCCAGAGGCCCTAAGCGTTGGAGTTTCCCGACTTTTGAGGACAATTACGGACACGGTGGCCCGGGCCACCACAGTAGAGGCAGAGTCCAGAAGACATGCGGAGACGACGTTCCTCATCCGAAAGCCGAGTGGAATTCACCTGCATGGGTTCAGGATCCGAAAAAGAGGAGCGTAGTGGAGGCTGAGACAAATTAGACTTAAACTGGAGTTTTGGAAGTCTTTTTTCCCGGCTGACCTCCCGAGCTCGCTCCGAAAACCGTATGTCGATTCTTGTTGCCAGAGAGATCAGTGACTCAAGGGAGGTAGGCACATCACGACCTGCGAGTTCATCCTTAATATGTCCAGACAAACCCTCCCAAAAAGCCGCCACCAGAGCCTCCTCATTCCAGGAAACCTCGGACGCTAAGGTGCGGAACTGAATCGCATATTGGCCCACCGACCGGCCTCCTTGATGGACGTGCAGCAGCGAGGAAGCCGCAGAAGAAGCTCGACCTGGCTCCTCAAACACCCTCTTAAAAGAGTCCATAAATAATGCCACATTACTGGTGATAGGTCCAGATCTCTCCCATATTGGATTCGCCCAGGCCAGAGCCTCACCCTCAAGATGAGAGATAATGAACGCCACTTTAGCCCGGTCAGATTGAAAGTGATGAGGAAGCAGTTCAAAGTGAATTGTACACTGGTTAAGAAACCCACGACAGGTTTTTGGGTTGCCGCTGTAACGGGCGGAGCAGATAATCGCGGTCCGGAAAAGCTTGGCTGCGCTGCAGCCGCAACAGGAACAGCCGAGGCAGTAGGGCCCTGTGCAGACGGTGCTGGAGAAAGGGAGTCCAGGCGAGCTGCTACATGCTGCAAGTAATTTATCACTTGTTTCTGGGTGGTACGCTGTTGTTCGAGTTCCTGTAGAAGTTCAGACATTCCTGGGTTAGAGCCAGCGGAATCCATGGCCCAAGCGTACTGTTACGACCAGAGGAAGTGGATCCTCTGTGTCAGCTGATAGAGGACTAGGAATTTGCCCAATATTGCTGACTGCTGACTCACAGAGTCAGGACACTGGTGTTTGCACCAGTCACCCAGAATGCAGCTAACTGCAGCAATGTGAACAGAGTCCAACAAATGCAGAATAAAGGAACAGAAGGTCTTTACTGGCAGACGGTTATACAAAAGTCACTTGAGATAAAGGCAAAACAAAGTTCAGAGTAATGCAGTGTGCAGATTAAAGCTGTCTCGTTGTCAGGCAGTGCAGGGTCAGGAATCCAGGCAGACTTACAGGAGACGATGGACAGAAGCGTAGACAGAAGATGCAGTGTTCGATAATCCAGGTGATTCAACAAACAGATGGCAGGCAGATACGTAGTCAAACCGAGCAGGGATCCATAGTCCAGGCAATCCAGCAAGTAGATGGTAGGCAGAGTCAGGGTCCAGCAAAGCAGGGGTCAGAATCCAGAAAATCCAACAGACACAGATGGACGCTTCAGCGGGAGTCAAGAGGTACAACAACCACGCTTGGGCACCTCCTCCAGAGTGAAGCTGCCCTAAATACTCAAAGCCCCACCCATGGGTGGGGAGGATAATCAGGACCAGCTGCTTATCCCCTAAAGACAGGGAGAGGTGCACGCGCGTGCTCTATAGCGCCTCAGATGACACCTGGTAGTGAGAATGGATGTGGCGATATGCTGGAGGACGCCTGCGTCTCTTATAAGGTAAGCCAGCCCTGGAATCCATGGTGCTGAGCTGTGCAGACAGGGATCTGACACCCATCTCTGCAATGTTTTATGGGGTTCGCTAGGCTTTAGGCCTTCGCCTCCAATGCTATTGTTTTTTTTTAACATTAATTTTTTATTGGAGTTTTGATCAAGAAATCAAATACATATCCAATATAGAGATATGCAAGTGTCAGTAGAGTTACAATGTATAACACCATTAACAGGAGGTATCTTCACATGTACAAGTAATCAAATGTTAAAGCACGAAGAATGAAAACAATGCTTTTCCATCATGACAGTTCACAAATATAAAAGCTTGACACCGCAAAC
Organism: Bufotes viridis; assembly: GCA_033119425.1. NCBI lineage: Eukaryota > Metazoa > Chordata > Amphibia > Anura > Bufonidae > Bufotes > Bufotes viridis. The sequence goes on from CM065595.1 coordinate 56,351,950, forward strand.
TATTGTCTAATGAATCAGTTTGGGGGAATTTTACAATTATCACTATTGAGCCATACCAACCATTTGTGTAGAAAGGTAGATTTTTTGTTTCTTGAAGACGACCATATCCCTTCAAACCAACAATTATTGCCTAATTCTTTACATATTCTACGGGAGTTGGGAAGTTTTTTTTTCCTTTCAACTAAATGCAATCTTGTTCCTAACTACTATGATGCAGTGCATGATAATAGATTTATATTGAATATGGTAAGAGTTAATAACAATAGCTAGTAGGGAGAGTTCTGGAGATGGATGTACCGGGTATGAACATACTTCAGAAAGAAGATTAAACATCTGTTTCCACAATCGATTTACAGGGGTACAATCCCACCACATATGGATATAAAAACCTGTTATCGAACCACATCGCCAGCACATACCGTATTTTTCGCCCCATAAGACGCACTTTTTTCCCCCAAAAAGTGGGGGAAAAATGCCCCTGCGTCTTATGGGGCGAATGCTGACAATTTACATCGTAGCCTGCGGTGCTCCAGCATCGCAGGCTGCGATGTATGAGCGGGGAAGGAGGAGGGGCTGCAGGCCGGCAACTTACGGCGGGCCCAGTGCAGTCACTGTACTTACACTGGGCCCTGCTGCTCTGCATAGTATTTCTAAACAGCAATGCTTAAGTTCCTAATAGATTTAACTAAAGCTGCGATCTCTCGTTTATTATAACTTACAAGAAATCCTCCGTAGCAGGCAGTGCGGCTGGCTGGGTTACGTCACTCACTGACGTTGCATGCCTGCTCCGCCCACTTTATGAATGAAGCAGACGGAGCAGGCGTGCAACGCCAGTGAGTGACGTAACTCAGCCAGCCGCTCTGCCTGCTACGGAGGATTTCTTGTAAGTTATAATAAATGAGAGATCGCAGCTTTAGTTAAATCTATTAGGAGCTTAAGCATTGCTGTTTAGAAATACTATGCAGAGCAGCAGGGCCCGGTGTATTAGGGGACATTGTTATACGGGGGATCTGTGGATGACACATATTATAGCAGTGTCATCCACAGATCCCCCCCATAACAGTGCCATCCACAGATCCCTCTCCCCATATCAATGCCATCCACAGCTCCCCCCCATAACAGTGCCATCCACAGATCCCTCTCCCCATATCAATGCCATCCACAGCTCCCCCCCATAACAGTGCCATCCACAGATCCCTCTCCCCATATCAATGCCATCCACAGCTCCCCCCCATAACAGTGCCATCCACAGATCCACCCATAACAGTGCCATCCACAGCTCCCCCCCCATAACAGTGCTATCCACAGATCCCCCATAACAGTGCCATCCACAGATCCCCCATAACAGTGTCATCCACAGATCCCCCATAACAGTGCCATCCACAGATCCCCCATAACAGTGCGTCATATATAGATCCACCATAATAGTGTCATGTACAGACCAGCATTCGTTCAAAACCCACCAAAACCAAAAAAATTTTTCTTATTTCCCTAGCCAAAAACCTAGGTGCGTCTTATGGGCCGGTGCGTCTTATAGGGCGAAAAATACGGTAGGTCACGAGTTAGGGAATATTTTGTTTAGATATTGAGGTGTCTTGTACCATCTGTATAAGATTTTTCTGGCAGTTTCCAAGTGACCCGCACATCTGGAGAGAGCAGATGTAGCAGTAAAGGATTCTTGCCAGTGTTCTTCCGTAATGTTTTTGTTGAGGTCCAAGCTCCAAAAGGTTTAATATATGGGACAGAGGGTTCCCAAAGGTATTTTTAAGTATTTAATAACCTTTGGTTAATCCTCTGTCTGACGCGCTATTCGATAATAGCCAATTATGTATTTTAGAAGTCGAAGTTTCATTGATAAATACCTTCGGAGATTGGAGAAAGTGTCTTATTTGCAAAGATTTGTAGAATTCTTTATTGGTTATGTTGAATTTGTTCTTTAAGTAATTAAAGTCTACAAATTCGTTATTATGCCATAATTGAGCAATAGTAGAGATTCCTGAATCTATCCATGATTGGATGGATAAATTTGGAAGAGCTAGCTCGCATAACTTTAACGAGGATGAGAAAAAGGGGGTTGGGATAAGCTTATCCTCTCTAGCAATAGAGTTCCACATAGTGGTAATAGCTTGAAGACATATTAAAGGGGTTTCTAGTTTTTTATTAAAAATACTTTGTGTATTTAGATGTAGTAGCACAGGAAGAGGTCCTATGAATGAGTTTTCGATGGAGACCCATTTTTTGGATAGATCAGGAGTTATTAAAAATTTGAGTTGATCTAGTATGGCCGCTCTATAATAGTGCTTGATGGAGGGAGTATTGAGGCCTCCACGCTTGAGAGGCATATGCAGTATAGAAGCTTTAACTCTGGGGGTAATCTTACCCCAGATGTGGCGATTCATCGAAGCCTGTAACTTCTGGATGAATCATTGAAGGATAGGAAAAGAAACGTTCCTAAATATATATATAATTTTGGGGAATATATTCATTTTTAGAGCCGCTATTCTACCCAGCCATGAGAGTGAATGGATGTTAAGGTTATCCATATCGGATTTAACTTTGTTCAATAGTGGTAAGTAATTAGATTCAAAGAGTTTGCTAGTGGGACTAGTTAGTTTAATACCTAAGTATGATAGGCTTTCTGTTGCCAAGAAAATTATGAAGAAATTCATAGTTCTTGGAAATTTTGTTTTTAATATAGGTTGGTAAACCTACGCTTAGTATTTCAGATTTATTTATGTTAACCTTGTAGAAAAAGGTGTGGCTAAAGGCATTTATAATCTCATTAAGGGCTTTAAGGGAGGTTAATGGGTTAGAGGTAATAATGAGTACATCATCCGCAAATAAACCTATGCGTGTTCTTAAGAATTTATTGAGATACCTCGAATAAGTAAGGACGTCCTGATATGTTCTGCAAATGGCTCCATGGCAAAGGCAAATATTAGGGGTGACATGGGGCAACCTTGCCTGGTTCCGTTTTTAATGGCAAAGGGGTCGGAAATAAAACCTGAGGAATAAATAGAGGCGGAAGGATTGGAGTAAAGGGCCATAGCTGCTGACAAAAATAATCCAGAGAACCCAAATTTAATCGGAGTTTCCCGGACATACCCCCAATAGATTCTATCAAACGCCTTCTCTGCGTCCAAAGATAGGAGCCAAGAAGGCGTTCGCAGGGAAGATAACACGTCAATCAGATCGATGAAGCGTCTGGTCCCGTCTGATGACTGTCTATTTTGGATGAACCCTATTTGATCGATATTAATAAGTAATGGAAGAATATTGATTATTCTGTTGGCTAGAATTTTGGCGTATATTTTTGTATCTGAGTTAAGTAATGATATTGATCTAAAATGGGAGGGTATATCATCTGATTTGCCTGGCTTAGGTAATGTTATTATTAATGCTTTAAACATTTCTTGTGGAATCTCTCCTTGTGTGGCCAGACAATTAAAGGTCTTGACTAGGTATGGTGTTAAAGTAGAGGAGTATGCCTTGTAATATTTGTTGGGAAGTCCATCCGGGCCAGGTGATTTGTTGAGTTTTAGTGTATGTATTACTTTGATAGCCTCTGCTTCAGTTATAATTGCGGTATCAAACACCTCCTTGGCATGTGCGGCCAGATCATGTGGAGGGATAAGTTTGGGTATGTTCATGGCTGACGTGACCATTTGAACCCCCTACCCTCTGATGACGGCTATCTTTGGTGGCACATGCTAAGTATTTTTGATTTGATTTTTTGTTTATGTATTTGTGATACCCCCTGATGAACCCATTTGCGTGTGGGTGAAACGCGTCAGGGTTTGTTTGCCCCTGAGGGCATGCATGAATTATTATACAAACTATTGATGTGGTTTTCAGCAGACCTATCTACACATATTAAGTATCGCTATGTCCGTAAAAACCTGCTCTCTAAAAATATCACATGACCTAAACCCTCAAGTAAATACCGTAAAAACAAACAAAAAAATTGTGTAAAAAAAGCCATTTTTTGTCACTTTACATCACAAAAAGTGTAATACCAAGAGACCAAACAGGCGTATTTTTCTCAAAATAGTACCAATCAAACCGCCATATCATTCCACAAAAAATGAGCGCCTATATGGGACAATCGCACAAAACAATAAAAAAAATATGGCTCAGACTATGGAGACACTAAAACATTTTTTTTTTTTTCTAAAATGCTGTTAAAGTAAAATAAATAAAAAAACAGTATACATATTAGGTATCTCCACGTCCGTAAAAACCTGCTCTTTAAAAATATCAAGTGATCTAACCCTTCAGGTAAATACCGGAATTTTTTAAAATAAAAACAATGTAAAAAAATTTTTTTGTCACCTCACATTACAAAAACTGTTATAGTAAGCGATCAAAAAGTTATAAGCACTTAAAAATAGTGCCAATCAAACCGCCATCTCATCCCGCAAAAAATGTTATCCCGCATAGGACAATCACCCAAAAAAATTTTAAAAATATGGCTCTCAGACTATGGAGACATTAAAACATTATTTATGTTTCAAAAATGATATTATTGTGTAAAACTTAAATAAATAAAAAGTATACATATTATGTATCTCCGCGTCCGTAACAACCTGCTGTATAAAAATAAACCATGATCTAACCCCTCAGGTTAACACAGCAAAAATAATAATATAAATACCGTATCAAAACCTATTTTTGTCACCTTACATCATAAAAAGTGTAATAGCAAGCGACCAAAATGTCATATGCACCCCAAGATAGTGCCAATCAAACCGTCATCTCACCCCGCAAAAAATGAGCTCCTACATAACACGTTCGCCCAAAAAATAAAAATATGGCTTTCAGAATTTGGAGACACTAAAAAAATCATTTTTTCAAAAAAAAAATTATGAAAAACTGAAACAAAAAAAAACTAAAAGTAGTCATATTTGGTATTTCCGCGTCTGTACCTACCTGCTCTATAGAAATAGCACTCGCTCTAACCTGTCAGATCAACTATGCAAATAAAAAAATATAAAAACTGTTGCTAATTTTCCATTTTAATCCATTTTTCCAGTAACAAAGCAAAGATTAACAGCCAAACAAAACTCAATATTTATTAGCATGATTCTGTAGTTTGCAGAAACCCCCCCCCCCCCCATATGTGTCGTAAACTGCTGTATGGCCAAACGGCAGGGCATAGAAGGAAGGGAACGCCATATGGTTTTTGGAAGGCAGATTTTGCTGGACTGGTTTTTTGATACTATGTCCCATTTTGTGACCCCATTTTGTGACCCCATTTTGGAAACAGTTTACGATCACATATGGGTGTTTCTGCAAACTACAGAATCAGGGCAATAAATATTGAGTTTTGTTTGGCTGTTAACCCTTGCTTTGTTTTTGGAAAAAATTGATTAAAATGGAAAATTTTCCAAAAAATCTAAATTCCGAAATGTTATCTCCATTTGCCATTAACCCTTGTGGAAAACTTAAAGGGTTAAAGATGTTTGTAAAATCAGTTTTGAATACCTTGAGGGGTGTAGTTTCTAGAATAGGATCATTTTTGGGTGGTTTCTATTATATAAGCTTCACAAAATGACTTCAGACCTGAACTAGTCCCTAAAAACTGGGTTTTTGAAAATTTCTGAAAAGTTTCAAGATTTGCTTCTAAACTTGTAAGCCTTGTAACCACTGGCGGATCCAGAGCCTGGTCTCGGGAGGGGCACTTTGGGCGATTGATACGCCCCAGCTCCCATCACTACAGAAATACAGCCCCACTTACCTCTTCCATCCAGTGACGTCTCCTGTGATGTAGATGTTCTCTTTCCTCATCTTCTCCTTTCAGACCTTCAGACCAGACCGACAGGTTTCGTCTGTGCAGTTTGACAACAAAATAAATCTCAGTTACTACTTTTCCATCATCCTCCCATATTCTGGACAAATTATCCTACTACCCCCATATAAAATACATCAGTAATGTCCCCATAGTGCCCCCCGGAGTCTCCTCTCTCCCCATCATGTCCCCCCACAATCATGTGCAGGCTCCTTTTCCCACCCATCCCCTTCCCCCAAAATTATTTGCAGGCTCCTTTCCCCAGCCCCCAAATCATGTGCAGGCTCCCCCAAAATCATGTGCAGGCTCCTTCCCCCCAAAAAAAATCATGTGCAGGCTCCTCCCCCAAAATCATGTGCAGGCTCCTTCCCCCTCCCCCAAAATCATGTGCAGGCTCCCTCCCCCAAAATCATGTGCAGGCTCCTTCCCCCTCCCCCAAAATCATGTGCAGGCTCCTTCCCTCCTCCCCCAAAATCATGTGCAGGCTCCTCCTCCCCCAAAATCATGTGCAGGCTCCTTCCCCCCAAAATCATGTGCAGGCTCCTTCCCCCAAAATCATGTGCAGGCTCCTCCCCCAAAATCATGTGCAGGCTCCTTCGCCCCTCCCTCCCCCAAAATCATGTGCAGGCTCCTTCCCCCCCCAAAATTATGTGCAGGCTCCTTCCCCCAAAATCATGTGCAGGCTCCTTCTTCCCCCAAAAATCATGTGCAGGCTCCTTCCCCCAAAATCATGTGCAGGCTCCTCCTCCCCCTCCCCCACCCCCACCCCCAGGCTTCTTTTCTCCCTCCTACTTACTTACCTCCTTGCAGCGCTGGATGCAGGCCTCTTCCGGCCTGTGTCCCGTTCTGTCCTCTGCTCAGGCGGCGCGATGACGTCATCGCGCCGCCTGAACCACTCTGATAGGCTGTCGGCACGAGGCCGGCAGCCTATCAGAGGAGCAGGGGAGGGAGACGCCTCTCCCTCCCCTGCCGCACTGCACAGCGATCTGTATCGCTGTCCAGAGGACGGCGACACAGATCGCTATGGAGATGAACGCTTCCACAGTGGAAGCGTTCATCTCCTGTCACTGCCGCCGGTGCTGCCAGCCTGCCACAATATCGGGGGGGGCAATTGCCCCGTTGCCCCCCCCCTGGATCCGCCACTGCTTGTAACGTCCCCAAAAAATGAAATGGCATTCCCAAAATGATCGATACATGAAGTAGACATATGGGGAATGTAAATGAATAACTTTTTTGGCAGTATTACTATGTATTATAGAAGTAGAGAAATTGAAACTTGGAAAATTGAAATTTTTTCCAAATTTTTGGTAAATTTAGTATTTTTTTATAAATAAAAATGAAATTTTTCGACTCATTTTACCACTGTCATGAAGTACAATATGTGACGAAAAAAGAATCTCAGAATGGCCTGCATAAGTAAAAGCATTTGAAAGTTATCACCACATAAAGTTACACTGGTCAGATTTGCAAAAAATTTCCGGGTCCTTAAGGTGAAATAGGGCTTTAGGGGTTAATCAGTATTTGGTGGAAGCAGGTATATTAAACCCCTTCATCAATATTTTGTGGAAGCAGGTGTATCGCAGGCCTCAATCAATGTTTGGTGGAAGCAGGTACATCAATCGCCTTAATCAGTATTTTGTGGAAGCAGGTGTATTGCTGGCCTCAATCAATGTTTGGTGGAAGCAGGTATATCAATCCCCTTAATCAGTATTTAGTGGAAGCAAATAAATCGCAGGCGTCAATCAGTATTTGATGGAAGCAGGTCTATTAAACCTCTCAATCAATATTTTGTGGAAGCAGGTACATCACACCCCTCAATTATTATTTTATCACACCACCCTGTTTATTTGGGGCAACAGGTTACAGGTATATCGCAGCCGTCAATCAGTATTTTGTGGAAGCAGGTATATCGCACCCCTCAATTAGATTTTTTTTTGGGCAACAGGTATATCACACCAGAACTGCACACAACTGCTGCACAATACAAATGCACTATATTATACTTTCTATGTTAGAAAGTATATTATAAGTATATCAGAACCCTCAGTATGTCACACCTATCGATAGCACACCTATACTAGTCCTTAAAAGGACTTTTGCTAGCGTTTGGTGTCCCTAATAAGTCTGTCCCTGCTCTACAAAGCAACCTCTCCCTACACTGGCAAAACACAGAATGTAAAATGGCTGCCAGATCTGGTACATTTATAGGGTGGGGTGTGTCCATGAGCTGAAATGTCTCAATTGGCTATCCTGTCCCATCTGATGGATGTGTCAAGGGTCAAAGCTGAGCGCAATGCAAAAGATGTTTGGCGAATCGTGAAAGCGCAAAGTTCACCGCAAAACGACTGCTGGGCGAACCGCAAGGCCATCTCTATTGGCCATACCCTAATTGAAGGTATTCTGCAGTAGTTATACCTCAGCTCTGTTTCTCTTATTTCCATTTTCAGAAGTGTTAGAAAAATAGATTTCTTGTATCAGTATTTACTGATGTGCTTAACCACTCAATTATTATCAACAAATTTAGTATTTTAATTTTAAAGCTTGTTTAAATGAAGTAACATACATTGCCATCTGTTGCGCCTTGCGCCGACACAGAAGCTGATGCAGAGCAGCTGATGTTCCATCTGCTTCAATTGGCTTCCCCTTTTGCTAGAAGGCAAAATAAGACACACACAGGCTGGTTTGCATACTGTTCACTTGTATAGTTTTGAAAGTTAGTGTCTTACATTCAAGTGCTTTTAGACCTAGGCTTTTGCTGGTGCTATTCTGCACTTTTGCTTTTTAAGTGCCATTCTTTGCACCTATTGGCTCATTCAGACGGCCGTATGCTGTCCGCAAAAATGCGGATCCGTTTTTTTGTGGACAGTTCAGCGTGTACAAAAAAACGGATTGCATTCTGTTTTTTTGCTGATCCATAGACTTCAATAGGGCTATGTCCTGATTTTTACTGACAAGTATAGGACATGTTTCATTTTTTTTGCTGAGCCGTGCAATGGAAGAAAGGGGCTGCATAGAAGTGAATGAGACAGCATCTAATCCACAAAAAATGGATCCGGATTTTTGCGGACAGCATACTGTCGTCTGAATAAGCCCTATGTCTTGTGATGCTCTTTTAAAGTAAAAACTTGAGCAAAATGAAGCATTTGAAACCGCTGGGACCCGCAACTATATCGGGAACGGAGCCCCGCAAGGTGGTGTCTGGAGGACTCTGGTCCAGCCACCACCAAGCGCTCGACAGGGCCTGACTGTGCGAAAAATTGGATTCTTTACTCTGGAACAACTTGCAGGATAACAGACTGAACTGGACAGATGTCGTTTTTCAGCCTTCTAAACTATGTTACATATAAACTATTTTACTAAATCTCGAACATTTTAAATCACACCTAAATATTACCACTTATCATAAACGTTATACTGTACAACCTGATTAATTTTACAACTTGTTTTCCCTAACAGCCCAGAAAACATGAACCTCCTTACTGGAATCTCCTAATAAAATATAATAAAAAAACAAACACCAAACATGAACCTCAATTTAACCTTATATGACTAGAACATTTGGTAATAACTGCATATTCACTAAGTTGCAGATGCTAATGAATTTAATTATATTTTTTATTAAAGCGCTATTCATCCCATGGCGCTGTACAGATGAAAAAAGGGTATACATACATAATGCAGACAATTTCAATAAGCATGAACAAGAAGAGGTACAAACTGGTACAGAAGGAGAGAGGGCTTATAATCTACAAGGTATGAAGGAAGGACACAGTAGTAGAGTGTAAAGCTGGTAATGGCGGTATAGCAGCAGCAGGGTCACTGGTTATAGGCTTGTCTGAAGAGGCGAGTTTTCAAGTTTCTTTTGAAGGATCCCACTGTAGGTGAGAGTCTGATGTGTTGTGGTAGAGAGTTCCAGAGTATGGGAGATGCACTGGAGAAATCATGGAGGTGATTGTGGGAAGAGGTGATAAGAGGAGAGAGGATTGGAGATTACATGAGGGAATGCATCAGGAAAGTAGCTCAGAGATGTATGGAGCAGACAGGTTGTGGACGACCTTATACCTATTTGTTAGTATTTTGAACTGAATTCGCTGGGCAATGGGGAGCCAGTGAAGAGATTGTCAGAGGGGAGAGGCAGAGGAGTAACTGGGTGGGAGGTGAATTAGTCGGGCAGCAGAGTTCAGGATAGAGTTCAGGAGAGGTGCAAGAGTGCTAGATGGAAGGCCACAGAGGAGGATGTTGCAGTAGTCTAGGTGGGAGATGATGAGGGCATGTACAAGCATTTTTGCAGACTCCTGGTTGAGGAATGTGCGGATGCGGATGATTTTTTTGAGTTGAAGGTGGTGGAAAGGGCTTGAATGTGCGATCTGAAGGAGAGGGCAAAATGCAAGGTCACCCCAAGGTAGCGGACTTGGTTGACTGGGGAGATAGTGCAGCCATTGATCGTGATAGATAGGTCTGTTAGGGGGGTTGATAAATATGGGGGAAAGATGATAAATTCTGTTTTATCCATGTTAAGTTTTAGAAAGAGCTAGAAGTTTCCTGAGACTGGAGAAAATGGTTGGCACGGCAGAACATTACAATAGCTTTATATGCAGATAGAGTGCTCCAATATATTCACGATTGCCAAATCGGCAATTAATGATGTGCATATTTTTGCGCTATACTTGCATGTTCACATTTTAGCAGGTCTGACTACATATTAGTGATTGGTGCACTAAGTATTGTTGTGAACTTGGGACATCACAGTACTATGTCTGTAGCATGTATATATGTATTGACAGCAGAACTTATCACACTACCTATCACCCTGCACTGGAACCTATCAGCTACACTATATCACAATCTACCCTACACAAACTATCTGTATTATATATATATAAGCTAACTAACTAACTAACTATCTAATGTAATGTGACAACAAAGCACAGAGCACAGCAATGACACTGCTGTCTCTCAGAACTGAAAAAAAAAACTGCAGAAAATGGCTGCTGGGGAGGAAACTTTCATATTGGTTTCTAGGGATGTTGCTAAGCTCAGACAAAGTCATTTCAGCCTTCTCACTGGCCCACAAGCAAGAAGGAAAAAAAAAATCTAGAATATTCGTAAATACGAATCTTTGCGAATTCTCAAAGTGGCGATATTCGCGATTCGAATATTCGCGCCCAACACTAGCCACCATGAGAAAGCTAAGGTCTTAATATAATTACTCTTGCTCCATTTCAGAGGCCACTAGTTCCCCACCATAGATTTTCCATAATTCCACAGAAGTCCACAGTAATTATATTAAACCTGTATGACTGCAGTGTACAGTTTGGTGAATCTCTCTTAGTATCATCCTATCTAACAAATATATATATATATATATATATATATATATATATATATATAGTCACAGTATTTTAGAATAGTGAGTACACCCCTCACATTTTTGTAAATATTTTATTATATGACACTTTTATACCATGTAAAGTAGTCAGTGTACAGCTTGTATAACAGTATAAATTTGGTGTGCCCTCAAAATAACTCAACACACAGCCATTAATGTCTAAACCGCTGGCAACAAAGGTTAGTACACCTCTAAGTGAAAATGGCTAAATTGTGCCCAAAGTGTCAATATTTTGTGTGGCCACCATTATTTTCCAGCACTGTCTTAACTCTCTCGGGCATGGAGTTCACTAGAGCTTCACAGGTTGCCACTGGAATCCTCTTCCACTCCTCCATGAAGACATCACTGAGCTGGTGGATGTTAGAGACCTTGAGCTCCTCCACCTTCCATTTGAGGATGCCCCACAGATAATTTAATAGGGTTTAGGTCTGGAGACATGCTTGGCCAGTCCTGCACCTTTTACCCTCAGTTTCTTTAGCAAGGCAGTGGTCATCTTGGAGGTGTGTTTGGGGTCTTTATCATGTTGAAATACTGCCCTGCGGCCAAGTTTCTGAAGGGAGGGGATCATTCCCTGCTTCAGTATGTCACAGTACATGTTGGCATCCTTGGTTCCCTCAATGAACTGTAGCTCCCCATAGCTGACAGCACTCATAAAGCCCCAAACCATGACACTTCCACCATCATGCTTGACTGTAGGCAAGACACACTTCTCTTTGTATTCCTTACCTGGTTGCCACCACAAACACTTGACACCATCTGAACCAAATAAGTTTATCTTGGTCTCAGACCATAGGACATGGTTACAGTAATCCATGTCCTCATTCTGCTTGTCTTCAGCAAACTGCAGGCTTTCATGTTCATCATCTTTAGAAGAGGATTCCTTCTGAGAAGACAGACATTCTGACCAATTTGATGCAGTGTGCGGAATATGGTCTGAGCACTGACAGGCTGACCCCCTACCGCTTTAACCTCTGGCAGCACTCATATGTGCTAATGAGTCACATGACACTAGGGAGGGAAAATGGCAAATTGGGAACAATTTGGCAATTTTTACTTAGAGGTGTACTTACTTTTGTTGCCAGTGGTTTCGACATTAATGGCTGTGAGTTATTTTGAGGGCACACAAAATTTACACTGTTATACAAGCTGTACACTGACTACTTTACATTGTATTAAAGTGTCATATTTTCAGTGTTGTCCCATGAGAAGATATAATACAATATTTAAAATGTGAGGAGTGTACTCACTTTTGTGAGATACTGTATACACACACACACATATATATATATATACACACACACACACACACTATATACAGTATATATAAATATATATATATATATATATATATTTATATGTGTATATATATATATATATATATATATATATATATATATATACAGAGATATAAATAGTACACTACAAGGTGATACATCGTCTGATTGCAGTTGTCCATGTGTCAAATAACTGTACACCAAGACAACATTTAATCTAATGAAAATCAAAAGTATAGCATTGCTATAGATAACAAAATCACAATCAAATATTGTTTATATCTATGTATATTATTTATATACAGTAAGCAACATAGTACATAAGGCCGAAAAAAGACATCCGTCCATCCAGTTCGGCCTGTCATCCTGCTAGTTGATCCAGAGGAAGGTAAAAAAAAAACTGTGAGGTAAAAGCTAATTTTTCCCACTTAAGGGGAATAAAAAATTCCTTCCCGACTCCAATAAGGCAATCAGAATAACTCCCTGGATCAACAACTTATCTCTAGTAGCTATAACCTGTAATATTATTACACTCTAGAAATACACCCAGGGCCCTCTTGAATTCCTTTATTGTACTCACCATCACCACCTCCTCAGGCAGAGAGTTCCATAGTCTCACTGCTCTTACCGTGAAGAACCCTCTTCTATGTTTGTGTACAAACCTTCTTTCCTCCAGACGCAGAGGATGTCCCCTCGACACAGTCACAGTCCTGGGGATAAATAGATGATGGGGGAGATATCTGTACTGACCCCTGATATATTTATACATAGTTATTAGATCTCCCCTCAGTCGTCTTTTTTCTAAAGTAAATAACCTTAATTTTGATAATCTTTCAGGGTACTGTAGTTGCCCCATTCCAGTTATTACTTTAGTTGCCCTCCTCTGAACCCTCTCCAGCTCTGCTATGTCTACCTTGTTCACAGGAGCCCAGAACTGTACACAGTACTCCATTTGTGGTCTGACTAGTGATTTGTAAAGTGGTAGGACTATGTTCTCATTACGGGCGTCTATGCCCGTTTTGATGCAACCCATTATCTTATTGGCCTTGGCAGTAGCTGCCTGGCACTGGTTTTTGCAGCTTAGTTTGCTGTTTATTAAAATTCCTAGATCCTTTTCCATGTCAGTGTTACCGAGTGTTTTACCATTTAGTATGTACGGGTGACTTGCATTATTCCTTCCCATGTGCATAACTTTACAGTTGTCAGTGTTAAACCTCATCTGCCACTTATCTGCCCAAGCCTCCAGTCTATCTAGATCCCTCTGTAGCAGTATATTGTCCTCTTCAGTGTTAATTACTTTACACAGTTTAGTGTAATTTGCAAAAATTAATATTTTACTATGCAAGCCTTCTACAAGATCATTAATATATGACTTTTAATTAATCATTGCCATATAACAGAAGCAAAATAATTACAAAGTTACATAGTTAATTTGGTGGACAAAAGACATGTCCATCAAGTTCAGGTGGGGACGCAAATCCAAGAAGGAAGCAAGCCTCAGACTTTTACACATTTTCATAAGCATTAATGTCATTTGCTTTCAAGTATCCATCTAAACCCTTTATAAAACTGTCCACTGTTCCTGCTGTGACCACGTCCTAAGGAAGTCTATTCCACTATTCCACAGATTCACAGTTCATACAGTAAAGAAGCTTTGACAATTTACTTGGAACAGTTTTTCAACTTATTTTTTGTATAGCCCATTTATATATTTGTATAGGTTAATCATGTCCCCCTTAGACGTCTCTTCTCAAGAATAAATACATTAAAGTCTTTTAATCTTTCTTCATAACTAGGACCCTCTATGCCCCTTATCAGTTTACTCACTCTCTTTTGTACTTTTTCCAGTTCTAAAGAATCCTTCATATGGTCTGGTGCCCAGAACTGAACTGCATATTCCAGATGAGGCCGCACTAATCTTTATAAAGTGTTAGTATTACATCCCTGTCCCGCGAGTCCATACTTTGTTTAATGCATGACAATATCCTGGTAGCCTTAGAAGCAGCTGATTGACATTGTATGCTGTTATTAAATCTATGATCTACAAGTGTTGCATCTATTTTCCCAGAGTTACATCCCCTAGGACAATAGGACATGTGATGTACAGAGATTATTACTACCAAGATGTATAACTTTACATTTATCCACATTGAACCTCATTTACCAAATTAATGACCAATCACTCAGTGTTCAAGTCAGCTTGTATTTTATGGACATCTTCCATAAACTGCACAGTATTGCACAGCTTAGTGTCATGTGCAAAAATAGAAATGGTGCTATTAATCCCGTCCTCTATATCTTTAATAAATAAATTAAATAATAGAGGACCCAGCACTAAACCTTGGGATACACCACTTGTAACCCTGCACCATTCTGAATAGTAGTCATTGACCACAACTCACTGGACACGGTACTTCAGCCAGCTTTCAATCCAATTACCTACTATACTTTCCAAGCCTATAGACCTTACTTTACCTATTAAATTTCTATGAAGGACAGTATCAAAAGCCTTTGCAGAAATCCAGAAACACTACATCCACAGCCGCCCCTCTGTCCAGGTTACCTTATCTTAAAAAATTATAAACAGGGACACATCAATGATTGAACTGAGCTCTTTAAGAACTCTTGGGTGTAATCCATCTGGACCCAGAGTTTTGTTCACATTTACCTTATTTAACGTAGCTTGGACCATATCTACAGTTAGCCAATTGAGTATATTGCTGGATGTACTAACAGCCCCAGCACCACAGATATCAGCTCCTTTTTCTTTTTTTTGTATATACAGAGCTAAAAAAAACATTTACTAACTCTGCCTTTTCCTTATCTTCAGTGACTAATCCCCTTTACCATTATTTAGGAGACCTACCTGCTCAGACCTTGTTTTTTTAAATGAGTATGTAGTTAAGCCTATATTTTAATGAATTGTATAGTATGTGAAAATGTTAAAAAATAATAGAATTTTTCCTTAGATTTTCCTTCTCAAATATTACAAAGTGGAAAAAAAAAATCGAAAAAGTTAATCATATGCACATCTCATTGTCATGTAATTCTACTAAATCTGCAGGATGTAAGTAAATTAGTTTAAGTAAATATTTTTATCTGTTGGATAAAGTTTTGGACATAAAGAGCAGTCATACTTTTGCAGAGATTTGCTAAATGGGTAGACTTAGAAAATTCCCAGATACTGTGGCTAGGTCAGTGACATCCCAAATGGCAGGTTGTAGCTAGTGTTGAGCGAACCCAAACTGTAAAGTTCGGGTTCGTCCTGGACTTTAGGGTTTTTTGGACCCGAACTTTACTGTAAAAGTTAGGGTTCGAGTTCAGGCTTTTAATAAAGCTTGTTGAAAGACTGCATGGCAGACAATCAACAAGAGTTTAATCTGCGTGCCCTTAGAAGCCATCACAGCCATGCCTACTAATGGCATGGCTGTGATTAGCCAGTGCAGCATGTGACCCAGCCTCTATATAAGCTGGATATCATGTAGCACCGCATGTTACTTCAGCTCTTACTAGTGCAGGGATAGGAAGCAGGCTGCCGTTGTAAGGGAGAGAGTAGGAAGGAATCTGAACTGGCTGTTAAGTTTGTGACCTACAGCGATTTTTTTGTGGGTGCAATGCAACATTTTTGTATCCCTGACTAGAGTTGAGCGAACCCGACCTGTAAAGATCGTGCCGAATTTTGGGGTCTTCGGGACATGGACCCGAACCCGAATATTTTCAAAAAAGTTCGGGTTTGGGTACGTTGTTCGGCGATTTCTTCCCACTTTCTGAAGGGCTGCACAGCAGCCAATCAGCAAACGTTTTACTTCTTGCCCTAAGAAGCCATCACAGCCATGCCTACTAATGGCATGGCTGTGATTGGCTGAGTGCAGCATGTGACCCAGCCTCTTATAAGCTGGAGTCACGTAGTGCCGCACGTCAGTCTGCTGAATTGAGATTAGAGCAAGGTTGCTGCTGGTGCGATCAGGGACAGAATAGGGCAAAAATTTGAAGAACCTGTGTAACTTTAATCCACAAGATACAGCACATAGAGAGGGAGGGAACCTCAGCAATCCAACATTTCTGTACCCAGCCACTGCCAGGGAGATTTTTTTTGTAATCCATCTGTTACTGAGGTGGGGTCGGCAGCCATTTTAGCCACTGCAGTGTACTGCATGTCTGCCAGCCTGCCAGGGACATCAGCCTAATCCTATTTTGTAGCTCAGTGAAGGAAAAAAACTTTTTTTGTATGTTTAAGGGGTGACATAGTCTATTTGTCTAGCCTGGGATCTGTGGTGCCACAGAGCACTTTTGTGTACCATGCACTAAACTGTATATTCCATTTCAGCTACCAAATAGTGCATCAGTGTATTTTAGTTAACAAAAAGTGGTCATCCTGATCCACCAAGCCTATTTTACACCGCCAAAATATAATTTTGACATTTATGCGGTGAAATAGAGAATCCGTGTAATTTTGGGGCAAAAACCGTAATGCTTGTCCACAAAACATTTCTGCATACACTGTCCAACGACATATTTTATATTTCTGCATGAAAATAGTGCTTCTTTGTTTTTTATAGGAAAAAAAAAAAAAAAACGTTATTCAAGGTCCACCAAACAGTCTGAAATACCCATTACAACCACCTATTTTACATTGCTGCTTATTGAAATACAGCATAAGTGTATTCGTTTGACAAAAAGTGGAAATCCTGATCCACAAAGCATTTTGAAATACACTGCCTAAATACCGATTTTCGATTACAGCTGAGAAATAGTGCATTATTCTTTTTTTTTGTGAGAAAAAAGCAATATTCTTGCTTCACAAAGCAGTTGTACATACACGTTATAAATATCTAATTTAAATTTACAGCAGTAAAAAAATGCATTTTGGGGTTTTATTAAAAAAAGCTGTGTTTTAGGCCGAAAAAACAGTTGTGCATCCGTCGTTTAAATAATTATTTCCAATTTATAGCAGTCTAATACTGCATTTGTGAATTTTGGTGACCAAATCCGTGTTCTGGGTCCCCAAATCTTGTGTCCGTACATAGTATAAATATCTACTTAAAATGTACAGCAGTTAAAAACTGCATTTTGGGGTTTTATTGAAAAAGCCGTGTTTTAAGGCGAAAACACTTTTGCGCATCCGTCGTTTAAATAAATATTTCCAATATATAGCAGTTAAATACTGCATTTGTGAATTTTGGTGACCAAATCTGTGTTCTGAGTCCCAAAATCTGGTGTCCATACATAGTATAAATATCTACTTTTAATGTATAGCAGTTAAAAACTGCATTTTAGGGTTTTATTGAAAAAAGCCGTGTTTTAGGCCAAAAAAACTGTTGTGCATTCGGCATATAAATAATTAATTGCAATGTACAGCAGTGAAATACTAATTTTCTGTATTTTATTACAAAAATACTTGTTCTTGTTCCACAAACAACTTGTGCATACAGCGTACCAATTTATTTTTTTACATTTCCGCATAGAAATTGAGAATCTGTGTATTTTGGGCACAAAAAACATTATTCTGGGTTCACAGAGCATTTTTATGACACGGGCACTGCCTTAGCGAACGTAATTGTCGACTAGTGGCAGGTAAATGGACACCGGCGGGAGACCAATCTTTCAGCTTGGTGGGTGAACGCAAAAAGTGAGGAGAACATCAAATAAGGGACGTGGGCATGGTTGTGGTGGTGTTGTTGGAGCTCCTGTTGCTGGGAGAGGACCTGGCCGTTCAGCGCCAACTACCACTCCAAATGCCGCTCTATGGATGGTGAAGCCAGAACATGTACAGGCGATAGAAGATTGGGTGGCTGACAGTGCCTCCAGTTACTTCATAGTATCTAACACCCAGCCCTCTGCAGAAAGCTCCGAGTTGCCACCCGCAGCCCATGCCCATCAGTCTTCCACCTTACCCCCTTGCAAATCAGCCAAGCAGTCAGAGCCCCAAATCATGCAGGAAAGTCTCATGCTTTTTGATGACTCTGTTGGCAGGGTTTTCCCGGCCCATCCACCTAGCCCTGCCCCAAAAGAGGAAGACCTTGAATGCACTGATGCTCAACTACTTTTGTTGCAGGATAAGGACATGGGAATACCGCCAAAAAACGTCTCTGATGATGACGAAACACAGGTGTCAACTGCTGTGGCTTTCTGCAATGTGCAGACCGACAAGGAGGGCAGGGGTCATGAATGGGTGGAAGATGATGTGGAGGATGATGTCCTAGACCTAGACTGGACTGAAGGTCATGCTAATGAGGCGTGCAGTTCTGAGGAATAGGCGGTGATCGCACGGAGGCAACAGCACAGAAAAAGAGGGAGCAGGGTGCAAAAGCGCAGCGGCTGTTCCAGAGACAGTACGCCTGCTACTGTCCACTGCACCCAGGCACCGAGCACACCAAGACCTGCTCCAAGGAGTTAATTGGCGTGGCAGTTCTTCACACAATGTCCTGACGACAAGACACGAGTGGTTTGCATGTCGTGCCATCAGAGCCTGAAGCGAGGCATAAACGTTCTTAACCTGAGTGACCAGGCATCTACATGCAAAGCATGAACTGCAGTGGAGTAAAGACCTTAA
This sequence comes from Bufotes viridis, assembly GCA_033119425.1. Classification (NCBI taxonomy): domain Eukaryota; kingdom Metazoa; phylum Chordata; class Amphibia; order Anura; family Bufonidae; genus Bufotes; species Bufotes viridis. The sequence continues at coordinate 56,370,954 of CM065595.1, forward strand.
AAACAATGAACTCTCTCATGCTCCTCCTGCTCCCTCTTCTGTTGCTGGCTCGGCCTCTCCCTCCACCTTTGGCATCACCGTGGCACCTGGCGACCAGCAAACAGAAGATGTTCCACCAACACCACCACATACGACACCATCACCAAGCATCTCCACTATGTAACATGGCAGCATTCAGCTGTCCATTTCCCAAACATCGGAGAGAAGGATGAAACACCCACCTACCCACCCTCGAGCCCTGGCACTGAATTTTCAAAAAAGTTCGGGTTCGGGTCCGGTGTTCGTCGATTTTTTCCCGCTTTCTGAAGGGCTGCATAGCAGACAATCAGCTAGCGTTTTACCTCTTGCCCTAAGAGCCCATCACAGCCATGCCTACTAATGGCATGGCTGTGATTGGCCAAGTGCAGCATGTGACCCAGCCTCTATTTAAGCTGGAGTCACGTAGCGCCGCACGTCACACTGCTCTGACTAGTGTAGGGAGAGGATGCAGCTTCTGTGAGGGCGAGATAGGCAGGGATAAAGAAGTGATTGAATGATCTACCTTTCTACACCTGTGCATCAGAACAACTCAGCTGAGCTGTCCACTGAAAGTCACTATTTTGTTGAGACTGGCCAGAGCGATTTTTACTGGCACATATAACTGGGCTGACCGGCGGTGGCCATTTTGGGACTTGTGGTGCGCCAGCACTTGCTGCCACAGAGTGTAAACCAAAGCTCCAAAGAAGTTAAAAATCAACACCTGTGAATCAGAACAACAGCGATTCAGCTGCTCAGTCAAAGTCTATTTTTTTTTCTGGCTGGGCAGACTGTTTTCTGGCACATGTTACTGGGCTGATAGACGGCGGCCATTTTGGGACTTGTGGTGCTACAGCAAAAGCTGCCACAACGTCCATTAATCTCATGTAATAGTCGATTTTTTCATAGATATACTACATCAGGGGTTTGGCTGTGCTTGTGTCACCCATACTAACTGCAAAGATATTTAATATATCAGTGGTGAAACTGAAAGTAACCCACTTGGAAAGCAAATCCCATGAATGTGCTGTTCCAGCTAGGCTAGCCAGTGCCACTACTTTGTCCAATACTGTCAGCCAGAAATATTTTTTTTTTTTATGTGCCAGAAATATAAATTAGAAAAAGCTTTCACCGTAATAATAAAATTATTCTGGTGTTAGACCAGAAGAAGCACTCCTGTTGTAATTAATACTGTAAAAGGCTTAGACAATATTTCTCCCAGTGTGGAAATTTATCTAGCAAAACTAGCATTTTAACAATTCCGGTGTTCTGAAATACCAGCAGTCCTCTTGTAATTAATACCGCCAAAAGGCATTATATCGTCCAGTGTTGTAATTTTGGTGAAAAAAGGCCAATTTAATCAATCTGGTGTTTGTTAGACCAGAAACACTAGGCCTCACGTTTTCACTCCTGTAAAAGGAATTATATCTCCCGTGTGGGAATCTATGTACCAAAACTAGCATTATAAAAATCTGGTGTCCAATTAGCAGCAGTGTTCTTGTAATTAATACCGCCAAAGGCATTATTGTCCAGTGTTGTAATTTTGGTGAAAAAAAGGCCAATTTAATCAATCTGGTGTTTGTTAGACCAGAAACACTAGGCCTCACGTTTTCACTCCTGTAAAAGGAATTATATCTCCCGTGTGGGAAGCTATGTACCAAAACTAGCATTATAAAAATTCTGGTGTCCAATTAGCAGCAGTGTTCTTGTAATTAATACCGCCAAAAGGCATTATTGTCCAGTGTTGTAATTTTGGTGAAAAAAGGCCAATTTAATCAATCTGGTGTTTGTTAGACCAGAAACACTAGGCCTCACGTTTTTACTCCTGTAAAAGGAATTATATCTCCCGTGTGGGAATCTATGTACCAAAACTAGCATTATAAAAAATCTGGTGTCCAATTAGCAGCAGTGTTCTTGTAATTAATACCGCCAAAAGGCATTATTGTCCAGTGTTGTAATTTTGGTGAAAAAAGGCCAATTTAATCAATCTGGTGTTTGTTAGACCAGAAAAACTAGGCCTCACGTTTTCACTCCTCTAAAAGGAATTATATCTCCCGTGTGGGAACCTATGTACCAAAACTAGCATTATAAAAATCTGGTGTCCAATTAGCAGCAGTGTTCTTGTAATTAATACCGCCAAAAGGCATTATTGTCCAGTGTTGTAATTTTGGATGAAAAAAGGCCAATTTAATCAATCTGGTGTTTGTTAGACCAGAAAAACTAGGCCTCACGTTTTCACTCCTCTAAAAGGAATTATATCTCCCGTGTGGGAACCTATGTACCAAAACTAGCATTATAAAAATCTGGTGTCCAATTAGCAGCAGTGTTCTTGTAATTAATACCGCCAAAAGGCATTATTGTCCAGTGTTGTAATTTTGGTGAAAAAAGGCCAATTTAATCAATCTGGTGTTTGTTAGACCAGAAAAACTAGGCCTCACGTTTTCACTCCTCTAAAAGGAATTATATCTCCCGTGTGGAAATCTATGTACCAAAACTAGCATTATAAAAATTCTGGTGTCCAATTAGCAGCAGTGTTCTTGTAATTAATACCGGTAAAAGGAATTATATCTTCCAGTGTGGGAATTTATGTACACAAACTAGCATTATAAAAAATCTGGTGTCCAATTAGCAGCAGTGTTCTTGTAATTAATACCGCCAAAAGGCATTATTGTCCAGTGTTGTAATTTTGGTGAAAAAAAGGCCAATTTAATCAATCTAGTGTTTGTTAGACCAGTCCAGAAACACTAGGCCTCATGTTTTTACTCCTGTAAAAAGGAATTATATCTCCCTGTGTGGGATTCTATGTACCAAAACTAGCATTTTAAAAATTCTGGTGTCCAATTTGCAGCAGTTTTCTTGTAATTAATACCGGAAAAAGGAATTATATCTTCCAGTGTGGGAATTTTGGGGCTAAAAAATAATAAATTTTAGTGTGGTGCGAGTTGAATCACAACAATGAGAAAACATTCTATTAAGGGACGAGGACGCGTTCGTGGTGGTGTCCGTTAGAGCCTCTGTTGCTGGCAGAGGACGTGGCCGTTCGGCCTCAGGCGCACAAAGTAGTGAACCAACTCCCTCAAGTAGCCGGCAGAATTTACAGCGATATTTGGTGGGGCCCAATGCCGTTATGAGGATGGTAAGGCCTGAGCAGGTACAGGCATTAGTCGATTGGGTGGCCGACAGTGCTTCCAGCACGTTCACCACATTGTCTTCCGCCCAGTCTTCTGCAGAAAGCGCATAGGTGGCACCTGAAAACCAAGCCCATCAGTCTGTCACATCACCCCCATGAATATCAGGGAAACTGGCTAAGCCTCAAGTTATGCAGCAGTCTCTTCTTCTGTTTGAAGACTCTGCTCCCACGGTTTTCCAGGGGCGTCCACCTATCCCTTCCCCAGCGGTGGAAGACATTCCATGCACTGACGCACAACCACTTATGTATCCAGATGATGAGGACATGGGAATACCACCACAGCAGAGTGACCGAGTGTCTAATGATGACGAAACACAGGTGCCCACTGCCGCGTCTTATTGCAGTGTTCAGACTGAACAGGAGGAGGTCAAGGAGGAAGACTGGGTGGAAGACGATGCAGAGGACGATGAGGTCTTAGACCCCACATGGACTGAAGGTCGTGCCGCTGACTTAAATAGTTCAGAGGAAGAGGCAGTGGTGAGACCGAGACAACAGCGAAGCCAAAGAGGGAGCAGGGGGCAAAAGCAGAACAGCCGCCGTCCAGAGAGTTTGCCTGCTATTGGCCAGCGCCAACAGGGACCCAGCACCCCAAAGGCATCTTCAAGGAGTTCCCTGGCATGGCACTTCTTCAAACAATGTGTTGAGGACAAGACCAGAGTGGTTTGCACGCTGTGCCATCAGACCCTGAGGCGAGGCATTAACGTTCTTAACCTGAGCACCACCTGCATGATCAGGCATCTACATGCAAAGCATGAACTGCAGTGGAGTACACACCTTAAAAACAAGGAACCCGCTCAGGCTCCCCTGCTCCCTCTACCGCTGCTGCCTCGGCTTCCGCCTCGAGAGGAATGTTGCCACCTGCCGAGCAGCAAACAGAGGATGTGCCACCGACACCACCACCACCACCGCCACCGTCACCTAGCGTCTCCACTATTTCACACAGCAGCGTTCAGCTCTCCATCTCTCAAACCTTTGAGAGGAAGCGCAAATTCCCACCTAGTCACCCTCGAGCCCTTGGCCTGAATGCCAGCATTTCTAAACTACTGGCCTTTGAAATGCTGTCATTCCGGCTGGTGGACACAGAACAGCTTCAAACAGCTGATGGCCATGGCTGTCCCCAGTATGTGGTTCCCAGCCGCCACTACTTCTCCAAGACAGCCGTGCCTTCCCTGCACATGCAAGTGTCCGATAAAATCAAGTGTGCACTGCGCAACGCCATTTGTGGCAAGGTCCACCTAACCACAGATACGTGGACCAGTAAGCACGGCCAGGGACGCTATATCTCCCTAACTGCACACTGGGTAAATGTAGTGGCGGCTGGGCCCCAGGCGGAGAGTTCCTTGGCGCACGTCCTTCCGCCGCCAAGGATCACAGGGCATCATTCTTTGCCTCCTGTAGCCTCCTCCTCCTACTCGGCTTCCTCCTCCTCCTCTGCTTCCACCAGCTCATCCAGTCAGCCACACACCTTCACCACCAACTTCAGCACAGCCCGGGTAAACGTCAGCAGGCCATTCTGAAACTCATATGTTTGGGGGACAGGCCCCACACCGCGCAGGAGTTGTGGCGGGGTATTGAACAACAGACCGACCAGTGGTTGCTGCCGGTGGGCCTCAAGCCCGGCCTGGTGGTGTGCGATAATGGGCGAAATCTCGTGGCAGCTCTGGGACTAGCCGGTTTGACGCACATCCCTTGCCTGGCGCATGTGCTGAATTTGGTGGTGCAAAAGTTCATTCACAACTACCCAGACATGTCAGAGCTGCTGCATAAAGTGCGGGCCGTCTGTGCGCGCTCCGGCGTTCACATCCTGCCGCTGCTCGCCTGTCAGCGCTACAGCGGAACTTCGGCCTTCCCGCTCACCGCCTAATATGCGACGTGCCCACCCGGTGGAACTCCACCTTGCACATGCTGGAGAGACTGTGCGAGCAGCAGCAGGCCATAGTGGAGTTTCAGCTGCAGCACGCACGGGTCAGTCGCACTGCGGAACAGCACCACTTCACCACCAATGATTGGGCCTCCATGCGAGACCTGTGTGCCCTGTTGCGCTGTTTCGAGTACGCCACCAACATGGCCAGTGGCGATGCCACTGTTATCAGCGTGACAATACCAATTCTATGTCTCCTAGAGAAAACGCTTAGGGCGATGATGGAAGAGGAGGTGGGCCAGGGCCAGGAGGAGGAGGAGGAGGATGACGGGTCGTTTTTAGCACTTTTAGGCCATTCTGTTAGAAGTGGCTCAGAGGGAGGTTTTTTGCAACAGCAGAGGGCAGGTACAAATGTGGCCAGCCAGGGACCACTACTGGAGGATGAGGAGGATGAGGAGGAGGTGGAGGAGGATGAGGATGAAGCAGGTTCACAGCGGGGTGGCACCCAGCACAGCGCAGGCACATCCCAGGTGCGTGGCTGGGGGGATACAGAGGATGATGACGATACGCCTCCCACAGAGGACAGCTTGTCCTTACCTCTGGGGAGCCTGGCACACATGAGCGATTATATGCTGCAGTGTCTGCGCAACGACAGCAGAGTTGCCCACATTTTAACGTGTGCTGACTACTGGGTGGCCACCCTGCTGGATCCACGGTACAAAGACAATGTGCCCACTTAACTTCCTGCACTGGAGCGTGATAGGAAGATGCGCGAGTACAAGCGCACACAGGTAGACGCGCTATTGAGAGCAGTCCCAACTGTCACAGGGGAACAGGTGGAAGGCCAAGGCCAAGGCAGAGGAGGAGCTAGAGGTCGCCCACGCAGCAGTGTCACGGCCAGCTCCTCTGAGGGCAGGGTTAGCATGGCAGAAATGTGGAAAAGTTTTGTCTCCACGCCACAGCTAACTGCCCCACCACCTGATACGGAACGTGTTAGCAAGAGGCAACATTTCACTAACATGGTTGAACAGTACGTCTGCACACAACTCCACGTACTGACGGATGGTTCGGCCCCATTCAACTTCTGGGTTTCCAAATTGTCCACGTGGCCAGAATTAGCATGTTATGCCTTGGAGGTGCTGGCCTGCCCGGCGGCCAGCGTTTTATCTGAACGTGTATTCAGCACGGCAGGGGGCGTCATTACTGACAAACGCAGCCGCTTGTCCGCAGCCAACGTGGACAGGCTGATGTTTATAAAAATGAACCAGGCATGGATCCCACAAGACCTGACCCTCCCTTGTGCAGAGTAGTCCTTAATAACTGCCTTAAACCATGTTGTCTTGTACTCCTGGCCACTTCTTCATTGAAAAATCAATTTTTGAAATTAAGTAGGATCTTGGGGTGCAACCCAGAGTTGAATGAACCTTCCCTCTGTCTGGGTGCCGGGGCCAAAGTACATGAAAGTGTCCTTCTCCTGTGCTGGGTGATATGAATGTTATACTTGTGCTGTCTGACATGTCTCCTTTGTGTGGGTGCAGGGGGCCAAAGTCACTGAAAGCGGCCTTCTCCTGTGGTGGGTGATCGAAATGCCTGATTCTCTGCTGTGGGACCTCTCTCCTCTTTCTGGGTGCAGGGGTCAAAGAAACAAAAGGTGGCCTACTCCTGTGGTGGTTGATGTAAAACTGATGCTTGTGCTATCTGACCTGTCTCCTCTGTGTCGGTGCTAAGGCCTAAGTCACTGAAAGCGGCCTTCTCCTGTGCTGGCTGATATAAATGCCTGAATCTCTGCAGTGAAAACCTCTCTCCTCCGTCTGGGTGCAGGGGTCAAAGTCTCTCAAAGTGGCCTTCTCTTGTGCTGGGTGATGTGAATCTGATGTTTGTGCCATCTGACATGGTTTCCGGGGTCCCATTAAATGGTGGCCTACTCCTGTGGTGGGTGATCTAAATGCATGATTCTCTGCTGTGAAAACCTCTCTCCTCCGTCTGGGTGCAGGAGTCAAAGTCTCTCAAAGTGGCCTTCTCTTGTGCTGGGTGATGTGAAGCTGATGTTTGTGCCATCTGACATGGTTGCCGGGGTCCCATTAAATGGTGGCCTACTCCTGTGGTGGGTGATCTAAATGCCTGATTCTCTGCTGTGAAAACCTCTCTCCTCTGTCTGCGTGCTGGTCCAAAATACATGAGAGTGGCCTTCTCCGGTGGTGGTTGATATGACGCATGATTCCTTGCTGTAGGACCTGTATCCTCTGTCTGGGTGCTGGTCCCAAATAAATGAGAGTGGCCTTCTCCGGTGGTGGTTGATATGACGCATGATTCCTTGCTGTGGGACCTGTATCCTGTGTCTGGGTGCTGGTCCAAAATACATGAGAGTGGCCTTCTCCGTTGGTGGTTAATATGACGCATGATTCCTTGATGTGGGACCTCTCTCCTCTGTCTGGGTGCTGGTCCAAAATACATGAGAGTGGCCTTCTCCGGTGGTGGTTGATATGACGCATGATTCCTTGCTGTGGGACCTGTATCCTCTGTCTGGGTGCTGGGCCGAAATTAATAAGAGTGGCCTTCTCCGTTGGTGGTTGATATGAGGCATGATTCCTTGCTGTGGGACCTATCTCCTCTGTCTGGGTGCTGGTCCAAAATAAATGAGAGTGGCCTTTTCCGGTGGGGGTTGATATGACGCCTTATTCCTTGCTGTGGGACCTCTCTCCTCTGTCTGGGTGCTGGTCCGAAATAACTGAGAGTGGCCTTCTCCGGTGGTGGTTGATATGACGCATGATTCCTTGCTGTGGGACCTCTCTCCTCTGTCTGGGTGCTGGTCCAAAATAACTGAGAGTGGCCTTCTCCGGTGGTGGTTGATATGACGCATGATTCCTTGCTGTGGGACCTGTATCCTCTGTCTGGGTGCTGGTCCGAAATAAATGAGAGTGGCCTTCTCTGGTGGTGGTTGATATGACGCATGATTCCTTGCTGTGGGACCTGTATCCTCTGTCTGGGTGCTGGTCCAAAATAAATGAGAGTGGCCTTCTCCGGTGGGGGTTGATATGACGCATGATTCCTTGCTGTGGGACCTCTCTCCTCTGTCTGGGTGCTGGTCCCGAAATAACTGAGAGTGGCCTTCTCCGTTGGTGGCTGATATGACGCATGATTCCTTGATGTGGGACCTCTCTCCTCTGTCTGGGTGCTGGTCCAAAATAAATGAGAGTGGCCTTCTCCGGTGGTGGTTGATATGACGCATGATTCCTGCTGTGGACCTCTCTCTGTCTGGGTGCTGGTCCAAAATAAATGAGTGGCCTTCTCCGGTGGTGGTTGATATGACGCATGATTCCTTGCTGTGGGACCTCTCTCCTCTGTCTGGGTGCTGGTCCAAAATACATGAGAGTGGCCTTCTCCGTTGGTGGTTGATATGACGCATGATTCCTTGCTGTGGGACCTGTATCCTCTGTCTGGGTGCTGGTCCGAACTAAATGAGAGTGGCCTTCTCCGGGTGGTGGTTGATATGAGCGCATGATTCCTTGCTGTGGGACCTGTATCCTCTGTCTGGGTGCTGGTCCAAAATAAATGAGAGTGGCCTTCTCCGGTGGTGGTTGATATGACGCATGATTCCTTGATGTGGGACCTCTCCTCTGTCTGGGTGCTGGTCCGAAATAACTGAGAGTGGCCTTCTCCGGTGGTGGTTGATATGACGCATGATTCCTTGATGTGGGACCTCTCTCCTCTGTCTGGGTGCTGGTCCAAAATACATGAGAGTGGCCTTCTCCGGTGGTGGTTGATATGACGCATGATTCCTTGCTGTGGGACCTGTATCCTCTGTCTGGGTGCTGGTCCAAAATACATGAGAGTGGCCTTCTCCGGTGGTGGTTGATATGACGCATGATTCCTTGCTGTGGGACCTTCTCCTCTGTCTGGGTGCTGGTCCGAAATAAATGAGAGTGGCCTTCTCCGGTGGTGGTTGATATGACGCATGATTCCTTGCTGTGGGACCTGTATCCTCTGTCTGGGTGCTGGTCCAAAATAAATGAGAGTGGCCTTCTCCGGTGGGGTTGATATGACGCATGATTCCTTGCTGTGGGACCTCTCTCCTCTGTCTGGGTGCTGGTCCGAAATAACTGAGAGTGGCCTTCTCCGTTGGTGGTTGATATGACGCATGATTCCTTGCTGTGGGACCTGTATCCTCTGTCTGGGTGCTGGTCCAAAATAAATGAGAGTGGCCTTCTCCGGTGGGGGTTGATATGACGCCTTATTCTTTGCTGTGGGACCTCTCTCCTCTGTCTGGGTGCTGGTCCGAAAAAAAATGAGAGTGGCCTTCTCCTGGGGTGGTTGATATGACGCATGATTCCTTGATGTGGGACCTCTCTCCTCTGTCTGGGTGCTGGTCCGAACTAAATGAGAGTGGCCTTCTCCGGTGGTGGTTGATATGACGCATGATTCCTTGCTGTGGGACCTGTATCCTCTGTCTGGGTGCTGGTCCAAAATACATGAGAGTGGCCTTCTCCGTTGGTGGTTGATATGACGCATGATTCCTTGATGTGGGACCTCTCTCCTCTGTCTGGGTGCTGGTCCGAACTAAAGGAGAGTGGCCTTCTCCGTTGGTGGTTGATATGACGCATGATTCCTTGCTGTGGGACCTGTATCCTCTGTCTGGGTGCTGGTCCAAAATAAATGAGAGTGGCCTTCTCCGGTGGGGGTTGATATGACGCATGATTCCTTGCTGTGGAACCTCTCTCCTCTGTCTGGGTGCTGGTCCGAAATAACTGAGAGTGGCCTTCTCCGTTGGTGGTTGATATGACGCATGATTCCTTGCTGTGGGACCTGTATCCTCTGTCTGGGTGCTGGTCCAAAATAAATGAGAGTGGCCTTCTCCGGTGGGGGTTGATATGACGCCTTATTCCTTGCTGTGGGACCTCTCTCCTCTGTCTGGGTGCTGGTCCGAAAAAAAATGAGAGTGGCCTTCTCCGGGGGTGGTTGATATGACGCATGATTCCTTGATGTGGGACCTCTCTCCTCTGTCTGGGTGCTGGTCCGAACTAAATGAGAGTGGCCTTCTCCGGTGGTGGTTGATATGACGCATGATTCCTTGCTGTGGGACCTGTATCCTCTGTCTGGGTGCTGGTCCAAAATACATGGAGTGGCCTTCTCCGTTGGTGGTTGATATGACGCATGATTCCTTGATGTGGGACCTCTCTCCTCTGTCTGGGTGCTGGTCCGAACTAAATGAGAGTGGCCTTCTCCGGTGGTGGTTGATATGACGCATGATTCCTTGCTGTGGGACCTATATCCTCTGTCTGGGTGCTGGTCCAAAATAAATGAGAGTGGCCTTCTCCGGTGGGGGTTGATATGACGCATGATTCCTTGCTGTGGGACCTCTCTCCTCTGTCTGGGTGCTGGTCCGAAATAACTGAGAGTGGCCTTCTCCGTTGGTGGTTGATATGACGCATGATTCATTGATGTGGGACCTCTCTCCTCTGTCTGGGTGCTGGTCCAAAATACATGAGTGGCCTTCTCCGGTGGTGGTTGATATGACGCATGATTCCTTGCTGTGGGACCTGTATCCTCTGTCTGGGTGCTGGTCCAAAATAAATGAGAGTGGCCTTCTCCAGTGGTGGATGATATGACGCATGATTCCTTGCTGTGGGACCTCTCTCCAATTGATATTGGTTAATTTTTATTTATTTTATTTTAAATTATTTCCCTATCTACATTTGTTTGCAGGGGATTTACCTACATTTTGCTGCTTTTTGCAGCCCTCTAGCCCTTTCCGGGAGTCTTTTACAGGCTTTTTAGTGCCCAAAAGTTCGGGTCCCCATTGACTTCTATGGGGTTCGGGTTCGGGATGAAGTTCGGATTGAGTTCGGATCACGAACCCGGACATTTTCTGGAAGTTCGGCCGAACCTCTCGAACCCGAACATCCAGGTGTTCGCTCATCTCTAATTGTGGGGTGACAAATTCACTTTTTTTGCTGTAAAGTAATCCTTGATGCCTGCGCTGCATATCTGACAGGGAAATAAATTGTGTAAATCAATTTGTTAGATTGTGGGGGGACATTTCCAAGATTATCAGGCCAGTCATTCACAAGTGGCTCGGAGGGGGGGGGGTCACTGCACAAACATAGGACAGGTACATAAGTGTCCAGCCAGGGCACATGTGCAATACACCATTTTTACACCCATGACACAGAAAGATAATTTATCTGGCTGTTAATTCTGTGGGTGACCTTCCTACTATGATTTTTTTGTGGGTACAATGCAACATCTTTATACCCCTGCCACACAAATATAAGATGTAATGTAATTAGATGGGCGACAAACCAATTTTTGTGTGACGTACTCCTGCACTGCATACCTGACAGTGAAAAAAAATTCTTAAATTCGTCTGTTACATTGTTGTGTGACATAAACCCATTTTTTCTCTCAAGTACACCAACACTGCATACCTGACAGGGAAATAAGTTTCTTAAATTCGTCTGTTACATTGTTGGGTGACATAAACTCATTTATTCTCTCAAGTACACCGCCACTGCATAACTGAGCGGGAAATACATTTCTTAAATGCATCTGTTACATTGTTGGGTGACATAAAACCATTTTTTCTCTTCAGTACACCAGCACTGCATACCTGACAAGGAAATAAATTTAGTAAATCCATCTGTTAGTTTGGTTGGTGACCACAAAGAATGAGGAGAGCATTTAATAAGGGAAGTGGCCCTGGTCGTGGTGCTGCTGGTGTTGGTGGAGCTCCTGTTGCAGGGAGTGGTCAATCTGTACCAGCTACACGCCCAAATGAAACACCATCCTCAGGTGCAAAAGAGAAAAAGAGGGAGCAGGGTGCAAAAGCAGAGTGGCTGTCCCCTAGACAGTGCGCCTGCTACTGCCCACCGCACCCAGGGACCGAGCACACCAAAGCCATCTCCAAGGAGTTTCCTGGCATGGCAGTTTATCAGACAATGTCCTGATGACAAGACTCGAGTGGTTTGCACACTGTGCAATCAGAGCCTGAAGCGAGGCATAAACTTTCTATACCTGAGCACAACCTGCATGACCAGGCATCTAAATGCAAAGCACGAGCTGCAGCGGAGTAAACATCTCAAAAACCAAGATAGGTCTCAGGCTCCTCCTGCTCTCTCTCTTCTGCTGCAGTCTCGGCCTCTTCCTCCCCCTCTGGAGTGACAGTGGCATCTGTCACCCAGCAAACAGAGGATGTGGCAGCAATGCCACCACCTGTGTCACCAAGCATCTCACAATGTCCCATGGAAGCGTTCAGCTGTCCATCTCCCAAACACTAGAGAGAAAGAGGAAGTACCCCCCTACCCAACCGCTATCCCTGGCCCTGAATGCCACCATTTCAAAAATCCTGGCCCTTGAAATGTTGTCATTCCATCTGGTGGAGACAGACACTTTTAAAAACCTTATGGTGGTGTCTGTCCCACAGTCTGTGGTTCCCAGCCACCACTACTTTTCCAGGTGAGCCATGCCTTCCCTGCACAACCAAGTGGCAGACAAAATCAGGTGTGCACTGCACAACGCTATCTGTGGCAAAGTCCACATAACCACTGATACATGGCCCAGTAAGCACGAGCAGAGACGTTATGGCTCCCTAACAGCACACTGGGTAAATGCAGTGGTGGCTGGGCGTGAGGTGGATAGCAGTTTGGTGCATGTCCTTCTGCCACCGAGGATTGCAGGGCATTTCTCTTTGCCTCCTGTTGCCTCCTCCTCCTACTACGCTTCCTCCTCTACCACCTCCTCATCCGCTCAGCAGGCTTTTTTGAAACTCATCTGTTTGGGGGGAAAACCCCACACCGCGAAGGAGCTGTAGATGGGCATGGAACAACAGTTCAATGAGTGGTAGGTGCCACTGAGCCTAAAGCCCGGCCTGGTGGTGTGCGATAATGGGTGAAATCTCGTAGCAGCTCTGAACCTAGCCGGTTTGACACACATCCCTTGCCAGGTGCATGTGCTGAATTTGGTGGTGCAGAAATTCCTGAAAAACTACCCCAATATGTGAGAGCTGCTGCAGAAAGTTTGGGCCGTCTGTGACCGTTTTCTGCGTTCTCACCCTGCTGCTGCTCGCCTGCCTGCGCTGCAGCATAATTCCGGCCTTCCCACTCACCGCCTCATATGCACTGGAGTGTGGCTGGGGGGATACAGAGGACACAGACGATACACCTCCCACATAGGACCGCTGGTCGTTGCCTCTGGGCAGCCTGGCACACATGAGCGACTACATGTTGCAGTGCCTGCACAACTACCACTGAGGAGCCCACATTCTAACCAGTGCTGATTACTAGGTAGCCACGTAATGTGCCGTCCTTTAATTCTGTCACTGGAGCGTGATCGGAAGATGCGCGACTACACGCTGCTGATGGAATTTCCACCTGACAGCGGGGGCTCAGTGGAAGCAGACGGCGAAGGCAGAGGAGTAGGAAGACGTTGTCAACTCAGCTGGGGCACCACCAGCACCTCAGAAGGCAGGGTTAGCATGGCCGAATTGTGGAAAATCTTTGTCAGCATGCCACAACAACCAGCACCACCAGCTGATATGGAACGTCTTAGCAAGAGGCAGCATTTCAGCAACATGGTGGAACAGTATGTGTGCACACGCCTACACGTACTGACTGATGGGTGTGCCCTATTCAACTTCTGGGTCTCCGAATTGGGCACATGGCCTGAGCTTGCCTTTTACGCCTTGGAGGTGCTGGCCTGCGCTGCATCCAGTGTATTGTCTGAACGTGTATTTAGCACGGCAGGGGGCGTTATCACAGACAAGCGCAGCCGCCTGTCCACAGCCAATGTGGACAAGATCACGTTCATTAAAATGAACCAGGCATGGATCCCACAGGACATGTGCATACCTTGTGCAGAATAGACATGTATACCGGCCTCACCCAGCTATTGTCATACTCCAGCGCACTTTCTCTTTATTTTCTTTTTTATGTTTCCCAATGTTTTGGGGTCTACCCAAATTTATAAAAAAAAAAAAAACACCAGTGCTTCCATCTACACCGCAACGTCCATCGCCCCCTCAACCTTCTAGTCCATATGGACCTCCTAGTTCAAGATGATTATTTTTAATTTTTATGTATTTTATGTTATTTTAAGTCATTTCCTTATCCACATTTGTTTGCAGGGCAATTGTCCAGGTCTTACCCCCATTTTGCTTCCTTTTGCAGCTCTATAGCTCTTTCCATTACTTTTTTAGAGCCCTTTTAGTGCCCCAAAGTTCAGGTGTCCACTCAACCCTTGTTGTAGCCTATGAATAAAGGGCAGGAGAATTTTTATATATTGTATTGGAAATCTCCACAGAAGGGAATATTTATTTTCAACATGTCTCCTGGTTGCTGGTTCTGAGTGTTCATTACTTATTCAACTTCATAAAATCTGATCCAGTGTTTGTCAACTAATTAAATATCCACTCTTTTTCTTCTCTGAAAGAAACTTTGCATAGGGGTGGGTAAAGCATGTCATAATTTAGATTGTAAGCCCTCACGGGCAGGGCCCTCTATCCTTCTGTACAAGTCTGTAACTAGTCTCGTTCATGCTTAATGCAATTACCTGTATTATGTATGTGCACCGCTTATCATATGTACAGCGCTAAGGAATGAATGGTGCTCTAATAATAAATAATAATAATAATAATAATTTGAGTTTGACCGTTTGAATGCTACCAAGACAACTTTGAGCAGCAGGAAAACATTTGGCATCTCAACTGTAAAAGTGACGGCTCTTGCTGTTGCTGCATTTGAGAAACATTGATCTAATCTATGTAGTTTTTGACTAGTTCAGGCTTTAGACACTTTCAAAAAATGTTATTGTACATTTGCTTCCTAAATGCAAAATTTAATATTGGATTTCTAATATATTTAAATAGGATAACAAGGTTCCAATGGTCATAGAACAACTGATCAGACACTTATCCCCTATTCTGTAGATCAGGTATAAGTACTGTTCTTGAAAATGCTTCTTTAAAATTGACTAAAATGAAGGTGGATTTTGGTAGTGATACAATATATTATCCATTATATTAATAATATAAGTTTATAGACTAAAATTTAATGAAATATCCATGTTGGCGATAATGAAGCAATAAAAAGACTGGTAGATCTGCTGTAAAACTGAAAATAAAATCAGTCACCATTCATTTTAATTCTCTGGCTTGCTAGCAGATGAGAATGTGCAGGCAGCACTCCAAGCTGAATGATCTCTAACATATATCATTATGACTGAGTAAGCTCTTGCTGAGGAAGCAACAATACCAATGACAACAATTCAAACAGATGTGCCTCTACAATTGGGTTTGTTACAGCACTGCAGTGCTTGTTTTGCCAAAGTGTGGCAGCAAAATGTGTTCATTCACTGATTATAAAATCTGCTAGTATGAATCTTAGGCTGAAAGAGACATCTGTCCATCTAGCTCAGCCTGTTGTACTGCAAGTTGATCCAGAGGAAGTCAAAAATCTCCTGTGAGATAGAAGCCAATTTTCCCCACTTTAGGGGACTCCATTTTCCCGACTCCAATCAGGCAATCAGAATAACTCCCTGGATAACTATACTCCAGAGATACATCCAGGCCCCTCTTGAACTCTTTTAGTGAACTCACCATCACCACCTCCTCAGGCAGAGAGTTCTATAGTCTCACTGCTCTTACTGTAAAGAATCCTCTTCTATGTTTATGTGGAAACCGTCTTTTATCTATACATAGAGAATGGTATCTTATTGCTGTGACAAGAAGCTTGTGATCAAGGATAGTCATTTATCTTTAGGATATATACACTTTGACATAACATACATATGAGACTTCAGTAAATATACATTTTAACCAAATAATGAAATATGATCTCATGTTAAAGGGTATCTGCACCTTTACAATCATTTTTTTGCTTCAATGCATCTAAAATAAAAAAAAATTAAGCATCTTCAAAAATAGTTTTTCTTAACCACTTTTTCAAATGGGGAGGAGGTGGTTCCTGCACCATGCCATACTAATACAGCACAAGCTTAGGAATTGTGTCACTTACATGGGTGCTGACTTCTGTACTTGTGTGTTACAGCAAGATGGGCTCCCTCTGTTAGCCCATTGGATAAATATAGCCTAATGGAGTATTCAAGGGCATAATTTTGATTAAAAAAAGGATCAGATTGGGGCAAAATAATAAACAATAAATACTTAGCATACTGATCCACCACTGCTGCTGTTCGGCTACTGCCCCTTCCCCTCTCAACCTCCTGTTCTCAGGTTTATCAGAGACAGCGTGGACCACTCTCTTAGTCAGTCACTGGCTGAGGCAGGATAAGTAGACAGCCCGATCTATTTCCAATGTGTTGAGCCTGTGGAGGGTGGGAGTGGGGGTGGGACAAAGCGGCAGCCGAATGGAAGCAACAACCTACTCTTACATTTCAATTTAAATTGCGCCCTGGAATACCTTTAAACTCATCTACTATTCACAGACCTATATGTGGACATTATTTGCTGCGCGATCAGGGGAAAGTCCTAGGCTTTGTGCAGCACCCCTAAATATTAATAACGATATCAAGCTTTGCAATATGTTAGGATATAATGAAAAAGACCTAGTGAATCCATATAGTACCGAAACCAAGCTCAGTGCAGAGCTGTGGTAATAACTAGAGATGAGCGAATTTAAAAAAAAAATATTTTCAAAAATTTGTTTCAATCCAAATTTATTTGCAGCGAATTCCGTTAAAAATAGTCTATTTCTTGGCTTCAGAGAGCCTTTATAGTGGTGTAGAACACATTGCCTTGCAGTACCACGCATAGGAGTCTGCTGTGGTAGTGAAATAATATTGGGAGTCCATATGACATACAGATGACAGGTGTCGCTCTTAGAATTACTGCACACTTCGCTTTTTTGGGCAGTCACGGGCCAAATCTGACCAAATAACTCAAGTATGAACTCAGCCTTACAGGTCGATGTTAGCGCCAAGAAGGAGCGCACTCCTTTTACACCGTTGTCAGCTGATTCCACATAGATGTCTACAGAACCTGTTCTATTAAACACTTATAAAAGTAGAGCCCCCCAACAGTGGAGAGGGTGTCACCAGTAAGTTTGTGTTGACGTCACTGATTATTTTGCCCTTCCTCTGATCCGTCAGAACTAGTGATAAGCAAGCACCAAAGTATTCGGGTGTTCGGATTTTAGGTCCGAATACATTGCTATGTTCGTGGGCTCGTCCAAGCACCCGAGTATAATGGAAGTCAATGGGAGACATTGAGACAAAAGGGGAGGGAGCCTGGTTCATAGGAACAGGTCAGAGAGTGACAGAAACACCACCAAAATTGATCTTGAAAAGCTGCTGGGAACCATGTTGTCCTAGTTGTACGCCCCTTTTACAGAATGACAAAAATACGCCCAACCCCCCCCCCCCCAAAAAAAAAAAAGGAAAAATTGTTAAGAAACATTCTTTCCTGTACATTCAATTGTATATAAAGTGCAAGTAGTGCCAAAAATTTAGTTTTTTTCAGAACTGGGGCCATGATTTAGATGGACGGACGGAGGTATCCGTATTGCGCTACTATAGGTGAAATTCTTTGACTGGCGCCAGAAGAACCACACTGAAAGCATTTGCCAAGAATGTTTTCATGAATCTAAGATAAAATTTGTAGCCTGGTTTGAAAACGATCTGACACACGATCCAGCTGCGTTATTCCCATTACCCGCCGAGCATTTTCCTGGAAACCAAAGTCTTTGGGTTCCGAGGAGAGTATAGTTGCAAAGCTCAAAATTAAACTAATTGATAGAGATGAACGAACTTTAAAAAAAAAGTTTGGCGTTCGGGTTGTGGTAAGTGGCGCATCCCGTTATGGATTCCACTATCCCGGCATATGGAGTCATAAGGGGCGGCTTCCACCAACCCGAACTGTTAAACAGCCAAAGGACCTGGGGTGACGTCACTGTCATGTGATCAGTGCAGGGGGTGTGGCTCAGCACGGGATCAAATCCAGTGCTGAGCCACGCCCCCTGCACTGATCACATGATGGTGACGTCACACCAGGTCCTTCGGCTGTTCAACAGTTCAGGTTGGTGGAAGCCGCCCCTTATGGATTCCATATGCCGCTATAGTGGAATCTATAACGGGATGCGCGACTTACCACAACCCGAACGCCGAACTTTTTTTTAAAGTTCGCTCATCTCTACTAATTGACAGAAGGGCACCACCAGGAGTGTAGCCTGCGGCTTAATTGGATTCCACATGGGAAAACTCACCCGGCCTGGACACTGAAAGGATTGACAGATTGATACCTCTTTCTCGATTCTGTGGGTGGAGGTGCATGGCCGTTGTGAGTGGGTGGAGCGATTTGTCTGGTTCATTCCGATAACAAACGAGATTCCTCCGTGCTAACGAGTTAGGTCACCCCCGGCTGCCAGTGCTAAGACATTGCAGAGATATTATCAAAAACACTGGCCACAACAATGTTATTGAATTTGAAAAATAATTTTTGCTTGCGGTAATGTTACATTGCAGAGTTAGTGTAGGGAATGGCGGTCAGCACTGGCTACAAAAATTTTTATTGAAATTTAAGAATATTTTTTGATTGCCCTGTAAAAGATTGTAGGTGAGGGCCTGCCGGTGAGCTGACCCTCCCTGAAGAGGGACATAGGAGATCTTGTGCACTGATCCCCAAACTCTTCAGCATCCACAGTCAGAAGAAGATGATGGTGGAGAATGGCAATTAGTGTTTCACAAGGTGGATGATGCAGATGAGACACAGTTGTCAATAAGTGAGGGACTTGTTAGGTCAACACAAGTCAGGAGGATGACCAGATTAAGGAAGTGGAAGAGGAGATGGGGGACGATGACATCACTGACCCAACCTGGTGGCAAGCCAAGTGAGGACAGCAGAACAGAGGGGGAAGGATCCGCGGCACCGCAACAGGCTGGAAGAGGCTGTGGGGTGACAAAAGGGAGAAGGCAGGCCACAAAAAACAGGCCCGCAACTGTTCCCCCTTGCAGAAATCTCCCTTGCCAAGGGGTAGGTGTTCCGCAGTCTGGCGCTTTTTTGAGGAAAGTGCGAACGATAAAAGAATTGTAATTTGCAAACTGTGCCATACCAAAATAAGAACTCATAAATAACCAAATAACCATAACATATTTTACATAAACTCTAACTCAAACCATAACAATAAAAACTCAAACTCGAGAACATAATGGGGGAAGACAGTAAACTGAAGGCAAAAATAGGGGTGTGAACACTAGCAACCTCACCCCCACCAGCATAATTCGCCACATGGCAACAAAGCACCCTAATAGGTGGACCAAATCCCTGGGTCCACAATCAGTGTCTGTGAGTCACACCACTGCCTCCTCTTCCACCCCTGTGTTACGTGCTGGCCAATCCTCTGATCTAGACGCAGGCCTGGATTTCTCCTGCCCTGCAGCTGAGCCTTCGCAAGCACTATCAGTTAGCACACCCACTTCTGTGTCTAAGCACAGGGTACAGATGTCCTTTTTTACCCCAGGCCTTTGAACATAAGCACAAATATCCAGCCACCCACCCTCAGGCCATAGCACTAAATGCGCACCTTTTAAAATTCCTGGTCCTGGAAATGTTGCCATTTAGTCCTGTGGACACTGAGGCTTTTCTCAGCCTTGTGGCGGCGGCCGTCCTTCTTTACTCAGTCCCCAGCCGCCATTATTTTTCTCGGTGTGCCGTCCCCGCATTACACCAGCAATTGTGTCCCGTAACATCCCCTGTTCCCTGACCAACGCAGTTATTGGGAAGGTCCACTTAACGGCGGACACATGGACAAGTGCTTTTGGCCAGGGACGCTATACTTCAATGACGGAACACAGGGCGAACCTTCTGGAGGCCGGTAGCAAGTCGTATCCGGGGATGGCACAGGTGCTACCGACACCAAGGATTGTGGGACCTACTTCCATCAGGATTTCCGCCACCACCTACATTAGTGGCTGCAACCCCCCCTTTTCCTCCTCCACTTCCACCTCCTCCTCCACTGCAAACTCTGAATTCACATCTTGCAGCAGCAGTCAACCATCAGTCAGTAGCTGGAAGCAGTGTAGCACGGCAGTGGGGAAGCAGCAACAGGCCGTGCTGAAACTCATTTGCTAGTGTGACAAACAGCACACTGCCGCAGAGCTGTGGCAGGGTATAAGGGACCGGGTTGGTTGTGTCTGATAATAGCCATAACTTGTTGGCAGCTTTTTAGCTCGGCAAGCTCGCACACATGTCAATCATACAGCATATATGTACCATACACAACAAACATCCCAAACTTACACATTCATATAAATAAAAACATAACACACGAGAGTGGAGGTAAACTAATGGCATGGCCTGTTTAAGAAATCATACTGGAACATAACAGGCCCAGCCCTCAGCCAATCACGACCCTCACCGGGCAGAATTACAACTCTGGTCAGTGACCATAGCAAAATGTCGGGAAATTGTCCCTCAAAAACCTGTCCTAATAATAGAATCTTAATCACTGGGCAGAAAATAACACCTGCCCAGTGAAGAAGGCAAAATTGTGCATGGCACAAATGCTGATATGGCCATGTGGATCCCTCTTTAATGTCCGGGATCGGCCATACCATGACTAGCCCACGTGTTCTGAAATTTCTCAAAACCTACCCCAATTTGCCTGAGCTACTGGTGAAGGTGTGCCACGTGTGTGCCCATTTCAGAAAGTCATCTACAGCTGCCGACTGTCTGGCAATGCTGCTGCAGTTCTTGTATTTGCCAGCTAAACGACTGTTGTGCGACGAGAGCACTCGATAGAATTCCACCTTACATATGTTGGACAGGCTTTTTGAGCAGCAGAAGGCAGTAGTGAAATACCAGCTACAACAAGGTCTTGTATGTCTGACCTCTGTGAGGTTTTACACAACTTTGAGGGATAAACACAGATGGCGAGTGGCGATGCCGCTATTATCAGCCTAACCATCCCAGTTCTGTGTCTACTGAAACGATGGCTGCTAACAATGAAGGCGGATGCTTTACATGTGAAAAAAGTGGAACTAGGGGAAAAACATTACACAGTATTATAGCCAGACCACCCTCAGTTTGTCTTCTCAGTGTGAATTGGATGATGATGATGAGGAGGAGGAGGAGCAAGAGACGGTTGCCTCCGCTACAGAGGGTGAGGAGGTGACAAACCTAGTCAGTCAAACTGAAGGCATCATCAGCGACCTCATCCTATTTGTTTTCTTCCTGGAGCGTGCCCTGCGAAGAGTGCTGGATCAGGCTGTAGATGAGCGTAAAGAGGAAGAGTTGTGGTCACCATCACCACCAGAAACAGCCTCATCATCATCGCTTGCTGGACCAGCGGCAACGCTGGAAGAGGAGTCTGAGGAAGAGGAGTCAGAGGAGGAATGTGGCTTTGAGGAGGAGGAAGACCAACCACAGCAGGCATCCCAGGGTGCTCATTGTTGTCACCTATCTGGGACCCGTGGTGGTGTATGTGACTGGGGGGGGGGGAGAACAGACCTTCAATGACATCAGTGAGGACGAGGAACAGGAGATGAGTAGCTCGGCATCCAACCTTGTGCAAAAGGGGTCTTTCATGCTGCCATGCCTGTTGAGGGACCCTCCTATAAAAAGGCTGAAGGAGAATGACCTGTACTGGGTGGCCACGCTACGAGACCCCCGG
The DNA here is from genome assembly GCA_033119425.1 of Bufotes viridis. Lineage (NCBI taxonomy): Eukaryota > Metazoa > Chordata > Amphibia > Anura > Bufonidae > Bufotes > Bufotes viridis. The sequence goes on from CM065595.1 coordinate 56,392,636, forward strand.
TATAAGCAGAAAGTGGCTGAAATGTTACCGAATTACCGGAGGTCGGAAAGGATGCAGCAGTTCCAAAACAAGTTAAAAAGTATGCTTTACACAGCGTATAAGGGTGATGTCACAGCACAACGGGAATCTAACAGGGGAAGAGGTGAAAGTAATCCTCCTCCTACCACGACCACGCCGGCAAGGACAGGATGCTTTACAGATGTGTTGTTGATGAAGGACATGCAGAGCTTTTTAAGTCCTACGCATCACCACAGCCCTTCGGGGTCCACCCTCAGAGAACGACTCGACCAACAGGTAGCAGACTACCTCGCCTTAACTGCAGATATCGACACTCTGAGGAGCGATGAACCCCTTGACTACTGGGTGTGCAGGCTTGACCTGTGGCCTGAGCTATCCCAATTTGCGATAAAACTTCTGGCCTGCCCCGCTTCAAGTGTCCTGTCAAAAAGGACCTTCAGCACAGCAGGAGGTATTGTCACTGACAAGAGAAGTCGCCGAGGTAAAAAAAGTCTAGATTACCTCACCTTTATTAAGATTAATGAGGCGTGGATACCGAAGGGACTGACAGTGGGGGATACATTTGACTAAAAAGCCTTATGAGATGCCTTGGGCTAAAAATGGTCCCCACGCTTCTGTATTTAATCTCTGCATGCCGGATGCCTTGCGTGACTTCTCCGCCACCAACTAGGGTTCAAGCCGCAATGTTTTAGTACACTTTCTGCCTGGAAAACATCAATTTTTCCGGCCGCTGCTACAATACCTAATTTTTCAGGCATGTGTACATGCCTAATTTTTCTGGCCTCTGGTGCTGCACTGTGACTGCAAAAACAAAACAAAAAAAAGGCACATACAGTTGTGTTCAAAATTATTCAACCCCCACTGAAATTGAGTGTTTTGGCCAGTTTGACATTGATTTTGTTCATTTCAGTCATCTTGTTTACAATTAAATCAAAGAGGCACTTGTAAGTCAGACAAATATAGCATAACATTTATAATGAAATAACCACAAATGTCTTTTCTGTGCTCACATCATTATCAGTTTTATTCAACCCCCAAGTGACATTCAATCTTAGTACTTAGTACAAAATCCTTTTCCAGTTATAACAGCTTTTAAACGTGAAGCATAGCTTGACACAAGTGCCTTGCAGCGATCTACGGGTATCTTCGCCCATTCTTCATGGGCAAAAGCCTCCAGTTTAGTCACATTCTTAGGCTTGCGCACTGCAACTGCTTTCTTTAAGTCCCACCAGAGGTTCTCAATCGGATTTAAGTCTGGTGACTGCGATGGCCACTTCAAAATGTTCCAGCCTTTAATCTGCAACTATGCTCTAGTGGACTTGGAGGTATGCTTGGAATCATTGTCCTGTTGAAAGGTACAACGTCTCCCAAGCCTCAGGTTTGTGACGGACTGCATCACATTTTCATCCAATATCTCCTGGTACTGAAGAGAATTCATGGTACCTTGCACACGCTGAAGCTTCCCTGTACCTGCAGAAGCAAAACAGTCCCAAAGCATGATTGACCCCCGCCATGCTTTACAGTAGGCAAGGTGTTCTTTTCTTCATAGGCCTTGTTCTTCCTCCTCCAAACATAGCGTTGATCCATTGTCCCAAACAGTTCTAATTTTGTTTCATCAGTCCACAGAACACTATCCCAAAACTTTTGTAGTTTGTATACATGACTTTTGGCATACTGCAGTCGACTCTTCTTATTCTTTGGATACAGCAAGGGGGTGCGCCTGGGAGTTCTGGCATGGAGGCCTTCATTACGCAGTGTGCGCCTTATTGTCTGAGCTGAAACTTCAGTACCCGCATCTGACAAATCTTTTTTCAGTTCCTCAGCAGTCACACGGGGACTTTTCTCCACTTTGCGCTTCAGGTAGCGCATAGCAGTCAAAGTCAGCATCTTCTTTCTGCCACGACCAGGTAGCGTTTCAACAGTGCCCTTTGCCTTGAATTTGCGAATGATGCTTCCTATGGTGTCTCTTGGTATGTTTAACATCTTTGCAATCTTCTTATAGCCATTGCCCTTCCTGTGAAGAGAAATCACCTCTTCTCTTGTCTTCCTGGACCATTCTCTTGACTTCACCATGTTTGTAAACACACCAGTAAATGTCTAGAAGGAGCTGAGTATCACAGTCCTTTTAAATCTGCTTAATTGGTGCTTTTTATGCTTGATTGCTGCTTGAATACCTGCTTGAAAACACTTGAAAGAACCTCTGTTCTTAAGAGTGGTAGTCTTTAAGGGGTTGAATATTTGTGTCAATGAAGAAATCACAAAAAAACATTTAATACTGTATTACAAAAACAATTGATGTCATTTTAGTTGCATTTGGTTCTTTAAAAAGTCCTTGTAAGATTTCATTCTGAACACAATTACAAATGTACACTAAATTCCCTAAAACCCATTACAGCATTGGGGGTTGAATAATTTTGAACACAACTGTACATGTGTCAATTCCCCTTCGTGATCGGTACCTTGTTGTGGTGAAGCGGCTTGCGTATCACAATGAAGCGATCACCTCTATGAGTGTGTTTGCAATGTTGGCACACCCCAGATGATAAGGTCGTTGCTTCATTGTGAACAGACCAAAAGCGATCGGCTGGATAATTTTTCATAGAAAAAACATTAATTTTCTTTGTGATGATCTAAGGTGATCATTAAAGCCTACTAGGCCAGCAATGGGCCCACACTGCAAAATCATTGTTTTCTGGGTCACTTAACTGTCACTAAACTACCTCAGCACGACCATAGGCTTTGAAAAACCGCCATTGCCTGCAATCACCCAAACGTGCGCACGAGCACTGATCACTACACCAAGATTTATGCATAGAGGAATAAAATTTATGTCATGAGTGTGTCAACTGGTATTGACAACTCTTTGTGGTTGTCTAAAAGCTATTCGATACATGTTGCCTGATAGGGAATGTAACAGGGATTAAAATGATAAGAATAGTACTACTTAACACACCATTCATATAGGGTGTCACAGTACATTGTGCGGCGCACGTGCAGTGCCCCAAATTGGAAGTAAGAGGACCGACCAAACTTCTTTTTCCATCTCTCGGTTCCTAAAATCTATTCACGTCGCCTGATAGGGGACGTAACAGGGATTAAACTGATGGGAATAGTACTACTTAACACACCACTCATATAGGGTGGCACAGTACATTGCACGGCGCACGTGCAGTGCCCCAAAATTGGAAGTAAGAGGACCGACCAAACTTCTTTTTCCATCTCCTGGTTCCTAAAATCTATTCGATACACGACCCCTGATAGGGGACGTAACAGGTATTAAACTGATAAGAATAGTACTAAGTAACACACCACTCATATAGGGTTGCACAGTACATTGCACGGCGCACGCTCATTGCCCCAAATTGGAAGGAAGAGGACCAAACAAGCTTCTTTTTCCATCTCTCAGTTCCTAAAATCTATTCGATACACGTCCCCTGATAGAAGACGTAACAGGAATTAAACTGATAAAAATAGTACTACTGATTACTGAACACACCACTCATATAGGGTGGCACAGTACATTGCGCGAGGAAGAGACCTTCAATGACGTCAGTGAAGACAAGGAACGGGACATGGCTAGCTTATTTTCCCACCTTGTGCAAATGCGGAGTTTGCGGTTGTGCAAATGGACTGTTTGCTGTGCGTTAAACGGGGAGTTTGGTCTGTCACCGTTAGGTCTGTCACTGCGAAGCGGGCATAACCCTTACACTACCTGATCTATACAACATCATACCTGATCGTATACACACACGGGATGTTTTAAAGCACGTTATTCCAAACAATTTAGGAATGTTAGGTGATTTATGCCCTTTATGGATTAAAACCCGACTCTGCGTCCACTACGTATTTTTCCATGGGAGTTTTGCCATGGATCCCCCTCCGGCATGCCACAGTCCAGGTGTTAGTCCCCTTGAAACAACTTTTCCATCACTACTGTGGCCAGAAAGAGTCCCTGTGGGTTTTAAAATTTGCCTGCCTATTGAAGTCTATGGCGGTTCGCCTGGTTTGCCCGTTCGCGAACATTTGCGGAAGTTCGCGTTCCCCAACGGAAAATTTTATGTTCGTGACATCTCTACATATAAATCACTAAAACAGGAGGGCAGCGAGGAAGCACTGAAAACCTATAAGGAAATAAATAGAACATGTAAAAAACAAATAAAAGCAGCCAAACTAGAGACTGAGAGATTATTTGCCAAAGAGAGTAAAACTAACCCTAAAATGTTCTTTAATTATATAAATATTAAAAAGTATAAATCTGAAGGTGTCCGCCCTTTAAAGAGTAATGGGGGGGAGTTTCAGAGAGCGAGAAGGAGAAAGCAAAGCTGGTAAATATTTTTTTCTCCAATGTATTCACTGAGGGAAAATAAACCGTCAGATGAAATGCTGAATGTAAAAATAAATTCCCCATTAACAGTGTCCTGTCTGACCCAAGGAGAAGTACAACAGCGACTTAAAAAGATTAAAATAGACAAATCTCCAGGATCGAATGGCATACACCCCCGTAACCTAAGGGAATTAAGTAATGTCATAGCCAGACTCTTATTTTTGATATTTGCAGACTCTTTACTGACAGGGAATGTTCCACAGGATTGGCGCATAGCAAATGTGGTGTAAATATTTAAAAAGGGTCCAAAAACAGAGCCCGGAAACTATAGGCCAGTAAGTTTAACATCTATTGTGGGTAAACTGTTTGAAGGTTGTCTGAGAGATGCTATCTTAGAGGATCTCAATGGAAATGATCAAATAATGCCATATCAACATGGCTACATGAGGGATCGGTCATGCCAAACTAATTTAATCAGCTTTTATGAGGAGGTAAGGTCTAGACTTGACAGCGGTGAATCAATGGATGTCATATATCTGGACTTCTCCAAAGCATTTGACACTGTACCATATAAAAGGTTAGTATATAAAATGAGAATGCTCGGACTGGGAGAAAATGTCTTTAAGTGGGTAAGTAACTGGCTGAGTGATAGAAAACAAAGGGTGGTTATTAATGGTACACACTCATATTGGGTCTCTCTCACTAGTGGGGTACCTCAGGGGTCAGTATTGGGCCTTATTCTTTTCAATATATTTATTAATGATCTTGAGGAAAGCTTGCCTAGTAAAATATCAATTTTTGTAGATGACACTATGTGTCAAGTAATTAACACTGAAGAGGACAATATAATGCTACACAGGGATCTGGATAGATTGGAGGATAGGGCAGAGAAGTGGCAGATGAGGTGTAAGGCTTATTGCACACGACCGTATAGTTTTGCAGTCTGTTTTTTACGGATCCATTGTTCCGTTTTTGTGATCCGTTGTGTTTCTGTTTCGGTTCCGTTTTTCCGTTTTTTAAGCTGCAAAAACCAGTGTCAGGCAGGTCTCGCCAAGGCCAATAAGATAATGTAAAACACCAAATTAATTACCGGGTTAGTAGTGACCATAGTATCGAGGAGGGCTGCGGAAAATCCAAACAATGCCCCAAATAAAATTGTAACACCACACCTCCATATAAGAATATATATTTTATTGATATAACTACATCAAAAGAATATCAAAACATAACACATAAAATGAATAGCAGCAACTATAGCATGGGTGAGAGACAAAAACCTAAGAGGAGGCTGAAGGGCCAGCACACACAGGGCATAATAATTTCAAGAAAAGCACATTACCACCTCTAAGTACAAATATAGCACCCGGACAAAGTCCAAAACAGTAAACAGAAAAGAAGTGATAAAATGTGGAAGTTCAATAAGCATAAGTACCCACAACTGTGTGTCGATCCTTCAGCCGCCTCCTCCCAATGCCGTTTCCCCGGAAGAAGCCAGTTCACATTCATGCTGGAAAGTGAGGAACTATGACTGTTTCTTTTTTAAATCCCTCTTTAATTTTATTTGACCATGGGATTTAGAGTAGAGGTAGTGTTGAGCGAACAGTTCGAGCATAGTACCTTTTTAAAAAAGTTCGGGTTCGGGTCCGTTGTTCAGCGATTTCTTCCAGCTTTCTGAAGGGCTGCACAGCAGCCAATCGGGTAGCATTTTACTACTTGCCCTAAGAAGCCATCACAGCCATGCCTACTAATGGTATGGCTGTGACTGGCCAAGTGCAGCATGTGACCCAGCCTCTATTTAAGCTGGAGTCGCGTAGCGCCGCACGTCACACTGCTCTGATTAGTGTAGGGATAGGACGCAGCTGCTGTGAGGGCGAGATTAGGCAGGGAAAAGTCAGCAACAGCACATAATGAACTGATAGATCTACAGCTGTGAATGATTCAACTTCTGCTAGTTAATTGCTCACTGGTTTTTAGGCTGCACAGAGCGTTTTTCTGTCACTTTTTTCTGGGGTGATCAGTGGCCATTTTGTGACTTATGGTGCACCAGAACAAGCTGCCACCAAGTCCATCAATCCATCAATACTAGTTTATTTTTTTTTGCTATATCCTACATCAGGGGCTTGGCTGTGCTTATTGTCACCCCTAGAAACTCAGGATAGAAATTTCTATATTTTATTAAGGGGTTAAATACAATTGCCAAAATACAAATCCCCTAAATCTGGTGTTCCAGCTTTGGCTAGCCAAGTGTAATACTGTCTGCTGTCTGGCAAAGGATAGATTATTTTCTGTGGTGAAATTCAATAGCCAAAATAGCAATAACCTGAATCTGGTGTCCCAGCACTGGCTGGCAAAGTATAATAGTGTCCGCCAAAACATATATTTTGTTCTGGGGTGAAATTCAATTGCCAAAATAGCAATACCCTGAATCTGGTGTTCCAGCAGTTGCAGGCCTAGTTTAAATCTGTCCGTAACAGGGTATATTTTGTTCTTGGGTGAAATTCAATTGCCAAAATAGCAATACCCTGAATCTGGTGTTCCAGTAGTGGCTGGCAAAGTATAATAGTGTCCGCCAAAACATATATTTTGTTCTGGGGTGAAATTCAATTGCCAATATAGCAATACCCTGAATCTGGTGTTCCAGCTGTTGCAGACCAAGTGTTAATCTGTCCGTAAAAGGGTATATTACACTCAAGGTGTATGTACAAGTGCTGAGAGGGTCATCCTCATTAACTTCACACGCTACAGTGCATCTCCCATTGTATTTCTGTCCATTAAAGGGTATATTAAGCAAAGTGTTAAAATACAATTGCTGAAGGCAATTTCCTACACATTGTTTCTCACGCTACTGTGCATCTCCAAGTGTAAATCTGTCCATAAAAGGATACCTTTCATCCAGGGCCTAAATACTATCCCTAAAAGAGATATTCCCCTAAATCAGTGGTTACTGCTGTGCCTGGATTAGTGTAATACACTACATAAATAAATAGGCAGATAGTGTTAGGTGCCTGTAAAAAAGGCCTGAATTTGAAATCAATACATTGGGCCAAATATTTTTTTTCTTGTGGTGCTTGGTGAACGGTAACAATGAGGAAAACATCTAGTAAGGGATGCGGTCGTAGTGGTGTTAGTGTACCATCTGGTGCTGGGAGAGGAGGTTGCCATTCTGCAACAGCCACATGTCCTAGTGAACCAACTACCTCAGGTTCCAGTACTCGCCAGAATTTACTGTGATATTTGGTGGGGCCCAATGACGTTCTAAGGATGGTAAGGCCTGAGCAGGTACAGGCGCTAGTCAATTGGGTGGCCGACAGTGGATCCAGCATGTTCACAACATTATCTCCCACCCAGTCTTCTGCAGAAAGCGCACAGGTGGCGCCTGAAAATCAAGCCCATCAGTCTGTCACATCACCCCCATGCATGTCAGGGAAACTGTCTGAGCCTCAAGTTATGCAGCAGTCTCTTATGCTGTTTGAAGACTCTGCTGGCAGGGTTTCCCAAGGGAATCCACCTAGCCCTTCCCCAGTGGTGGAAGACATAGAATGCACTGATGCACAACCACTGATGTTTCCTGATGATGAGGACATGGGAATACCACCTCATCGGAGTCCGCACGTCTCTGATGATGACGAAACACAGGTGCCAACTGCTGCGTCTTTCTGCAGTGTGCAGACCGAACAGGAGGTCAGGGAGGAAGACTGTGTGGAAGACGATGCAGGGGACGATGAGGTCCTAGACCCCACATGGAATGAGGGTCGTGCCACTGACTTTCATAGTTCAGAGGAAGAGGTAGTGGTTAGACCGAGCCAACAGCGTAGCAAAAGAGGGAGCAGGGGGCAAAAGCAGAACAGCCGCCGCCAAGAGAGTTCGTCTGCTACTGGCCACCGCCACCAGGGACCGAGCACCCCAAAGGCAGCTTTAAGGAGTTTCCTGGCATGGCACTTCTTTAAACAATGTGCTGACAACAAGACCCGAGTGGTTTGCACGCTGTGCTATCAGAGCCTGAAGCGTGGCATTAACGTTCTGAACCTTAGCACAACCTGCATGAACCGGCATCTACATACAAAGCTTACAAAGGTTTAAAAGCAAGGAACTCACTCTGGCTCCCCCTGCTCCCTCTTCTGCTGCTGCCTTGGCCTCTTCCTCAGCCTCGGGATGAACGTTGGCACCTGCAGCCCACCAAACAGAGGATGTGCCACCAACACCACCACCTGCGTCACCAAGCATCTCCACCATGTCACACGAAAGCGTTTAGCTCTCCATCTCACAAACCTTGGAGAGAAAGCGTAAATTCCCACCTAGCCACCCTCGAGCCTTGGGCCTGAATGCCAGCATTTCTAAACTACTTTCCTTTGAAATGCTGTCATTCAGGCTGGTGGACACAGACAGCTTCAAACAGCTGATGTCCATGGCTGTCCCACAGTATGTTGTTCCCAGCCGCCACTACTTCTCCAAGACAGCCGTGCCTTCCCTGCACAACCAAGTATCCGATAAAATCAAGTGTGCACTGCGCAACGCCATCTGTGGCAAGGTCCACCTAACCACAGATACGTGGACCAGTAAGCACGGCCAGGGACACTATATCTCCCTAACTGCACACTGGGTAAATGTAGTGGCGGCTGGGCCCCAGGCGGAGAGTTCCTTGGCGCACGTCCTTCCGCCGCCAAGGATCGCAGGGCATCATTCTTTGCCCCCTGTAGCCTCCTCCTCCTATTCGGCTTCCTCCTCCTCTGTTTCCACCAGCTCATCCAGTCAGCCACACACCTTCACCACCAACTTCAGCACAGCCCGGGGTAAACGTCAGCAGGCCATTCTGAAACTCATATGTTTGGGGGACAGGCCCCACACCGCGCAGGAGTTGTAGCGGGGTATTGAACAACAGAGCGAGTGGTTTCCGCCGGTGGGCCTCAAGCCCGGCCTGGTGGTGTGCGATAATGGGCGAAATCTCGTCGCAGCTCTGGGACTAGCCGGATTTACGCACATCCCTTGCCTGGCGCATGTGCTGAATTTGGTGGTGCAGAAGTTTATTCACAACTACCCCGACATGGTGCATAAAGTGCGGGCCGTCTGTGCGCGCTTCTGGCGTTCACATTCTGCCGCTGCTCGCCTGTCTGCGCTACAGCGTAACTTCGGCCTTCCTGCTCACCGCCTTATATGCAACGTGCCCACCAGGTGGAAATCCACCTTGCACATGCTGGAGAGACTATGCGAGCAGCAGAAGGCCATAGTGGAGTTTCAGCTTCAGCACGCACGGGTGAGTCGCTCTGCGGAACAGCACCACTTCACCACCAATGAGTGGGCCTCCATGCGAGACCTGTGTGCCCTGTTGCACTGTTTCGAGTACTCCACCAACATGGCCAGTGGCGATGACACCGTTATCAGCGTTACAATACCACCTCTATGTCTCCTTGAGAAAACGCTTAGGGCGATGATGGAAGAGGATGTGGCCCAGAAGGAGGAGGAGGATGAGGGGTCATTTTTAGCATTTTCACGCCAGTCTGTTAGAGGTGGCTCAGAGGGAGGTTTTTTGCAACAGCAGAGGGCCGGTACAAATGTGGCCAGCCAGGGCCCACTACTGGAGGATGAGGAGGAGGTGGAGGAGGATGAGGATGAAGCAGGTTCACAGCGGGGTGGCACCTGACACAGCTCAGTCCCATCACTGGTGCGTGGCTGGGGGGATACGGAGGACGATGACGATACGCCTCCCAGAGAGGACAGCTTGTCCTTACCTCTGGGGAGCCTGGCACACATGAGCGACTACATGCTGCAGTGCCTGCGCAACGACAGCAGAGTTTCCCACATTTTAACGTGTGCGGACTACTGGGTTGCCACCCTGCTGGATCCCCGGTACAAAGACAATGCGCTTATAAGCTCACGCTGGTAGACGCGCTCCTGAGAGCATTCCCAAATGTCACAGGGGAACAGATGGAAGCCCAAGGCGAAGGCAGAGTCACAGCCAGCTCCTCTGAGGGCAGGGTTAGCATGGCAGAAATGTGGAAAAGTTTTGTCTCCACGCCGCAGCTAACTGCACCACCACCTGATATGGAACGTGTTAGCAGGAGGCAGCATTTTACTAACGTGGTTGAACAGTACGTCTGCACACCCCTCCACGTACTGACTGATGGTTCGGCCCCATTCAATAATAATGAATAATGAAATTATACATGAACTCACCATGCCCCTCCACGAATACTTTGGGGTGTCTTCTTTCTAAAATTTTGTCATTTTGGGGGTATTTATACTATTCTGGCATTCTAGCACCTGAAGAAACATGACAGGTGCTCAGAAAGTCGGAGCTGCTTCAAAATGCGGAAATTCACTTTTTTGCACCATAGTTTGTAAACGCTATAACTTTTACCCAAACCAATAAATATACACTTATTGGATTTTTTTTTTTATCAAAGACATGTAGAACAATAAATTTAGAGAAAAATGTATATAGAAATGTAGTTTAAAAAAAAATAAAATTACAACAGAAAGTGAAAAATTTCTTTTTAAAAAAATGTCGGAAAATTTTTATTAATAGCAAAAAAAGTTAAAATGTCAGCAGCAATGAAATACCACCAAATGAAAGCTCTATTAGTGAGAAGAAAAGGAGGTAAAATTCATTTGGGTGGTAAGTTGCATGACGGAGCAATAAACGGTGAAAGTAGCGTAGTGCAGAATTGTAAAAAGTGGCCTGGTCATTAAGGGTGTTTAAGCTAGGGGGGCTGAGGTGGTTAATAGGGCAATGCCCTCATATTTTCACCATTTTTTTTAAGATCCCCCACGGCCTTGGCATGCCTCTCCTCTATTTCTCGCATGCTGCAGCTTCCGGAGATGCTGCTCCCGGAAGGCCTTCACCGAAGTCTGGTGCTCCCTCTCTAGCTCCTTGATTTTAAGTAGCATTTCTTTCAATACTGTAAAAAAATGAAAACCTTAAAAAATTAAAATAGACGGTGTCATTTCAGAAGAAACCACAGGATGTTGGCTTGAAATCTGATTGGCTGTTGGTGGCTCCATCCACTTTTTTGAATTTTAATCCCAGTCCTCCAGTGACCAACTTTGCAAAGTTTGAAGACTGTGCCAATAACCGTCTACGAGCAGCGGCAGTTTGAATTTTTCCCATTTAAACAAATGCCTGAAATTTGATTGGGCGTTGTAGACTCACTTTTTTTTATAAATTTTAATCCCAGTCACCTAGTAACCCACAGTGCCAAGTTTGGGGACCCTGGCTTAAATACCGTGAGAATGACAGCTTTTTAAAGTTTTCACACTGAAGTCAACAGTGAAGATTTGATTGGTTGTTTGTGGCTCTGCCCACTTTTTAATGTCCCCCAAATTTTACACAAATTTTCAGGATGACCCCATGACTAAGTGACCCAAGTTTGGTGACTTTAACTTGAAAGCTGAAGGAGTGACAAAACTTCATAGTTTTCCTATAAAAGTCGATGGGACAAAATGGGGCGTCCGGGGGGCCGCTCCAGGGGCCCGGAGGGTGGGATCGGTTAATAAAGCACAAGCAAAGTTTGGTAATTGTACTCCTAAAACTGTGGGAGGAGTAGCGTATAGAAAATTGCTAAATTTTCATTGGCTAATGGCATCTCCGTCCACCTTAGGGTGCCCACCCCCCCAAATATACCCGTTTATTCGGGTTGACACCAACAATATCTGGTCCGAGTTTGGGGAATAATCATGGCTGCTCGGTATGTCTCAATAGGAATGTGGGAATGTATGCCTCGGTGAATCAGTACGCCTGTAACTATAGGTTTCTGGGAGGTTTTCTTTAGAAATTATTTGGGGCCTGGGTTTTAATAGTCAGAGACATTGGGTGGGACAGGTCACACCCGTACTACATCTTGCGGTTTTCATAACATTGTGGTTAAAAAGGCTGTTAAAATACATTGTGGATAGGCGATCGGAACGCAGAACAATCCTAGAGGGGAACCAGACCTCTAAGAGACTGTAAAGAGTGTTGAGCTAGTACATTTTTGATATCCCGCTTATACAGAACTGTAAGTGTGGGACTAAAGGTTCTCCGATATGTGTGGGCTGAAGAAAGATCATTAGTAAAGCTTTAACATGCTTATTGTTTGCTCCAAAAAAGTATGTCTATGGTGAAGACTAAACTGACACGTGTTTGTGTGTGTGTGTGAACAGTGAGTGAGTGAGTGAAAACAGCCACAGCACATACTTACACTCCTTGTGAGGGGTGGTGATCAGCTCCTCCTCCTCCTCCTCGCCCCCGTCATCATCCACTTGAGGGGGTGAGGCGGGTTGGGGTGAAGGTCCACCCTCCGCTCCTGCCTCTGACTCCTCTGGGGGGCTAGGGGCATGCAGTTGCCCTGAGGGTCCGGCCTCCTCCTCCTCCTCTGATGCAGAGACCTCCCACAGCTGCTGTCTGGGAGGACTGCGCCTGACTGCAGGTAAAGGAACACCTATAATAACAAATTTTACTACTTTTAGAAAAAAATCTAAAAACAAAAATGTAGATATGCTTTACATTACTTTTTTATCTTTATTCCAACACTCAGTAATCATTATACCTGGACATTTTTCGTCCCAGATCTCGCGGATTCTTTCCGCGTGCCTCCTTTTCATATCTGACCATTTTTTCAAAATGGCCAGACGCTTATGTTTCCCGTCATAGTCCCGCCAGAGTTCATATCCGATCCTGTGCACAATGGCGTTCTTCTCTGCATGGGAGCGGGTCAGGTCGTAGCCCTTCTCCAACATGCGCTGCAGTATAAAAAAAAAAATGCATATCATCAGATTTTGTAACGGTAACGTTAAATCTAATATTTCACTTTCAAACACTAATTTTTGGTTTGGTGGTTGAGATGATGAATAAATGTTGGTGACTATGGCTAAGGCAGCGCACGGCGAGAGGTTCCCCGGGCTTAAACTACGACGTGCAGATCTTTCAGTTAGACTGTCTCTCGCCGTACCGCTGCCCCCGCTACCATTATAGTCAATAGGGACGAGGCGTCATTCTAGGGGCGTAGGTGAACTAGCGGCAGTACGGCCGACAGGCTGTTCATCTTCCTGGAATAGTCAGACGTACTCCCCTGCCGCTAATGTGAAAGTCGCCTAATCTTATTTTTTTTTAAATTTGGGATTGTGTTGAAATTGTATGTATGTGTATGAGATATTAGATATTGGCTATCTGAGGAGAGATGTACCTGTCTAGTGAAGTGACGGTACAGTATGGGGTGTAAGGCTGGTTCGCCTCCCCGTGGTGCACCCTGGGTAACACTAAATGAACCAGCAAATACTGAATGTCAAACATTGCTTTTATTGACCAACGGGACACTTATTAGAATCTATATACTAGGCATCCTCAAACTGCGGCCCTCCAGCAAACAGCGGCCCTCCAGCAAACTGCAGCCCTCCAGGAAACTGCAGCCCTCCAGCTTTTTCTAAACTAAAAATCACATCATTCCATGACAGCCTACAGCTATCATCCTATAGAGGGGCATCATGGGAGTTGTAGTTTTACAAGAGCTGGAGGGCCACAGTTTGAGAATGCCTGCTATAGACTGTGTGTGTGTGTATGTGTATGTGTGTGCGTGTGGGGGGTGGTCAGAGGTGGTGTGGGTTTGAGGGGGGGTCTGTTGGTATGTAGTGGTGGGTATATTGTGTGAGGCGGAAGATTAGATGTGCAATGTGAATCATATATAGATTTGTCTGCTATCCGTTTTTTTTTGAACCATTAGAAAACGTGGTGTTAAACAGGCAGTATATGCTCGAACCCACATACAGTTGTGCATATATATAGGGGAGCATATCCTGCACTTATAGTCCGTTGCTGATGGCAATCAACAGCAATAAAAGGCATACAATGGAAGATGCCAGCAACGGACTACAAGTACCACAATAACCATCCTACATAAGGTAACAATTATGTGGATGTGGAGAACAATCAAAAACTTAACAATAGCAAAGACTGTCTGGCATCTTCCATTGTATGCATTTTTTTGCAGTTGATTGCCATCAGCAACGGATTTCCGGCATCAGGATCCCCCTGGGCACCCGTAGACGGCAGGTCCTGATGCCGTGCAAGGCATTGGGCAGCCTCTGCATGGCATCAGTCTGCCTTCTCACACATCGGGTCCCCGTCACAGCAGCAAGGGGACCCGATGCGCTCGTTGACTAACCGCAAACCACTTCTATGTCGCGGTTAGCGCTGACCGCGACATAGAAGGGGTTAATCCGCCAGCATCGCTGTAAACAGTGATGCCAGCAGATACAGCAGGGGCCTGGCTATCAGGGACTGCCGTACCCCTGCAGTGATTGGTCAGGCGCAGCTCCTGCACCCGCCCGATCATCTTGCCGTGCATGTACGGCGGAATGCGTTCTGGCACAAGTTCCCCCGGCATACATGCACGGCGTTTTGCGTTAAGGGGTTAATGACAGTGAACTCCACAATGCCCGCCCCTTTAATAGTGGCCCCTGCCCCCCATGCATGTAGCAGTGTAGTTTTGTCGTCATACATCATATAAATGAATATTTAAGGACCTGAAAACTATTGAAACCTGTGATCACTTGTTATGGCAACCTGGAGTAGGACATGCGAGCTTCTATTGGCTGATAAGAGACATGTGACGTGTGGATGGCAGTTGGGGGCTTGTTTTGGCTAATCCAGGTCATTTTTGGGGGAATATCTCAGGAATAATACGTCCTAGAGAGCTGAGCCCCGGTCTAAAACCTTCCCAGACACCTGATGTACCCATCTGCCAAATTTAGTGAAGATCGGTCCAGTCGTTTGGTCGGCCATGAATAACAAACAGACAGAAACTCATTTTTATATATATATATAAGAGACTAGTGTAGCATCCCCAAGTCAGAGCAATGTGTGGAACTAACCTGGGGAATGCCAGTGATGGAGAGGCCGGCACGCTGTTCCTCTGGGGCACTCTCTGGGTTCTTGAGGGACACAGCCAGGTGGAATGTGAGGTGCCCTTGGTGTTGTAGTTTAACGTGCCTATGGCTAAGTCCCTGATGTTTCGTGACGCCAGTGCCAGTAAACGGTGGCACACCGTATTTATAGTAGGAATAATAGAGGTGCAGACTTGTAGCTTGAAAACAGAATTCCAACTTTACTGAAAACAGTGGAAATACAGCAGGCAACCTCTTACAACAGTTCTTGTTGCAGACAATAGATTTTTATACAGTCGCAGTTACAGCAGGCTTACATCCAGCAAGGTAAAGTAGAGGGTAAAATAACAGGACTTTGAAATGCAGGTGAACCTTACTTTCTTCCTGACTTGTCCTGACTGGCAATTATTCTTCAAGGCCCCAATGCCCTACTTCTGGCTTATATCCTTGAATCTCCAGTAGACAGTGTACCTCCTCTTGACATTCAGTACCTCTTGCTCTAGGGATTGCCTCTGCTTGACTTCTGCTGACTTGCTTAGGCCTGTGACATGTGGCCTTCACAGACTCCAGGGTCTGCACTCCTTCCCAGGCCCAGGGCCTGGTGTAGACTTCACAGGCTCATGGCCTGGAGTAGACTGAACTGAGCTCTCCTGCATTCCTTCCCTGACTGGGCCTTATATAGACTAGGGCTACCTAGCTCCCTCTAGTGACTAGAGCTGGAATTACATCCCTAGTCGGCCTGCACATGGCACATTTCACAGTAACAGGGAATTAAATACCATAAATTGCATTACATTTTACAAATAGGACTTTTACCAGCCTCCCCATAAATGAGAGGAACGACAGCATCCAAGTGACCCTTCTGTAGTGACGGGTAGTACAACTCCCGTACACTACATACCCCGCTGCTTTAAGCTGAGTACGCCCTCGTACTCTAACAGGGTACCGCCCGGCTGGAATTTTCACCTGAAAGAGAAAAAGAAAACATGCAGGCATACATACTCATCAGTAATCAATTCCATCTGCATTGACAATTATTATCAGGTCCAGCTGGCTAAGGAGAAGTGCGGTGACAAGGGGCGTCGTTCTCTTTCTTCAGGATACAGAGTGGAACTGGGGCGCTGACCTGGCACAGCGGATGTTAGGGAATACCAGGATAGTCCATGACAATGAATGAGTCCATAATAAAAGCGACATCTCAGAGGCTCGCACATAGGGAGTCCATATCTGGGCACATAGACTTGAATAAAATTTTTAAAGTAATAAATACGGTCAGCAGCACATACATAAAATCACAATACAGGACTCTGACAATACCAGGGTAACACCTTCCTGGCAAGTCCTGCGTATTTTTAAAGTGCTGACATAAAAGAACCCATTTCAACCTGAAATGGGGGTTAAAAAGGGGATAAAGTGCAAATAAAAGCACAACTTGGAAGTATTAAAGTACTTGACACCAAAATGGTAGCAGCAGGCAGGATGTCCCGGAACAGAAAGAGGCAGGCTGGGAGCAGTGGTTCACAGTGGCAACTTATTTGTCAAACATGCCACCGGCCGTGGGGAACTGGCAGCAAGCTCCACCAGCCTGGCAAACTTAAAGGGACAGTTCCTGCAACAAAGATGATGTCCCTGTGAGGATGAGCAAAATGGCCTAGCAGGCCTGCTCACAGGTACGTATCAAATGAACCCTGTTCATCAGAGGTAGTGCAGCCCTGTGCTGCTGGCAGTCTGGGCCATGCACCAGGGCCTCTTGGAGGGGGTGCCCACCAAAGAGAATGGGCTGGAAACATCACAGGTATTGGGCCTACCCACCTCACTGGCCCGCTGGGTTGCGGACACACAGGAGCTGCTGGTCTCGGGACACGGGCCGGCGCTGGGGTAGACACTTCCTCTGGCCGGGACATAACGCTCCCGTCAGGGCGGACTCGGCTCCTGGCATATGTCAATTTATCCGCTTTTACACGGACCTTGGGTGGCTCAGCGTTAGCGGTAGGACTTTGTACTACGGGTTCAGGATGCACAGGGGGCACAGGTAACTCGCCACCGCTGGACTGCTGCGCTGCCTTCTTAGACTCGGTCACTTGCCGCAGGCCATCCAGGTAAGCCTGTAAGGAAGCGATCCGCTCCTCCAGGGCGGAGATCTCACTGCTGGATTCCGGCACACTTGCAGCAGGGACGGGGGACGTCTCATCACTTTTCTTTAACAGCCCCGTATCACTCCGCCGGGCAGCACGTACCGCATCTTTCAGGGCCTCCCCCTGCTTCAGAAGGCCTCGCCCTGCATCGGACCCGCCCCCTAGACACTCCGCAATAGGCGGTGCTCATATTGTAGTCCACATACAGGGGCGGCATCCCGGGACAGTTTTCTCCTCCCTCTTGGAGGGTTTTGGCGCCAAATATTCGCGCCACTGAGGACAGTGATGGCACAGAAAGAAGTCCCATGGCGCCGGCGGCCATCTTGGGCGCCATGATGCAGTTATTCAGTGACAGCAAGCAGAATGATAAAAAGTCCACAAAAGCACACTTGGAAGTGGCGATTTTCTTCCTCTTGATAGCGCAAGACTGCACAGCGCTTTCTGGAGGTTTTAGGGACACTTTTCGTATGTTTTTCAGTCCACAAAGTTCACTTAAACAAACAGGCGTTTTGTCACTTGGCAAACTGGTTAAGGCACAAAGTTCACGTTTTTGCTCACAGTCCGTAAAACGTGCGTATCCTGTTCGTGACGCCAAAATGTAGCATCCCCAAGTCAGAGCAATGTGTGGAACTAACCTGGGGAATGCCAGTGATGGAGAGGCCGGCACGCTGTTCCTCTGGGGCACTCTCTGGGTTCTTGAGGGACACAGCCAGGTGGAATGTGAGGTGCCCTTGGTGTTGTAGTTTAACGTGCCTATGGCTAAGTCCCTGATGTTTCGTGACGCCAGTGCCAGTAAACGGTGGCACACCGTATTTATAGTAGGAATAATAGAGGTGCAGACTTGTAGCTTGAAAACAGAATTCCAACTTTACTGAAAACAGTGGAAATACAGCAGGCAACCTCTTACAACAGTTCTTGTTGCAGACAATAGACTTTTTATACAGTCGCAGTTACAGCAGGCTTACATCCAGCAAGGTAAAGTAGAGGGTAAAATAACAGGACTTTGAAATGCAGGTGAACCTTACTTTCTTCCTGACTTGTCCTGACTGGCAATTATTCTTCAAGGCCCCAATGCCCTACTTCTGGCTTATATCCTTGAATCTCCAGTAGACAGTGTACCTCCTCTTGACATTCAGTACCTCTTGCTCTAGGGATTGCCTCTGCTTGACTTCTGCTGACTTGCTTAGGCCTGTGACATGTGGCCTTCACAGACTCCAGGGTCTGCACTCCTTCCCAGGCCCAGGGCCTGGTGTAGACTTCACAGGCTCATGGCCTGGAGTAGACTGAACTGAGCTCTCCTGCATTCCTTCCCTGACTGGGCCTTATATAGACTAGGGCTACCTAGCTCCCTCTAGTGACTAGAGCTGGAATTACATCCCTAGCCGGCCTGCACATGGCACATTTCACAGTAACAGGGAATTAAATACCATAAATTGCATTACATTTTACAAATAGGACTTTTACCAGCCTCCCCATAAATGAGAGGAACGACAGCATCCAAGTGACCCTTCTGTAGTGACGGGTAGTACAACTCCCGTACACTACACTAGCAGAAGGACCCGGCTTCGCACGGGTATATTTCATCTATTTCGTTTCATGTTTCCGTGTGTCATAAAAAGATATCAACAGTATCTCCCATAACAGTGACCTCTATAGTACCCGCCCCACTGTCTGCTGAGCTGTGTATCTAATCTTATGTTGTATGATACTGTCTGCTAAACTGTGTATCTAATCCTATCCTGTGTGATACTGTCTGCTGAGCGTGTATCTAATATTCTATCCTGTGTGATACTGTCTGCTGAGCTGTGTATCTAATATTCTATCCTGTGTTATACTGTCTGCTGAGCTTTGTATCTAATCATATCCTGTCTGCTGAGCTGTGTACCTAGTAGTTGATTTTTAACTTTATTTTTTCAATCCCTGTTGGCTGAGTGGGAGAGGGCGTGGCCTAACTGGATTGGGGCGTGTCCTTTTGAACATCTTAATCTAAGACAGCAGTACGGTGTGAGTTGCAAAGAGAAAGTCACCGTCCCTCCCACCTCTGCAGCTGACAGTTGATTTTTAACTTCATTTTGTCAATACTCATTGGCTGCAGAGGGGGAGGGGTGTGTCCTAAACGTATCGGGGGTGTGGCTTAGCGCAGTGTTTCCCAACCAGTGTGCCTCCAGCTGTTGCAAAACTACAACTCCCAGCATGCCCACACAGCCAAAGGCTGTCCGGGCATGCTGGGAGTTGTAGTTTTGCAACAGCTGGAGGCACACTGGTTGGGAGACACTGGCTTAGCGGACCTAAAAGTTGATTTTTAACTTTATTTTTTCAATCCCTGTTCGCTTAGTGGGAGGGGGTCTGGCCTAACAGGATTGGGGGCGTGTCATTTTAAACAGCTCTCTCTAAGACCGCAGCAATGTTCTGTCTGAATGTGAGCTGCATGGATAAAATCACCCTTCCTCCCACCTCAGGAGGGGAGGGGGCATGGCCTAACCGAAGCAGAGACGTGGCCTTTTAACAGCTCACCCTAAGACAGCAGCACTATATTCTCTAAATGTGGGCTGCAGAGATAAAGTCACCGTCCCTCTCATCTCTGCAGCTAACAGAAGTTGATTTTTTAACTTCATTTTTCACTGTTTGATTAGTGGGAGGGGTGGGGGGGTGGCCTAACAGGATCCTTTTAAACAGTTCACTGTAAGACAGCAGCACTGTTCTGTCTGAATGTGAGCTGCAGGGAGAAAATCACTGTCCCACCTCTGGAGGGGGTGTGGCCTAACCAAATTAGAGGTGTGGCTTATCTGGACCTGGGGGCAGGGTTTTAAGGGTGACTTGAATGGCCACCCTACTTTCCCCCTGAACTGTGACCTCCCTAGCACTCTGCCCCCTTAACAGTATCATCCACAGCGCTCTGCCCCTTTAAAGCTAACCTGCAGCAGTGAAGTTGTTATGGAAACCTCAGGAAATAAGGTACTTAGTGCTATTAGGCTATGGTTTTACTTCAATAGCGATTTTCCTGGTGACAGATTTCCTTTAAACGTCATCTAGAGCAGTGATGAGACTTGGCTGAGTTGTTATGGTTACCTGGAGTAAAACTGTGTGTGTGGAGATAAACTGTCAGGGAGCAGTAAGTGACAGTTTGAATTCAAGTTAAAGGCTTTGCTGCCTTGTATTGTTTATAAGCAGGTCATTTTTTGGGAATATCTCAGGAACGGTAAGTCCTAGAGAGCTGAGACCCGGTCTAAAACCTTCCCGGACACCTGATGTACCCGTGTGCCAAAAGATCGGTGCAGTCGTTTGGTCGCGCATAAAGAACGTCCGGACGTCTAGACAGACAGAAACTCATTTTTTATATATATAAGAGCTTAGTAGATATTAATGATTTGGGGCAATAAGTATTGTTTTTGAATGCCAACAATACTTGTTTCCACAAATCATTTCTATGTAAGCACTGCAGTAAGCAAACTATGTGAAATGATTTTATATGTATTGTGAAAATTTGAAAAATGTTTTATCTCCATAAACATACATTTGAATGTTACAAGCGTGTCACATGTACTTATAGCTGTAATGTAATGTTCAATAACTTACTGTGATCAGGATATCTTCCTCCTCTCTGGTGAAATTGTTGCCCACCATCTTTTTTCGCATTGATCGCATGCACCACAACAAAAAGTGTTGTAACTGCTCCCAGGAAGAAGCCACGCCAGTATGTGCGCGTGCGCATAAGCACACGCACATAAACACGCTCACATACGAATAAGTTACTGCCGCCTAACTTGAATAACATCTGTACGCGCACGAATATTTCTATGGAAATTATTCGCATTAGAGTCGCTTTGTACGGATACAGAACTACAAATACGATTGGCTTGTTTGAATTAGCGAATATGGTGAATGTGAATATATCGCTATATTCGCTAATTTAAAAAAAAAAACATTTGCAAAAGGAAAGTTTCCTATTGACAGCTCCAAGTTGGATGCGAAAATATATATTTTTTTGCAATGAACA
This sequence comes from Bufotes viridis, assembly GCA_033119425.1. NCBI lineage: Eukaryota > Metazoa > Chordata > Amphibia > Anura > Bufonidae > Bufotes > Bufotes viridis. The sequence goes on from CM065595.1 coordinate 56,413,964, forward strand.
GAATATGAAGTTGAAGACGACTAAGTATTCTGATTATTGAAAAAATAATGGTCATTTTTTTTTCGCATTGCGCATCCAACTTAGAGCATTCGTTCATGTTTGCAAGCCAGTAGGAGATATGCCTTTATATTAGAAGTTCAATTTGCGTAATGCGAATAAAATATTCGCAAATTATTCGCGATTATTTTAATAATGACGAATATTCGATTTCGGCGAATATATTACGAATAATCTTTCAAATATTCGCGATATATCGCAAATTCAAATATGGCACCTCCCGCTCATCACTACTCATAACCATCTACGTTAAAGGCAGATCCCTAATTACTAAGCTGTAGAGCTCAATGTTAAACTGCTACAGAGAAACCTCATAGCAGTTTCTCATGAATTAGTCATTAGAGTTAAGCGGACACCTGGAAGTTCGGGTTCGACGGGTTTGGTCGAAGATCACTGAAAAAGTTCGGCTTCGGGATCCGAACTTAACCTGAACTTGGACCAGAACCCAAACCCATTAAAGTCATTGGGGACCCGAACTTTTGGGCACTTAAATGGCTGTAAAAATGTCCTGGAAAGGGCTAAAATGTGGGTAAGTGCCCTGCAAACAAATGTGGATAGGGAAATGACTTAAAATAAAAAAATTAAAATTTAAAATAAAAATCTTGATCTAGGAGGAAGAAATGGATGTGGAGTAGGAGGTTGAGGAGGCGCCAGGTGGGAATGCCATCAGCAGCGGGTCTACTAGCATATGTTTGTAGTCACGCATCTTTCGATCATTAACAAACGTTTTTACCAAATTTGGTTCTGTGTCAGCAATACACAGCAGGGGTTTTTCAGTGGCAAACCGGGTTCATATCACCCACCAATGGAACAGATGATTTTTAAAAATGTAGGCCACTGACATCAAGGCAGAGCAGGGGGTTTTCACCGGCAAAACTGCGTTGATGTCACCCACCAATGGAACAGATGATTTTTGAAAATGTAGGTCCCTGGAATCCAGGCAGAGCAGGGGTTTTTCACTGGCAAAACTGGGTTGATGTCACCCACCAATGAAACAGACGATTTTTAAAAATGTAGGCCCCTTGCACCCAGGCAGAGGAGGGATTTATTCAGGGCAAAACAGGTTTTTTTTCACCCACCAATGGAACAGACGATTTTTAGAAATTTAGGTCCCTGTCACCTTTGCAGAGTAGGGGTTTATTCACGGCAAAACAGGGTTCATGTCACCCACCAATGGAAGAGGCGATTTTTAGAAATGTAGGCCCCTGGCACCCAGACATGGTAGGGATTTATTCACGTCAAAACGGGGTTCATGTCACCCACCAATGGAACAGGCGATTTTTATTAATGTAGGTCCCTGGCACCCAGGCAGAGGAAGGGTTAATTCACGGCAAAATGGGGTTAATGTCACCCACCAATGGAACAGGAGATTTTTAGAAATTTAGGTCCCTGTCACCTTTGCAGAGTAGGGGTTTATTCACGGCAAAACAGGGTTCATGTCACCCACCAATGGAAGAGGCGATTTTTAGAAATGTAGGCCCCTGGCACCCAGACATGGTAGGGGTTTATTCACATCAAAACGGGGTTCATGTCACCCACCAATGGAACAGGCGATTTTTATTAATGTAGGTCCCTGGCACCCAGGCAGAGGAAGGGTTAATTCACTTCAAAATGGGGTTAATGTCACCCACCAATGGAACAGGAGATTTTTAGAAATTTAGGTCCCTGTCACCTATGCAGAGCAGGGGTTTATTCACGGCAAAACGGGGTTCATGTCAGCCACCAATGGATCAGGTGACTTTTAGAAATGTAGGCCCCTGGCACCCAGGCAGAGGAGGGGTTTATTCATGGCAAAAATGGTCATTTTGCACCCAACTATTTAAAAGAATATTTTTAAAATTTTCAGTCCCTGTCACCTATGCAGTGCAGGGTTACTTGACAGAAAAAAATTGGAATATGTCAACCCCTGAACTCCCAGACGGATTAATCATATTATTGTCCCCGACACATATGCAGCGCAGTCTGCAAAGGTAATTCCTGGCCTTAAAAAATATGATTTTTCATCCACCCATGAATAACATGGATTTAAGTGGTATATTTTGGGGTGTAGGACCTCATCGTTCTCAACTTCATCTTTCACCCAGTCTTCACCCCTGCCTTCTTTGTCAGTCTGCACACCGCAGAAAGCCGCAGCAGTTTGCACCTGTGTTTCATCATCATCAGAGACATGCTGCGGTGGTCTTCCCATGTCCTCATCCTCAAACCTAAGTGGTTGGGCATCCATGCACTCAATCTCTTTCACTTCTGGGTCAGGGCTATGGTTATGGCCCTGGGAAACCCTGCCAGCAGAGTCATCAAAAAGCATAAGAGACTGCTGCATGACTTGGGGCTCAGATTACTTGAATGATTTGCAAGGGGGTGAGGTGAAAGACTGATGGGCATGGGCTGCAGGTGCCAACTCTGAACTTTCAGCAGTGGGAGACAATGTTAAGGTACTGGAGGCACTGTCAGCCACTCAATCTACTAGCACCTGTACTTGTTCTGGCCTCACCAATCGAAGAGTGGCATTCGGGCCTACCAAAAAACGCTGCAGGTTCTGTCGCCTACTTACACCTGAAAAAGGTGTTTCACTTGGACCTGTAGTTGGCGCTGAACGGCCACGTCCTCTCCCAGCAACAGGAGCTCCACCAACACCACCACGACCATGCCCACATCACTTATTTAAAGTTCTCCTAATTATTTGCGTTCACCCACCAAACTAACAGATAGTTTCTCAGGTGTCAATTTAACCGCCAATAGTCAACAATGAAGTTCACTAACAGTAAGGCAGTGCCCGTGTCATGAACAGAATAAATTTCTTTAGGTCACACAACAGTGTAACGGAGCAATTCAATACAATTGCTTCAGGTCCCTGTCACCTTTGCAGAGTAGGGGTTTATTCACGGCAAAACAGGGTTCATGTCACCCACCAATGGAAGAGGCGATTTTTAGAAATGTAGGCCCCTGGCACCCAGACATGGTAGGGGTTTATTCACATCAAAACGGGGTTCATGTCACCCACCAATGGAACAGGCGATTTTTATTAATGTAGGTCCCTGGCACCCAGGCAGAGGAAGGGTTAATTCACGTCAAAATGGGGTTAATGTCACCCACCAATGGAACAGGAGATTTTTAGAAATTTAGGTCCCTGTCACCTATGCAGAGCAGGGGTTTATTCACGGCAAAACGGGGTTCATGTCAGCCACCAATGGATCAGGTGACTTTTAGAAATGTAGGCCCCTGGCACCCAGGCAGAGGAGGGGTTTATTCATGGCAAAAATGGTCATTTTGCACCCAACTATTTAAAAGAATATTTTTAAAATTTTCAGTCCCTGTCACCTATGCAGTGCAGGGTTACTTGACAGAAAAAAATTGGAATATGTCAACCCCTGAACTCCCAGACGGATTAATCATATTATTGTCCCCGACACATATGCAGCGCAGTCTGCAAAGGTAATTCCTGGCCTTAAAAAATATGATTTTTCATCCACCCATGAATAACATGGATTTAAGTGGTATATTTTGGGGTGTAGGACCTCATCGTTCTCAACTTCATCTTTCACCCAGTCTTCACCCCTGCCTTCTTTGTCAGTCTGCACACCGCAGAAAGCCGCAGCAGTTTGCACCTGTGTTTCATCATCATCAGAGACATGCTGCGGTGGTCTTCCCATGTCCTCATCCTCAAACCTAAGTGGTTGGGCATCCATGCACTCAATCTCTTTCACTTCTGGGTCAGGGCTATGGTTATGGCCCTGGGAAACCCTGCCAGCAGAGTCATCAAAAAGCATAAGAGACTGCTGCATGACTTGGGGCTCAGATTACTTGAATGATTTGCAAGGGGGTGAGGTGAAAGACTGATGGGCATGGGCTGCAGGTGCCAACTCTGAACTTTCAGCAGTGGGAGACAATGTTAAGGTACTGGAGGCACTGTCAGCCACTCAATCTACTAGCACCTGTACTTGTTCTGGCCTCACCAATCGAAGAGTGGCATTCGGGCCTACCAAAAAACGCTGCAGGTTCTGTCGCCTACTTACACCTGAAAAAGGTGTTTCACTTGGACCTGTAGTTGGCGCTGAACGGCCACGTCCTCTCCCAGCAACAGGAGCTCCACCAACACCACCACGACCATGCCCACATCACTTATTTAAAGTTCTCCTAATTATTTGCGTTCACCCACCAAACTAACAGATAGTTTCTCAGGTGTCAATTTAACCGCCAATAGTCAACAATGAAGTTCACTAACAGTAAGGCAGTGCCCGTGTCATGAACAGAATAAATTTCTTTAGGTCACACAACAGTGTAACGGAGCAATTCAATACAATTGCTTCACTATCACCAAAAATTTGATTTTTCAAACCAACAATGTAAAAGCAGAAGTTAATGGTTTAAAGTGAATTCACTAAAAGAGTTCAAGAGGGGCCTGTATGTATTTCTGCAGAGTAATAATATTACAGGCTATAGTTACTAGAGAAGGGTCATTGATCCAGGGAGTTATTCTGATTGCCTGATTGGATCAGAAATGCACCGTACACCACTAATGTTCTATCTACCACAAAACCTGTGTGTTTCCAACCATGTTAATGAAGAGTTCAAAAGGTTACTTAAAATGACTGAAATACAGGGTAGGCCTCAGATCTGATGTGTAGCACAAAACCAGTGTTTATTACAACAAACTACAGAAATGCAGTAGGTCACTGCAAAATTTTAAAATACGTTTTTGTGTGTTGTATGGCAAACTGCTCTGTGGAACAACAATACAGGTTTATTTCCCTCAAATGCACAAATGCTCTATGTCACTGCTAAATTTTAATATACGTTTTTGTGCGTTGTATGGCAAACTGCTCTGTGGAACAACAATACGGATTGATTTCCCCCAAATACAGGGATACAGTATGTTAATACTAAATTTTAAAATAGGTTTTTTAGCGTTCTATGCAAAGCTGCTCTGTGGTACGACAGTACGGGTTTATTTCCCCCAAATACACAAATGCTCTGTCACTGCAAAATTTTAAAATAGTTTTTTCAGCGGTGTATGCAAACATGATCTGTGGTACGATAGTACGGGTTTATTCCACCAACTACAGAAATGCACTGTGTCACCCCAAAATTTTAAAATGGATTTTTCATCGGTGTATGCAAACGTGTTCTGTAGTACGACATTACGGGTTCATTACAGCAACTACAGAAATGCACTATGTCACCGCAGAATTTTAAAATAGGGTTTTAAGCAGTGTATGCAAATGTGATCTGTGGTACGACAGTACAGGTTTATTCCACCAACTACAGAAATGCACTATATCACCCCAAAATTATAAAATAGGTAAGGTAGGGGGACTTGACCTCCCAGAAAAAAGAATTTTTCCTCACTGAGCTACCAAAAAATAATTAGACCAATGTCCCTGGCAGTCTGGCACACATGTAGGTCACATGCAGTTCCAAGGACACTGCAGTTGCTAAAATGGCCGCCGACCCCCACCTCAGTAACAGATGGATTAAAAATTATTTTGCAGTATCACTGGGCTAAGGGCTGGGTACAAATATGTAGCATCGCACCCTCAATAATTGCTGTAGTTTGAAGAGTTAACACCACCAAGTTCAACAGATTTCTTCCCTAATCTCTCCCTGAGAGCACCAGCAGCAACCTGTCCCTAAACTAAGAGCAGCAGAGTGACGTTCGGGGCTACGTGACTCCAGCTTAACTAGAGTCTGGGTCACATGCTGCACTTAGCCAATCACAGCCATGCCAATAGTAGGCATGGCTGTAATGGCTTCTTAGGGCAAAGTAGTGAAACGCTTGTTGATTAGCTGGCCTGCAGCCTATCAAAATGTGGGAAGAAATCGGCAAACAACGAAACCGAACTTTTACGGAAATGTTCGGGATTGGGTCCAGGTGCGAAAAACCATAATGCTCGGTACGAACCTGAACTTTAAAGCTCGGGTTCGCTTAACCCTTTTTGTCATTCATATACAGCAGAAGTTATCATTTTATATTTTTTTAGTAATTGTAAAAAAAATGTATGACACAAAATAATTTGGAATTATTATAAAAAAATAAGTAATTACAAAACAAAAATTAAAATGATACTTCTGATATACATAATACATGGGAAACTAGTACTGAGGTTTTTAGCTATAATATATTTATAACAGTTTAACATTGAGCTCTGTAGTTCAGTGGTTAAAGCTCTTGCCTTTAATGTAGATCAGGCATCCTCAAACTGCGGCCCTCCAGCTGTTGTAAAACTACAACTCCCACAATGCCCTGCTGTAGGCTGATACCTGTAGGCTGTTCGGGCATGCTGGGAGTTGTAGTTTTGCAACAGCTGGAGGACCACAGTTTGAGGATGCCTGATGTAGATGGCCGTGCTTTTGAATCCTGACAGAAACGTTTCAAAAATAGAAACTAAATAAAACTTACAATACACACGCTGTCCACAACAGTGAGAAATTTGGCCAGTATTTTTTTGTTGGGAAAGGTGGCAACCCTAACGGCACCCCCGCTTAGGACCTCTATTGGCCCGCTCACTGGAACAAGCTCAGCCTCAGTAAGTGCTTAAAACTTCAGGACGTTCTGTGAGGAGCGCCAAACTGGTGCCATCTCCTCATTCTTTTTACCACACTGCTGTGCTAGGGTAGAAGCTAGAATTGGATTTGTTAGAAGGAGGTTTGTGTGATGTCACATGCTGTTTAACCCTTTCCTGACGTGACAATTTCCGTTTTTGCTTTTTTGCTCCCTGCCTTCACAGAGCCATACCTTTTTAATTTTTCTGTTCACATAGCCGTATGAGGGCTTTTTTTTTTGTGGGACAAGTTGTACTTTCCAATGCCACCATTTAATATTACATAAGATGTAGTGGGAAGTGGGAAAAAAATTCCAAATTGGGTGGAATTGGGAAAAAAACACAATTCTGTCACAGTTTGATGGGTTTGTTTTTATGGCGCTCCCTATGTGGTAAAACTGACTTATGCTCTTCATTCTCCAGGTCAGTACGATTATGGCGATACCACATATGTATTGTTTTTCTTGCATTTTATATAAAATGTGGAAAAAATGTTCTTTTCCTTTTCATCACTTCTAGAGATGAGCGAATTCGCAGAATTTCACAAAGTAGTGTGTGCAATGACAGGGAGCTGCGATAGCGCCGCACCCGTCATTGTACCCCTCAGATGCAGCGTACATAAATGATCGCGGCAACTGAGTGTACAAACAATGTGAAATTAACATAAATAAAAAATTGTATAAAACTTAGCGTGTCTATTTACTCGCAACATGCAGGCGGCCGCCATCTTGCTTGAAGATCTTGGCTGAAATCACGTGCGGCGCAAGATTACGCCATCACATGATGACGTATGACATCATCCCGCTGGCCGGCGTGATGATGTAATCTCGCGCCGCACGGAATTTCGTCCGAGATCTTTAAGCAAGATGGAGGCTGGCGGCCCTATATGCGCAAATGGATGCGGTAAGTTTGACTTTCAGGATTAATCGATTCGCTGACACGAAGCACGAGGAAATTCAGCTTCTAGGCAAATCGTATAATTCCTGAAATTCGGATTGAATTCCACTTTGTGGGATTCTATTCACTCGTCTCTAATCATTACTGTCAATTCTGATCCATATAACTTTTTTATAGTTATGTCTATGGAGTTGTGTGGGGGGCTCCTTTTTTGTGGGGCGATCTGTAGTTTTTAACAATACCATTTTGGGGTGTGTATGACTTTTTGATCACTCATTCAATTTTCTTGGGAGATAAAGTGATGAAAAAACGGCTAATCTGCCATTTTTTTCAGATGCTGTGGTGACATTTGACCAGGGCAGCTGAGTGGTTAAATGTTCACGGTCAGCATTAACGCAGATCGCGGACATTGGGTGCCTGCTGCGGTTGCTATGGCACCCGTTCCATCTTTGAAGGGGTTCTCCGGGAATGAAGAAAATTAAAATACTTAAATATTACTTTATTATAAATATATTCCCAAATACATCTCTTATAATGGCTCATTTTGTCTATGGAGCAATCATTAGGAGAAATAAAATGGCCACCGTCCTATTAGTACAAACAAAACCTGTCCTAATCACACAGGAAGACAAGTTACTTCACAGCACTGAGCTAAATAACTGCCTCATTCTAATCGCTGCATGTTAGGGATTATGGCCCTGAATACAGCTAATAAAATTAATCTCTAGGAATGGAGTTCATGATGAGAGATGAAGTACAGAGCGGAAGGTGTGGGTAATGAGCAGCAGCACTTTTATGCAGTCTCCATTACAGTCTGTCCTGTCCGTCCTCTCTGTACTATATGCCTCCTCATGAACTCCATTCCCACAGAGATTCAGCTGAAGATCTTATCAGCTGTATTCAGGACCATAATCCCTTGCAAGTAGAGCAGAGAGGAGGATGAGGCAGCTCTTTAGTTCAGTGCTGTGAAGTAACTTGTCCTCCTGTGTGATTAGGACAGGTTTTGTGTGCACTAATAGGACGTTGGCCATTTTTTCTCTCCTAATGATTGCAAAACGACGAGCCATTATATGCTTAACTTAACTCCTTAAGGACTCAGCCCTATTTCACCTAAAGGACTTGGCCATTTTTTGCAAATCTGACCAGTGTCACTTTATGTGGTGATAACTTTAAAACGCTTTTACTTATCCAGGCCATTTTGAGATTGTTTTTTCGTCACATATTGTACTTCATGACACAAGTCGAAAAATTTTATTTTTATTTATAAAAAAATATCAAATTTACCAAAAATTTGGAAAAATTAGCAATTTTCCAAGTTTCAATTTCTCTACTTCTATAATACATAGTAATACCGCCCAAAAAAGTTATTGATTTACATTCCCCATATGTCTACTTCATGTATCGATCATTTTGGGAATGCCATTTTATTTTTTGGGGACGTTACAAGGCTTAGAAGTTTAGAAGCAAATCTTGAAATTTTTCAGAAGTTTTCAAAAACCCACTTTTTAGGGACCAGTTCAGGTCTGAAGTCACTTTGTGAGGCTTACATAATAGAAACCATCCAAAAATGACCCCATTCTAGAAACTACACCCCTCAAGGTATTCAAAACTGATTTTACAAACGTCATTAACCCTTTAGGTTTTCCACAAGAGTTAATGGCAAATGGAGATAAAATTTCAGAATTTAGATTTTTTGGAAAATTTTCCGTTTTAATCAATTTTTCCAGTAAAAAAAGCAAGGGTTAACAGCCAAACAAAACTCAATATATATTGCCCCGATTCTGTAGTTTTCATAAACACCCCATATGTGGTCGTAAACTGCTGTATGGCCAAACGGCAGGGCACAGAAGTAAGGGAACGCCATATGGTTTTTGGAAGGCGTATTTTGCTGGACTGGATTTTTGACACCATGTCCCATTTGAAGCCCCCAGATGCACCCCTAGAGTAGAATCTCCAAAAAAGTGACTCCATCTAAGAAAGTACACCCCTCAAGGTATTCAAAACTGATTTTACAAACTTTGTTAACCCTTTAGGTGTTCCACAAGCGTTATTGGCAAATGGAGATGAAATTTCGGAATTTCTATTTTCTGTTACCTTGCCTCAAAAAAAGTGTAATATAGAGCAACCAAAAATCATATTTACCCTAAAATAATACAAACAAAACTGCCAACTTATCCCGTACTTTCCAAAATGGGGTCACTTTTTTGGAGTTTCTACTGTAGGGGTGCATCAGGGGGCTTCAAATGGGACATGGTGTCAAATAACCAGTCCAGCAAAATCTGCCTTCCAAAAACCATATGGCGTTCCCTTCCTTCTATGCCCTGCCGTTTGGCCATACAGCAGTTTACGACCACATATGGGGTGTTTCTGCAAACTAGAGAATCGGGGCAATATATATTGAGTTTTGTTTGGCTGTTAACCCTTGCTTTTTTACTGGAAAAATTGATTAAAATGGAAAATTTGCAAAAAATTGCTATTTTCGGACCGTTTTTATTTTTTGTTATTTACATCGTTGAACTGACAGGTTAGATTGTGTGCTATTTCTATAGAGCAGGTTGCTACGGACGCGGCAATACCAAATATGGCTACTTTTTGGGGGTTTTGTTTCAGTTTTACATAATACAGCATTTTTGAAAAAATGATTTTTTAGTGTCTTCACATTCTGAAAGCCATATATTTTTTTATTTTTGGGCGACTGTCTTATGTAGGGGCTCATTTTTTGTGGGATGAGATGGCGGTTTGATTGGAACTATCTTGGGGTGCATATGACATTTTGGTCGCCTGCTATTACACTTTTTGTGATGTAAGGTGACAAAAATGGCTCTTGACACCGTATTTTTTTTTTTTTTTTGTGTTTACCTGAGGGGTTCGGTGATGTGTGATTTTTATAGAGCAGGTTGCGACGGACGCGCCGATACCAAATATGTATACTTTTTATTTATTTATTTAAGTTTTACACAATATTATCATTTTTTAAAACAAAACAAATCATGTTTTAGTGTCTCCATAGTCTGAGAGCCCTATTTTTTTTTTTTGGGGGGTGATTGTCCTATGTGGGGTATCATTTTTTTCGGGATGAGATGACGGTTTGATTGGCACTATTTTTGGGTGCATATAACTTTTTGATCGCTTGCTATTACAGTTTTTGAGATGTGAGGTGACAAATGTTTTTTTTTTACATAGTTTTTATTTTATTTTTTTAACAGTATTAATCTGAGGGGTTAGATAATGTGATATTTTTATAGAGCAGGTTTTTACGGACGCGGCGATACATAATATGTATACTTTTTATTTATTTATTTTACTTTAACACAATAATAGCATTTTAGAAAAAAAAAATTATGTTTTAGTGTCTCCATAGTCTGAGAGCCATATTTTTTTATTTTTTTGGGCGATTGTCCTATATAAGGACTCATTTTTTGCGGGATGAGATGGCGGTTTTATTGGTACTATTTTGGGAGGCATACGCCTTTTTGATCACTTGGTATTACACTTTTTGTGATGCAAGGTGACAAAAAATGGCATTTTTACACAATTTTTTTGTGATTTCTTTTACGGTATTTGCGTGAGGGGTTAGGTCACGTGATATTTTTATAGAGGAGATTTTTACGGACGCGGCAATACCTAATATGTGTAGTTTATTTGTTTTTTTTTATTTTTATTCAGTGATATGTATTTTTCTGATTTTTACATTTTTTTCACTTTTTGACATTTTTTGACCCAGACCCACTTGGTTCTTGTAGATCCAGTGGATCTGGTGTCTATATAATACAGAACAGTACACTATATAGTGTACTGCACTGTATTTTTTTACTTTGCACAGTCTGGTCAGACTTCTGCCTTTAGCAGAAGTCTGACCAGAGTTACTATACCCATGGCAAGCAGGACGCTTCTGAAAGCGTCCTGCTGCCATGGTAACCATCACCCGCTGCCATTACAGAGCAGCGGGTGATGGAAGAGAGGTGAGCTCCTCCCTCTACCATCCTATCCCATCGGGGGCTGCAAAGGTACAGCAGCCCCCGATGGGAGAGGGAGGGAGCTCCCTCCATGTTAACACCTTCTATACCGCGGTCCGTACGGACCGCGGTATAGAAGGGTTAAACTGCTGACATCTGCAGCACAGATGTCAGCAGTTTATAGCAGGGGTCAGCAATGTGCTGACCCCTGCTATACCCACTAGACACCAGGGAAATGCATTGAAAGGAGGTGGGCGGGGATCGCAATTGCGATCCCGCCTGCCGCACCGCCTGCCTCCCGCGCCGCCCACCCGCAGCACCGCCCGCAATCCCCCTGCACCGCCCGGGGGACACTAAGATGGCGGGGTGCAGGGGGGTTAAAATTTACAATAAGGGGCAGATTTTAGTCTCTGATCCCGCGGTCACAGACCGCGGGGATCAGAGACTACACATAGCGCAACAAACCGCAGGTCTGAATTGACCTGCGGTTTGTTGCGATCGCCGACACGGGGGGTCACAGGACCCCCCTCGGCATTGTCACAGGATGCCTGCTGAATGATTTCAGCAGGCATCCTGTTCCGATCACCGCCACGTGCGCAGCGGTGATCGGATCTTCTCAGTCCTTAAGTACCAGGACGCTAGGGCTTACATGTACGCCCTGCGTCCTTAAGAGGTTAATGAAAGGTATTTAGGAATCTATATATATACTAGCAGAAAGACCCGGCTTTGCACGAGTATATTTCATCTATTTCATTTAATGTTTCTGTGTGTCGTTAAAAGCAGTGGCGTACCGTCAATAGAGGCAGACCACGCCACTGCTATGGGGCCCGCAGCACAGGGGGGCCCGAAGCCATGGAACGCTCCGCCCCCCCACTTTGCACGGACAGCAGCCTGCAATGTATAATCAGGGAGGAGGAGCTGGGGGCGGGCATTTGCGGCTGGGCACTCTGGCCCCACCACTCCTGTCAAGTTCTAAAATTCAATTACGGTACTCTGTACCATAATCCATAATATAAATAATGCCCCCTCTGTTTTAATTAATCATAAACTCACATGAGGCGCACCGGCAGTGAATACTTCACGCAGGCCGGGCGGGCGAGCGCAGCGTGACTGTCTCATGTCACGTGCCTGCCCGGCCTGCTTTATGAATGAAGCAGGCGGCGCAGGCATGTGACGTCAGTCACGCTGCGCTCGCCCGCCCGGCCTGCGTGAAGTATTCACTGCCGGTGCGCCTCATGTGAGTTTATGATAAATTAAAACAGAGGGGCATTATTTATATTATGGATTATGGTACAGAGTACCGTAATTGAATTTAGAACTTGACAGGAGCGGTAATGGGGAGGGGGCCTGTGGATTGCACTGTTATGGGATGGGGGGCTGTGGATGGAACTGTTATGGGATGGGGGGCTGTGGATGGCACTGTTATGGGATGGGGGGCTGTGGATGGCACTGTTATGGGATGGGGGGCTGTGGATGGCACTGTTATGGGATGGGGGGCTGTGGATGGCACTGTTATGGGATGGGGGCTGTGGATGGCACTGTTATGGGATGGGGGCTGTGGATGCCATTCACAGATCCCCCATAACAGTGCCATCCACAGATCCCCCATAACAGTGCCATCCACAGATCCCCCATAACAGTGCCATCCACAGATCCCCCCATAACAGTGCCATCCACAGATCCCCCCCATAACAGTGCCATCCACAGCCCCCCCATCCCATAACAGTGCCATCCACAGCCCCCCCAGTAGTTTCAGTAGGTCATGTATAAATTTATTTAATGGGGGTGTGGCATGGGAGGAGCCAGGACAGGAGATGGGAGGGCGGGGTTAAGGGGGAGGTGGGAGGGGCCAGGGGTGGGTAGTGGGTGGGGTTAAGGGGGCCCATTTCAGATTCTTGCTATGGGGCCCAGTGATTTCTATGTACGTCCCTGATTAAAAGATATCTACAGTATGCCCCATAACAGTGACCTCTACAGTACTCCTCCCCTTTAACAATGAACTCCACAGCCCCTCATCCCTTAACACTGACCCCCCGCACAGTGCCCCGCCTCTCTAAAATGGGACCTCTACAGCAGCCCATTCACTTAACTTTGACCTTTCAGCCACTTTAACAGTGAGTTTAATAGCACCCCACTACCTTGACAGTAACCTCCTCAGGGGCCTTCCCCCTTATCAGTGACCCAGTGACCTCCACAGTACCCCACTGCCTTAACAGTGACCTCACAGTACCTTGCTGCCTTAACAGTGACCTCCACAGTCCTCCCCTTTAATGCTAAGGCTACACAACGGCATGTGTCGTGCAATATTTTGTCTCAAAATTTTTTATAATGATATGCTATGGTGTCGCAGTGCGACATGTGTGATACTGTCTGCTGAGCTGTGTATCTAATCCTATCCCGTGTGATACTGTCTGCTGAACGGTGTATCTAATCCTATCCTGTGTAGAGATGGCCCGAACTATCCGCCGGCGAACATAGCTTGTTCGCGTTCGCGGCGGCGGGCGAACACATGCGATGTTCGGTCCGCCCCCTAAACATCATCATTGAGCAAACTTTGACCCTGTACCTCACAGTCAGCAGACACATTCCAGCCAATCAGCAGCATACCCTCCCTCCCAGACTCTCCCATCTCCTGAACAGCATCCATTTTAGATTAATTCGGAATTTGCAGTCTTAGTGAGAGGAGGGACAGTGTAGCTTTCAATCCCTGTTGGCTGAGTGGGAGGGGGCGTGGCCAAATTGGATTGGGGTGTGTCCTTTTGAACATCTTAATCTAAGACAGCAGCACTGTCCTCTCTGGGAGTTAGCTGCAAAGAGAAAGTCACCGTCCCTTCCACCTCTGCAGCTGACAGAAGTTGATTTTTAACTTCATTTTGTCAATACTCATTGGCTGCAGAGGGGGAGGGGTGTGTCCTGAACATATCAGGGGTGTGGCTTAGCGGACCTAAAAGTTGATTTTTAACTTTATTTTTCCAATCCCTGTTTGCTTAGTGGGAGGGGGCGTGACCTAACAGGATTGGGGGCGTGTCCTTTTAAACAGCTCTCTCTAAGACAGCAGCACTGTTCTGTCTGAATGTGAGCTGCAGGAAGAAAATCACCGTCCCTCCCACCTCAGGAGGGGAGGGGGCATGGCCTAACCGAATCAGAGGTGTGGCTTATCTGGACCTGGGGGAGGGGTTTTAAGGGTGGCTTGAATGGCCACCCTACTTTCCCCCTGAACTGTGACCTCCATAGCACTCCGCTCCCTTAACAGTGTCATCCACAGCGCCCTGCCCCTTTAAAGCTGACCTGCTGCAGGGAAGAGAAATGGCCGAGTTGTTATGAAAACCTCAGGAAATAAGGTACTTAGTGCTATTAGGCCCTGGCTTTACTTCTATAGTGATTGTCCTGTGACAGATTTCCTTTAAACGTCATCTAGAGCAGTGAGGAAACATGGCTGGGTTGTTATGTTTACAAGGAGTAAAACTGTGTGTGTGGAGACGAACTGGCAGGGAGCAGTAAATGACGGTTTGGATTTAAGTGAAAGGCTTACTGGCTTGTATTGGCTATAATGCAGGCCATTTTTTGGGAATATCTCAGGAACGGTAAGTCATAGAGAGCTGAGACCTGGTCTAAAACCTTCCCGGACACCTGATGTACCCGTGTGCCAAATTTCGTGACGATCGGTCTAGTTGTTTGGTCGCGCATAAAGAACGTCTAAACAGACGTCCAGACGTCTAGACAGAAATTAATTTTTATATATATGAGACTAGCAGAAGGACCCGGCTTCGCACGGGTATATTTCACCTATTTCATTTCATGTTTCCGTGTGTCATAAAAAGATATCAACAGTATCCCTGGTGACCTCTACAGCACCCCGCCCCACTGTCTGCTGAGTTGTGTATCTAATCCTGTCCTGGGTGATACCATCTGCTAAGCTGTGTATCTAATCTTATGTTGTGTGATACTGTCTGCTGAGCTGTGTATCTAATCCTATCCTGTGTGATACTATATGCTGAGCTGTGTATCTAATCTTATGTTGTGTGATACTGTCTGCTGAGCTGTGTATCTAATCCTATCCTGTGTGATGCTGTGTATCTAATCTTATATTGTGTGATACTGTCTGCTGAGCTGTGTGTCTATTCCTAGCCTGTGTGATACTATCTGCTGAGCTGTGTATCTAATCTTATGTTGTATGATACTATCTGCTAAACTGTGCATCTAATCATATCCTGTGTGATACTGTCTGCTGAGAGTGTATCTAATATTCTATCCTGTGTGATACTATCTGCTGAGCTGTGTATCTAATCCTATCCTGTGTGATACTGTCTGCTGAGCTGTGTATCGAATCATATCCTGTCTGCTGAGCTGTGAACCAAATAGTTGATTTTTAACTTTATTTTTTCAATCCCTGTTGGTTGAGTAGGAGGGGGCGTGGCCTAACTAGATTGGGCATGTCCTTTCGAACATCTCAATCTAAGACAGGAGCACTGTCCTCTCTGAGTGGGAGCTGCAAAGAGAAAGTCACATCCCTCCCACCTCTGCAGCTGACAGAAGTTGATTTTTTACTTCATTTTGTCAATACTCATTGGCTGCAGAGGGGGAGGGGTGTGTCCTCATCGTGGGGGTGGCTTAGTGGACCTAAACGTTGATTTTTAACTTTATTTTTTTAATCCCTGTTTGCTTAGTGGGAGGGGCATGGCCTAACAGGATTGGGGACCTGTCCTTTTAAACAGCTCTCTCTAAGACAGCAGCACCGTTCTGTCTGAATGTAAGCTGCAGGGAGAAAATCACCGTCCCTTCCACCTCAGGAGGGGAGGCAGCATGACCTAACTGAATCAAAGGTGTGGCTTATCTGGACCTGGGGGCGGGGTTTTAAGGGTGACTTGAATGGCCACCCTACTTTCCCCCTGAACTGTGACCTCTATGCCGGTACACAATGAGTTTCTGTCTGGACCGATCTTCACCAAATTTGGCACACAGGTACATCAGGTGTCCGGGAAGGTTTTAGACCAGGTCTCATATTCCCAAAAAATTACATGCATTAGCCAATACAAGCCTGCAAGCCTTTCTCTTCATATCCCAACTTCCATACACACTGTCACATGTCCCTTATCAGTCAATAGAAGCTCGCATGCCCTTAGTCTCCACATACACACAGTTTTACTCCAGGTTTCCATAACAACCCAGCCATTTTTCTTCACTGCTGTGGGTCAGCTTTAGGCTAGGGCTACACGACGACATGTGTCGCACGTCAATACGTCGCACGACACATGGGGCACAACTACACTGCTACATGTGTCGCGCGACATTGATGTCGCACCAATGTCGCAAGACAATTTTTATAATGATAGTCTATGGTGTTGCACTTTGACATGTGACATGCTGCGAATGCGACAGTCACAGAAAAATCTATCTTGGATGGATTTTTTGCGACTGTCGTGTCGCAGTCGAAGCATGTCACATGTCGCAGTGCGACACCATAGCCTATCATATAAAAATTGTTGAGACAAAATGTTGCGCGACACATGTCGTCATGTAGCCCTAGCATTAAAGTGGCAGGGTGCTGTGGAGGTCACTGTTAAAGGGGCGAGCACTGTGGAGTTCACAGTTAAGAGGGCAGGGGCCACTATTAAAGGGGCAACTGCTGTGAAGGTCACTGTCAAGGCCCTGTGGAGGTCACTGTTAAGGGGGCAGGGGCCACTATTAAAGGGGCAACTGCTGTGGAGGTCACTATTAGGGCAGTGACCTCCACAGTGCCGGCCCCTTTAAAAGTGACCTCCACAGTGCCCCGTCCCTTGAATGCTAGGGCTACACAACGACATGTGTCGTGCAACATTTTGTCTCAGGGTACTGTGAAGTCACTGTTAAGGGAGTGGGGTACTGTGGAGGTCACTGTTAAAGGAGTGGGGTGCTGTGAAACTCACTGTTAAAGGGGCGGGCTGCTGTGAAGGTCAAAGTTAAGGGGATGGGCTGCTGTGGAGGTTCCATTTTAAAGTGGCGGGGCACTGGAGTGGGTCAGTGTTAACGGGTGGGGGACTGTGGAGTTTACTGTTAAAAGGGCGGGGTACTGTAGAGGTCACTGTTATGGGGGATACTGTTGATATCTTTTAACGACACAAACATTAAATGAAATAGATGAAATATAGCCGTCCTTCTGCTAGTATATTTATAATAAAGTAATATTTAAGTATTTTCATTTTCTTAACTCCCGGATAACCCCTTTAAGGAGCCACCTTATCTTCTGACAATCAACACATGTGCGTGGCATATGTGTAATCCCACTTCTTTATTTATTTATTAACCCATAACACTGTGTGTGTTTAACTATCATCTGCCCCTTATATGGGACAATTTTTGGAAGCTATGAAAATGCATTACACATAAACACGCATGTTAACGCCGTCAAACGTGCATTTACCCACAGCTATGTATGTCAGTGTCACTCAGACATCATTTACTATTGCTGCCATTCGGTTGCAGAGCTTGGAGGGGGGGGGGGATTTTTTTTTTAATAAAAATAAACAAAAAGAGATATTACATTTTAGAGTCCTAGGAGGCTACAGGGGGTTATATACCAACTTTCAGGGTAATTGGGGCAACTTCCTTTTGGCCCAAAAAGATTTGGGTCCAAACCAAACTTTTAAAAAAAATTCTGCAAATGGGATCCGAAATTAATCTTGAGTGGTCCGCCCATTTTTAGTACATTGTATGAATAAATTTCATATTCGAATTTTTGGATTGCTGCTTTTCTTGGATTATGCTACAGTGTGAGGGGTTTGGAGTCCAGCCCTCAGAAGCTCTGCACCCATATTTAAGAATTGCCTTGACTGCTAAGATGATGACAATGTAGTTATTATTTCCAATGTATCTATAAAGAAATTATCAGTTATATCCATATCAATATAGAATTATCCTTTGAACTGCTGACCTTGATGTGGCTAATTCTCCCTCTCATTTTACCTTCTTAAAGCTGATGACACAATGTTACTCTCAGCTACATAATTTGGATATAACCTGTTGGGCTTGTCTGCAATTGTGAAACCAATTCATCATTAGTGATGAGCGGCAGGTGCCATATTCGATTTCGACGAAATTCGCAAATATTCGAATGAATATTCGTTTCGTATTCGTCGAAATCGAATATTCGTCATTTTTTCTAGTTATCGCGATTAAAATGCGATTTAAATAATCGCATATTGCGATTTGTACTTAAGGCTACTTTCCTATTGGTTTCATATCTAGAATTAGCGAGGATGACGAATATGACGAATGTATTCGTCATATTCCTCAAAACGAAGATAGCGAGTATTCTACATCTTCGTTTTAGCAACCTATTCGTCAACCTCGCTAATTCTAGCAATCAAATAGGAAGGTTGACTTACCAGACAGCTGTGTTAAATTCGCTATGCGATTTTTTTTAATACAATAATTATATTACTTGATATGATAATATTATTATAAGTATTCTATTTATTAAAAAAAAAAAAAATCGCATAGCGAATTTAACACAGCTGTCTGGTAAGTCAACCTTCCTATTTGATTGCTAGAATTAGCGAGGTTGACGAATAGGTTGCTAAAGCAGATGTAGAATACTTCGTTATCTTCGTTTTGAGGAATATGACGAATACATTCGTCATATTCATCATCCTAATTCTACCAAGCCAACCATAACTTCTGTGCTCATGGAGCGTCCCCATCACCATGGGAACGTCTCCATATACTAAAATGTACTGTCGGATTTGAGGAATTACGTTGAAATCGCAATGCGATTAATTCAAGTTATATTAATCGCATTGCGATTTCAACTTAGAGCTGGGTTTATAATGGGTCAGCTTGCTAGAATTAACGAAGTTAACGAATATGGAATATAGCAGCAGTGCTAAGTTGAAATCGCAATGCGATTAATTTAACTTAAAGTATTCGCATTGCGATTTCAACTTAGCACTGCTAGTGCATAGCTATATATTCCATATTAGTTAATTCTAGCCTATGTAAGATAGCAGTGCTAAGTTGTAATCGCAATGCGATTAATATAACTTGAATTAATCGCATTGCGATTTCAACGTAATTCCTCAAATCCGACAGTACATTTTAGTATATAGAGATTTTCCCATGGAAGGGGACGCTCCATGAGCACGGAAGTCGGCAGAAGCGGCAACGGGCACTGACTGGAGCAGCCAGGAAGCCAGGAATCCTCATGACAGGTAAGAACTACTTTTGGGAAGTGGGAAAGAAAAAAATATAACTAAAAAAAAACAAAAAAAAAACGAATATTCGAAATATTCGCGAATTAGCGAAGTGCCGATATTCGCTAAAAAAATTCGCTTTTCGAATATTCGCGCTCAACACTATTCATCATGACAGATCAGTAGACGTTTTTCATGTAAACATCATAATATACTTTCCTTTAGGGTTTGGCGGCTTAGTTAAATGGATACACTGTGGATTTTCCACTGCTGATTTGCATGTGGAAAGTCTGCAGTGTTTTACAGTATCAGCAAAGTGGATGCTGGTAATCTCATACATACACAGCAAAAATGTTGGTAAATTGACCCGCTGTGCATATTTTAAAGTTGCCGCATGTCACTTTGCGCTGTAGAGTTACACCTTTGCAATGTAGAGGTTGAAATTCATAGCAAATCTAAAGCAAACTCTGTGACAAATTCACAGCATAATTGCAGCAAAATCAACAGCAGAAATTCTGCTATGGAAAATCCAGAATGTACGTCCATACCCCTAGAATTCTTCTGTTATCTCGCTGTGAATGTTCAGGGCTCCCGCCATACAGTACCTGTATATATTAACTCCTCAGTCACATGTCAACCTTGATAACATCACTACAGAAGAATGTCTTTGTCTAATCTAATCATTCAGACACATCTAGTGGTATTAGGGCTAGTTTACACGAACGTTTATTGAGTTCCGTATATGGCCCGTTTTTTGCGTTCAGTATACCGTCCATATTCGGAACCAATAATTTTAACGGGTCAGCAAAAAAATGGAATGTACTCCGTATGCATTCCGTTTCCGCATTTCTGTTTTTCCGTTACACTACATTTTGAGTCATGTCCTATTATTGCCAGCAAATCTCGTTCCATGGCTTTATTCAAGTCAATGGGGCTGTAAAAAAATTGAATGCATACGGAATGCATCCGTATGTCTTGCGTATCCGTTCCGTTTTTGCGGAAGCATCTATTGAAACTTTTATGCCCAGCCCAATTTTTCAATGTACTTACTGCTAAAACATTATTTTAAGTTTCCGTTTCCACCCCCAATCTGCAAAGAAGGGATCAAAAACGGAAACCATACTGAAATGGAACAGAAGCGGAACGGAAACACTACTGAAACCAAAAACAGATCCATTAAAAACAGACCTCAAAACCATACGGTCGTGTGAACGAGCCATTAGGCAAATAGTGGAGAACTCTAGCAATAAGTATGTTGAGTTGATTGTTAGAGCATTTTCTGCAAAATGAAAGTTTTTCTTTATCTCTGAAAACCCATTTACTAACAATGGTGATAAAAATAGAAGAGATTGGATGAAATCAAGGTAAGATTTGAAGACGAATTTCTGATCTGACTATGATTTTTCTTTTTACATATTGCGTTTTTATTATTCAGACAGCTTGCATTTTATTTTGGATTAAAGGGCATCTGTCAGCATATGTACACCTATGAACCTGACTGACCTGTTGCATGTGTGCTTGGCAGCTAAAAGAATCTGTGTCGGTACCATGTTCATATGTGCCTCATTGTTGAGAAAAATGATATTTTAATATATGCAAATGAGCCTCTAGGAGCAACGGGGGTGTTGCTGTTACACGTAGAGGCACTGCTTTCTTTGAAACTGGCACACTCTCTGCACTTTGATTGGCCTTAGGAAGTCAGGGCCAGGCGTGATCACATTTACACATGTTCCTGTCAATAAAAGTGCGTGTGTGTCACGAGAGTGTCACGACCTATCGCTGACCTGTTGTGCCTCGGGTCAGAAGGTCGCAGCAGGTGGCTATGCGCTCGGTTTCTCAAGAGATTGCTCTCTGACCTAATGGTGAGAATAGATTCTGGTCCAGGTTTTCCTGCTTAGGTTTGAGATCCTTTTTGTCCCATTTAGCTTTTCCTTTCAGCTGTTCTCTGTCAGCCACTCCCAGCTACTATATATTCTCCCTTTCTGCTTCTCTTGTTGCCAGATATAGACCTTCCTTCCAGATCTTCTATTCTGACCTCAGGTGGACAACTGTTGCTGTGGAGCTGTTGAAACTGGAGCTGTTGGATCTCCGGTTCACTCCTGTTGTTGTTGTCTCCCTTCAGCGATTGTTTGTGGTGTTTGTGATGTTTGTCCTTTCCTTGTTGTTATCTTAGGTGTCAGTGGTGAGGACTAGCGTTCCCACCACCCTGCTCACTACCTAGGGCTTATTTCAGGGTAAGCCAGGGACGAGGCACGTGATTGGCGTACGGGTTAGCTGCCCGTCTAGGGATGTCAGGGCAACCACGTGCCATTGCCAGGTAAACTAGGGGTCATACTCCTCCCTCTCCCTAGTGGAAGGGTACTTCTCTTCCCTCCCCTCTGCACCGCATGACTGTTACCTGCCATCTCAGACGTGATAGTGTAGCAGTTGCAGAGCCTAGGTGTAACGGCAACACCACTTTTTCCCCTAGTGGTCAGCCAGCTTCATAGGTACAAATCTGCTGACAGATGCATTTTATGTTGTTTATTACAATTAAATTTCCTTTTATATTGTATTTTTTATATTATACTATTAACATTTTAATAAATGGGAGCCCTTACTATATTCCATAAAATTATGTGGATTGTAGAATAATCGGATACTCTGAAGTCATAATAAATTATCTAATCTCCAAACTGGTATGTAGAGGCTATTTATCAAAGCATTTAGAAATGAAATGTTCCCTAGGTAAAACATAACAAAGCAGATAGTTAAAAGCTTTTCAGATTGGGTAACATTCCCAGCTTGACATATTGAGATCAGTATCTTTATACGGATTTAAAGTTAAGAGTATTTAACAGTGAATTAAATAGTTTAATAGCAGTGAGCATTTCCATTATGATATTTTTAAGCACATTTCATGCACTGTACACCTGCATGGATTTAATAGCTGTCAGTTGTCTAGAAAGGCTAAAAAAAAGGCTTAACATTGGGTATTGTTTTGTATCATACAATAGTCCATCTTGTAGCAAATTATAATTAAAGTTATTATTCAGGTAGATGGTGCAGTTTTATACAATCCACCTTCACAGGAGAAATAAAGGTTCAAAACTATGTGAATTGAGTTTCTGTGTATAATAATGTGAGGATTAAACAAATCCAAAAATTATGAAGTTCACAAATGAATCTAAAGCTTTTGAAATTCTTTTTGGACCAATTGTGTAAAAATGCCATTTTACATATCTGCAGACGGCCCAGCGTCTGAACCCTCGCCAAGCCAGATGGGCACTCTTCTTCTCTCGTTTTGATTTTGAGCTTCACTTTCGGCCGGCCGAGAAGAACATCAAGGCGGATGCTCTGTTTCGGTTATTTGACTTCTCCGACCAGCAGGAGGAGCCCCAGTACATTGTAGATCCTGCTCACTTGATCACAGTGGCTCCTGTCCTGATAAAAGACATCGCTGCCGGGAGAACATTCGTGCCATCTGCCAAGGGAAAATGTATTCTAGCTTGGGGGCACAACTCCAAATTGGCTGGTCACCCAGGGATCCGCAAGACCACAGAACTTTTGTCTCGCCACTACAGGTGCCCACACTGTCTAAGGATGTACGTGATTATGTGTCTGCCTGCACTGTCTGTGCTCAGAATAAAGTCTCCAGGACCAAACCACCCGGGCTGTTGTTACCCCTTCTAGTTCCTGATGCCCATGGCAACACATTGCCATGGACTTTGTTACTGATCTGCCCTCTTCTCCTGGATTTACAGCTATCTGGGAGGTCGTGGACCGCTTCTCCAAGATGGTGCACTTCGTTCCTTTGGCTGGTCTGCCCTAGGCTGCTGAAGTTGCTAAACTGTTCGTGAGACACATATTCCGCTTGCATAGTCTACCCTGGCAAATTGTTTCAGATCGCGGAGTCCAGTTTACTTCTAAGCTCTGGAGCGCTCTTTGCCGGCTGCTCGAAATTGAGCTGGACTTCTCTTTTGGTTACCATCCACAGACGAAAGGGCAAGTAGAGCGGGTCAATCAAATATTAGAGACTATGCAATCAATAGATGGCTGTGAACAGTGCCTTCTATTGGTTGCATAGTCTTATGACAAGACTATTCGCTGTTATGAGATCGTCAGAACTCAGATCCGATGTTATATGCTAACCCTGAGGTGTTCTCATGGTGATGGAGACACTCCATGAGCACAGCAACAGGCACTGACTGAAGCGGGCTGAAATCCTAGGGAGCCCGGACAGATAAGAACTGTTTTTTTTGGGAACCAGACACCCTAAGCAGGGAGGAATCATGTGTTACTGTAAATGCAGCAGGCGCCATTGCTGCAGCATGTAAGGGGTTAAACCAGGGATGTCAAACTCGTGGCCCTCCAGCTGTTGCAAAACTACAACTCCCATCATGCCTGGACATCCTACAGCAATCAAGGCATGCTGGAAGTTGTAGTTTTGCAACAGCTGGAGGGCCACGAGCTTGACATCCGTGGGTTAAACAGTCTGGATTAGCACTCCTGTTGATCTGGGCTGTTAGAGCCGGAGCAAAGGTCTCACAGTTCTCACAGTGCTTAGACTGGGTAACCATAAAAAGGTGGCGGCCCAGCCTAAGGCCCCTTATTGCCTACTGTAAAAAGCCATATGGGTGGTCACTAAGGGGTTAAACTTGTTTCATTATAGCAAAATAATTTTACAGCAATAACATCATTTTTATGCCTGTGCTATTAAACACATATTTCACAGACATTTTAGTGCAAAAACTGCATTGTTATTTCAATGTTGGAGCATGCATTACTTCATCATATTGTATGATATTGTATGTTTCATAGACATTTTAGTACAAAAATGTCATTGTTGAACCATCTATAATAAACGCATAGTTCAATGACATTTCACTGCAGACACTGCAGTGTTATATGTGACCCATAATGCATCAGACAATGTGTTTCCTAGACATTTTAGTTAAAAAATGTTATTGTTGAACCTATGATATTAAAAGCCAGGGGCATACATAGAAATCATTGGGCCCCATAGCAAGAATCTGAAAAATGCAACAGTTCTTCACCCTAATGGCCCCAGAATACGCCACATGCCCCCTCCCTCACAACAATGAGTTCCCCTCACTCACTGCATCTGAGAGTTTTAAAAACCGGAAGTGTGGGATTCTATTCAGGCGCGCTTTCCCCCAGCGGAGATCGGGAAAAGCACCATGTTCTATAAATAAGCCACAGCCTGTACTAGGCTTCCAGGCTCATTGTTATTATATCCCAGTTTAGGCCATTAGGTGGCAGCACTGAACTGTGACATAGTGATTTCTATACAGACTAATGGAGCAATTTACATCTGATCCACTTGGGGGACCTAACAAAAAGTTAAAAAAATGTAAAAAAAAGTTTTGAAAAGAAAAAAAAAAACTTAAAAATTAAAATCACCCCTATTCCCCAAAATACAAAGGAACATAAAATAAAATAGCATTATTGGCATCGCCGCATGCGAAAATGCCCATACTATTAAAATATTTTAAAAAGTTAGCTCATATGCTGAATGGCGTAACAGAAAAATGTTTAAAAAAAGCCGATTCGCGTTTTTTTAATCACTTTTAATCGCCCAAGAAAATTGAATAAAAAGTGATCAAGTCATACACACCCCAAAATGGTATTGTCAAAAATGACAGATCTTCCCACAAAAAATTAGCCCCGTAGGGTCAGAATATCGCGATAAAAGAAAAAAAAAAATGATGTAGTGAGTCCTGTGTATTTAAGTTTTATTTAGACTCTATTTTTGAAATGTTTCTGTGGAGATTTGAACTCACAACCATCTACATTAAAGACAAGAACCTTAACCACTGGGCTAAAAAGCTGAATGCTAAGTCATTGCTGAAAAACCTCATAGAAGTTTCTCTTGTATTAAAAACCTCATAAAA
Source organism: Bufotes viridis (assembly GCA_033119425.1). NCBI lineage: Eukaryota > Metazoa > Chordata > Amphibia > Anura > Bufonidae > Bufotes > Bufotes viridis. The sequence continues at coordinate 56,439,475 of CM065595.1, forward strand.
GTTTCTCTTGTTTGACACTAGAGAAACTTATATGAGGTTTTTCAGCAATTATTTAACACTGAGCTGTATAGCTCAGTGGTTAAGTTTCTTGTCTTTAATGTAGATGGTTGTGAGTTTGAATCCTTGCAGAAACATTTAAAAAATAGAGTCTAAATTAGACTTGTATGCAACAGGGTGTCCCCCAAGCATAGTGACCATGCTTGGGAATACCCCTTTCATGTTCATAACACTGACGCCAGTGTCCATCTATATATGGAGTCAGAGCAGGGACTCCTAAGCTGGGAAATTCCCCACTCCAGGGCCCTGACTGACATAAGAAAAGTAGGTGGGCCTTAATTGTGCTATGGGCCCCATAGCAGCTGTGTGGTCTGCCTATATTGGAAGTGCACCACTGTTAAAAGCAAAGTTAAGACCATGGGTTGAAATATATGATAACTTGTGCCTCTGTCTTTAAATTGAACAAAAAAAACTTGCTATATTGTTAGCCCCATTTAATAATCTGTTTGTGTACCAAACCTGTGACTTTTCATTTATGGGCTTTATAATAAAATGAAAAACCCTTCTGAAAAAAAGAAAAGTGTAAAACAGTGTACCCATCCCTCATCCTCCCAGATTTGGACTGTGGGTAGTAACAGAAGGAGAAGCATCAGCTATCCAGGCAGTAGTAGTAAGCAACAGTTCTCCTGGCTTCTGAAAGGTGCAACATTTTTATTGTGGACAAAGAAGATGAAGTTTGGGATTTATTTCAGTCACAGCGGGATGATTTTATTGTCACCTCTGAGTCTGACACCATGCCTTGGAGCCAGGCGTCCTGCTTCTCCTGCTTGCAACCCCAGAGAAGCCTTTCAGTTGCATCCTCTCTGCCTCCACTGCACCCTCCTAAGGGGGTGCCTTCTTTTTTCTTAGAGGCAACTAAACTTTACCATGCACTATGAAAGATGCTTAATAGAGTCTTCCTGTTGATGACTTATGTGCGAACAGTCAGCATTTGATCTGCCACCAGTAGCAGGAGGTGCAGGGGGACGCAGTGGACCCCATGCATGACTGTGTTGGTGGTGGTAGTAGTGGCACCTGTAGTCACAGTGGCGCTAGTAAGGGCAGTGATAGAGACAGTTGTACTCAGAGCAAATGCAGAGCAAGGAATCAGGAGGAGGGTCAAGGAGCCCACGATAACATATCATGGTCTGGTTATTCACCCCAATTTGAGAATCAAGGCGTAATATAATTGCTTATCTATTAAACAAGGTGGACACCCCAATAACAGTAAAACTAGACAGCTTATTTACCTCAATTTGAGGAACAATTCATAATAGAATTACTTATATATTAACCACTTCAGCTCCCTACCTTAAACACCCTTAATGACCAGGCCAATTTTTACAATTCTGCACTACACTACTTTCACGGTTTATTGCTCCATCATGCAACTTACCACCCAAATGAATTTTACCTCCTTTTCTTCTCACTAATAAAGCTTTCATTTGGTGGTATTTCATTGCTGCTGACATTTTTACTTTTTTTACTATTAATCAAAAATGACCGAAATTTTTGCAAAAAAATGACATTTTTCACTTTCTGTTGTAAATTTTATTTTTTAAAAACTACATTTCTATATAAATTTTTCACAAAATGTATTGTTCTACATGTCTTTGATAAAAAAAAATCCAATAAGTGTATGTTTATTGGATTGGGTAAAAGTTATAGCGTTTACAAACTATGGTGCAAAAAAGTGAATTTCCGCAGTTTGAAGCAGCTCTGACTTTCTGAGCACCTGTCATGTTTCTTCAGGTGCTAGAATGCCAGGAAAGTATAAATACCCCCCAAATAACACCATTTTAGAAAGAAGACACCCAAAAGTATTCGCAGAGGGGCATGGTGAGTTCATGTATCATTTAATTTTTTTTCACAAGTTAGCGGAAAATGACACTTTCTGAGGAAAAAAAATAATAATAAAGTTTCCATTTCTGCTAACTTCTGGCAAGAAAAAAAAAAAATCTCTCACGGACTCACTATGCCCCTCAGTGAATACCTTGGGGTGTCTGCTTTCCGAAATGGGGTCATTTGTAGGGTGTGTTTACTGTTCTGGCATTTTGGGCGGCGCTAAATTGTGAGCAACCTTGTAAAACCTAAAGGTACTCGTTGGAATTTGGGCCCCTTTGCGCACCCAGGCTGCAAAAAAGTGTCACTCATGTGGTATCGCCGTACTCAGGAGAAGTAGGGCAATGTTTTTTGGGGTGTATTTTTACATATACCCATGTTGGGTGAGAGAAATATCTCTGTAAACTGACAACTTTGTATAAAAAAAAATAAAAAAGTTGGCATTTACAGAGATATTTCTCACACCCAGCAGAGGTATATGTAAAAATACACCCCAAAACACATTGCCCTACTTCTCCTTAGTACGGCGATACCACATGTGTGACACTTTTTTGCAGCCTGGGTGCGCAAAGGGGCCCAAATTCCAATGAGTACCTTTAGGATTTCACAGGGCATTTTTACGCATTTAGATTCCAGACTTCATCTCATGCTTTAGGGGCCCCTAAAATGCCAGGGCAGTATAAATACCCCACAAGTGACCCCATTTTAGAAAGAAGACACCCCAAGGTATTCGGTGAGGGGTATGGTGAGTTCATGTAAAATTTTATTTTTTGTCACAAGTTAGTGAAATATGAGACTTTGTAAAAAACAAAAATAAAAAAATATATATCAATTTCCGCTAACTTGTGCAAAAAAAAATAAAAATTTCTGTGAACTCAACATGCCACTCACGGAATACCTTGGGGTGTCTTCTTTCCAAAATAGGGTCACTTCTGGGGTATTTATACTGCCCTGGCATTTTAGGGAACCTAAAGCGTGAGAATCCAAATGCGTAAAAATGCCCTTTGAAATCCTAAAGGTACTCATTGGAATTAGGGCCCCTTTGCGCATCTTGGCTGCAAAAAAGTGTCACTCATGTGGTATCGCCGTACTCAGGAGAAGTAGGGCAATGTGTTTTGTGGTATATTTTTACATATAACCATACTTTGTGTGAGAAATATCTCTGTAAATGACAACTTTTTTAAAAATTTTATACAAAGTTGTCAATTTACAGAGATATTTCTCTCAAAGTCTCATATTCCACTAACTTGTGACAAAAAATAAAATTTTGCATGAACTCACCATACCCCTCATGGAATACCTTGGGGTGTCTTCTTTCTAAAATGGGGTCACATGTAAGGTGTTTGTACTGCCCTGGCATTTGAGGGTCTCCGCAATCTTTACACGTATGGCCAGCATTAGGAGTTTCTGCGATTCTCCTTATATTGAGCATACGGGTAATGAGATTTTTTTTTTCCGTTCAGCCTCTGGGCTGAAAAAATAAAAATAAATGAACGGCACAGGTTTCTTCATTCGCATCGATCATCGTGGATGAAAAAATCTCTGCCCAAATCAGTGACTGCGGTGCGGTGGGCTGGGCGCTAACTACCTAACAAGTAGCTAACTAACTGGCGGTGATAAGGGACCCTTAGGCCCCATTCACACGTCCGCAATTCTGTTTGCGGAACGGAATTGCGGACCCATTCACTTCTATGGAGACAGACTTTGTCCCGCTCGGATCCGGAATTGCGGATCCGCACTTACGGGTCTTTACTTCCGTTCCGCAAAAATATAGAACATGTCCTATTCTTGTCCGCAATTGCGAACAAGAAAAGGCATTTTCTATATAGTTCTGGCAATGTGCGGATCTGCAAAATGTGGAAAGCACATTGCCGGTGTCCGTGTTTTGCAGATCCGCGGATGCGCAAAACACATATGGACATGTGAATGGAGCCCTACATGGGGGTGATCAGTGACAGGGGGGTGATCAGGGAGTCTATATGGGGTGATCAGGGGTTAACAAGGGGTTAATAGGTGATGGGGGGGGGTGTGTAGTGTGGTGCTTAGTGCTACTTTACATAGCTACCTGGTCCTCTGGTGGTCGATCCCAGCAAATGGGACCACCAGAGGACCAGGTATCAGGTATATCAGACGCTGTTAACAAAACAGCGTCTGATATACCGGTTTCATGCAATTTAATTCGCATCTACAGCCTGCCAGCGATTGATCATCGCTGGCAGGCTGTAGTATCACTGCTGAGCTGTGCACTGCTGTGAACACGAGCGCGCGTGCGCACGCGTTCACAGCAAATATCGCCTCTCGTGAGATGACGCGCGGATGCGTCCAGGAGGAACAAACCTGCCGCCTCCTGGATGTATTGTGCGTTCGTCGGTCGGGAGGCGGTTAAACAAGGTGGACACCCCAATAACAGTAAAACAAGACAGCTTATTCACCCAATTCGAGAATCAAGGCCTAATAGAATTACTTATTTATTAAACAAGGTGGACACCACAATAACAGTAAAATTAGACAGCTCATTCACGCCAATTTGAGAATCAAGGCATAATAGAATTGCTTATCTATTAAACAAGGAAGACACTGTTCAATTAGATAGCTCTGTGCCCTACACAGGTATTGATCCAACATGCACTGTCTTCTATGTATCCCGTCAGCTTCAGATTACATTCCCTGCACTGTACCCGCAGTCTCTCTAAAGTCTCCATATTCTCCCCTACAGTGTGTAAAAACTCCCCCTATGATCTCCCTACATTGTCCCTGCACTCTCCATATCCAATATTCCACAATGAAAAGCTTTTAGCAACACTGTCCCTAGCACTTGTCACGTCTCACTCTCCCTATGCTCAGCTAACAGTGAAATGGTGGAGACCGAGCTGGATGAGGACTTCAAACCTCTTCAGCAGAGAGCATGTGTTGTTTTGAGGCCAGACAGTGGCAGCTCGTGAGAGAATCCTGCCGCGTACTTAGGCGCTTTGAAGAGGCAGACAGATTTATCAGTAGGGACAGCTGCGGCATCAATAATGTCATCCTCCAGATCATTGTCTTAGAGCAAATTCTCATACTGATGCAACAAGGGACTGTAGAAGAGGAGCAGCGTACACATTTTGCTGGCTGTCTGTAGCTATTGGGGACCCACATGAAGAAAGGCTCATGAAGGTGGAGGATATGGATGAGGGGTCGGTGGTGGAGAAACAGCAGGAGGCTGATTATTATGAAACCACCCATGATAACCATTCATCTCGGTGGAGGACAGAGCCTAAAAGAACTGAGTCCACAGGCACTGGCCAGACTAGCAAGCTGTATACTTGATTGCTTATGTAATGACAGCCAAATCCTTACCATCAGGCAATCTAATGATTACTGGATAGCCGTGCTTTTAGACCTTCGCTATCAAAGCAAAATGGTGCAATGTTTTATTGTAGCATGAATGGAGGTCAAATTACTTTAAAACTAGTAAACTCTGTATATGAAGCTTGTTGCAGTTTTCACAGTCCCCTCCCGCAGAGTTACCCACTGTCTCTGCTACCACAAGCAGCAGAAACTGCAGCAGCAGTCGTTTTAGTATCATCAATCATGATAAAACAATTTTTTCATGTGCCAAGCAAGGCTAACGTGAATCAGCAAACAGAGATTTACTGCCTTAACACTGTAGTTTAATCCTACCTGGCCTTTCTCTGGTGCATACTATGTTCAACCATGGACTTCTGGGCAGGCAGATTGGAACAGTGGTGAGAACTGACCCAATATGCTCTCTCTGTTCTGGTTTGTCCAGCCTTCAGTGTCATCTCAGAGTGGGTTTCAGCATGTCAGGGAGCATCGTGACACTGAAACAGACAAAGTTGTCCTCCACCAGTGTACAAAAATCACTTTTGCGAAAATGAGCAAAGCATGGATTCATGCGCATTTTCATACTCTGACTGCTGAGGCCCAGTGGCGGATCCAGAGCCTGATCTCGGGAGGGGCACTTCCAGATTGTTTTGTGGTGGGCCAGGGGGTAATATAACTGAGGAGGGTTATCATGGGACTGTAGAATGTACCTTGATACCCCTTAGTTATAATACACCTGTATAATTTACCCTGATACCCCTCCTCAGTTATATTACCCCCTGTATAATTTACCCTGATATAACTGAGGAGGGGTATCAGGAGATATTATACAGGGGAAATATAACTGAGGAGGGTTATTACCCCCTGTATAATTTACCCTGATGATACCCCTCAGTCAGTTAGTTACCTTACCCCCTGTATAATGTAGTTGTACCCTGATACCACTTAGTTATATAACTGAGGGGTATGGTTATCAGGGTACACTATACAGGCAGGGGCCAGGGGGTAATATAACTGAGCTGAGGGAGGGGTGCATGACGCAGGTTACTTTATTGCCTACTGTTACGCCCCTGCTCCCATCACTACAGAAATATAGCCCCACTTACCTCATATATCCAGTGACGTCTCCTTTGATGTAGATGTTCTCTTTTCTCATCTTCTTTCAGACCTGCAGACCAGACCGCCAATTTTCATCTCTGCAGTTTGACCAAAAAAATTTAAAATTAAAAATCAGTTTACTACTTTTCCATCATCCTCCCATCTTCTGGACCCATTATCCTACTACCCCAATACTGTGCCACTGTGCTCCCCAATACTATACTGCAGAAACAGATGAACCCCCTGATAATACTAGTACCGCACAGAGCCCCCCATATAAAATACACCTTCTTTGTGGCCTCAGTAGAAGCCTCCATAGTGCCCCATAATAATGTGCCAGTAAGAGGTGCCCCCATAGATACACCCATTCATGGGCTAGTAACAAGTGCCCCCCCTTCATCATGTGCCAGTGACAAGTGCCACTCCCCTCCCATCATGTGCCAGTGACAAGTGCCACTCTCTTCCCCCCATCATGTGCCAGTGACAAGTGCCATTCTCTTCTCCCCCATCGTGTGCCAGTGACAAGTGCCACTCCTTACCCCCCATCATGTGCTAGTAACAAGTTGTGGGACCCGTACCTATCAGACAATGGGGGCATATCCTACAGATATGCCCCCTTTGTCTGAAATGAGAATACCTCTTTAAGTGCCACTTTCCCCTCTCCCACATCATGTCCCAGTCCCCCCATCATGTGCCTGTAATAAGTGTCACTCTCCTCCCCATCATGTGCCAGTCCCCCCTCCCCCAGGTGCCAGTAATAAGTGCCACTCTTCTTTCTCTCCCCCTCTCACCAGTCTCCTCTCATGTGCAAGTCTCCACAGTGAGTCTCCCCCCCCCTTTAAACATACTGACAGCTCCCACACTGCTGCACCTGTTGTGCCATATCTTGTGCTACATACTTACCTTTATATTTTGTCCTCCTTGGCTCTCTCTCTGTGGGCACTGCCTGGGGTCCTGGGCTGTGGCCTAAGAACAGTCACTCAGGCTGCTGTCTGCGCTCCCACAGTTGCTCCGCCCCCTTCTTCTTCTTCTTCTATGGGCTGGGGCAGGAGCTAGCAATGGCTCTCCTCTCCCCCCTGGATACGCCACTGCTGAGGCCAATGGATAGATCTGCCCCTGCTGATGGTTTCCTATCATGCCACTGCCTGTCACGGACACACTGAGACATACGGATGTCCTGGCGACAGTGAGTGGCAGGAGATCTGTGAGAGTGGCAACACGTGGTTTGATCTGACAGGTTTTCCTTGTGGATCAGTATGTGTCTGTGTTGTTTCTGGTAATGGCCCCACCCCATTAATCAGAGAGGCAGCACAGAGACCTAAGGTAACCCTGGAGGTGCTGCAGAGTTCCACAGCAGAGACTGGAGTATCTGTACATAGGAAGACAATAAGCCGTACACTCCATAGAGTTTGGCTTTATGGCAGAGTGGCCAGAAGAAAGAAATTACTTTCAGCAAAAAACAAAAAGGCACATTGTGAGTTTGCGAAAAGGCATGTGGGAGACCACCAAAATGTATGGAGGAAGGTGCTCTGGTCTGATGAGACTAAAATTGAACTTTTCGGCCATCAAAGAAAACGCTATGTCTGGCGCAAACCCAACACATTGCATCACCCAAAGAACACCATCAGCCGGGACTGGGAAACTGGTCAGAGTTGAGGGAAAGATGGATGGTGCTAACTACAGGGATATTCTTGAGCAAAACCTGTACCACTCTGTGCGTGATTTGAGGCTAGGATGGAGGTTCACCTTCCAGCAGGACAATTACCCCAAACACACTGCTAAAGCAACACTTGAGTGGTTTAAGGGGAAACATGTAAATGTGTTGGAATGGCCTAGTCAAAGCCCAGATCTCATACCAATAGAAAATCTGTGGTCAGACTTAAAGATTGCTGTTCACAAGCGCAAACATCCAACTTGAAGGAGCTAGAGCAGTTTTGCAAGGAGGAATGGGCAAAAATCCCAGTGGTAAGATGTGGCAAGCTCATAGAGACTTATCCAAAGCGACTTGGAGCTGTGATTGAAGCAAAAGAAAAAAATAAATAAAATAATAAAAAACATCTTCAAAGTTATGGACATGTTCTGTAAATTGAATGATGCAAATCCTCAAACAATCCAGGTTGTGAGGCACCAAAACATAAAAAAGTCAAGGGGGGGGGTGAATACTTTTGCAAGGCACTGTATTTAAATAATTTTTTGGGGATTTGATTTGTTCTTTTGCCACCAGCTGTTCATTTTGTATTTTTGCAGATTTTTATCTGCTTTTTACAGATTTTATTAAGCCCTTTGTAAACTACAAAGTCTACAGCTGTCCCCTCAGATTTGTATTTTTTAAATGCCCTTTTTTGTCACTTATTGCTCTTTTTACAGTAGCTGTAAGGGGGGGGGTTAATTGTAGGCGTTTATACTTGTTACCTAAAGAATACATTTTTAGTGCAATTACTCAATGTGGTTTTAAAGCTCTCACATTTATTCATGGTATTATTATGTGACAGTAGTTGCTCCTATGCCCTGAAATGCTGCCCTCAACCAGGGGAAATTGGCCTTTTTAAAAATCTGTGTTTTTGCTCTACCAGCCAGATTTTGCTTCTTATAGTTCAGGGGAATATAATTATATTGTGGTCACTATTACCAAGTGTTTCTCGAACAGTAACATTCCCAAAAAGCTCTGCATCATTAGAAATGACCAGATCCAACAGAGCATTGCCCCTAGTGGGAGCCCTTTCTAAACTTGCCCATAAAGTGGTCCTGCAGCAAGTTGAGGAATCTTCTCCCCTTTGCAGTTGAGGCAGAACCATGACCCCAGTCAATGTCTGGGACTTTAAACTCTCCCATTTTGACCACAGTACCAGCCTGTGCAGCCCACTCTATTTGGTTATACAGTTGAGCTTCTATCTCCTCTCTGATGTTAGGGGGCCTATAGATTACACCAAGTATGAATTTTTCAGTTGTTATACCCCTTTGTAATTCCACCCATAAGGTTTCAACATCCTCACCCGCAATTGCTACTTTCACGCTCGCCTTCGGATGGCTCCTCACATACAAGCACACGCCATCACCTTTTCTATTGACCCTGTCTTTCCTAAATAGTGTAAAACCCTGAATATTAACACTGCTTTTACCGTAAAGAATCCTTTTCTATGTTTGTGTAGAAACCTTCTTTCCTCCAGATGTAGAGGATTTCCCCTCATCACAGTCATAGTCCTGGGTCTAAATAGATGATGGGAGAGATCTATGTACTGACCCCTGTGCTTTGTTGACTATGCTTTTCAACACAGGGGATCTTGCAAAAAAGCATTCTCTGCAGTTTACTTTATTGACCTTTTTTCTTATTTATTTCTGTCCACTATGGGCTTTAAACTCACAAGCCTTTTGATTACTTTAAAGGGTCCATTCCCACATCTGTGGTGTGTTGCGGATCCGCAACACACCCGGCCAGCAACCCCCATTGAACTGCCTATTTTTGTCCACAGACCGGAAGTTCGGGGCCGAAGCCCAGAAGTTCGGGGCTGCGCTCCTCAAATGCGGAAGCGGAGAGCACATAGTGTGCTCTACGCATCACGTCCGGCCCCTTAGAAAATGAATGGGTGCATGCCTGTTCCGCTGAATTGCGGAACGGATGCGGAACCATTTGCGGGTGTCTGAATGGAGCGTTATAATACCTTTCAGTACTTCTGTATTGCATTCTATTATGCCCAATAACGTAACAGCGATTGGCTGCCTGTGCACTGATGTTACATAGTTACATACACAGTTACATACACATAATTACATGCAACAATGGTAGGTGAAAATGTTCACATTGAATACTATAAAATATCTATGCCTATGCATTTGCTGAATAAATGATGGACTTCTTTCCTCTCTTACTCAAAGGTAAATTACATTATGTATTTTTGCACAGATGTTATATGATTAATAACATACTGAGGATGCCTAAATAAGCGACGATACAAATGGATTCTCACAGTCCAACCCATCCTTTAAAATGTTTTTCAATTGTTTCTACTTGTGCATGCTAATGAACAATGTATATGTTGAGTGCACATAATCTATTTTACACCTCCTGTTCTCTTGTCATTGGAAAGATAATGCTGCACAACACATTGGGGGGATTTTATCACGGGTTGTGTGCTAAGAAAGTGGTGTAAAAAGAATGCAAATTTTTGAAGCAAGCATCATTCGAGCAAAAAGGTTGCAACTTTTTTTGTTTCTATGCTGCGATCGCCACTTTTGACAAAAATGTACAGGGTTTTGAAAGAGGCATGCGTGGCCATCCACGGCTTGACAAATGTACCTCATTTATGTCAGAAACTGGCATAAATCATAACAGAAATCTATACTAACTCATAGCTAGCATAGATTTGCTTTACAGGTGAATGGACTGACATACAGACACACCAAATGTATTATGAGGTGCTCTGACAATTTACATCCCAGAAAATTCCTTTCTTACTGGCCTAAAAATTACACATGTAAATTACTTTGTAACCTACTCCCCCACTGCTCAGACTACTTTACGTTCATTCTGTTTTTATTTTTCAGGATTTCCCTTGCTCAGTACTGCTATGTGGCTAACCTTCAACTAGAATCACATTAGAAAAACAAAGGAAAATCCTGCTAGCAGATAAGGGAAAATAAAAGCCCATTGTTTTGCATAGTTTTCCTGTGTTATAACTCTTGTCTTGTGCGGTACAGAATGTAGACTTTCACAACACTCCCCTGCAAGGTCTGAAGATACATTTGGTGGAAAGCCAATGTTCCACTGTGTAAAATCTGAACTTTCAACCTTCTTGCTTTTGTCTTCCTTATTTTGGCAGAATACCTTAAATAATAATAACTATATTAATAAAATCATTGTATAAACATGGACAGTACAAGTACACACAGTGACAAAGGTTCAAGATATAACAATATTTATCATTCGACATCTTCAAAGATTAAAAGTCCATATTACCAGATACCGAAGATTCGCAGCACTCCCCTTGTAGAAAAAGTGTTACTTTATTCACCAAACATTATGCAATGTTTTGAGTCCCCATAATTATTTCTCAAGCATGTGTGACAAAGAATAATGGGGATTTGAAATGTCACATAATGTTTGGTGAATAAAGGAATACTATTTCTATAAGAGGAGTGCTGCGAGTCTTCGGTATCTGGTAAGTGCCCCAAAATAGAACTAATGATAATAGCTGATCATTCTGCAAAAAATAAGCCCTCAAGCAGCTCCATTTTAAGATTAATAAAACATGTTTTGTTGTACTACTACCCCAGAGACTGTTCGAAAGCATCATGGCCCATAAACCAATCCATCAAAATCTGTAAAACGCCTGTGGTGTCAAAATGCTTACTTCACCCCTTGATAAATAACTTGAAGTGTGTAGTTTCCTAAATGGGGATCACTTATAGGGGGCTTCCACTGTATGGATATCTCAGGGTCTCTGCAAATGTGATGTAGCACCTGAAGATCATTCCAGCAAAATCAACGAGCCAAAAGCCAAATTATGCTACTTCCCCTAATACCTTGATGGGTGGAGTTTCGAAATGGGTTTAATTCTTGAGGGTTCCATCCCAAGAGCCTCTATAGTTGTAAGCACAAGATATTTAAATCACTATATTGGGCCCAAAATGCTCATGGTGCTCTTTTACTTCTGAGCTCTCTATTAGGGCCAGGTAAAAAACTGGGGCCACAACTTGGGTGTTTCTAAAGCCAGGTTTGCTTTTAACTTGGCACACAATGGGAACAACATATTGAGCACTGAAATGGCATATCTGTGTAAAAGTTCAAATTTTTACTTTGAACCATCTACTGTGCATTAAAGGGGTTGTCTGAGTTATGTAATATATTATATATTATACCCCTGAGGAAGCCAGCAGAGCCTGGCAATACGCGTTGGGTCTCTCCCTGTCTACCACGCACATTTCCACCATGCCACCTTTATGATAAGTATTACCTTCATACTATTCAATGTTGATGGATTTCATGCACTTTCATTGCACTTCACTTATTGTTATTTATGTGGGACTGTGCTCATATTTATGTGGTAGAGGCAGTGTGGCGTGCAGTACTTATTTGGTCCAAACTGCCATGACTAATTATATACAATGGTTTTAATTTGTGTTTGTTGTGTCTGTTGTTTTCAATAAATTTGATACTTTTTAGATGTGCGGCTCTTATATCAGTATTCTTTTGTTATGTTTTGTTTTGCACAAGTGCATATTTAATACCGTGTGCCAGCACTCTTGCTTTACTTTGGTGTGCCCCTGCTCCTCAGGTTACCCCTCATAACTGAACTGATCACTAAAAAAGTTGGTTTTGTAAATTTTCTTGAAAATTTTAAAATTGCTTTTAAAAGTCTAATCTTTCTAACATCCTAAAAACATAAAATATTTTTTTTTAAATATTGCCAACTGAAAGTTGACATATAGTAAATGTTAATTAATAACTATCTGTCTTAAAAGCAGAGAAATTCAAATTTAGAAAATGTCTAAAAGTCCAAATTTTGAATAATAAATTGTGACTTTTTTTATAAATAAAGGTAAAACATATTTATCAGAATCAATCAATTGAATAAGTAAAAGAATTACACATAAAGTGAAACATGGAGTTAAACAGTATAAACAAAGAGGCAAACTGGTAAAGTGATATGGGAAACAAAAAACTTAATGTTTATAAATAATCAATTGCAGGCCAATTTTATAGATATTTTACACTGTCTACTGAATGAAGAGGTATAGCGTATTAAAAATGTCAGCCTTAGGGTCCTTTCACACTGGCGTTTTTCTTTTCCGGCATAGAGTTCCGTCCTCGGCGCCGGAAAAATCCTGATCAGGATCATCCCCATGCATTCTGAATGGAGAGAAATCCGTTCAGGATGCATCAGGATGTCTTCAGTTCAGGGCCGGAACGTTTTTTGGACGCAGCAAATACCGCAGCATGGTGCGCTTTTTGCTCCATCCAAAAATCCGGAACACTTGCCGCAACAACGGATCCGGAATAATTGCCCATTGAAAGGCATTAATCCGGATCCGGCCTTAAGCTAAACTTCGTTTCGGCACATCGCCGGATCCGACGTTTAGCATCCTGGCTGCCATGGTAGCCATTGAGAAAAAGCTAAAGTCCTGATTACCATGGTAAAGTGTAGTGGGGAGCGGGGGAGCAGTATACTTACCATCTGTGCGGCTCCCGGGGCGCTTCAGAGTGACGTCAGGGCGCCCTACACGCATGGATCACGTGATCACATGGATCACGTGATCCATGCGCATGGGGCGCTCTGACGTCATTCTGGAGCGCCCGGGAGCCGCACGGACTGTAAGTATACTGCTCCCCACTACTACTATGGCAACCAGGACTTTAATAGCGTCCTGGCTGCCATAGTAACCTGAAAGCATTTCGAAGACTGATCAGGATCCTGATCAGTCTTCTAATGCTTTCAGGCGACTTGCGTTCTGACGGATCCGGCGGGACGGAAGTGCGTTCTGAGGATCCGGCAGGCAAGTGTGAAAGAGGCCTTAGATGTGGCCTTTTGTAGATGGCCACAGTCAAGAAGATGCAAAAAGCAATTTTTAACAAGATTTATGTGATTTATGCCAACTTCTTACTCTGCAGTCTACATGTTGATACAACATTTTTTTTATGATATCCTTGAGTAAAATATGATGACCTATCCTTGGGACTCTCAGCAAGCTGACTAATCAGCTGTTTGAACAGGCTATGGTGCTTTCTGAAGCCTCGAGTGAAATATGTTCATTGGTCACATGTTCTATGTGCAGCACAGTGACATTCAAGTTAATGGACCTGGGCTGCAATGTACAACATTGTACTTGGTATTCTGTGAAGAGAATCCCTTTTTTGTTAACCCGCACGCCTTTCTCCTGCTGTAGCACATCCTGTTTTTCTATAGTTTGTTGAATGATTTCAGGGATGCTCCTATGCTAACCATATTATCAGTGCAGAGTTATGGCAGAAATTGTGTTGCAAGATATATCTGTGATGCTTACAAAAGAGGCATCTCATTTTTTCCAGTACTATATGTATCATAATTGACTGCAGCATTAAAGGGGTTATTTTCTGTAGTGTATGAGCTGCTGTATGAACGGAAGGTGACTTCATTGACCTCTATGGGAGAGTTTTCTAGGCATGCTCTATGACCTGTGTAGAGGTCATTGTACAAGAAAAGAATAGATAAGCTCTGACAACCTATTGTGAATGGTGGATCCTGTGTTATCTATACACAGAGGTGATATCATTTAGGGCAGGATTAGAATGACAGATAAGCAGTTAACTGCAGTAAAGTCATCTGTACAGACCAAGAAGTGACGCCTAGTGGCCGGTGTGAAAACTGCAGGATTTTATTTTATTTAGTTTTATTAATTTATTTTATTTATTTATTGACATGGAAAATAAAAAGATCATGATTAAAAATTCATTAAAATATGTTCCACATAACCACATAAACACCAATACGTGGACCGGTAAGCATGGGCAGGGAAGTTATATCTCCCAAACAGCACACTTGGGAAATGTAGTGGTGCCTGGGCCAGAGGCAGATAGCAGTTTGGCGCATGTCATTCTGCCCCCGAGGATTGCAGGGCATTTCTATTTGCCTCCTGTTGTCTCTTCCTCCGCTTCCCCCTCCACTACCACCTCCTCATCCTTTCAGCGTAACACCTTCACCACCAACATCAGCACAGCCATGGGGAAACGACAGCAGGCTGTTCTGAAACTCAGACAAACCCCACACCGCGCAAGGAGCTGTGGACGGGCATGGAACAACAGACCGATGAGTGGTTGGTGTCACTGAGCCTCAAGCCCGGCCTGGTGGTGTGCGATAATGGGCGAAATCTCATAGCAGCTCTGGGCCTAGCCTGTTTGACACACATCCCTTGCCTGGCAAATGTGCTGAATTTGGTGTTGCAGAAATTCCTGAACACCTGACAGTGAAAATCAATTCAGTTAATCCAGCTCTTCTGGTGGGACAAATTCACCTTTATTGGTGCTCAAGGACCCCTGCGGTCCTTGAGCAGATGTGACAGGCAAATAATTTAGATTATTGGGTAACATCTCCACGGATATCAGGACTTTTTATTATAAATTGTAACAAAAACTATACAAGGAAGATTTAAAAAATAGAAAATTAACCCGACCAGACTCCCACCCTACACCCCCCCCCCCCTTCACTCAAACCACTCATTAATGCCCATTCACAAACCATTTACAAATTAACTTATAAACATATTTACATAACTATAAGTCAGATAAACGAACTAAACAAACAAAACTATATACATGTGCAGCGTACTCAAGTAAGGGTTAATAGTGTTCTTGGGTGTGGTAGTGCAATGGTGACCACTAACCTGAGACAGGCTGACTCTCTGGCAGGTAATTGTAGATAGAGTTCGTGACGCCAGTGCCAATTAACGGTGGCACACCGTTTGCTGATTGTAGGAATAACTGAGGAACCACGTTGTAACAAAACAGAACTTGAACTTTACTAAAGTCTTTGATAATAAGCATGCACATAAATGGATGGAAGCGCAGTTCCTTAATACATAGCAGTTGCAGAGTAGTTTCAGATGAGCAGATAACAGATGCATATAAGTTGTAATTCCTCTTAGATCAAGCAGGCCTAATACTGCACAGGGATTTGACTCTCCACTATTTCCTCAGGTTCTATGTAGATACAGGTGACTCCAATTCTTCTGACCTGTCTACTCCTGGGTTACTTTATCATCCAAGGCCCAAATACCTCTTAGACGGCTTCTATCCTTGGTTCTTTACACTTGGAGGATTTCCCTTGCTACCTGCTGAGGACATTGCAGGAGTCCCACACAGACTACTCTGTCTGCACACACTTCACAGACTCACTGTCTGCACTGAACTAACTCTACTCTGCCTGGGCCTAGCTATATATAGTGGGGCGTACTATCTCCCTCTAGTGGCTGTAGTAGACACTACCCCTGCAGGCCTGTACAAGGAAATAAATTAAAGGTACATACACATAATAAACCTTTGCAGTGTCGGGTATTAACTCCCGTATGCTGCATACCCCCTTGCTTTGAAATGAGTACGGCCTCGTACTCCAGTGGGGTGTCCCTTTTTACACAACAATAGGCATAAAGATACACATGCAACAATATAAAACATAGCATAAAACGGAAGGGAAACAGGGCGACGTTCTCTTCTTATCAGGAAACCATATGGAACAGGGGCGCTGACCTGGCACAGCGTATTCAAGTATAGAACCAGGATAGTCCATGACAAGAATATAAGTCCATAACAGAATAGAATCAAACGGAATGCAATATAATAGTGCATGGAGGCTCGCACTAGGGAGTCCATTCTGAGCACAAAGTTTACTTAACGGATAACTTACACAGGAGTTTCCAGGGGGTGTATAACAGGCAAGGGCTCACGTGGAGGAGTCCATTCTTGCGCACAAACGTCAAGCAAGCTATTTCCAGTAGTAACTGCCCGGGAGGAGACACCACCAGCATAATCAAAGTCCCCTAAACGGACTGGCGGACGTCCCCTGTTCATCCGGGTGGACCTTCTCAACACAGGAGTTTCCTCCTCCCTTAGCATCGAGGTAGAAGGGAGAGGAGCAACAGGAGGGTCTCCACCAGTGAGACCCTGGTCAGGAACAACAGGAGCCGGAGGATCCTCTACAAGGGGACTGGATCCGGGACATTTTGAACCGGCTCTTCCGGAGGTGAAGGCACAGTAGGTGCCGGAGCGGGCACCAACAAATTTAACCAGGGTGTGAGGAACCAATGGAGTGGTTCAGCATCATTTAATAGATCTGCCACAGCCTGCATAGGCTCCACAGGCTGAGCAGAAAGTCCTGGCACAGGAGACTGGGGTCCGGAGTCTCCAGCAATGGGCCCCTTTGTCATGCAGAGTTTTAGGCGGTTTCTGTGAACAATTTGGGAACCCTTACCCTCTCTGGTGATCTCATAGGTATGGGTTCCAACATTGGGGATGGCAGATACAACATAGGGAGTCCGCTCCCATTTGCTGTCCAACTTACTGGTGCGGTGGTTATTTTTTAACCATACAACATCCCCCACGGCAAGAGGCTCTGCATGGGCTGCCAGATCATAGTCTCTTTGTTGCCGTTCTCGGGCACTTTCCATACGCTCCTGGACAATCTCTTTAGCATTTAACAGGCGCCTTTGGTGTTCAATTACCCAGTCAGTTTTGGGCAGGGGATTTATGGTGTCAGGCACTTGTACATCCAGGGAATGATCCGCAGGCAATTTACCCTGACGTCCGAACATCAGGTAAAAGGGAGTGTACCCGGTGGAACAATGAATGGTATTGTTGTAGGTATACATGAGCTGTGGTAGCAGGTTAGGCCAATCTCCTCTGGTCTCTGGAGGCACGGCTCTCAACATTTCGATCAAGGTCTGATTCATCTTTTCACAGAGTCCATTACCTTGTGGATGATAGGCCGTGGTCCGGACCTTGTGGCAGTTGTGTAATCGGCACAGCTCCTGGAACAGATGAGACTCAAAGGCGGGTCCCTGGTCGGTGAGGATCTTTTCTGGACAACCGTAAGGCAGGAGGAAGTGCTTCCAGAACAACTCAGCTGTCGTCTTGGCTGTCAGGTCTTTCACAGGCACTGCTACGACAAACTTGGTGAAGTGATCAATAATAGTCATAGCATAGGTATACCCTGAGCGACTGGGCTCCAACTTTACATGATCAATAGCAACAAGTTCAAGAGGGGCGGTACTTACAATGGGATGCAGCGGTGCTCTCTGATCATGGTGTTCACCTCTCTTCAGGGCACAGGCTGTACATTCCCGACACCACCTCTCAATGTCCTCTCTCATTCCGACCCAATAGAACCGCCTACGGACAGTGGCCTCAGTCTTTTGAACCCCAAAATGTCCAGACCTGTCATGATACATTTCCAAAACCATACCTGCATCGCGACGTGGGATGAGGATCTGGTGCACTCTGTCATTTGATACAGGATCCAGGCTTCTTCGCAGCAATAGGCCTTTTTGAAGGAAAAGTTGTTGACGCTGCCTCCACAATTTGGTTAGTTCTGGGTCTGCGGTCTTTCGTCGAATTCTTTCAGGGGCTCTGCCACTGGTGAGGAAGTCCAGCAGTTCACCGAGAACTCTACTCTCTGATTGCAACTTAATCCACTTTTCCTCTCTGGGTTCAGGCTTGTTAGAGGATGGAGGATCAGTGGCTCTGTTATTGGCAGCTTGAGCCTGGTCCTGTTGAGCAAACCTGTTATAAAATGCTGGCATTTCTACATCCTCCCAGGCATCCCGCATGTCATCAGGTGCTATTTCAGTGGGGAGCCTTGACAGGGCATCAGCATTATCATTTGAACGGCCAGCCCGGTACCTTACGGTGAAATCGTAATTAGCAAGGCGGGAAGCCCATCTCTGTTCTAAGGCCCCCAGTTTAGCAGTATTCAGGTGGGCTAGAGGGTTATTATCAGTGAAAGCAATAAATGGAGTAGCAGCCAAATAGTCCTTGAACTTTTCTGTTACCGCCCACACTAAGGCCAGAAACTCCAATTTGAAAGAGCTGTAGTTCTGATCATTCTTTTCAGCTCCCTTTAAGGACCGGCTGGCGTAAGCTATCACTCTCTCTTTCCCTCTTGCACTTGAGCCAGCACCGCTCCCAGGCCTTTCTTACTGGCATCTGTGTAAAGGTGAAATGGCTTACTGTAGTCTGGGTACCCCAACACAGGAGGCTCAGTCAACTTTTTTTTAACAATTGGAATGCGATCTCTCTCTCTTCATTCCATTCAATGGGAACAGGAGTCCTTGGGCTCTTTTTTGGTTGCCCCCTCAGGAGTTCCTGGATTGGATCCGCTATTTGAGCAAAGTGGGGGATAAAGCGCCGGTAATAGCCAGCAAAGCTTAGGAAACTCCTCACCTCTTTCACGGTGGTAGGGACTGGCCAATTTCGGACAGCAGCCAACTTATCAGGATCAGGCTGGACCCCTCTCCGCTTACAACATGTCCCAGGTATTTCACAGCAGGTTTAAGCAGGTGACATTTGGACGGTTTAATTTTGAGGCCGTATTTAATAAGGATTTCAAACACCTCAGCTAAGTGCTTTAAATGGTCCTCATACGTTTTAGAATAGATAATAACGTCATCCAGATACAACAGCACCGTCTCAAAGTTCTTGTGGCCTAAACACCGCTCCATTAGCCTTTGGAAAGTCCCGGGAGCATTGCACAGTCCGAAAGGCATACAGTTAAATTCGAACAGGCCCATAGGAGTGGTAAAAGCAGTCTTTTCTCTATCCTCAGGGGCCATGGGCACTTGCCAGTACCCGCTGGTTAAGTCTAATGTGGAGAAATAGGCTGAGGAGCCTAGAGCGGTTAGAGACTCCTCAATACGTGGCAATGGATAGGCATCTTTGTGAGTTATCTGATTTATCTTTCTGTAATCTACACAAAAACGGATGCCGCCATCTTTCTTTTTTACTAGAACCAGGGGTGCAGCCCAGGGACTACGGCTGTCCCGGATTATGTTTGAGTCTTTCATTTCCTGGATCATCTCCTTAACAGTTTGGTATGAAGTAGGTGGTATGGGTCTATACCTCTCTTTGATGGGAGGATGAGAGCCAGTGGGTATGGTGTGTTGAATGACACTGACCTCTCCATAGTCCGTTGCATGTTTACTGAAGGCCTGATGGTGTTTCTTTACCAGATTCAGAATTCCCTCTAGTTGATGTTGGGGGTATCTTCGTCCCCGACATGGAGTTCCTCCCACCAGGGCACTTGTGAGTCGCTCACAGGAAGATGTCCTTGGGCTGCAGCTGGCGGCTTCTCGGTGACAGGCAGGCGGATGACATCCTGGAAGAATACCTGGGAAAGCTGGGCAACAGGGCAGTGCTTAGTAAGCGCAACAGGATGATCACTGAGGTTAATCAGACGGACAGGTACTTTACCTTGGGAGACGGTCACCAGGCACTTGGCAGCTCTCACATAAGGATAGTTCTCCATCTGGATAGGCTCCACCAGGGCTGGATAGTCTTGGCCCTGGACTCCAAGAACGGCACGACACCACAGGAGAGTTTGAGAGTTTGGCGGCAGAGTCACCGGCCTATTATCACGGATCCTGGCGGTACAGATCTCCCCTTTCTCATTAGCAAACCTCTGCTGAGCACACAGTACACTGATAGTCTTTTGGATGGCTCTCTTGGATGCAGAGGGGGCAGTAGGCAGAGTCTGGTGCAGCGCTTCAAGCACCTCAGGGTAACAGTTTTTAAAGACATTGGTCCCTACAATTACAGGATGACCCCTCTATCTGCGGCATGTACCACGATCACTCCTTGTTGAGGCAAAGTAGCTTCTCCCACTTGGAGAGTGGGCTCCCAGTATCCATGAACTTTCACTGGCTTGCCATTACTTGCGATGATCTCCAGCCAGGACTCAGGTGGCTGGGTTAGTAGGCTGGAGTCCCAGTATTTTTCAAAGGTGGGCTGCTGAATAGTGGTGACTTGAGACCCAGTGTCTAACAAAGCTTCAAAGGGATCCCATTGATCTTGACACTTATTTTAGGACGGGACCCTACATACCGGGGCATCCAGCTTGGGTCTTTTGGACCTATTGTTCTACCTCCCGAGGGCGGTCCTCAGCCTCGAGGGTGGCCCGCTTAACTGCCAGCATGTAGATTCTGTGTGGCCCAACTTTTTGCAATAATTACAGACAGGCCGCTTGCGGTTCTTAAACCGGTCACTTATACTTTTCCCAGGATCTCTGGGGTGGAACTCCTGATAGGCAGGAGGAAACGGCTTTTGAGGTAGAAGCAATTCCTCTTCTAACATTACTGGTTTCTCCCACTCCTCTAATTTCCTGCACACTTTTTCCAGGCTTTTAGTGAGATGATTAACCTGTTCCACTAACATAGCAACAGTATCAGAGGTTGGAGCCTGAGCTGCTTGGCTGGCCCCGAACTGGTTAATAGTAGGCAGCGTAGGTTTACAAGCTAGGGGCTCAGGCGGAGCCACTGGTTCTGCAGGCAGGGTTTGACCCAAAATACTAATGGCCAGTTCTTTAAAGTCCAGAAAGGTGCTACTAGGATGTTGGGCAGACAACATTTTCAATTGGGCTTTTAACTGTTCGTTGTATATCCCTGCAATGAACTGTTCCCTCAGGGTCTGGTCTTGGGTATCAGCCTCCCTGGGATCTATCTGAACAACAGCCCCCAAAGCTTCCTGGAGAGATAGAGCAAAATCACGGAGAGACTCACCAGGTTTCTGTTTCTTCCCAAAGAAGCGCATCTTTACTTCGGACGCTGTCCGTGCTTCAAAAATGGTTCTGAGGCGGCTAAAAATTTGGTCCATGGTGCTCCTCTCCGAGTTAGGCCAGGACATGACTTCTCTGCGGGCTGCCCCTTCTAGCTGGGCTAACAGTATCTCCATCTGCTGTTCTGCATTAACAGGGTATAGTTTGAACAACGCCATCATTTTGTCCTTAAAGTCTTTTAAAGTATGAGGCTCTCCTGTATAGCGGGGGAACCATGGGGCCCCGAAATAATATGGCATCGTCAGCGGCATCAGGCTGGTGGCTGTGGTACCGCCTGTGGCCACAGGCTCCCTGGGGGCAGGCTGCTCGTTTATTTCTGAGTCCGACATGATGCAGATTAATTAGTTGTGCGGACCTTTTAAGAGGTAGCGATAAGTCCGATGTCGCGCTGGCGGGGTTACTGGCCGGTGAGCGCGATCGGTGGAAAGAATCCGGTATCCCCTTTTTGGGCCTTACTAACCAGGCGACCCCTCTCCGGTGTAGAATTATTTCACCCAGGAGTTTGTACTTACTCCGGTGCAGGCGGTCCAAATCTCGCGAGATCCGGAAGGACGTCTTCGGGAATCCCTTGCGCAGCGTCCCTTCCCGCGAGGACGTCGGGCCGGAGGGGCGGAGCTTCGGACTTGTTCCGACGGGGAACAGCGTCTGCGTTCTTCCAAGTCCAAGGTAGGTGGAGTCCAGCTTGGGAAATTTGAATAAAGTGGTGACGCTGCAGAGTTTGGCGCTAAGTTTTCCCGCCAGCAATGAGTAGTGATGGCGCAGTAGATAAGTCCACAGTTCAGGCGGCCATCTTGGGCGCCATGATGCATCAATTCAATGACAGCAAGCAGGATTATAAAAAGTCCACGAAAACACACTTTGAAGTGGCGATTTTCTTCCTCTTGATAGCGCAACACTGCACAGCGCTTTCTGGAGGTTTTTGGGACACTTTTCTGGCCCAACAATGTCCACTTTCAATAAAGTCCCAAAAGTCACTTTTGTCACAGGGCAAACTGGATAAGGCACAAAGTTCACGCTTTTTGCACTAACAAGCGTGCGGATCCTGTTCGTGACGCCAAAAGAGAGGTGCAGCGTACTCAAGTAAGGGTTAATAGTGTTCTTGGGTGTGGTAGTGCAATGGTGACCACTAACCTGAGACAGGCTGACTCTCTGGCAGGTAATTGTAGATAGAGTTCGTGACGCCAGTGCCAATTAACGGTGGCACACCGTTTGCTGATTGTAGGAATAACTGAGGAACCACGTTGTAACAAAACAGAACTTGAACTTTACTAAAGTCTTTGATAATAAGCATGCACATAAATGGATGGAAGCGCAGTTCCTTAATACATAGCAGTTGCAGAGTAGTTTCAGATGAGCAGATAACAGATGCATATAAGTTGTAATTCCTCTTAGATCAAGCAGGCCTAATACTGCACAGGGATTTGACTCTCCACTATTTCCTCAGGTTCTATGTAGATACAGGTGACTCCAATTCTTCTGACCTGTCTACTCCTGGGTTACTTTATCATCCAAGGCCCAAATACCTCTTAGACGGCTTCTATCCTTGGTTCTTTACACTTGGAGGATTTCCCTTGCTACCTGCTGAGGACATTGCAGGAGTCCCACACAGACTACTCTGTCTGCACACACTTCACAGACTCACTGTCTGCACTGAACTAACTCTACTCTGCCTGGGCCTAGCTATATATAGTGGGGCGTACTATCTCCCTCTAGTGGCTGTAGTAGACACTACCCCTGCAGGCCTGTACAAGGAAATAAATTAAAGGTACATACACATAATAAACCTTTGCAGTGTCGGGTATTAACTCCCGTATGCTGCACATGCCTTACCCTTAACTTATAAGGCCAGTCATATACAAGTGGCTCGGAGGGTAGGTTTCTGCACCAACATAGGCCAGGTACACAATTGTCCAGCCAGGGCATAGTTCTGGAGGAGGAGGAGAAGAAACCGTGTTCACAGCAGGGTGGCAACCAAAGAAGCTTACAGCCATCACTTGAGTGTGGCTGGGGGGATACGGACGACAAAGATGATACACCTCCCACAGAGGACAGCTTGTCGTTGCCTCTGGGCAGCATGGCAAACATGAGCGACTACATGCTGCAGTGCCTGCGCAACGACTGCCGAGTTGTCCACATTCTAACTTGTGCAGATTACTGGGTGGCCACCCTGTTGGATCCCCGTTACAAGGACAACATGCCATCCACCTCAGAAGGCAGGATTAGCATGGTCGAAATGTGGAAAAGCTTTGTCACCACGCCACAACAAACAGCACCACCAGCAGATATGGAACGTCTTAGCAAGAGGCAGCATTTCAGCAAAATGGTGGAATAGTATCTGTGTACACGCCTACACGTACTGACTGATGGGTCTTCCCAGGGTTGTAGGTACAGAGGAAGCAGGGAAAAGCGGCTGCTTTGGGGCTCTAACCAAGAAGGGGCCCATCCAGGAGGAGGAGGACTAAAAGACTTTGTCAGGGCCCCCTCAACAGTATTATACAATGAAATTAAATACAGTGGCAGTATAGACAGTGTTGAAAATGGATGGAACAGCTGCCTGGTCTGAGAGAGCGATCTTTAGTAGCCACAGGAATGGGGGCAGCATGAAAGGAAGGGGTTGCGAAAAAAATACTGGGGGAGATGGGCCCCATTCAAAAATTTGCTGTTGGGCCCAGTCATTTCTAGCTACGCCACTAGGTCTGATGCATTCAACTTCTGGGTCACCAAATTGGGGACATGGCCTCAGCTTCACCTTTACGCCTTGGAGGTGCTGGCCTGCCCTGCACCCAGTCTATTGCCTGAACGTGTATTTAGCATGGCTGGGGGCATTATCACAGACAAGCACAGCCGCCTGTCCACAGCAAGCTTGGACAATCTCACATTCATTAAAAAGAAACAGGCATGGATCCCACAGGACTTGTTCGTACCTTATGCAGAATAGACATACCAGTATACCAGTCTCAACCAACAATTGTTTACTCTTTGTTTTCTTTTTTATATTTTCCAATGTTTTGGGGTCTACCCCAATTTAGAAAAAGAAAACAAAACACATTGTTGTTGGCGACTACCTTTGGCTTCACAGCCAAAAATGGCTTTATGTCAGGCAACAATGTAACCGCCAATTGTAATGAACTAAGTTCCCTGTCTGTTATGCAGTGCAGGGGTACTTTGAAAGAAAGAAGGGGTACAGATCAGCCAACAATCTGAACGCCACCTAATTTACAGTATATATTTCCCAGTCAGGTATGCAGTGCAGGGGTACTTTGAAAGAAAGAAAGGGTACAGATCACCCAACAATCTGAAGACCACCTAATTTACTGAATATATTTCCCAGTCAGGTATGCAGTGCAGGGGTAGTTTGAAAGAAAGAAGGGGTACAGATCACCAAGTCCGGACCAGACACGCGTCTCTTATCAGCCACACGCTTATATTTCTCACTCATCTTTCTTAGATTACTCTGAATCTTTTGCCAAATAGTAGACAAAGAGGAGGAAAATCTCTCCTCCTCAGGCAAACCAGAAGGGCCCCCTCCCGAGAATGTCTCAAACTGCGGATGAAACCCATATGCACCAAAGAATGGTGACTTATCAGAAGAGTCATGACGACGGTTATTCAAGGCAAACTCAGCAAGAGACAGAAACGAACACCAAACCTCCAGATTCTCTGCCAGAAAACCGTGCAAATATGTCTCCAGATTCTGATTGACGCGTTCAGTCTGACCATTCGACGGGTGAAAGGAAGAAGAGAAGGACAGCCAAACCCCCAGGCGAGAACAGAAAGTCCTCCAGAATCTGGACACAAACTGCGTGCCTCTATCGGAAACAATGTCAGAAGGGATGCCATGCAATTAAACAATGTGGTCGACAAAAGCTTGCGCCAGCGTCTTAGCATTGGGCAATCCAGGGAAGGGTATGAAATGTGCCATCTTGTTAAAACGGTCCACCGCCACCACCAGGATCACAGACTTCCCTGAGGAACGAGGAAGATCCGTGATAAAGTCCATGGACAGGTGTGTCCAAGGACGGGAAGGTATGGGTAACGGAAGAAGGGGACCTGAAGGCCGTGAATGAGGGACCTTAGCACGAGCGCAAGTCTCACAAGCTGCCACAAAACCCTCCACTGACTTACGAAGAGCCAGCCACCAAAATCTCTGAGTAATGAGATCAACAGTGGCTCTACTCCCGGGGTGACCAGCAAGGACAGTATCGTGATGCTCCTTAAAAAGCTTGTGACGTAACTCAAGAGGCACAAACAACTTCCCAGAAGGACAACGAGCAGGTGCCTCTGCCTGAGCAGCCTGGACCTCGGCCTCCAAATCAGGATACAGAGCAGAAACGACTACCCCCTCAGCCAAAATGGGACCCAGGTCCTCGGGGTTCCCCCCTTCCGGAAAACAGCAAGAGAGGGCTTCCGCCTTCACATTTTTAATCCCAGGGCGGAATGTGACCACAAAATTGAATCTGGAGAAGAACAGAGACCATCTGGCCTGTCTCGGATTCATACGCTTGGCCGACTCCAAGTACGCCAGATTCTTATGGTCGGTAAAAATGGTGATAGGGTGCCTGGCCCCCTCTAACCAATGGCGCCATTCCTCGAAAGCCAATTTAATTGCCAATAACTTCCTATCTCCCACATCATAGTTTCTCTCTGCAGGAGAGAGTTTCTTAGAGAAGAAGGCACAGGGTCGCCATTTGGCAGGAGAGGGGCCCTGGGACAAAACCGCACCCACACCCACCTCGGAAGCATCCACCTCAACAATAAAAGGTAAAGAGACATCGGGATGCACTAAGATGGGTGCAGACGCAAAACTTTCTTTAATCTTAGAAAAAGCTGTAAGCGCCTCCTCCGACCAAGAGGAAAAATCTGCCCCCTTCTTTGTCATATCAGTGAGCGGCTTGACAACAGAGGAATAATTCAAAATGAACTTTCTGTAATAGTTAGCAAAACCCAGAAATCGCATCAGTGCCTTCTGATTCTCAGGAAGCTCCCATTCAAGCACAGCACGGACCTTCTCGGGGTCCATGCGAAAACCAGAAGCAGAGAGGAGAAAACCCAGAAATTGAATCTCCGATACCATAAAAACACATTTCTCCAGCTTGGCGTATAATTTATTTTCCCGCAGAATCTGCAAAACCTGACAAAGGTGATCCTGATGGGTCTGGACATCAGGGGAAAAAAAGAAAATATCATAAAGATACACCAACACAAATTTCCCCATTAAATGGTAGAAAATACTGTTAACAAAATGCTGAAAGACGGCCGGAGCATTCATCAAGCCAAAAGGCATAACGAGATTCTCGAAATGCCCCTCAGGGGTATTAAAAGCCGTTTTCCATTCGTCCCCCTTTCTGACTCTGACCAGGTTGTATGCGCCTCTCAAATCCAATTTGGAAAAAAACCTTGGCCCCAACAATTTGATTGAAGAGGTCCGGGATGAGAGGAAGCGGATAGGGATCACGAATCGTGATACGGTTCAGCTCCCTAAAATCTAGGCAAGGTCTAAAAGAGCCATCTTTTTTTTTTAACAAAAAAAAAAAAACAGCGGCAACAGGTGATTTTGAGGGACGGGTATGCCCCTCACTCAGACTCTCAGAGATATAGGTACGCATAGCGATTTTTTCTGGTTGGGAGAGATTGTACAGGCGTGACTTTGGCAGCTTGGCGCCGGGAATGAGATTAATGGGACAGTCATACTCCCGGTGAGGAGGTAGCTCCTGAACACCACTCTCGGAAAATACGTCCAAAAATTCAGAGAGAAATGATGGCACAGTCTTAGTAGTAACCTCTGCAAAAGTCGCCGTGAGACAATTCTCTCTACAAAACTCACTCCATTCAATTATTTGCCTTGCTTGCCAATCAATAGTGGGGTTATGTCTAGTGAGCCAGGGTAACCCCAACACTAGAGGAGTAGGCAATCCGCTAAGGACGAAACAAGATATATCCTCCACATGAGCATCCCCACAATCAATTGGATATTGTGAACTATGCCATTTAGGGATCTTTGCGAGAGTGGAGCAGAGTTAATAGCAAAAACAGGTATATCCTTTTCTAATGTGCAAACCTGAAAACCATGCATGGCTACAAATTGATTGTCAATAAGATTGACGGCCGCTCCACTATCAACAAAAATTTCACAAGAAATGACTTTGCTCCTTAGCGCCACCCTGGCAAATAGGAGAAAACGGAAAGTGCAGGCCAAGGGAAAAGCATCTATCCCCACATCAACTTTGCCCAGGGTAGCAGATGGAGCAAACCTTGAGTTGTTTTTTTTTTACCTTTTGAGGTTTTTCTTTTATTATCACCCTCAGAAAAATTCATGAATCTCCTAGAGGGGCAAACATTTGCCAAATGACCAATGCCCCCACAACAGAAACACATCATTCTCTGAGGACTAAATCCTCCTTTATCAGGGGCAAGTCGACCCAGCTGCATAGCCTCCTCCTCAGAGGGGACCGAGGCAGGATGAGGCCCCTGCACATTGAATGAGTCCGCCCCACTGCCCCTAGGCTAAAAATGGCAGGGAAGAGAAGTCTCCCTTGCGTACCGCTAGTGACATGGCAGACTCTAAGGACATTGGTCTCTCATGGAAAGCAAATGCATCTTTTACTCTCTCTGAGAGACCATGACAGAACTGACTCCGGAGTGCAGCATCATTCCAACCTGAATCAGCTGCCCATCTCCGAAATTCAGAACAATAACGCTCAGCAGACAGTTTGTTCTGGCATAAAGAACGTAAGCTAGATTCAGCCAAAGCAACACGATCCGGGTCATCATATATCTGCCCGAGGGCCACAAAAAATCCATCCACCGATCGAAGGGGGAGTGCCCCCGATGGCAGCGAAAAAGCCCAAGTCTGAGCATTACCCCTGAGCAGGGAGATGATAATCCCCACCCTCTGCTCCTCATCACTAGAAGAATGGGGAAGCAAGCGGAAATAGAGTTTGCAAGCCTCTCTGAAGCGAACAAAATTCTCACTGCCCCCGGAGAACGTCTCCGGAAGTGAGACCTTCGGCTCGCAACAAACTCCATGGACGCTAGCAGACCCAGATGCCTGAAGCTGAGTCATAGATTGATGGAGATCCGCTACTTCCAAAGAAATACCATGCATGCAGTTAACCAGGTTAGAAAGCGGATCCATGTCAAAAGACGGTTAGGGCGGGTTATAATGTCACGGGTATATGCGAACAACAGGAGTACAATCAGTGCACAAGCTACTGAGCGGACCCAAACTAAGGAGCATAAAAGGTAACCCCTGTCAGACCCTAAGAGCTCTCCCTGCGCTGCTATGCACATGCCCAGACCCTGATGGTGGGTCGAGGCATGCCCACGTACCTAAGGCTGAGTGAGACCTGAAACCCCTATGATAAAGGGGGGGGGGGCACGGCCACCGGCTCCCTGCTCAGTATACGGAGGGAACCGGGGTCGCCTCGGATCCAGTCAGCAAATAAACAAAACCAACAATGTCTGCAAGCTTATCTGTAGGGGCTGCAGCAGCAGTGAAGACCGATCCAATCTCAGCAGACAATATCCGATGTTGCTTGCTTCAACAAAACACGTCCAGTGTAAAGAGACCACAGCAGTGTAGATACTCCATCGGCTGACACAACTCAAGATGAGAAATATAACCCGCAAGGTGAAACGGGAAGAGGGGTGATTTAAAGGAAGAGGATTTAGAGGAATCAATCAGAGAAGGAACAGCTGGGAAGAGGGAAAGGAGTGAAAATGAAAGTAAAGACCTCATCACAGGGGCGGAGAAACAGAGCTGTGAGAACTCTGCAAAACTCTGGTAGTGACACACTTGTTGTGCAGAAAATATCCAGTGCAGAAAATATCCTCTCAAAACTAAGAGCATAATGTGGATTTTTAAAATAACCCCTTCAATGTAGTTGTCAACGCAGATTATGCATTTGCTTCTTTTGAACATTATCAAACTGCAACACAGGGAATGAATGGGGGGGAGCCGATTATGACTCTGTACAACAGCTGGGATACAGCTGTGTACATGAGCGCTAAAAGTATCTATCAATTAACATTTACACTTTAATAACAAGTACTGTATATACGGAATAGTGGTAAAATTTCTCTGCGGATGGTGCTATGTATCATAATTTCATGGGACTATCATCGTTGTGTGAGATAATTATAAAGCAATTGTATTATTAAGCAACTAGTATTATACAGCATGCCATTTTGAAACCATGCTACTTTCCAATTCTTAGTATTTTTCATCGAAGGCCAGCTGAGATTATATTACAATGACACTGCCAGAATTTGACTGGAGGGTTCACAAGTAAATATTAACTCTGAGTCAGGAAAACGCAATTTTCATGTCTATTTTGCCAAACCTAATATATTTCATTTTCACGTTTTTTTTTTTTTTATTATTTGCTGTTGATAATAATTAGAGATGAGCGAATCGAAGCTGATGAAGTGGAATTCGATCAGAATTTCAGGAAAAATTTGATTTGCACCGAATGCGAATTTCCTTGTGCTTTGTGGTAACGAATCGCATTTTTTCCTAAAATGGCTGCTACATGTGTGAGGACATAGGGCAAGGAACCCTGGGAGGGCAGGATCACCCATACTGACATGCATGCAGCCAATCAGCAGCCAGCCCTGTGATGTCACAGCCCTATAATGTCACGGTCGATCTTGTGACAGAGGTGAGAAGATCGGATAGACTTGCTGCACGTGAGGCTATCTGACAGGTCTCTCTGTTTTCCTCTTAGTATGTTGTTGTTTGGCAGGATCTCACCTCTCCTCCGGTTCTGCTCGTTATCAGTGATGAGGCTCTATTTAGGTCCACACTGCTGTCCATGCAGTTGATATTTCCTGTTGGAGTTGCTAGAGCTTGTTTGTCTTGTATCTCCTGCATCTCCCTACTTCTCTTAGCTAAGTAGTTGCCTTTTCTGTTTGTTGCTCTCTGGTGTGTTTTGTTTCTAGGTCTCAGAGAGACGCAGGTTGCTACATCTGGGAAGGAACCAGCTGTCTCGTCTCCTGCTACCTATCCTAGGGGTTGTCAGTTTCAGCAGGGCCCAGGCATACGGCGTATGAGCATTTCCACCAGCAGGATCTACTCATACTGGCAGAAGTTAGGGAAAGGCCTAGGGATTACTAGGAGGTCACCATCCCTCTTACTTTGCTTTTGAGGCCTAGACTGTTGTCTATTCCTTTTTGTGTGTATCTGGTGTTTTCCCCTCCCCACTGTCCATGACATATAAATACTGCGCCATCTTAGATTCTGCCATTCACCAGCATGCTTAGTGCAGGGAGAGACATGTCTGCAGGCGCTAGGGACAGTGATAGGAAAGACTTGATTGTGGCGAAAAAAAACAATTTACAAGTGCAGGGAAAGATTACTCAAGGTGTAAGGAAAGGATAGGGAGGAATAATTCCACCAGCATTTGTGTTCAACAGGGTTCAGTCGGGGAGGTGAGAGCCTGGGTAATAGGAACAATCCGATTACACCTTGCTGTACTGACTGCGGATCCAAATTGCCATTACACAGCTCTGCAATTCCAGCAAACCTGTCTTATTAGGGTGCAAGTGCTTTTTGATACAGGCATTAACAGGGTTTATTACAAGGATATATTTCTATGTTTTGTTTGCCCTTGTGCGGTGCAGTTATATGTTCAAAAGCATTTTTTAGCTTGGATTAGTGGGGAAAAAAGGGCCTATTAGCCGTTGTGTGGTGAAGGAGGTGAAAATTACAGCCCTTTTTGTCGTGTATTAGTGGCAAAAGTAAAATATATTTGCCGCTCAGTGGTGCAGTTATCTGTTTTAAAGCCCTTTTTTCTATGTATTGGTGGAAAAAGAAAAAAATATTTGCCGCTCAGTGGTGCAGTTATCTTTTTTAAAGCCCTTTTTTGCGTGTATTAGTTGAAAAAGGAAAAATATCTTTGCCGCTCAGCGGTGCAGTTATCTGTTTTAAAGCCTTTTTTTGCATGTATTAGTGAAAACAGGAAAAAAATATTTGCTGCTCAGCAGTGCAATTATCTGTTTTAAAGCTCTTTTTTACGTGTATTAGTGGAAAAAGGATAACAATCATCGCTAGAGACGATGATCTGATATATTTCTGACAGATGGAAATAATTTTCAATCAGAAAATACATTGCCCCTCACTGAATATCTATATAAATATTTGGTAAAATTAGTAAGTTTTTTTTAAATAACAGTATTCAGATGCTTTTCAGGTGGTATAATACAAGAGCTTTTTTGTGCCCATATTACAAATGCAACACTCCATTTGGAATCAGAGCAACAACAAGAAATGCCTCCAAAAAGCCTTCCATTCTTTTCAGTGGAGGGCAGAACTAAGAAGCAGCATTTTGCCATGTGCAGTGTACATTTTTAACCCTTAGGATACCAGAGGTTTTTTTCGTTTTTGCGTTTTCATTTTTCTTACCTATCTTCCTTGAGCCATAACTTTTTTTTATTTTTCCATACACATGGCTGTGTGAGGGCTTATTGTTTGCAGGACACGTTATAAGTTCTAATGCTACCATTTAATATGGCATACAATGTACTGGGAAGGGGGGAAAAAACACAATTCCTCTACCGTTTTATGGGTTTTGTTCCCAAGGTGTTCACTTTGCAGAAAAACTGAGCTGTGCCCTTCATTCTCTGGGTCAGTATGATTACAATCATACCACATATGTGTAGGTTTTCTATGTCTAAATAGTGTAAAAATAAATGTAAACTTTGAAAAAAAAATTATCTTCATTCAGCAGGACCTGCGATGATGTCACCGCAGGTCCTTTTGCAGGTCCTGAAGAAAGAAAAGGATACCAGCTGCGCAATCATAGAGATGCGGCAAGTTTTTTTTTAACCCCTCAATGGCCATTTTATTTAGCATTCTATCTTAAGAATGCTATTATTTTCCGTTATAACCATGTTATAACGGAACATAATAAAATCACCCGAACACCGAACCTGAACCTAAGTAAAAAAGTCCGGGTTCGGGTCCGGGTCAGGGTACCCGACTATGCAGTTCAGGTTCGCTCAACCCTAGTTGTCAGCTTTTTAAAATTTCCAGCTGAGAAACAGAATTTTTGTCTTTCTAGTTCTGAGGATTTTATGATACAGTGACATAGTTTATAAGGCTGAAAAAAGACATCTGTCCATCCAGTTCAGCCTGTTATCCTGCAAGTTGATCCAGCGAATGGCAAAAACAAAAAAACAAAAAAAAACCCTTTGAGGTAGAAGCCAATTTTCCCCCCTTTAGGGGAAAGAAATTCCTTCCTGACTCCAATCAGACAATCAGAATTTCTCCCTGGCTCAACGACCTATCTCTAGTAGCCATAGCCTGTAATATTATTACACTCCAGAAATACATCCAGGCCCCTCTTGAACTCTTTTAGTGAACTCACCATCACCACCTCCTCAGGCAGAAAGTTCCATAGTCTCACTGCTCTTACTGTAAAGAATCCTCTTCTATGTTTGTATACAAACCTTCTTTCCTTGACAATCACAGTCACAGTCCTGGGGAAAAATAGATGATGGGGAAGATCTAGAAAAATAGATGATGATGTGCATGGAACTTGAGCTCTACGCTGTATGTGTGAACTCTGCATGTTTACCTATTATTTTTAGGAGGTAGGGTGTATATAACTTTCAGCTTGAGTTACACAAAAGTTACCCACTAATATAAACTATTATTAAAAACCACATTGATGTAAAGTTGCATAAAGATGTCAGTGTGTATAAATTGCTGAGTGACATTTTGGCATTATGCTGGTGTCTACGTTCAGAAAATATAGTAGTTAGTATGATTTCTTATTTCCTAATTTAGGTTTAATTTGTACATGTCAACACTACAAAAATTATCCTGGCCCACATCTGTCAGACATTTATGGCGTATTCTGTGGATTTGTCCATGTCTAAATAGGAATATCTATTTGATATATACAGCTAAGGGTGGGTTCAGACTAGCATTATAGTTTCCGTTATGGCCTTCCGTTATAACCACGTTATAACGGAACATAACGGAATCCATTAGACGGAAGGACGTATTCGTTCTTTTGCCCATAGACTTCTATTATGATGGAATGCAAAACCGAAACCTTTAAAAGGCATTCCGTTTGCTTTACGTCATAATACAAGTCTATGGGAAAGCATAATGGATCCGTCTGGTTACCGTTATGCAAGACTGAAAACAAAGTCCACACAATTAACCTGAGGGGTTAATTGTGTGGATCACAGCACCCTGTCAGAGGTCGGGTGCCACCGGACAGCAGTGTGCCCCCCCCCCCAGTATTATAAATCATTGGTGGGCAGTGTGCAATCCTCCCACCCCCCTCCCCAGTATTATAAATCATTGGTGGGCAGTGCGCCTCCCCCTCCCCCCATTATTGGTGGCAGTGGTAGTTCTGATCGGAGTCCCAGCAGTGTAATGCTAAGGCTCCGCTCGGTTACTATAACAGCCAGGATGCTACCGAAGTCCTGGCTGTCATGGCCAGTTAGCAGCATCATACTTACCTGCGCTGTGGCTTCCGGGCTCTCCTTCTTCTGGTAAGTTGCTCACAGGTCTGTGCGGCACATTTATATAAGGATAAGCAATGCGCCGCACAGACTTGTGAGTAACTTACCATGAAGAAGGAGCGCCCGGCAGCCACAGCGGAGGTAAGTATAATGCTGCTAACTGACCATGACAGCCAGGACTTTAGTAGTATCCTGGCTGATATGGTAACCGATCAGAGCCCCAACATTACACTGCTGGGACTCCGTTCAGAACTGCCGGTGCCACCAATGATGGGGGGAGGGGGAGGAGCACTGCTCACCAGTGATTTATAATACTGGAGAGGGGGGTAGGGGTATTGCGCTCTGCCCACCAATGATTTATAATACTGGGGAGGGGGTGGGGGGATTGCACACTGCCCACCGATGATTTATAATACTGGGGGGGGGGGGCACACTGCTGTCCGGCGGCACCCAACCTCTGAAAGGGCGCTGTAATCCGCACAATTAAACCCTCAGGTGCCTCACAATAGTATATTCTAACCCCCAGGCATTCTCATGGTGACGGGGACACTTGTCGGGGAGGTGTATGTAGAAGTGGAGCAAGGGTAGAGATTGAAAAAAAAGAAAAAGAATATTTTAAAAAACAAATATCACCCTCCAGCCAATCAACAAGGGTTATTAAATGGCC
The DNA here is from genome assembly GCA_033119425.1 of Bufotes viridis. Classification (NCBI taxonomy): domain Eukaryota; kingdom Metazoa; phylum Chordata; class Amphibia; order Anura; family Bufonidae; genus Bufotes; species Bufotes viridis. The sequence goes on from CM065595.1 coordinate 56,474,209, forward strand.
AAACACCAAACTCGAACCCGAACTTTTACAAAAATGTTCGGGTTTGGGTCCGGGTACTAAAAATCATAAAGTTCGGTATGAACCCGAACTTTACAGTTCGGGTTCGCTCAACCCTATTCACAATACATAAATCTTTCCACCTCAGAAAACTTTTATAGCAAATGTAATTTTTGCCAGTATTCTGCAGTAGAGCCAAGTAGTTTTAACTGACCTTTTGTGGCTTACAAAAATCTTCCCAGTTTTAAGTAAAGTAGCAAGTTATTACCTGGGAAATGCACTTAATTTAAAAGAATTTTCTTTGTGAAGTTTAGAAGACACATTTAGAGTGATAAAGAAGAATGAAAGAACATTTACTACTACTTCTTGTTCACTTCATTTTCAGAATATGTTTTTGATCTTAAAAGCTGTTTTGTGTAAAATGTCAGAGTATACTTCTTTTGTGAAATTTCACTGTACAATATTTTTGTTATAGGTTGTTGAACAGACAGCAAGAAATTGTATGAAACCATTAGTAGAAAACACTTTCCTTTAGAAATGTACTGGTAGAGGTAGACATCAAATATATGTTCTCGTTAGTGTCCATTGTCACTACTATATATATAGTGTATATTTAAAACTGATGGATTTGGACATTATTTAAGGATTTTTTTTTGCCGAAATGCATATATTTTTACATTGATTTTATAAAAATGTTGCTTTGTTTTGTATCTGCACCTTCTATGTATCACAGAGATAAGCGAAGTATTCAAAAAATATATTTGATACGGATTTATTTTTGACAAAGGGTGTTAAAAATCAGCTATTTCCCGGCTGCAGAGAGCCTGTATATCAGTGGACAACACTGTTCTTTGCCGAAGCTTGTACAGCTAGTCCACCTTGGTAGTGAAACAGTTAGGCTATGTTCACACGACAACATTTTGCGACAAATTGGGAACCACTACACTGCAACATTTGTAGCGCGACATTGATGTCACATTAATGTCGCGCGACAATTTTTATAATGGTTGTCTATGGTGGTGTCGCACGTGCAACATGTGACATGTTGCGACTACGACACAACAGTCGCCAAAAATCCATTCCGACACCATAGACTCCCATCACAAAAATTGACGCGCGACAATAGTGCGACTTTTTGTCGCGCGACAATTGTCGTCGTGTGAACGTAGCCTCACTGTGCGTAAGTAGGACACACAGATAACAGGCGTCACTCTAAGAATCACTTCTCACTTCATTTATTTGGTAAGTTACGTGGCCAAAATTGACCAAATAACTGAAATATTATTATAGGTCAATGTTTGCGTTAGGTATAAAGAACCGTGCAGTGATCAAAATTTTTTGTATAGAGTGAAAGAGTGCACTCCTTTTACACCGTCAGCTAATTTCTGATAGATTTCTCCAGAACCTGTTCTGTAATACGCTGATACAAGTACTGGCCCCATGACAAAGTGGAGACCGGGATAATTAAGGACTGACACTTACTGTTCGTCTCTTTGCATCAATTGTTTATTGCAACATGTTAGTGACGTGTTTCAGCACAATCTATGCCATCCTCAGACAGTAAAGTTAGGGGATTATTTACTGTCTGAGGATGGCACAGATTGTGCTGAAACGTGTCACTAACATGTGGCAATAAACGATTGTTGCAAAGAGATGAACAGCGAGTGCCTGTCCTTTATTATCATTTTTTGTATGGAACGCCATCCCTAGGACACGTGCACCACCATGCCATACCGGAGTGCAGACTGACATACACTGCAACTTAGAGTGGAGAAGTAGAGTCAGCAGTAAGTTTGTTTATTTTTGTTTATTTTTCCCGTCTTCTGATCTGTCACAAGAAAAAAACATAATCAATAACTCCAGTTCAATTTGCGGTTTTAGAAGGTTGAATTTATTTGTAAGGCAGCACTTGCATATAGCGTCATGTGACGTTTCGGCCAAAATAGGCTTTCATCAGACTGTGGTAAATAAGATATAAAGCATAATATTAATTAACATGTCGTGGATCCGAAAATATGGTATAATCAAACATAACAGGTCACTCCTATACATAAAAAGGCGTATAAGATGTGATACAAAACATGATTGTCATACAGATAATCTCCAATAGTCATAATGGGCATATTTCATGCCAAAAGTCTCTACAGTTCATCACAAAAGTCTCTATGGTTCATCAAAAGTGTCCATCACGGAAATAAATAAAGGTGCGGGTCATATCTCCAAGTTTCTTTGTGAAGTTACATGGAGAAAAATTCATCATACATCAATATTTAAATTGTATATAAATTCATTGTACTGACAGTGTCACATCTGATAATATTGGATGCATCATCAATATATGGCCCGGAACACATGTATATAATATAATGGTAGTGATAAATCAATAGGTTTGTAACAATTATAATGTCTACAATAGGTAGGTTATAAAATAGTAAACGTATTCCCTTTTGCATTGATATAGAGCAATGTGGAGAGATCAGGGCTGTAGATTTGTTAAGGAAAAAGAGCCAGAGAGGGGGACTGAAGCAAAAGTATATCCTATTGTAAGTATGTGGTATCCTGGGCACTCACCTCAAGCTGCGTTTTGGAAAGGAGGCTGTATTGAGGCAGAAGGCGGTGGATCTGCAGGGATGTGCCTGCTGGGGGATAGCGGAGGCCTTACTGCACGTCGCTGCATGGTGGGCATTTATGTCGGCGTTCCGGAAGGGCCGAATGTCCTCCACGCCTCGTTCTGATTTTGGGCGCATGCGCAATGGTTTGTAGATGTAATCTAAGTCCGGAGGGGCCGGTTGTCATCCAAGACTCGTTCTGGTTATTTTGGAGACACCAATATAGCAATTTATGGGTTCTCTGTCTGGTGGTGAGTAGATAATATGGGTAGTTATCAATATGGTTAGTAGCATGATTATAGCATGATTATATGGTGAGTAACAGTATAATGCCATCATTACAATTGTTTTAATCACAACACTTTATTATTGTGACATATTATGTCATACTTATATCAGATTATTATACCAATTCGGGAATATGTAGCACCATTCTCACCCATGTTTTACTTATTATACACATACATATCCAAATGGAGACTAGCACAATGTCAAAATGAGGCTTGGACGGCTCCCTATAGGCTCACACAGACCGGACTCCAAAACGAGGCTTGGATCGCATACACAAGCCATTGCGCATGCGTTGAAACCAGAACGAGTCTTGGATGACAACCGGCCCCTCCAGACTTAGATTACATCCACAAACCATTGCGCATGCGCCCAAAATCAGAACGAAGCGTGGAGGACATTCGGCCCTTCCGGAACGCCGACATAAATGCTCACCATGCAGCGACGTGCAGTAAGGCCTCCGCTATCCCCCAGCAGGCACATCCCTGCAGATCCACCGCCTTCTGCCTCAATACAGCCTCCTTTCCACAACGCAGCTTGAGGTGAGTGCCCAGGATACCACATACTTACAATAGGATATACTTTTGCTTCAGTCCCCCTCTCTGGCTCTTTTTCCTTAACAAATCTACAGCCCTGATCTCTCCACATTACTCTATATCAATGCAAAAGGGAATACGTTTACTATTTTATAACCTACCTATTGTAGACATTATAATTGTTACAAACCTATTGATTTATCACTACCATTATATTATATACATATGTTCCGGGCCATATATTGATGATGCATCCAATATTATCAGATGTGACACTGTCAATACAATGAATTTATATACAATTTAAATATTGATGTATGATGAATTTTTCTCCATGTAACTTCACAAAGAAACTTGGAGATATGACCCGCACCTTTATTTATTTCCGTGATGGACACTTTTGATGAACCATAGAGACTTTTGTGATGAACTGTAGAGACTTTTGGCATGAAATATACCCATTATGACCATTGGAGATTATCTGTATGACAATCATGTTTTGTATCAAATCTTATACGCCTTTTTATGTATAGGAGTGACCTGTTATGTTTGACTATGTTTGATTATACCATATTTTCGGATCCACGACATGGTAATTAATATTATGCTTTATATCTTATTTACCACAGTCTGATGAAGGCCTATTTTGGCCGAAACGTCACATGACGCTATATGCAAGTGCTGCCTTACAAATAAATTCAACCTACTAAAACCGCAAATTGAACTGGAGTTATTGATTATGTTACTACACAGGGGTGGGAACCCTACTTCCAGTCGCGGCAAGAACATCCTGAGTGCCACAACGTTCCTGATTATATTACAAGAAAAAAACAGTCATGGCAGTGGAGCATGAGCACAGAGGGCCACCCCTGGTCAGACCTTCATGAGGATGAGTGATGGCAGATTGGTGATGGCATACATAGGCAGCGGTCAACTGACTACATAGGATATCTCAATAGCAGTTGAGTTTATCCTTCCTCTCAGCAGGTGAAAAAAGGCCCCAATTTTGGAGCGGTAGCGAGGGTCTAACATGATGGAGAGCCAGTAGTCATCCCTCAAATGGTGATAATACGGCTGTTAATACGCAAGCAACTCAAGCAAGAATGCATCTGGCCATATGCGCAAGGGACTCGGAGGGACTCCCTGCCTCCATCTCCACTGCATAATGCCAGGATGTGTCTGCATGGCCTTCCTCATTGCCCTCCAGCTCTTCCTGCTCCTCTCCTGTCTATTGTGCAGATAAACCAACCATTTCTGTATAGATTGCTTGTGCGTAGATGTTCTCCTCCGCCAGTTCAGCCCCCACAGGACTCAGGTGGCCGTGAGATGTAGGTGCCATTTCTCCTGTTCCCTGGCCAGCCAGATTTATCTGCATCTGTTCCAGGATGAGAAGGAGTGGAATGATGTCATTCATCCCATAGTCCTGGCAACTGACAAATAAAGTGGCCTTGCAGTTCGGTGGAAGACTTCAGAAAAGACTGCTTTACAACCAGATTAAAGACATCCGCCATGCAGGGCACATAATTCAGCCCTCCTTGGCGCAGTGCCGGTACGATGTTCTTCACGTTGTAGGTGACCATGCTTCCGATCTTCAGTTGGCGAGGAGAGAGACAGGATTTAATTTCCACCCAGGGAAGTTCCTCCCTGGTGTGACTCTATCCACCCAGGCAAACCAAGGTCAGAACAGCGTGACAACACCATGCTCGGCATAGGTGGTACCTGGAGGAGCACTTTGAATTGTGCTTGCAGTGGAGGTTGAGGACAAGGTTGATGATGAGGGGGCAGAGAAGGACATAGGCACAGGATTCACAGCTTAAGTACGCGGAGGCAGCAGTGCTGTCACTTAGCCAACTTGCTGGTGTGGCTGGGCAGAAACCACATTTACTCAGTGGACAGTAACAGACATATATTGTCCTTGACCATAGTTACAGCTCCACATGTCGGCTCTGCTGTGAACTTTAGCAGAGACCGATAGGCTCAAGGACTGGCTCACCTTCAGTTCAACATACGTGTGCAGGGCTGGAACAGCCATTTTGGACAAGTAATAACATCTTGAGACGCTCCACCTTGGCTCGGCACAAGCCATCAGTTCTCTGAAAGGTGCAGAGTCCACCACATGGAAAGGGTTCTATAGTACCAGAAACTTGGCTAGGAGCACTTTCAGCTACTGTGCCGTTGGATGAGTGGACGCATACTGTTGTCTTTTTGCTATCACCTCAGTTATCTATTGCTGACGAAATGAGTGACAAGGAGGAGGAGGAGCAGGAGCATCAGGACGAGTAGATGATGGGAAGGAAACACAGCTACCTTATGCTGAGGTGGTGGAGCCTTTACTGCTGGAGAAAGGGTGCTGGCCCCTGGGAGATGCAGCAGTTACTGCATCAGGCTGTACCACTACATTAGCACCATGGTTTTCTCAGGCAACTTTATGGTGATGCTGCATGTGTTCATGTAGGGCCATGGTGCCAACATTGCCATCCTGGCCACGCTTTACCTTATGCCCACAGATTCTACAAACGGCCACACTTATGTCCTTTGGTGAAAAATTCCCACACCTGCAAGTATGGCCTTTCCCCACGCCTACTCCATGCTGACTGCCTTCTGCCACTGCCTCCATGAACCCGTGCACCGCGAGTTCTTTCCAGACAGGTAGGCTTCTGAGTAGCTGACGGTCTACCCCGGGCATGTTTGGCTCCAGACCTCACAGTGCTGCCACCCTGCTGACTAATGGTCATGCTACCATCCTGCTGGCTCAGCTGCTACCTCAAGCGCAAGCTGCCATCCTCATCCCCTGATGATGATGATGAAGGCCCCTCTTCACCCACCTCCCACATGTGATCGGCTGCATCATCTTCCACTACTGTCTGTACGTCACTGATGTCACCCTCACCAGTCTCAGGACCGCGTGCCTGACGGCTTGCAACACTTACTCCCACATGACTCTTATCATCGCTATTTTCCCACCTACCAGAGGAAGCAGTAGATCTATCCTCCAATTTCACCCAATTTACACAATTAAGGATTGACGGATTTACTTATGTATAAAAGAACATAAACACCCTAAAGTCAGACTGCAATTTCACCTCAGAATCGAGGATAAACGGATTTACTTATGTATAAAAGAACATAAACACCCTAAAGTCAGACTGCAATTTCACCTCAGAATCGAGGATAAATGGATTTACTTATATATAAAAGAACATGAGCACCCCAGAACTTGTAGTATCAGGCTGCAATTTTACCCCAATTACACAATTAGGGATTAAAGTATTGAATTACCATATTTTTCTCCCTATAAGGCGCACCTGCCCATAAGAAGCACCTAGGTTTTTCTGGAGGAAAATAAGAAAAAATATATTTTTAACCAAAAGGTGTCGTTTTGGTGGGTTTTGAATTAATTGTGGTCTGTGCATAACACTATTATGGGGATCTGTGGATGACGCACTGTTATAGAGAGGATCTGTGGATGGCACTGTAATGGGGGGATCTGTGGATGGCACTGTTATGTGGGGGATCTGTGGATGGCACTGTTATGTGGGGGATGTGTGGATGGAACTGTTATGGAGGATCTGTGGCTGACACTGATATGGGGGGATCTGTGGATGACACTGCTATATAGGTGTCATCCACAGATCCCCCCATAACAGTGTCCCACAATACACCGGGCCCCGCCGCTCACAGCAGTATTCATATCTAAACAGTAATCCTTAACCTCTTAATAACTTTTGTTAAAGTTGTGCTCTCCCATGTATCACTACTTACTAACAAGCTCCCGTAGCAGGCAGAGCGCCCGGCAGCGTAACGTCACTCACTCACGTCACACGCCTGCTCCGTCTGCTTCATTCATAAAGTAGGAGGAGCAGGCGCGTGACATCAGTGAGTGACGTTACGCTGCCGGACACTCTGTCTGCTACGGGAGCTTGTTAATAAGTAGTGATACACGGGAGAGCACAACTTTAGTTAAGGTTATTAAGAGGTTAAGGATTACTGTTTAGATATAAATACTGCTGTGAGCGGCGGGCCCGGTGTAAGAGTACAGTGACTGCACCGGGTCTCGCCCCAAGTTGCCGGACTCCAGCCCCTCCTCCCTCCCCGCTGATACATCGCAGGCTGCGCTATGCAGCCTCGCAGCCTGCAATGTATAAGTGTTAGCGATGTAAAAAGGCAGCATTTGTGAAACATATGTGAAAAAGAACGTAACCCCCCTATATTCTGTCAGATCAGTCAAGAAAGAATGAATGTACTTATATATAAAAGAAAGTAAACACCCCAAAATTTGTAGTATCAGGCCATAACTCAACCCCAATTACGCAATTAAGGATTGACGGATTTATCTATGTAAAATATGTAGTATCAGGCCACAAATTCACTCTAATTGCCCAATTAATGATTAACGGATTTATTTATGTATAAAAGAACGTGGGCACCACAAAATCTGTACTGTCAGACTGTAATTTTAGCCCAATTGCACAATTAAGGAGGATTAAATATTTTTATATTTTAATAGTACAGGCATTTTCAGATGCGGTTATGCCCATGATGTTTATATTTTTGTTTGTTACTTATATATTAATTTTTTATTCTATGGTGATGGTGATTTAAACTTTTATATTATTTTATTTTTTATATATATTTTATATATATATATATATATATATATATATATTAACATTTTTTTTTTTTAAATTGAATGGCTTTGAAGCTCATACTTGAGCCTACAAAACCAATTTTTTTATTCTGAACCCTGATGGGTCATTTTGACCTGCCTGCTGGCCAAAATAAGAATTGCAGCTTCAATACCATGGGTTTCTTCAGAGAGACCCACTGTACTGAAGCCAATTACCGGTATCCTCATTGGCCACAGAGGATGCCCAGTAACAAGCGCTTCAGGGTTTTTCACCCTTTAGATGCCGTGATTACACTTGATTATTGCATCTAAAGGCTTTAATGACCACGATCGGCATTATTGCCGTTCGCAGTCATTAGTCGCAGGTCTCTGCTGTTTGAAACAGTGAAGACCCGCCAGCCATGACTCCCCCTGCACGTACGAATGGGCGGGTGCCATGTTTGCACTTCACTCCAGCACCTTACATGTACGGTGCTGGTAACGAAGGGGTTAAAATCTTTGAAACACTTGTTTAGTGACATCGCACATTGAACCCCTCAATAAATTCCTGGAGTGGTAGTTTCCAAAATGGAGTCATTTTTTAGGAGTTTCCAGCCGAGCACCCAAGTATAATGGCAGTCAATAGGAGACAACCAGACACCCCCTGCTCTGAAGAGGGGAGGGTGCATGGTCCATTGGAAAAGGTCAGAAAGTGACAGAAACACCACCGAAATGGATCGGGAACAGCATGGGGACGATGTCTGGATGCATCTTGGAATCCCAGGTCGCTGCTGGGAACCATCTTGTCCGAGTTGTACGCCACTTTTACAGACTGACAAATATAAGCACAAAGCCCCCCCAAAAAAATCTATTTCACAGAAAAAATTTGTGGGAAATATTCTTTTCTGTATATTCAATTGTATATAAAGTGCAAGTGCTGCAAAAAAGTACAAGCAAGAGGCATTCCGAAACCGCCTGTATATCACATAAAGGAAGGCCTCATTCGCATTGTGGTACAATTGTTCAGGTAGTGGGACTCCTACACTCATAAAGCCTAAGCACTAAGTGAAAGGGCTGCCAAAAATGACAAGGAACCGACACTGCAATACACCCTTTGAATTTGTACAGAATTTGTCACAGAAAGACACAGTATGGTTGGACAGATTATTTAAATTTGTGCCCAGATTATTTAAATTTGTGCTACAGACACTGTTTTTTTATGCAGGACAGTATATGTCACAGAATTCCACAGAATAAGGACACAATATTAGGCCCAGATTATTGTAATTTGCAATACAGACACTGTTTTCTGATGTAGTACAGTATTGGTTACAGAACACCACTGATTATGGACACTATATTCGGCTCAGATTATTGGAATTTCTAATACAGACACTTTGCAGACGTAGTTCAGTATTTTTTACACAAAGCCACACATTATGGACACTAGATGTGGCCCAGATTATTAAAAACACAGTCTGCGGATAATGTACAGTATATGTCACTAATAGGTATAAAATAAAAATATCTTGCTGCTGTCAAACACACTTAGTAGTCCTTAAAAGGACTTTGTTTGTGGTCTTTGAAAAGCTTTTGGTAGTAAAAACAGCAAATTTCTCTCCCTGCACTATCTGTCCCTTCCGAAGCACTGTCCCTGAGACTACTCTGTCTTTCCCTTTCTACGCTCTGCTCTCCCTGTCTATGTCTGAGCCGAACATGTGTCATCGGGTGCTATATAGCACCCGTTGACACGTTCCAGCCAGGGGCGGAGTCTCGATGCTCGACCCGAACAGATAGTCGGCCAAGCATGCTCGCTCATCACTAGTGAGCATACATCGGGCCATTTGTGCAAATGAATCGGAGGGACTACCTACCTCCATCTCCACTGCATACTGCCACGGTGTGTCTGGGACCTCTGTTTCGTCTTCCTCATCACCCTGTAGCTCCTCTGGCTGCACCTGCTCCTCCAGTCCTGTCAGCTGAGTAGAAAAAACACCTATTTGGCTACCTATTGCCTGCACTACAATATCCTCCTCCCCCTCCTCCTCCTCTTCCAGTTCAGCCCCCACAGGGCTCATGTGGCTATGAGATCGAGGTGCCATGTCTTCTGTCCCCTGGCCAGCCATTGTTACCACCATCTGTTCCAGGACATGAAGCAATGGAATGAAGTCGTTCATACCGTAGTCCTGGTGACTGACAAATAACACGGTGTCCTCACAGGGCCTGAGCAAACGGCAGGTGTCACGCATGAGCTGCCACTGGATGACATTGAAGTTACACAAGGGAGTACTCCTATCTGCTTACATCATCAAGAAATTGTTGATGGCCTTTCTCTGTTCGTATAGTCGGTCCAACATATAGAGGGTGGAATTCCATTCCAACGGGTGGAAACGTCGCATTTCAGCCTACGTTGGGGAATGTCGTTCTGTCACTGCAGCTGAAGGAGGGTGTGCTTTACAGTGTATGAGGCTGAAGTGCATGCAAAGTTTCCTTGCCACTTTTAGGATGTCTTGCAGATAGGTGGACGACTTCAGGAATCGCTTGACAACCAGATTGAACACGTGTGCCATGCAGGAAGCATGGATCAGCCTTCCTTGATGCCCCCCTTTTGGAATATTTTTACAGCTTACAACTTGTCCCACAAAGAAAACAATCCCTCAAACAGCTATTTAAACATAAAAATAAAAAAGTTATGGCTCCAGTAAGGCAGGGAGTGAAAAACAAAAACGTGAAAACAGAAAATTGCAGCGTGCTGAATGGGTTAAAGTATTCTCTAAGGCAAGAGAGAGGGCCCAGTGTCAGGTGATTTTCATATCTAGATTTTGTAAAATATTTTCACATAAAAAGAATATGTTTTTTTAGCTACAGAATAGAAACCTACTTTCCGTAGTTACTTCAGTTTTATATAAAATGTGTCTCAGGTGTATTGTATTTTCTTTGAACATAACTATGAATCATAGGCAGACAGTTTAATTAGTGCTCGTTACTGGGTATTCAGAATGATCTTGCTAAAGGGAATATATTATGGAAATGTTCTGTTATATAGCTTTATATGGGTGGTAGCTGTCAGAAATGCAAACTAATAATAAATCAGGGCAAGAAGTCAATTTCTAAGGCTTACTGAAATAAATTACTAATTAATATTTAGTCTTTACTTAGAAAGTGTATGACAATTCAAACATTGAACGCAACAAGGAACAGTATTATGGAGCGGTACAAGAGTGAAAATTAATTATGAGAACCTGAAGAATAAGGGTTCCTCATTGTGTTGGTGTGGTGTACTATCAATGAGTTTATGTAGACACTTTGACAGGGAAAACCCTGGTGTAACCAGTGTCTCATTATCCTAAGTGTTCCTGCCAAATGTATTTATATAAGCTTGATGCCCATTTCCCATTTGAAACACACCTGACATTTCTGCACTTCAATTCATATAAAACTACTGTATGTCATTATGTTTTTTCAATGCAACATGAATACAGGTATAATTTTATTCTGCTTGAATGTGTCTATCATTTAAGGGGATTTATCACTATGAAAATGCAGTGTAATCTGCCAACAGTATTTTACAGAGCAGGAGGAGCTGAGCAGATTTGAACCATACAGTGTATTTGGAAAGTCTTCAGACTAGTGTTGGTTGAGCACCAAAGTGCTCGGGTGCTCGAGTAGAACACCTCAGGATGCTCGGGTACGCTACTGAGCAGCGAGCGTTTGAGTAACATAGTAACATATTATATAAGACCGAAAAAAGACAGTTGTCCATCCAGTTCGGCCTGTTTCCTACAAGTTGATCCAGAGGAAGGCAAAAAACCCCTGTGAGGCAGAAGCCAATTTTCCTCACTTAAGGGAAAAAAATTCCTTCCCGACTCCAATCAGGCAATCAGAATAACTCCCTGGATCAACGACCCCTCTCTAGTAGCTGTAGCCCGTAATATTCTTACACTCCAGAAATACATCCAGTCCCCACTTGAATTCCTTTATTGTACTCACCATCACCACCTCCTCAGGCAGAGAGTTCCATAGTCTCACTGCTCTTACCGTAAAGAATCCTTTTCTATGTTTGTGTACAAACCTTCTTTCCTCCAGAAGCAGAGGATGTCCCCTTGTCACAGTCACAGTCCTGGGGATAAATAGATGATGGGAGAGATCTCTGTACTGACCCTTGATATATTTATACATTTTTCTAAAGTGAATAACCCTAATTTTGATAACCTTTCAGGGTACTCTAGTTGCCCCATTCCAGTTATTACTTTAGTTGCCCTCCTCTGAACCCTCTCCAGCTCTGCTATGTCTGCCTTGTTCACAGGAGCCCAGAACTGTACACAGTACTCCATGTGTGGTCTGACTAGTGATTTGTAAAGTGGTAGGACTATGTTCTCATCACAGGCATCTATGCCACTTTTGATGCAACCCATTATCTTATTGGCCTTGGCAGTAGCTGCCTGACACTGGTTTTTACAGCTTAGTTTGCTGTTTATTAAGATTCCTAAATCCTTTTCCATGTCAGTGTTACCAAGTGTTTTACCTTTTAGTATGTACGGGTGACTTGCATTATTCCTTCCCATGTGCATAACTTTACATTTGTCAGTGTTAAACCTCATCTGCCATTTCTCTGCCCAAGCCTCCAATCTATTCAGATCCCTCTGTAGTAGAAAACTGTCCTCTTCAGTGTTAATTACTTTAAACAGTTTAATGTCATCTGCAAAAATTGATATTTTACTGTGCAAGCCTTCTACAAGATCATTAATAAATATATTAAAGAGAATAGGTCCCAATACTGACCCCTGTGGTACCCCACTAGTGACAGTGACCCAATCTAAGTGTGTACCGTTAATAATCACCCTTTGTTTTCTATTACTCAGCCAGTTACTTACCCACATACAGACATTTTCTCCCAGTCCGAGCATTCTCATTTTATATACTAACCTTTTATGAGGTACAGTGTCAAATGCTTTGGAGAAGTCCAGATAAACGACATCCATTAATGAGTAGAGTAGACACAGAAATGGCATGGTTACGCTGATAATACCTTTATCGCCGCTCACCAGCTGTGTTGATTCCTCAAAGTTGCATAAAACCTCAAAGAGGTTAGACATCAATGCCCACTCGTCACTTGTGAAGAGCGGTCGCTGACTGGAAAGGCGACGACCATGTTGTAACTAGTATTCCACTACTGCCCTCTGCTGCTCACAAAGCCTTGCCAACATGTGGAACATCGAATTCCAGTGTGTGCTCACGTCGCACAACAGTCAGTGAGCTGGCAATTGCAAGCGCTGCTGCAGTGTTGCCAAACCGGCGGAAGCTGTCTATGACTTGCAGAAATTGGCACACACGTGATGCACCTTCACCAGTAGCTCAGGCAAATTGGTGAAGATTTTGAGAAACTGCTGAACCACTAGGTTGAACAAGTGGGCTAGGCATGGTGTTATGGCCATTATAAGACACAACCATGCCTGGTTGTAGGTTGAGTGGCGAGAGCCGCAGCTCAGTCTGGTCCCTTATCCCCTGCCATAGCTCTGCGGCGGAGTGCTGTTTGTCACCTAAGCAGATCAGTTTAAGCACGGCCTGTTGCCGCTTAAACTAATGTTGGTGGCGGCGGAAAACCTGATGGAAGTAGGGCCCGCAATCCTTGGCGTCGGTAGCATCTGTGCAATCCCAGGGTACGACTCGCTCCTGGCCTCCACCGAACATTCAGTGTGCCATCAGGGAAATGTAGCGTCCCTGGCAAAAAGCACTTGTCCATATGTCAGTCATTAAGTGAACCTTCCCAATAACTGCGTTGGTCAGGGCACGGGTGATGTTACGGGACACATGCTGGTGTATGGCTGGGACTGCACACCTTGATATAAAAATATTGGTGGCTGGGGACAGAGTACTGTGGGATGGCTGCCATCACTATAAGTGACCCACGCCTCTATTTTGCGTTACGAATTCACATTATGCGATTTTTACGTTGCCAATTTTTCACAATCAAGAGAATAATCTCGAATACGAATATTCGCGACTATATGACATATATTCTACCACATATTCGTGAAATATTGCGAATTTGAATATTGCCCCTGCCGCTCATCAGTAGCTTTGATACCATGTGGCGGATCATGCTGGTGGTGGTGAGTTTGCTAGTGTACACAACCTTGCTCATTTTGGTACAGCACAGGTTGTAAATGACAATTCGTTTGTCTGCACTTTCCTTAAAAAAAAGCGCCAGACTGCAGAACACCTACACCTTGGCAAGGGAGATTTCCATAAGGGGGTGCTCTGGCAGCAGGTGCAGTTTCACCCAGGACCATGGCCTCTGCCTGCACCATCAGCAGCACAGCCACTTCCTTGTCCCTTACTGCTTGCCTTGCGCATATTAAATGGTATATATGCTGGCAAGTATGTCACACATACAGTAGCGCAGGTTTTGTAAGTGTATGCGCAAATAAAGTACACAGAATGTCAAAGATTTTTTTAGGATGCGCATGTGTTATACAGGAGGTATAGCGCAAGTAATGTCGCTGTCACCACTGGCTAATATAAAATTACACTGAATGAATGTCACTGATATTTAAGATGCACAAACGTTACACAGGAGATGTAGCGCAGATAATGTCGCTGTCACCAGCGGCGAAAAAAATTACACTGAATGTCAATGATATTTCGGATGCTTTAACGATATACTGGAGATGTAGCGCAGGTAACATTGCTGCCATCATCCGCATCGGACACCGTCTATGGAAAAAGTACACTGGATGTCACAGATATTTTTAGATTGCGTACACATTAGACAGGAGATGTAGCGCAGATAATCTCGCTGTTTGCAGAGGCCAAACAATTGTAAGCTATTTAAAGCAGGTTGTGCTAAAAATTTATATTGCTGCCAGATACAACTATGGTCCTTAAAAGGACTTTTGGATCTATAACAAGTTTTAGCAATTTAGTGCAGGTTGCGCAAAAAATATATATTGCTTCCACACACAATAGTCCTTAAAATGACTTTTGGGTCTATAACAAGTATAAAAGTATCCTTCTACTCTCCAGCTCTTCCTGACTAAGACTGAGCCAAACATGTGTCATCGGGTGCTATATAGCACCCGATGATTCGTTCTGGCCAGCCAATCACTGTAATGCCAGCAGGGAACATGGCTACAGCATTACAGTGAATGGCAGTCCTTACCTGCACACTTATTGGCTGCTAGTGATGAGCGGCAGGTGCCATATTCGATTTCGACGAAATTCGCGAATATTCGAATGAATATTCGTTTCATATTCGTCGAAATCGAATATTCGTCATTATTCTAGTTACCGCGATTAATATGCGATTTAAATAATCGCGTATTGCGATTTTAACTTAAGGCTACTTTCCTATTGGTTTCATATCTAGAATTATAGCGAAGATGACGGATATGACGAATGTATTCGTCATATTCCTCAAAACGAAGATAACGAAGTATTCTACATCTTCGTTTTAGCAACCTATTCGTCAACTTCGCTAATTCTAGCAATCAAATAGGAAGGTTGACTATAGAGACAACTGTGTTTAATTCGCTATGCGATTATTTATATATATTTTTTTAATAAATAGAATAATTATAATAATTATATCAAGTAATATAATTATTCTATTAAAAAAAAACAATCGCATAGCGAATTTAACACAGCTGTCTCTATAGTCAACCTTCCTATTTGATTGCTAGAATTAGCGAGGTTGACGAATAGGTTGCTAAAACGAAGATGTAGAATACTTCATTATCTTCGTTTTGAGGAATATGACGAATACATTCGTCATATTCGCTATTCGCTAATTCTACCAAGCCAACCATAAAGTTCCTTGCTCATGGAGCGTCCCCATCACCATGGGAACGTCTCCATATACTAAATATGCTGTCGATTTGAGGAATACGTTGAAATCGCAATGCGATTAATTCAAGTTATATTAATCGCATTGCGATTTCAACTTAGAGCTGGGTTTATAATGGGTCAGCTTGCTAGAATGAACGAAGTTAACGATTCAATGAACGAAGTTAACGAATATGGAATATAGCAGCACTGCTAAGTTGAATTCGCAATGCGATTAATTTAACTTGAAGTAATCGCATTGCGATTTCAACTTAGCACTGCTATCTTACATAGGCTAGAATTAATATGGAATATAGCAGTGGCACTAGCAGTGCTAAGTTGAAATCGCAATGCGATTACTTTAAGTTAAATTAATCGCATTGCGAATTCAACTTAGCAGTGCTGCTATATTCCATATTCGTTAACTTCGTTCATTCTAGCAAGCTGACCCATTATAAACCCAGCTCTAAGTTGAAATCGCAATGCGATTAATATAACTTGAATTAATCGCATTGCGATTTCAACGTAATTCCTCAAATCCGACAGTACATTTTAGTATATGGAGACGTTCCCATGGATGGGGACGCTCCATGAGCACGGAAGTCGGCAGAAGCGGCAATGGGCACTGACTAGAGCAGCCAGGAAGCCAGGAATCCTCAGGACAGGTAAGAACTACTGTTGGGAAGAGGGAAAGAAAAAAATATAACTAAATAAAAAACAAAAAAAACCCGAATATTCGAAATAGCGAATTTATAGCGCTATATTCGAAATATTCGCGAATTAGCGAAGTGCCGATATTCGCTAAAAAAATTCGCTATTCGAATATTCGCGCTCAACACTATTGGCTGCGTAGCAGCAAACAAACATGTGGGGAGGAGATTCGAGCATCACGCTTGAGCACACGTGGTATTCGGCCGAACACCATGATGTGCCAAGCACTGCGACGCTTGAGCTGAACTAGTGTTTGGCCGATGCCCAACACTACTTCAGACCCTTTCGCTTTGTTTAGACTTTGTTATGTTGCGGCCTTAGGCTAAAAAAAATAAAAATTAAAAATAAAAGTAACTAGAACTGACTAGGCCTCACAGCAAATTTTTGAGACAGGGCCTCCCCCCAGCAACGTCCCTGCAACCCCCTCCTCCCCCTTAACCTCCACTCTGTTTAGCTTGGAGCCAGCACACGGAGTCCATCATTCTAATTCTAATAAGCTGTACAGGCTAAGAAGGAGACACTGGGGTCCACAGCATTGAAGAAAGCCATATTAACCCTTGTTAGGATTGTTCTCACTGTATTGCAGTCTTTACTTAAATGATCTTCTCCTCCTGTCTTCTCTGATGAGTGCTTATCCTCTTGTCTTCACTGATGTACATTTCTCCTCTTATTTTCACCGATGTGCTCCTCTCCTCTTTAACTTCTGCGGACATGCTGCTCTCAGCAATGAAGTCTAGCAGGAAGGAAAACAATCTCTAGTACTACACTTACAATTGGCTCATAGGTAGAAACTGTATGATGGGAGTAGGAAAGCCATCAAATCCCAGATCTAACCTGTCTCCAATTCCAACAAAACAATCTTTGGGAGACCAGCTACAAAAAACACCAGGGAGCCTCATTTAAGAGTCTCAACACAGCAATCCAAAGTGCAAAGCTCCCTGGCAAATAGTAATATGCAAAATAACCGTGGAGCCCCAGTTATGGGTCTTCAACACAGTGAAAGCCAGATATCCCTCAAAGGAAGAAAAACCAAGCAAAGGGGTGTCCCCATTACAGAGATCACCAGATCCACCATATTAAGTGGCTCCTATGTCAAGATCCAGCTCTTTAAAAAGCCTTAAGGATATGACAGGGGAAGACATAAGCCAGTTATCCATCCATAGACAGCTGTTTCAGAGTGTTGCCCCTTGTCAGTGTGGAGTAAGATTCTGGCTAACCAGGAGCAATGTCTTGGAACTACTCAAACAAACCAATAGCTGATCACAATAACATGCAAAATAACCATGTAGCCCCAGTTATGAGTCCTCAACACAGTGAATGCCAGATATCCCTCAAAGGAAAAAAGGAAAACCAAGCAAATAGATGTCCCCATTACAGATATCTGTCTTTCACTGTGTTATTTTGCATGTTACTGTCTCCAATTCCAGACAGGACACAAACATTCCCATCTCCAAACACAGGAGAGGGAAGAAATATGGAGAAGCAAAAATTGATTGGTGTATAAGGAGCTGCAGCAAGGAAGAGGAGTATAATTCAAACATATCTAATTAATATTATTATTTATATATATTTGTATTTTCCTCCCTTGTGTCCAGAATCTGGAACTTTTTCATTCACATAGTCATAATAGGGCTTCTTTTTTATGACAAATAGCATTTTTTATGACACCATTTAAGTTACCATAGTTTGTATTGGAAAATGGGGAAAAAAGTATTTGTTGGCTGACAGTGTAAAAAGAAACACAATGCTGCCATTATGTTTTGTGTTGTGCTTTTATAACATTCGCTGTGTGCTAAAAATGACGACAACCTTATTCTGTGGGTCGGTGCAATTACAGAGATATTACATTTATATATGTAGTTCTTTTATAGTTTTATTAATCTAAAAAAATTATAACCTTTGAAAAAATAAAAGTTTCCTTTGCACCACCAAATTCTGACAGCCAGCTCAAACAGCATGAGCTAAAGTGTCAGCAATCCACATGTGCTTCCTTCTCCTAACCCTAGCTAGGCTAGACTGCAAATTAAAAAAAGCATAGCATGACATAGGGGCCACTTAATATAGTGGATTTGGTGATCTCAGTAATGGAGACACCCCTTTGCTTGGTTTTCCTTCCTTTGAGGGATATCTGGCTTTCATTGTGTTGTAGACCCAATACTGGGGCTCCACATTTATTTTGCATATTACTGTTTCCCAGGAAGCTTTGCACTTTGGATTGCTGTGTTGAGACTCTTAAATGAGGCTCTGCAGTGTTTTCTGTAGCTGGTCTCTCTGAGATAAGCTATTATTTTGTTTGCAAATTAACTAACTAGAATCTCCTTTATTTATATAGAGGGTGACACCAGCCCCATCAAGTGGTGGCTATTAATATGACCTTTTGTTGCCATGTGCACATACATATATACATATGCATGCAGGCATTACATATTAAAGCATATACATTTTGTTAACCCTGTACATGGTGACTCTGGAGTTGGACTCTGAATGAGGGGACTGCAGTTCTGGTTTTCCTGCACAGGGCCCAGGTCACCCTCTGACTGTAGGTCATCATAATGGTTATATATTTTTAGGTGGCTACTAGGCGATTTATTATTGACCTGTATAATAAATGTTTCATCGCTTGGAACAAATACATATTAAAGGTCCAGAGGAAGTGCAAGTGTGCGAAATGGCCATCACCTTTCCATGTACTTTGCGTCCTGTATTACAATGGCCCTTTTAATCATTATTTTGGAATAAAGACAATTTTTAGTCGTGAGTGACCTAATCTTTTTTCTATATTTACTAAATGTGATAATTTAATCATTACACAAAATGTCACTGCTTCCAGATTTGCGCTTTACTCATATGTAGTAAACTATCATAACTAAGTTGTTGTTTTCTTGTAAGAGAAATGCTTGATAGGCAGCTGCGATGATACAGTATATGTAACGTAATGTACTTGAGAGAGTTAAAGACAGACAAAATTAGAAAGAAAAACAGATCTCTAACAAGAACATATGACTCATAGTTTACCCTAATTAAATGTTGCCATGGCAAAGCCGTCAGTGCCAGCCATACGCAGAATATTTCAGCTTCAGGCAGATAACAAATCAGTGTTAAGAATCTATTTAGATATTTTTCTGGGGCCATTACACTGATACTTTGTTTTTCTGGCTGCTGCTTAAGTGGTATTTGCAGTTGTTGGTTCATTGGCTGAAGCTTCTAAATGCACATTCATTTCATTGGCAACAAAAGACCGGTAATGGGGAACAGTAAAACAGTTGTAGCTGGGCGATAACGATATAGCTGGAAGCTGGCCACAGGCAAAAACAAATCATATTTGTTGTCATTTCAGGATGATCATTGTATCACAACTGATAATATATGGAGAATGTATTTGGAGAGTGGGTCATATGAAAACTCTTAACAGCCTAGTAGACAAATAGTTGTTCTCATAGCTTACAACCCTTTTAAGGCCATGCAAAAATTTTGTGCTGTTTAATAAATTTGCAAACATTTCTAAAATTTTGTTTTCAGTTTTTTATCGGGGAGATTGAGTACAGATTGATGGGGAAAACTTGATTTTTATTTTATTTTAACAAAAGGCTGCAAAATAACAAAATATAAAAAAGTGAGAGGGTCTGAAGATGTTTTATTTTGTTAAAATAAAATAAAAATCAAGTTTTCCCCATCAATCTGTACTCAATCTCCCCAATAAAAAACTGAAAACAAATTTTTTTAAATGTTTGCAAATCTATTAAAAAGCACAAACATTTTGCATGGCCTTAAAAGGGTTGTCTCACTTCAGCAAATGGTATTTTTCATGTAAAGAAAATTAATACAAGGCACTTACTAATGCAGTGTGATTGTCCATATTGCCTCCTTTGCTGGCTGGATTAATATTTTCATCCCATTATACACTGTCCACAGACAGTCCCTATCCAACCTGTCAGAGCTTGAGAGGACCTGCTGAAAAGAATGGAAGCAAATCATAAAATCCTGATAGGCAAACCTCATGCCCAAGAAGACTAAGTCCTGAGTAAAGGGTCTGAATACTTATGTCAATGCAAGATTTTATTTTTCCTTTTCAAAAAATTAGCAAAGATTCTCTTTTCACTTTCTCATTATGGTGCATTGAGTGCAGAATGATGGGGAAAAAGTGAACTTTTTTATCACAAGGCTGCAAATAGCCTAAAATCTAGAAGTTATTACAATTTGGCAAACTTTAATGATACTGCTTATTTTTGCAGTATTGGAAACGATTATCCACTGCATTGTATTCTCTTGCAGACCAGCTTATCCAAGGCTAGATTTGTTCATAAACAGTGTTGAAGTTGCTTTTAATTAAAGCATTTAAGATCCACTCTGGTGCTCTAAATCAAAGTACCCCAAGGGGTTAATATCTACACGTGGTAGAAACAGACACTGACACACAGGTGTGTCAAAGACTATCTCTCTCCTTTTATTACTGGCTAAGAAGGAAAAGAAGATAAGATAACACTTGGCTTCTGCACAGTATGCACTGTCTTACAAACTTTGGTATGTGAACTTATGTAAACATCCATATACCAGCGCCATCTTGTAATGGCTTCTTACTAACAGTAATACTGCATACGTCATATATGACACTTCAAGGAGGTGCTTTTTTATCGGCAGTGAGTATACATTTAAATCAGGAATGCTCAACCTGCGGCCCTCCAGCTGTTGTAAAACTACAACTCCCACAATGCCCTTCTGTAGGATGATAGTTGTAGGCTGTCAGGGAATGATGGGAGTTGTAGTTTTACAACAGCTGGAGGGCCGCAGGTTGAGCATGCCTGATTTACATCATCTAGCTAAGTAATTGGCTCAAGCATTCTTCTACCGTCTATACATCATTCTTCACACATCTGTGGGAGAAGTCAGGATGAGTTTAGGCCGCAGATAAGTGCCCCCCTTCACTGCTGAGATAAGGAAGAAGCAGCTTAAAGTAATTACATAAGAAAATCAATCTAGTTACATAAAAATGAAAGAAATGATATTCACATATCTCTATCAGTCCCCCCTTGAATCTAATTTTTTCCCTAAACCTAAACATCTCTCCCAATGCTCCGATATCCTCTTCACCAGTTTCCATGACAACCTATTTCTAGTGAATAGCCTCCCATTACGCTGGATTTGAGCACAGGGAAGTCAGAGGATCTTTCCCTAATTTGCGCTGATGTCATATGGGGGAAGACTGGAGGTCATCAGTGCTTCTGATTTTTCTGGATCAAAGTCTTTATAAAATTCTCCCATCATCATCTCTGGTATGATCTCGTCAACTACCTTGCTGAACAATTTTTTTATTTTTATATTTTTTTACACAGGGAATAATACAGCAGATAATTAGTACAAGCAAAATCAAAACAACAATGATGATACCAATTTGCAACAGAATCTGCTTCCAATTTTCCTTTGAGCTTCACTGATGTGCTTATGGTCAATATCTCTTGGAATGGACCACCAAACCAGGATTTAAGGACTTTTCTAATTTGTCTTTTTACCACCACCCAATCTCCAGACACAAATGGGTGGGTTCCTGGTACTTTATCAAAATCTGGAAGTGAAGCAAAAACTCGAGAATGTATTTAAGTAAAATGTTTGTGCAAACTGATCACATAATTTGCAGACAACCATGTTGCATCTGGAGCTGCTGTCCGAAATACAATCCTGTCATTAGGGCCAGACCCAAAGAGGACCTTATAGGGACTAAGGCCTGTTTTACGGTTAGGGATATACCTTACTGAAAAAAGGGCTACCAGCAGGCACTCTGTTCATAACTTTTTAAATCTTTAACTTTAGTGTCCCGTTCAGTTCCTTTCTCCCCCCCCCCCCTACAGCTGCTTTGTGGATGGTAAGAAGCATGTAAGGCCTGTTCTACACCCAAAACCTTCATCATCTCCTGCATCACTTCACCTATGAAGTGAACACCTCTGTTACTTTCAATGGTCTCAGGTACCCCATACCTGCGTACAACTTCTGCCATAATCTTCTTTTGCTTCTTTGGGTATGCTTTTGGCCATCCTGAAAACAAGTCATCATACATCAATACATACTCATATACGCCCACCTTGTGTAGTTGAAGGTAGTCTGCAAGCATTAAAACAGATACAAAGGGCAAGATGTATGTTTTTGGGGTACCTTAACCACCTTGTCCACGTGGTTCTGGGCACAAATTATACATCCTTGAGTACATCTGACTGCTACAGTTCTGAACCCTGGGGCATACCATGCGCTATGTACTAAATCACACATAGCAATGTTTGACTGGTGCGTCACTCCATGGGTTGCCTGCGCCACCATGGGGTAGAGGGACCACGGAAGGCAGAGTTTCCCTTGGAATGGTATTAGGCCTTCCTCATTTATAGTCCCTTCTTTTTACATCCACTAATCCCTTTCCTCCTTCCCCATCTGGTTCTGCAAGATCTTAAAAACTTCCAGGAAGAAAGTAGGAGTTATTTCAGGGACCTGAGCTGTGTCCACTAAGGGGTCTGCCTAGGCAAATTGGCAGCCATTTTTGCCACCTGATCTGCCATGGCTTTTCCCCCTGCCTCCTCTGCAACTGTTTTACTGTGACCTTTTGTCGTTATCACTGCCACTCAAGTTACTGACATGAGGGCTTCCATCAGAGACCTCACTGCTTCCCCATTTTGGACTGTTTTACCTGAAGCTGTCAGGAAGTCTCTGGCTTTTCAAATGGGCCCATAGTCATGGGCTATCCCAAAGGCATACCTGTAATCCGTGTAAATGTTGGCTGTTTTTCCATCTGCACATCTGCAAGCCATCTTAAGTCTTTAGCTCCACTTCTTGAGCTGACATGTGTGGTGGTAAGAACTATGCTTTTTTTTTTTTGTGTGTCATGTTTAGTCACCACTGTCCAACCTATGTAGAACTTGCCATCCTGGTCATACCTCGATCCATCCACAAAGAGCACATGATCTGGATTACCTAATGGCTGGTTTACCATAACCCGCTGTCTCTTGTGACATCATCTGCAAACAGTCATGAGCCTCTTCCTTTGGATCTGGAAGAAAAGTTTAAGTGCCCTAACTTTTCCCTTCCCCTTGTTCCATAGGTAGGCAACAAAGTGGCTGGATTCAAAGTATTACACCTTTGGACAGGCAACAAAATGGAACACTGCATTCTCAAATAGCGGCAACAAAAATAATTTTGGGGTTGTACTTTTATGAGGATAGATGTAATATCACTGTCACTTTGTGGTTCAGGACTATCTAAGAGCTTTTATCAAGCATGGCTTGCACAACTAATACAGGTCTGATTTAGAAAGGGGCCCCTCTGGCCACAGGGTCAAGTTGGGCTGAATAATATGCCACAGGGCGTTATTGCTGGGCATTCAATTAGGTGAGGACAGCTGAGGCATGGCCATTCACTTCTGAACAATACAATCTAAGGAAAATAATCTGATAGGCCCAGTGTGGGGGAGCACAAAATCGCCAGCTTTAGGCATAAAAGGCATCTACCACCTCATCTATAAGGTGGACTAAAGGACAAACAATCATTAAAAAGCTGCATTAAACTTGCATATCCAAGGTCTGCAATAAGAAACAGGGCCCAAAATGTCCTTAGTGCATTCATGTTTCTGGGCAAATGGATATCCTCCACAGCCTTCTTACGTTCCACAGCACCAAGACAGAGGAGAGAGGTCCCACAGCAAGGAATACGGCATCATATCACCCACCACTGGAGAAGGCCACTTTCAGTTATTTAGGCCCCAGCATTCAGACAGAGGAGAGAGGTCCCACAGCAATGAATAAGGCGTCATATCACCCACCACTGGAGAAGGCCACTTTCAGTTAGTTAGGTAGTTGGTTCACTAGGACGTGTGGCTGTGGCAGAATGTCCACGTCCTCTCCCAGCACCAGAGGGTCCACTAACACCACCACGACCGCGTCCGCGTCCCTTACTAGATGTTTTCCTCATTGTTACCGTTCACCAAGCACAACAATACGAAAAAAAATATTTGGCCCAATGTATTGATTTCAAATTCAGGCCTTTTTTTTACAGGCACCTAACACTATCTGCCTATTTATTTATGTACCATATTACACTAATCCAGGCACAGCAGTAAACACTGATTTAGGGGAATATCAATTGTAGGGCTAGTATTTAGGCCCTGAATGAAAGGTATCCTTTTATGGACAGATTTACACTTGGAGATGCACAGTAGCGTGTGAAAAAGTATTTAGGATTATGCCTTCAGCAATTGTATTTTAACACTTAGTGTAATATACCCTTTAACGGACTGAAATACAATGGGAGATGCACGGTAGCATGTGAAGTTATTGAGGATGACCCTCTCAGCACTTGTATATACACCTTGAGAGTAATATACCCTGTTACGGACAGATTAACACTTGGCCTGAAACAGCTGGAGCACCAGATTCAGGGTATTGCTATACTGGCAAGTGAATTTCACCCCTGAACAAAATCTATCCTTTGACGGATAGTATTAAACGTTTCCAGTCACAGCTGGAACACCAGATTTACTGTATTTCTATTTTGGCAACTGAATTTCACCCCAGAAAAAAATATATCCTTTGCCGTACACTATTAAACTTGGCCAGCCACAGCTCAAACCACTGATTTATGGTATTGCTATTTTGGCAATTGAATTTCACCCCAGAACAAAATCTTTCCTGTGACAGACACTATTAAACTTGGCCAGCCACAGCTGAAACCACTGATTTAGGGTATTACTATTTTGGCAATTGATTTTCACACCAGAAAAAAATATACCCTTTTACGGACAGATTTAAACTAGGCCTGCAACAGCTGGAACACCAGATTCAGGGTATTGCTATTTTGGCAATTAAATTTCACAGCCATGATCCATTAACAGCCATGATCCATTGAGGATGTGTATCCTGTAAATTTTATGCAAAGCTATTGAATAAAGACAAAGAGAGACACTTCTAAAGTATTAAAGCCGGAGTTCGTTTTTCTTTTCTTCAAGTCTGCATTGAGGCCTAACACATTAACTCCGTGCACCCGGGCAGAGAATACAACTAACTATAGGTGAGCGGGAGTTTTCACTTTGGACTGTCAATTAAATTTCACCCCAGAAAAAAATATACCCATTTACGGACAGATTTAAACGAAGCCACAGCAACAGCTGGAACAACAGTTGTACTGTATTTCTATTCTTGCAACTGAATTTCACAGCAGAAAATAATATATCCTATGACGGACATTATGAAACTTGTCCAGCCACTGCTGGGAGACACCAGATTAACGGTATTGCAACTTTGGCAATTGAATGTCACCCCATAAAAAAATATATTCTTTGCCGTACACTATTAAACTTGGCCAGCCACTGCTGGGACACCAGATTTACGGTATTGCTATTTTGGCAATTGAATTTCACCCCAGAAAAAAATAAATCCTTTGCCGTACACTATTAAACTTGGCCAGCCACAGCTGAAACCACTGATTTATGGTATTACTATTTTGGCAATTGAATTTCACCCCAGAGCAAAATATGTCCTTTGCCGGACACAATTAAACTTGGCCAGCCAAAGCTAAAACCACTGATTTACGGTATTGCTATTTTGGCTATTGAATTTCACCCCAGAACAAAATATATCCTTTGCCGGACACTATTATACTTTGCCAGCCACTGCTGGGACACCAGATTGAAGGGATTGCTATTTTGGCAATTGAATTTCACCACAGAAAATGATCTATCCTTTGCCAGACAGCAGACAGTATTACACTTGGCTAGCCACAGCTGCGACACCAGATTTAGGGGATTGCTATTTTGACAATTGAATTTAACCCCTTAATAAAATATAGAAATTTCTATACTGAGTTTCTAGGGGTGACAATAAGCACAGCCAAGCCCCTGATGTAGGATATAGCAAAAAAAAAAACTAGTATTGATGGATTGATGGACTTGGTGGCAGCTTGTGCTGGTGCACCAGTCCACAAGTCACAAAATGGCCGCCGACCACCCCAGAAAAAAGTAACAGAAAAACTCTGTGCAGCCTAAAAACCAGTGAGCAATTAACTAGCAGAAGTTGAATGATTCACAGCTGTAGATCGATCACTTCATTAGGTGTTTTTGCTGACTTTTCCCTGCCTAATCTCGCCCTCACAGAAGCTGTGTCCTCTCCCTACATTAATCAGAGCAGTGTGACGTGCGACGCTACGTGACTCCAGCTTAAATAGAGGCTGGGTCACATGCTGCACTTGGCCAATCACAGCCATGTCATTAGTAGGCATGGCTGTGATGGCTTTTTAGGGCAAGAAGTAAAACTCTAGCTGATTGGCTGCTGTGCAGCCCTTTAGAAAGCGGAAAGAACTTTTTAAAAAATGTTCGGGTCCGGGTCCGTGTCCCGAACACCCCAAAATTCGGTACGAACCCGAAGTATGCTCGAACTGTTCGCTCAACACTAGTCTTAATTGATGCTGCACCTATATAATAATTTTTGTTAAAGGCTGGATTCCCACATTACAAATAGCTGCTTGGGAAAGAAAAAAGAAAATTATTAAGCAATCTTCACCTTTCTTCCTCTCGTAAAAGGTTATTACACATATCACATTACTTACTTACTTACTCACTCCGCATAGCATACTCCTCCCTTAACTAAGGAATGTTTGCATAGCAAACTATATGCTTCTGTTAATGCTGGGAGATGAAATTAGACCACCACAGCCGTCAGCCCCCCTTTCCTTGACTCTTATCTCTCAAGGAGCCATCCAACTTTCCTGAGACTTCGATATTTTGTTTGTCCGCAGACACTACAGATCCACCCCTCAGGTCTCTGTTAGGGGAGGGCACTTTTCAATGGGGTGCTGCAAAACCATTTGTTTCTGAGCACCATTTTAGGGTGGTGGCTCATTTTGTCCCACAGTATACATGTACATCTTTGTTCCCTTATCACTCACTACTAGCAGGGAGTCTATATATTTTCCTCCTTCATGAGACTGAACACACACAAAAAAGAGGAGTGAGCAGGCACCTTTAACCTTTTCTTCTGCAGACATAGGATTCACCTTCCCCTCTCGTTGGCTCAATCTGACTATGACATCTGACTATGCTATATAGATTGGATAGCGCTCCACGTTATTGGTGTTGGTCTCAGGTAATGGTTCCCAAGCCGATTATCATATAGTGAAATAAGATATCCTGGACACCACTGTGATGCTTCTTGTGTATTTATTTCAAGCTGAATACATAAATAGCGGTAAGCCAGTTTCAAATACAGTGACGTTTCAGCAAAAGCCTTCTTCAGAAATCTGGATGTGCCGCACTGCAGATGTGAAGTGGCTAAATAGGCGCTGTTTAAGGCTCTGTGGCCTGATGGGCGGTATGGGTGTATGTAGGGCCGAGATGCCGCTAGTATGGCAGCCATATCTGCAGAGGGTCTGAACCCTCATTATGCCAGATGGGCACTCTTCTTCTCCCGTTTTGATTTTTAGCTTCAGTTTTGGCTGGCCGAGAAGAACATCAAGGCGGATGCTCTGTCTCGGTCATTTGACTTCTCCGACCAGCAGGAGGCCCCAGTTCATTGTAGATCCTGCTCGCCTGATCACAGTGGCTCCTGTCCTGGTAAAAGACATCCCTCACCGGAGGACATTCGTGCCATCTGCCAAGAGAAAATGTGTTCTAGCTTGGGGGCACAACTCCAAGTTGGCTGGTATCCCAGGGATCCGCAAGACCACAGAACTTTTGTCTTACCAATACTGGTGGCCCACACTGTCTAAGGATGTGTGTGATTATATGTCTGCCTGCACCGTCTGTGCTCAAAATAAAGTCTTCAGACCAAACCACCCGGGCTGTTGTTACCTCTTCCTGTTCCTCATGCCCCATGGCAACACATTGCCATGGAATTTGTTATAAGTCTGCCCTCTTCTGCTGGATGTACAGCTATCTGGGAGGTCGTGGACCGCTTATTCAAGATGGCGCACTTCGTTCCTCTGGCTGGACTGCCCTCAGCTGCTGAACTTGCTAAACCATTAGTGAGACACATATTCCGCTTGCATGGTCTATCTTGGCATATTATTTCAGATCGCGGATTCTAGTTTACCTTCAAGCTCTGGAGAGCTCTTTGCTGGCTGCTCAAAATTGAGCTGGACTTCTCTTCCATCCACAGACCAACTGGCAAGTAGAGCAGGTCAATCAAATATTAGAGAACTATCTCTGGCATTTTGTTTCAGCCCAACATGACAACTGGGCACAATTGCTACCTTGGTCAGAATTCTCCTATAACAACCATCCTAGTGAGTCTACTGGATCCTCTCCATTCTTTGTCGTTTATGGACCACACCCTCGTACTCCTCTCCCTGTTCTTACATCTTCTGGGGTACCAACTGTGGATTCCTCTTGTAAGGATTTTTTAAGGATTTGGCGTGACACCAAAGACTGCATCACCAAAGCGGAGACACTCATGAAAGCGAATGCAGACAAGAGAAGAAGAAAACTGCCTCAGTTCACGTCTGGAAATAAGGTATGGCTCTCCTCTAAAAACATCTGCTAAAGTGTTCCCAGTTTCAAGTTTGCTCCTAGGTTCCTTGGACCCTTTGAAGTATTGAGGAGGATCCACAAAGTGACATATAAGTTACGTCTGCCTCTCTCTCTGCGTTTTTCTAATGCCTTCCACGTTTCCGTACTAAAACCTGTAGTCTTTAATCGCTTCTTGATGACTCCTTCTACCCCAACTCCGGTATCTGAAGATTCTAACTAGATATTTGAGGTCAAAGACATCCTGGACATCAAGACGAGTGTCAAGAAGACCTACTATATTGTGAACTGGAAGGGCTTTGGTCCTGAGGAGAGGTCTTGGGAACCAGAAGAGAATATTCGTGCTCCAAACTTGATAAAAAGATTTTTGTATCGACGTGGACTCAAGAAGCGAGGGCGTAAGGAGTAGTGTTGAGCGTGAATATTCGCATAGCGAATTTCTTTAGTGAATATCGGCACTTCGCTAATTCGCGAATATAGCGAATATAGCGCTATATATTCGCTATTTCGAATATTCGTTTTTTTTTTATTGTTATATTTTTTTCCTTCCCACTTCCCAAAAGTAGTTCTACATAATACATTCGTCATCTTCTTCTACCAAGTCAACCATAGTAAACCAGGTCTAAGTTGAAATCGCAATTCGATTAATTCAAGTTATATTAATCGCATTGCGATTACAACTTAGCACTGCTATATTACATATTAGGCTAGAATTAACAAATATGGAATATAGCAGTGCTAAGTTGAAATCGCAATGCGATTAATATAACTTGTATTAATCGCATTGCGATTTCAACTTAGACCTGGTTTACTATGGTTGGCTTGGTTGAATTAGCGAATATGACGAATGTATTCATCATATTCCTCAAAACGAAGATAACAAAGTATTCTCCATCTTCGTTTTAGCTACCTATTTGTCAACTTCGCTAATTCTAGCAATCAAATTGGAAGGTTGACTATAGAGACAGCTGTGTTTAATTCGCTATGCAATTATATTACTTTTTATTATTATTATATTATAATTATTCTATTTATAAAAAAAATAATAACAATATAATCGCATAGCGAAATAAACACAGCTGTTGTCAGCGAAGTTGACGAATAGGTAGCTAAAACGAAGATGGAGAATACTTCGTTATCTTCGTTTTGAGGAATATGACGAATACATTCGTCATATTCGCTAATTCTAGATATCAAACCAATGGGAGAGTAGCCTTAAGTTACAATCACATATTAATCGCGATAATGACGAATATTCGATTACGACGAATATGAAACAAATATTCTTTCGAATATTTGCGAATTTTCGTCGAAATCGAATATGGCACCTGCTGCTCATCACTAGTAAGGAGGGGGTACTGTAACAGCGGCTGCTGTGCATTGCTTTTCCCCTGCTTACCGCTGCGGTTCCGGCCGCCATGTTCAGCGGTGATTCGTGGCCGGTGCTTCCCATTTTACCTCTGCAGTCCTGGGCACTGTCTGTGTGGGTGCTGTTGTTCTGATTCAGCTGCAGTTTGCGCTCAGCCCTGGCCACAGCATGCTTGCTGTTTGTTTCTGCTGCACTTCCTTAAGGGCTGACGCGCGTCACTTCCTGGGCTCATGTGACCTCACTGACCTATCGAAGCCCTCCTGTGCATATATCACTTGCTCAGCCCCCTTCCGAGAAAGCCTCAGCATCAAGGTTCTTGTGTCCTGCTAAGGTTCCTGATAACCACTTGTGTTCCTGACTCGTACTTGTGTTCCCGGATTCTGCTACCCATCAGATCCCTGCCTGTTTGCTTTGACTCTCCTGTTGCCTAGTGATGGGCGGCGTAGGCAATATTCAAATTCGCAATATTTTGCTAATTTTTGGCCGAATATTCACCCTAAATTTGCAAATTCGATAATTCATGATTGTGGCAATCGGTAATGTAATATGCGCATATTGCGTGCACAATTTCAATTTCATGTTCAGCGGTGATCTGCTGCCAGTTCTTCCCATTCACCGCTGGCCTCTGTCTGTGTATGCACTGTTGTTCTGTGATCCGCTCCACAGTTTCCTCTCAGCCCTGGCCACAGCATGCTTGCTGCTTGTTTCCTGCAGCACTTCCATAAGAGCCAGCATGTGTCACTTCCTGTGCTTTATGGGTTTGGTCATGTGACCTCGCTGACCAATCCTAGCCCTCCTACACATATATATGTGGCTCAGCCCCCTTCCCAGATGCCTCAGTGTCAAGTTCCTTGTGTCCTGCTAAGGATCCTGATATCCGCTTGTGTTCTTGTGTTCCTGACTGTGTTCTTGTGTTCCTGACTCGCACTTGTATTCCTGGACTCTGCTACCTGTTTGATTCCTGCTTGCTTGCCTTGACTCTCCTGACCTGGATTGTCTGACCTGTACCTGTGCTGCCTGCCCTGACCCCTGCCTGTCTGGCTCTGCCTCTGCCTCATCCTTTAGTCCTGCACTGTTATTCCTGGTTATGAATCAGCCTGCTGACAACGCCTGTACCTCTGATACATTTTCAGGTACCTCCTGGTCCGCCTGGACCAGCTGCCTTGTGTGCCTATCCTCCTCAAGAGGCAGCGCCCTGGTGTTCCCCTAGGGAAAGTATATCCCCACCATCAGGGGTAATGTGAAGATCGAGGGGTTCACTTAGACAATGCCTTTAGAGGAGGTAGGACACGTGGCACAGTGGGTTCAAACCTGCTGGTTTGTGACAGAGGCAATACATTATTGGCATGTAAGGAGCTAGGGATCAGAAAATAATTTGAGTCCAGAGCAGGACGAACCTAGCTCCCTCATCACTACTGTATGGGCTTTCAAGTAGTTCAGGGATAAAAGGGAAAATATATACAGTCATGTGAAAAAATTAGGACACCCTTTGAAAGCATGTGGTTTTTTGTAACATTTTTAATAAATGGTTATTTCATCTCCGTTTCAACAATACAGAGAGATTAAAGTAATCCAACTAAACAAAGAAAACTGAAGAAAAGTCTTTTCAAGATCTTCTGTAAATGTCATTCTACAAAAATGCCTATTCTAACTGAGGAAAAAGATAGGACACCCTCACATGTATTCCCTCTTAAATTGGCTCAGATCTCACACAGGTATATCACACCAGGTGCACATAATTAGTAGATCGTTACTCTGCATGTTGAATGAGGCTTGCCCTATTTAAACCTCAGACATTTAGTTTGGTGTGCTCCTGACTGTTGAAGTGAGAGTGAGCACCATGGTGAGAGCAAAAGAGCTGTCAGAGGACTTCAGAAAAAGATTGTAGCAGCCTATGAGTCTGGGAAGGGATTTAAAAGATCTCCAAAGATTTTGAAATCAGCCATTCCACTGTCCGGAAGATAGTCTACAAGTGGAGGGCTTTCAAAACAACTGCCAACATGCCCAGGACTGGTCGCCCCAGCAAGTTCACCCCAAGAGCAGACCGCAAGATGCTAAAAGAGGTCTCCAAAAACCCTAAATTGTCATCTCGAGAACTACAGCAGGCTCTGGCTACTGTTGATGTAGAAGTACATGCCTCTACAATCAGAAAGAGACTGTACAAGTTTAACTTGCATGGGAGGTGTGCAAGGAGGAAACCTTTGCTTTCCAAGAGAAACATCGAGGCCAGACTGACATTTGCCAGAGATAAAGTTGACAAAGACCAGGACTTCTGGAATAATGTTCTTTGGACAGATGAGTCCAAAATTGAATTATTTGGACACAACAGCAGAGGACATGTTTGGCGTAAACCAAACACAGCATTCCAAGAAAAGAACCTCATACCAACTGTGAAGCATGGAGGTGGAAGTGTCATGGTTTGGGGCTGCTTTGCTGCAGCAGGACCTGGTCAGCTCACCATCATAGAATCCACAATGAATTCTACTGTGTATCAGAAGGTGCTTGAAGAACATGTGAGACCATCAGTTAGAAAATTAAAGCTGAAGCGGAACTGGACCATGCAACATGACAATGACCCAAAACATACTAGTAAATCAACCAAAGATTGGCTGAAAAAGAAGAAATGGAGAGTCCTGGAATGGCCAAGTCAAAGTCCAGATTTGAATCCCATTGAGATGCTGTGGGGTGACTTGAAAAGGGCTGTACGTGCAAGAAACCCTCAAACATCTCACAGCTGAAAAAGTTCTGCATTGAGGAGTGGGGTAAAATTTCCTCAGACCGATGTCGAAGACTGGTAGATGGCTACAAGAACCGTCTCACTGCAGTTATTTCAGCCAAAGGAGGTAACACTCGCTATTAGGGGCAAGGGTGTCCTATCTTTTTCCTCAGTTAGAATAGGCATTTTTGTAGAATGACATTTACAGAAGATCTTGAAAAGACTTTTCTTCAGTTTTCTTTGTTTAGTTGGATTACTTTAATCTCTCTGTATTGTTGAAACGGAGATGAAATAACCATTTATTAAAAATGTTACAAAAAACCACATGCTTTCAAAGGGTGTCCTAATTTTTTCACATGACTGTATTTTGTATACTGTGACATTATTAAGTTCCCTGTAGTCTATGCGGGGACATATATATTGCAATTGCTAATAGAGCCATTATTAATATTCTGTGCTGTTTGCTATATTTCATAGGCCATGTCCCCTCGTTAGGTAAACCTTCTGTGCTGTCAACACAGAGGTCTTGTCCATAAGATAGCCCCTGATCAGGTCATGTGATCAGGCAAACTACCTCCATGTGGTGCTTTCCCTATTCAAACACACTGCACCTGCTGTAAACTCACACCATTTCAACAGCAGAGGACAGACACAGTGTATTTGAACAGAGGAGATGAACAGAGATGTCCCGAACTATTCGACGGCGAACATCGCATGTTCGCGTTCGCCGTGGCGTGCGAACATATGCGATGTTCGGTTCGCCCCCTATACGTCATAATCGAGCATACTTTGACCCTGTACCTCACAGTCAGCAGACACATTCCAGCCAATCAGCATACCATCCCTCCCAGACCCTCCCACCTCCTATCAAAAAGCAAGGCCAGCATCCATCTTAGATTAATTCTGAAGCTGCAGTGTTAGGCCCCATTGACACATCCGCAATTCTGTTCCGTATTTTGCGGAACGGAATTGCGGACCCATTCATTCCTATTTGGACACTCTATGTCCTGCCCGAGTCCACAATTGCGAATCCGCACTTCCGGGTCCGCAATCACGTTCCTGAAAAAAATAGAACATGTCCAATTCTTGTCCGCAATTGCGGACAAGAAAAGGCATTTTCTATATAGTGCCGGCGATGTGTGGTCCGTGTTTTGTGGATCCGCGGACCCGTGGATACGCAAAACACTTACGGACGTGTGAATTGCTGCTGAATTAATAGGGAAAGTGTTAGCTAGGCCAGTGTTCTGTATCCACTCCAGTCCTCAAAGACTCATCTGCTGTAAGGACCGCGTCCCGACAGCACCCCAAAAAGCCCTTTTTAGGGCTGGTACATCAGTCTGCTTTTTTTTTTTTTTATATATATATATATATTGCAGTTGCCTGCCCATGTGTGACAGACTGTACTGTGTGCACACCACTCATATAGGATGGCACAGTACCTTGCAGATATAAAAGTCAAATGTATGTATACTAATGCTAGAAGCCTGACTAATAAAACTGGGGAACTGGAATTAGTGATGTGTGAGGATGATTATGACATAGTGGGAATAACTGAGACATGGCTGGATGATAGCTATGACTGGGCTGTTAATGTACAAGGTTACAATCTGTTCAGAAAGGATCGTCAAAACCGGAGAGGGGGAGGGGTCTGCCTTTACATAAAGTCCTGTCTAAAGCCCACACTCCAGGAAGACATCTGTGAGGGACACGAAAATGTGGAGTCATTGTGGGTGGAGATAAATGCAGCCAAAAACAATAATAAATTACTAATAGAAGTTTACTATAAACCACCTAATATACCAAAGTCCACAGAAAATCTATTACTAAACGAGATAAACAAGGCGGCAAACCATAATCAGGTGGTTATTATGGGGGACTTCAACTACCCAGATATAGACTGGGAAACTGAGAGCTGTACATCCCATAAAGGAAACAGGTTCTTGGCAATAGCCAAAGACAATTACCTTTCCCAAATGGTTCAGGACTAGAGTTGAGCGAACACCTGGATGTTCGGGTTCGACGAGTTCGGCCGAACTTTCGAAAAATGTTCGGGTTCGGGATCCGAACTCGACCCGAACTTCATCCCGAACCCGAACCCCATAGAAGTCAATGGGGACCCGAACTTTTGGGCACTAAAAAGGCTGTAAAACACACCCGGAAAGGGCTAGAGGGCTGCAAAAGGCAGCAAAATGTAGTTAAATCCCCTGCAAACAAATGTAGATAGGGAAATGATGAGTTAACATAAAATAAATAAAAATTAAACAATATTAATTGGAGTGAGGTCCCATAGCACAGAATCAGGCTTCAAGTCACCCACCAATGGAGAAGGTCACTTACTATTATTTTGACCACAGCACCCAGACAAAGGAGAGAGGTCCCACAGCAGAGAACCAGGCATCATATCACCCACCACAGGAGTAGGCCACCATTTAGTTACTTTGACCCCTACACCCAGACGGAGGAGAGAGGTTACACAGCAGAGAATCAGGCATTTAGATCACCCACCACAGGAGTAGGCCACCATTGAATCAGACCCCGGCAACCATGTCAGATGGCACAAGCATAAGCTTTATATCAATCAGCACAGGAGAAGGCGACTTTGACAGACTTTGACCCCTACACCCGGACGGAGGAGAGAGGTTTCAAAGCAGAGAATCAGGCATTTAGATCACCCACCACAGGAGTAGGCCCCAATTTAATGGGACCCCGGCAACCATGTCAGATGGCACAACCATCAGCTTCATATCAATCAGCACAGGAGAAGGCGACTTTGAAAGACTTTTGACCCCTACACCCAGACGGAGGAGAGAGGTTTCACAGCAGAGAATCAGGCATTTAGATCACCCACCACAGGAGTAGGCCCCCATTGAATCAGACCCTGGCAACCATGTCAGATGGCACAACCATCAGCTTTATATCAATCAGCACAGGAGAAGGCGACTTTGAAAGACTTTGACCCCTACACCCAGATGGAGGAGAGAGGTTTCACAGCAGAGAATCAGGCATCATATCAACCACCACAGGAGAAGCCACCATTTAGTTACTTTGACCCCTGCACCCAGGAAGAGGAGAGAGGCACCACAGCACATATTCTGGCATCATATCAGCCACCACAGGAGAAGCCACCATTGAGTTACTTTGACCCCTGCACCCAGGAAGAGGAGAGAGGCCCCACAGCACATATTCTGGCATCATACTAACCACCACAGGAGAAGCCACCATTGAGTTACTTTGACCCCTGCACCCAGGAAGAGGAGAGAGGCCCCACAGCACATATTCTGGCATCATATCAGCCACCACAGGAGAAGCCACCATTGAGTTACTTTGACCCCTGCACCCAGGAAGAGGAGAGAGGCACCACAGCACATATTCTGGCATCATATCAGCCACCACAGGAGAAGCCACCATTGAGTTACTTTGACCCCTGCACCCAGGAAGAGGAGAGAGGCCCCACAGCACATATTCTGGCATCATACTAACCACCACAGGAGAAGCCACCATTGAGTTACTTTGACCCCTGCACCCAGGAAGAGGAGAGAGGCACCACAGCACATATTCTGGCATCATATCAGCCACCACAGGAGAAGCCACCATTGAGTTACTTTGACCCTCGCACCCAGGAAGAGGAGAGAGGCACCACAGCACATATTCTGGCATCATATCAGCCACCACAGGAGAAGCCACCATTGAGTTACTTTGACCCCCGCACCCAGGAAGAGGAGAGAGGCACCACAGCACATATTCTGGCATCATATCAGCCACCACAGGAGAAGCCACCATTGAGTTACTTTGACCCCTGCACCCAGGAAGAGGAGAGAGGCACCACAGCACATATTCTGGCATCATATCAGCCACCACAGGAGAAGCCACCATTGAGTTACTTTGACCCCTGCACCCAGGAAGAGGAGAGAGGCCCCACAGCACATATTCTGGCATCATATCAGCCACCACAGGAGAAGCCACCATTTAGTTACTTTGACCCCTTCACCCAAACAGAGGAGAGAGGTTCCACATCAGAGAATCAGGCATCATATCAACCACCACAGGAGTAGGCCACAATTTAGTTTATTTGACCCCTGCACCCAGGAAGAGGAGAGAGGCCCCACAGCACATATTCTGGCATCATATCACACACCACAGGAGAAGGCCTCTTTCAGTGATTTAGGCCTTTGGACCCAGACAGAGGAGAGAGGTCAGAGATTAGCTTCATATCCCCAGCACAGCAGAAGACCGCTTTATTTGACTTAGGCCTCAGCACCCAGACAGAAGACAGAGGTAGCATGGCAGAGGTTATGGCTTCATGTCACCCGTTAGTTTAACCGGCCACTTTCATCTGGTTAGGCCCCGGCGCCCAGACAGAGAAGAGTTTCATTCAACTGTGGGTTTCATAAAATTTGTATCAAATAAAGAAGTGGCCCGTAGCACAACAAGACATGTTTTAGGCAGTTAATAAGGACTACTCTGCACAAGGGAGGGACAGGTCCTGTGGGATCCATGCCTGGTTCATCTTTATGAAGGTCAGCTTGTCCACGTTGGCTGTGGACAGGCGGCTGCGCTTGTCAGTAATGACGCCCCTGCCGTGCTGAATACGCTGCTCAGATAAAACGCTGGCCGCCGGGCAGGAAAGCACCTCCAAGGCATAACATGCTAACTCTGGCCACGTGGACAATTTCGAAACCCAGTAGTTGAATGGGGCCGAACCATCCGTCAGGATGTGGAGGGGTGTGCAGACATACTGTTCAACCATGTTAGTGAAATGCTGCCTCCTGCTAACACGTTCCGTATCAGGTGTCGGTGCAGATAGCTGTGGCGTGGAGACAAAACCTTTCCACATTTCTGCCATGCTAACCCTGCCCTCAGATGAGCTGGCCGTGACACAGCTGCGTTGGCGACCTCTTGCCACTCCTCTGCCTTCACCTTCCACCTGTTCCCTGTGACATGTGGGAATGCTCTCAAGAGCGCCTCTATCAGCGCAGTGCTTGTACTCACGCATCTTACGGTCGCGCTCCAGTTCAGGAATTAAAGTGGGCACATTGTCTTTATACCGGGATCCAGCAGGGTGGCCACCCAGTAGTCTGCACACGTTAAAACGTGGGCAACTCTGCTGTCGCTGCGCAGGCATTGGAGCATATATTCGCTCATGTGGGCCAGGCTACCCATGGGTAAGGACAAGCTGTCCTCTGTGGGAGGCGTATCGTCATCGTCCACCGTATCCCCCCAGCCACGCACCAGTGATGGGCCTGGGCTGCCACCCCGCTGTGAACTTGCGCCATCCTCGTCCCCTCCACCTCCTCCTCCTCATCCTCCTCGTCCTCCAGTACAGTGCCTTGGCTGGCGACTTGTGAACCTGTCCTCTGCTGCTTAAACAAACCTCCCTCTGAGCCACTTCGAACAGACTGGCCCGAAAGTGTTAGAAACGAGCCCTCATCCTCCTCCTCCTCCTCCACCTGGGCCACCTCCTCTAACATCATTGCCCTAAGTGTTTTCTCAAGGAGACATAGAAGTGGTATTGTAACGCTGATAACAGTGTCATCGCCACTGGCCATGTTGGTGGAGTACTCGAAACAGCGCAGCAGGGCACACAGGTCTCGCATGGAGGCCCAATCATTGGTGGTGAAGTGGTGCTGTTCGGCAGTACGACTGACGCGAGCGTGCTGCAGCTGAAACTCCACTATGGCCTGCTGCTGCTCGCACAGTCTCTCCAGCATGTGCAAGGTGGAGTTCCACCGGGTGGGCACGCCGCATATGAGGCGGTGAGCGGGAAGGCCGGTTCCGCTGTAGCGCAGACAGGCGAGCAGCGGCAGGATGTGAACGGCGGAAGCGCGCACAGACGGCCCGCACTTTATGCAGCAGCTCTGACATGTTGGGGTAGTGGTGAATGAACCTCTGCACCACCAAGTTCAGCACATGCGCCAGGCAAGGGATGTGCGCCAAACCGGCTAGTCCCAGAGCTGCCACGAGATTTCGCCCATTATCGCATACCACCAGGCCTGGCTTGAGGCCCACCGGCAGAAACCACTCGCCGGTCTGTTGTTCAATACCCCGCCACAACTCCTTTGCGCTGTGGGGCCTGTCCCCCAAACATATGAGTTTCAGAATGGCCTGCTGACGTTACCCCGGGCTGTGCTGAAGTTGGTGGTGAAGGTGTGTGGCTGACCGGATGAGCTGGTGGAAGCAGTGGAGGAGGAAGCCGAGTAGGAGGAGGAGGCTACAGGAGGCAGAGAATGATGCCCTGCGATCCTAGGGGGCGGAAGGACGTGCGCCAAGGAACTGTCCGCCGGGGCCCAGCCGCCACTACATTCATCCAGTGTGCAGTTAGTGAGATATAGCGTCCCTGGCCGTGCTTACTGGTCCACGTATCTGTGGTTAGGTGGACCTTGCCACAAATGGCGCTGCGCAGTGCACACTTGATTTTATCGGACACTTGCATGTGCAGGGAAGGCACGGCTGTCTTGGAGAAGTAGTGGCGGCTGGGAACCACATACTGCGGGACAGCCATGGCCATCAGCTGTTTGAAGCTGTCTGTGTCCACCAGCCGGAATGACAGCATTTCAAAGGCCAGCAGTTTAGAAATGCTGGCGCTCAGGCCAAGGGCCCGAGGGTGACTCGGGGAATTTGCGCTTCCTCTCTAAGGTTTGAGATATTGAGAGCTGAACGCTGCTGTGTGATATAGTGGAGACGCTAGTTGACGGTGGCGGTGGTGGTGGTGTCGGTGGCACATCCTCTGTTTGCTGCTCGGCAGGTGGCAACATTCCTCTCGAGGCGGAAGCCGAGGCAGCAGCGGTAGAGGGAGCAGGGGAGCCTCAGCGAGTGCCTGGTTTTTAAGGTGTGTACCCCACTGCAGTTCATGCTTTGCATGTAGATGCCTGGTCATGCAGGTTGTGCTGAGGTTCAGAACGTTAATGCCTCGCCTCAGGCTCTGATGGCAGAGCGTGCAAGTCACTCGGGTCTTGTCGGTAGGACATTGTTTAAAGAAGTGCCATGCCAGGGAACTCTTTGAAGCTGCCTTTGTGGGGCTGGGTCCCTGTTGGCGATGTCCAGTAGCAGGCGAACTCTGGGGCGGCGGCTCGCCTGCTTTGGCCCCCTGCTCCCTCTTTGGCTTCGCTGTTGTCTCGGTCTCACCACTACCTCTTCCTCTGAACTGTGAAAGTCATCGCCACGACCTTCAGTCCATGTGGGGTCTAAGACCTCATCGTCCTCTGCATCGTCTTCCACCCAGTCTCCCTCCCTGACCTCCTCCTGTTCAGTCTGCACACTGCAAAAAGACGCGGCAGTGGGCACCTGTGTTTCGTCATCATCAGAGAGTCGGTGACTCTGCTGTGGTGGTATTCCCATGTCCTCTTCATCTGGAGACATAAGTGGTTGTGCGCCAGTGCATGGTATGTCTTCCTCCACTGGGGAAGGGCTAGGTGGACGCCCCTGGGAAACCCTGGAAGCAGAGTCTTCAAACAGAAGAAGAGACTGCTGCATAACTTGTGGCTCAGACCGTTTCCCTGATATGCTTGGGGGTGATGTGACAGACTGATGGGCTTGGTTTTCAGGTGCCACCTGTGCGCTTCCGCAGAAGACTGGGTGGAAGACCATGTGGTGAACGTGCTGGAAGCACTGTCGGCCACCCAATCGATTAATGCCTGTACCTGCTCAGGCCTTACCATCCTAAGAGCGGCATTGGGCCCCACGAGATATTGCGGTACATTCTGCCGGCTAGTTGAGGGAGTTCGTTCCCTACTGTGTGCGCCTGAGCCGAACGGCCACGTCCTCTACCAGCAACAGAGGCTCCACGGACACCACCACGACCGCGCCCTCGTCCCTTAATAGTATTTTTCTTCATTGTTGCGATTCAACTCGCACCACAATGAAATATATTATTTTTTATAAGCAAAATCCCCTCACTGGAATACTTTCAGTCTTTTGACTGTATGGATTACAGATGGAATGACTGTTATATGTGAGTACCGCTTTCTTTGACAGATTCTAGTATGGGTACATATATGTTTTCCCAACCCCAGCACATTAGTTTGCTAATTCCAGATGTATGAAACGCAGGCCTAACTGTATCTAGTATATTGAACGCCAGATAAACTAACTTGGCCTTTTTAAATAAAAAATTCCCTCACTGGAATACTTTCAGTCTTTTGACTGTATGGATTACAGATGGAATGACTGTTATATGTGAGTACCGCTTTCTTTGACAGATTCTAGTATGGGTACATATATGTTTTCCCAACCCCAGCACATTAGTTTGCTAATTCCAGATGTATGAAACGCAGGCCTAACTGTATCTAGTATATTGAACGCCAGATAAACTAACTTGGCCTTTTTTAAATAAAAAATTCCCTCACTGGAATACTTTCAGTCTTTTGACTGTATGGATTACAGATGGAATGACTGTTATATGTGAGTACCGCTTTCTTTGACAGATTCTAGTATGGGTACATATATGTTTTCCCAACCCCAGCACATTAGTTTGCTAATTCCAGATGTATGAAACGCAGGCCTAACTGTATCTAGTATATTGAACGCCAGATAAACTAACTTGGCCTTTTTAAATAAAAAATTCCCTCACTGGAATACTTTCAGTCTTTTGACTGTATGGATTACAGATGGAATGACTGTTATATGTGAGTACCGCTTTCTTTGACAGATTCTAGTATGGGTACATATATGTTTTCCCAACCCCAGCACATTAGTTTGCTAATTCCAGATGTATGAAACGCAGGCCTAACTGTATCTAGTATATTGAACGCCAGATAAACTAACTTGGCCTTTTTTAAATAAAAAAATTCCCTCACTGGAATACTTTCAGTCTTTTGACTGTATGGATTACAGATGGAATGACTGTTATATGTGAGTACCGCTTTCTTTGACAGATTCTAGTATGGGTACATATATGTTTTCCCAACCCCAGCACATTAGTTTGCTAATTCCAGATGTATGAAACGCAGGCCTAACTGTATCTAGTATATTGAACGCCAGATAAACTAACTTGGCCTTTTTTAAATAAAAAATTCCCTCACTGGAATACTTTCAGTCTTTTGACTGTATGGATTACAGATGGAATGACTGTTATATGTGAGTACCGCTTTCTTTGACAGATTCTAGTATGGGTACATATATGTTTTCCCAACCCCAGCACATTAGTTTGCTAATTCCAGATGTATGAAACGCAGGCCTAACTGTATCTAGTATATTGAACGCCAGATAAACTAACTTGGCCTTTTTAAATAAAAAATTCCCTCACTGGAATACTTTCAGTCTTTTGACTGTATGGATTACAGATGGAATGACTGTTATATGTGAGTACCGCTTTCTTTGACAGATTCTAGTATGGGTACATATATGTTTTCCCAACCCCAGCACATTAGTTTGCTAATTCCAGATGTATGAAACGCAGGCCTAACTGTATCTAGTATATTGAACGCCAGATAAACTAACTTGGCCTTTTTAAATAAAAAATTCCCTCACTGGAATACTTTCAGTCTTTTGACTGTATGGATTACAGATGGAATGACTGTTATATGTGAGTACCGCTTTCTTTGACAGATTCTAGTATGGGTACATATATGTTTTCCCAACCCCAGCACATTAGTTTGCTAATTCCAGATGTATGAAACGCAGGCCTAACTGTATCTAGTATATTGAACGCCAGATAAACTAACTTGGCCTTTTTAAATAAAAAATTCCTCA
The DNA here is from genome assembly GCA_033119425.1 of Bufotes viridis. NCBI lineage: Eukaryota > Metazoa > Chordata > Amphibia > Anura > Bufonidae > Bufotes > Bufotes viridis. Next base: position 56,517,039 of record CM065595.1, read on the forward strand.
CTGGAATACTTTCAGTCTTTTGACTGTATGGATTACAGATGGAATGACTGTTATATGTGAGTACCGCTTTCTTTGACAGATTCTAGTATGGGTACATATATGTTTTCCCAACCCCAGCACATTAGTTTGCTAATTCCAGATGTATGAAACGCAGGCCTAACTGTATCTAGTATATTGAACGCCAGATAAACTAACTTGGCCTTTTTTAAATAAAAAAATTCCCTCACTGGAATACTTTCAGTCTTTTGACTGTATGGATTACAGATGGAATGACTGTTATATGTGAGTACCGCTTTCTTGACAGATTCTAGTATGGGTACATATATGTTTTCCCAACCCCAGCACATTAGTTTGCTAATTCCAGATGTATGAAACGCAGGCCTAACTGTATCTAGTATATTGAACGCCAGATAAACTAACTTGGCCTTTTTAAATAAAAAAATTCCCTCACTGGAATACTTTCAGTCTTTTGACTGTATGGATTACAGATGGAATGACTGTTATATGTGAGTACCGCTTTCTTTGACAGATTCTAGTATGGGTACATATATGTTTTCCCAACCCCAGCACATTAGTTTGCTAATTCCAGATGTATGAAACGCAGGCCTAACTGTATCTAGTATATTGAACGCCAGATAAACTAACTTGGCCTTTTTAAATAAAAAATTCCCTCACTGGAATACTTTCAGTCTTTTGACTGTATGGATTACAGATGGAATGACTGTTATATGTGAGTACCGCTTTCTTTGACAGATTCTAGTATGGGTACATATATGTTTTCCCAACCCCAGCACATTAGTTTGCTAATTCCAGATGTATGAAACGCAGGCCTAACTGTATCTAGTATATTGAACGCCAGATAAACTAACTTGGCCTTTTTTAAATAAAAAAATTCCCTCACTGGAATACTTTCAGTCTTTTGACTGTATGGATTACAGATGGAATGACTGTTATATGTGAGTACCGCTTTCTTTGACAGATTCTAGTATGGGTACATATATGTTTTCCCAACCCCAGCACATTAGTTTGCTAATTCCAGATGTATGAAACGCAGGCCTAACTGTATCTAGTATATTGAACGCCAGATAAACTAACTTGGCCTTTTTTAAATAAAAAATTCCCTCACTGGAATACTTTCAGTCTTTTGACTGTATGGATTACAGATGGAATGACTGTTATATGTGAGTACCGCTTTCTTGACAGATTCTAGTATGGGTACATATATGTTTTCCCAACCCCAGCACATTAGTTTGCTAATTCCAGATGTATGAAACGCAGGCCTAACTGTATCTAGTATATTGAACGCCAGATAAACTAACTTGGCCTTTTTAAATAAAAAAAATTCCCTCACTGGAATACTTTATGGCTTTTCACTGTATGGATTACAGGTGGACTGGTATTAGTAGGGGTGACACAAGCACACCCAAGTCCCTGATGTAGGATTTCTATGGCACAGACCACTATTACAAGTGATTAATGGACGTTGGGAGAGATTGTGCTGCAGCACTAGTCCCAAGATGGCCGCCCTATCAGCCCAGTAACATGTGCCACAAAATGGTCTGCACAACCTTTAAAAAAATAGCCTTGGACTGTGCTGCTAAATCGCTATTGGTCTGAATCCCAGGTGTAGATGTCTGACTTGTTTGGAGCTTTGAATGCACACTGTGGCAGCTTCTGCTGCAGCACTACAAGTCGCAAAATGGCGGCCGGCGGTCAGCCCAGGTACATGTGGATGGAAAATCACTCTGGCCACTCTAAAAATAGCCAATCCCTATCAAAAAAGCAGCTCAGCTGCAGTTGTTCAGATGAATCACAGGTGGAGGAGAGAAATTTGCTTCCAGTTATTCAATTATCCCTGCCTATTCTCGCCCTAGCATCAGCTGCGCTCTATCCCTGTTCTATTCACATCGGGAGTGAGCACGTCCCGACGTGCGCACAAGCTTATAAAGAGGCTGAGTCACATGCTGCACTTGGCCAATCACAGCCTTGCCAATAGTAGGCATGGCTGCGATGGCATCTTAGGGCAAGTAGTATGATGCATGTTGATTGGCTGCTTTGCAGCCTTTCAAAATGCGCCAAAATACATGCCGAACGACGAACCCGAACCCGAACTTTTACGAAAAAGTTCGGGTTCGGGTCCGTGTCACGAACACCCCAAAATTCGGTACGGACCCGAACTATGCTCGAACTGTTCGCTCAACACTATTCAGGACCCAACTAGAGGGACGGCCATACTGGACTTTCTATTAACCAATAGACCTGATAGAACAACAGACGTGCAGGTCGGGGGACACCTGGGAAATAGTGACCATAAAGTAATAACCTTCCAATTATCCTTCAAACGAGAGTTTCTACAGGGAGGAACAAGAATACCGGACTTCAAAAAAGCAAAATTTAGCCAACTAAGAGAGGCCATAGGCCCAATTAACTGGGACATAGTCCTCCAAAATAAAAATACAACCACAAAATGGGAGATTTTTAAAAGCATTGTAACATCTAATTGTGATCGATGCATACCTTATAAAAATAAAAGGCTAAGAAATAAGAAGAAACCAATGTGGATAAATAGAACCGTAAAAAAAGCAATAAATGACAAAAAGAAAGCATATAAATCACTAAAACAGGAGGGGAGCCAGGAAGCACTGATAAACTATAAGGAAAAAAATAGAATATGTAAAAACTAATAAAAACTGCCAAACTAGAGACCGAGAGATTAATTGCCAAAGAGAGCAAAACTAACCCTAAAATGTTTTTCAATTATATAAATGGTAAAAATATAAACCTGAAGGAGTCGGCCCTCTACATAGCAATGAGGGGGAGTTGCAGAAAGCGACGAGGATAAAGCCAAGCTATTAAATATTTTCTTCACCACTGTTTTCAATGAGGAAAATAAACTGTCAGATGAAATGCAAAATGTAAAAGTAAATTCCCTTTAAAAGTGCCCTGTCTGACCCAGGAAGAAGTACAGCAGCGACTTAAAAAGATTAAAATAGACAAATCGCCAGGACCGGATGGCATACACCCCGTATCCTAAGGGAATTAAGTGATGTCCTAGCTAGACCCTTATTTTTGATATTCACGGACTCCATACTGACAGGGAATGTTCCACCAGACTGGCGTATAGCAAATGTGGTGCCAATATTCAAAAAGGGTCCAAAAACAGAGCCTGGAAATTATAGGCCGGTAAGTTTAACATCTGTTGTGGGTAAACTGTTTGAAGGTTTTGTAAGAGATGCTATCTTGGAGTATCTCAATGAAAATAAGCAAATTACACCATATCAGCATGGCTTCATGAGGGATCGGTCATGTCAAACTAATTTAATCAGTTTCTATGAGGAGGTAAGTTCTAGACTTGACAGAGGCGAATCAATGGATGTCGTATATCTGGACTTCTCCAAAGCATTTGACACTGTACCACATAAAAGGTTAGTATATAAAATGAGAACACTTGGACTAGGAGAAAATATCTGTATGTGGGTAAGTAACTGGCTCAGTAATAGAAAACAGAGGGTGGTTATTAACGGTACACACTCAGATTGGGTCACGGTCACTAGTGGGGTACCTCAAGGTTCAGTATTGGGCCCTATTCTCTTCAATATATTTATTAATGATCTTGTAGAAGGCTTGCACAGTAATATATCAATTTTTGCAGATGACACTAAACTGTGTAAAGTAATTAACACTGAAGAGGACAGTTTTCTGCTACAGAGGGATCTGGATAGATTGGGGGCTTGGGCAGAGAAATGGCAGATGAGGTTTAACACTGACAAATGTAAAGTTATGCACATGGGAAGGAATAATGCAAGTCACCCGTACATACTAAATGGTAAAACACTCAGTAACACTGACATGGAAAAGGATCTAGGAATTTTAATAAATAACAAACTAAGCTGTAAAAAACAGTGTCAGGCAGCTGCTGCTAAGGCCAATAAGATAATGGGTTGCATCAAAAGGGGCATAGATGCCCGTGATGAAAATATAGTCTTACCACTTTATAAATCACTAGTCAGACCACACATGGAGTACTGTGTACAGTTCTGGGCTCCCGTGAACAAGGCAGACATAGCAGAGCTAGAGAGGGTTCAGAGGAGGGCAACTAAAGTAATAACTGGAATGGGGCAGCTACAGTACCCTGAAAGGGTATCAAAATAAGGGTTATTCACTCTAGAAAAAAGACGACTGAGGGGAGATCTAATAACTATGTAAAAATATATCAGGGGTCAGTACAAATATCTCTCCCATCATCTATTTATCCCCAGGACTGTGACTGTGACGAGGGGACATCCTCTGCGTCTGGAGGAAAGAAGGTTTGTACACAAACATAGAAAAGGGTTCTTCACGGTAAGAGCAGTGAGACTATGGAATTCTCTGCCTGAGGAGGTGGTGATGGTGAGTACAATAAAGGAATTCAAGAGGGGCCTGGATGTTTTTCTGGAGCGTAATAATATTTCAGGCTATAGCTACTAAAGATGGGTCGTTGATCCAGGGAGTTATTCTGACTGCCTGATTGGAGTCGGGAAGAAATTTTTTCCCCTTAAGTGGGGAAAATTGGCTCTACCTCACAGGGTTTTTTTGCCTTCCTCTGGATCAACTTGCAGGAAACAGGTCGAACTGGATGGACAAAAGTCTTTTTTCGGCCTTATATACTATGTTACTATGTTAATTTTTACTCTTTAATATAATTGCAGTTGCCTGCCAGTGAGTGTCAGGCCCACAGACTGTACTGTGCCCACTGCCAATGCCCACCACTCATATCGGGAGGCACAGTACCTTGCAGATAAAAAAGTCATTTAATTTTTACCCTTTAATATAATTGCAGTTGCCTGCCAGTGTGTGTCAGGCCCACTGACTGTACTGTGCCCACTGCCCACCATTCATATAGGGTGGCACAGTACCTTGCAGATAAAAAAGTCATTTAATTTTTACCCTTTAATATATTTGCAGTTGCCTGCCAGTGTGTGTCAGGCCCACAGACTGTACTGTGCCCACTGCCCACCACTCATATAGGGTATCAAAGTACATTGCACGCGCAGTGACCTAAAATTCAAACGAAGAGGACCGAGCATGGGTCTTTTTCCATCTCCCGGTTCCAAAAATCTATTCACTACACCGGCCCTGGCCCTGATAAGGGACAAAACACAGATTAAACTGATAGGAGTAGTACTTAGTTAACACTAGTTGCATTAGTGGCAAATTCCATTGAGAGTGCCCAAAATTAGAAGGAAGCGGACAGAGCAAGCTTTTTTCTCTATCTCCCTATGCAAGGATTCAATTCAATACATGTCCCCTGATAGGAGACTTAACAAAGATTAAAATGGTAAGAATAGTTGTTCACACTATTTGTATTGGTGGCACAGTACATTGCGCGGCGCACGCGCAGTGCCCCAAATTGGAAGTAAGAGGACCAACCAATCATCTTTTTCCATCTCCCAGTTCCTAAAATCTATTCGATACATGTCCCCTGATAGGGGACTTAACAGGGATTAAACTGATAGGAATAGTACTACTTAACACACCACTCATATAGGGTGGCACGGTATATTGCACGGCGCACGCGCAGTGCCCCAATTTGGAAGGAAGAAGACCGACCAACCATCTTTTTCCATCTCCCGGTTCCTAAAATATATTCCATACACCGGCCCCTGATATGGGACAAAAAAGAGATTAACCACTTCAGCCCCCCTAGCTTAAACCCCCTTAATGACCAGACCACTTTTTATAATTCTGCACTACACTACTTTCACGGCCTATTGCTCAGTCATACAACTTACCACCCAAATGAATTTTACCTCCTTTTCTTCTCACAAATACAGCTTTCTTTTGTTAGTATTTGATTGCTGCTGAGATTTTTCAATTTTCTGATATTAATCAAACAAGACCGCAATTTTCTCAAAAAAAAGTGTATTTTTAACTTTTTCTGGTAAAGTTGTTCAAATATAATTACATTTCTATACAAGTTTGTGTCAGAATTCATTGTGCCACATGTCTTTGATAAAAAAAATTCCAATAAGTGTATATTTATTGGATTGCGCAAAAGCTATAGCGTTTACAAACTATGGTACAAAAAAGTGAATTTCCGCATTTTGAAGCAGCTCTGACTTTCTGAGCACCTATCATGTTTCTTGAGATGCTAGAATGCCAGGATTGTATAAATACCCCCCAAATCACACCATTTTGGAAAGAAGACACCCCAAAGTATTCGCAGAGGGGCATGGTGAGTTCATGTATGATTTCATTTTTTTTCACAAGTTGGCGGAAAATGACACTTTCTGAGAAAAAAACAAAACAATAAAGTTTCCATTCCTGCTAACTTTTGGCAAAAAAAAAAGAAAATCTCCTACGGACTCACTATGCCCCTCAGTGAATACCTTGGGGTGTCTACTTTCCAAAATTGAACGGTACAGATTTCTTCATTCGCATCAATCAATGTGGATGAAAAAATCTCTGCCAAAAAATGTGCAAAAAAAAAAAGAGGGGAAAGGACATAGGAGTGCTTGCAAAGTAAAGCTGCAATCGCTAATAAAAATCCAAAAATTTCAAAAGTGATCTTTATAGCGCCGCAGCCATTTTACAGTGTTTTTGCAGTGATCAGAAAAAAAAAATTCTGACACTCCGGTGGGGTGGACTGAAAGCAAATGTGCGCACAAGACCAGGCCTGATCATTGCATTTTTTGTAGAGCCTAAGGTGACCGTAATGTACTGATATAGATCTGATTGCGATCAGTCTTGATTACTTACAGATACTATATAGTACTAGTGCTGATTAGCGACAGCGATGACGCTAATCAGCCACTAATCAGTGACTGCGGTGGGCGCTAACTACCAACAAGTAACTAACTAACTGGCAGTGATAAGGGACCCTTAGGCCCCATTCACACGTCCGCAATTCTGTTCCGCATTTTGCGGAACGGAATTGCGGACCCATTCATTTCTATGGGGACAGACTTTGTCCCGCTCGAATACGGAATTGCGGATCCGCACTTTCGGGTCCGCACTTTCGTTCCACAAAAATATAGAACATGTCCCATTCTTGTGCGCAATTGCCGACAAGAAAAGGAATTTTCTATATAGTTTTGACAATGTGCAGATCCGTAAAATGCGGAAAGCACAATGCCGGTGTCCGTGTTTTGCGGATCCGCAAAACACATCTTCTGATATACCCATTTGATCCTTTTTATTTAACATCTACAGCCTGCCAGTATAACTTCTCTGCTGCACAGCGCGCGTTCACAGGAAATCTTGCGTCTTGCGAGATGACGCGCCAATGCGTCTAGGAGGAACATCCCGGCCGCCCGCAGGATGCATCCCTGCGTTAGGAGGTTGGGAGGTGGTTTAACTGGTAAGAACAGATTTTTTTAATTTAAAAAAAAGAGGACCGCCTCTGTGGAGCTGGGTATTTTTGGGCTGCGTTACTGAACGCTCATGCACAATGGCTGTAGGCTCATGCGTCCTTTTGCAGAGGTGACAAATCTAGTCATTCAAACCCAAGGCAACATCATCGACCTCATCCCATATGCATTTTTTCTGGAGCGTGCCCTGCGAAGAGTGCTAGATCAGGCCATAGATGAGCATGAAGAGGAGTTGTGGTCACCATCACCACCAGAAGCAGCTTCGTCGTCGTCGATTGCTGTACCTGCGGAAATGCAGAGAGAGGAGTCTGAAGAAGTGGAGTCAGAGGAGGAAGGTGGCTTTGAGCAGGTGGAAGACCAACCACAGCAGTAGTCCCAAGGGGCTTGTTGTCACCTTTTGGGGACCCTTGGTGTTGTACGCGGCTGAGTGGAGGAAGAGACCTTCAATGACGTCAGTGAGGACAAGGAACAGGACATGGCTAGCTTGGTATCCAACCTTGTGCAAATGGGGAGTTTGTGGTTGTGCAAATGGACTGTTTGCGGTTGTTTGCGGTGCGTTAAACGGGGAGTTTGGTCTGTCACTGTAAAGCGGGCGTAACCCTTACACTACCTGATCGATACAACATCATAACTGATCGTATATACACGCTGGATGTTTTTAAAGCACGTTATTCCAAACAATTTAGGAATGTTAGGTGATTTATGCCCTTTATGGATTAAAACCGACTCTGCGTCAACTACGTAATTTTCCATGGGAGTTTGCCATGGATCCCCCTCCGGCATGCCACAGTCCAGGTGTTAGTCCCCTTGAAACAACTTTTCCATCACTATTGTGGCCAGAAAGACTCCCTGTGGGTTTTAAAATTCGCCTGCCTATTGAAGTCTATAGCGGTTCGCCCAGATCGCCCGTTCGCGAACATTTGCGGAAATTCGTATTCGCCGTTTGCGAACAGAAAATTTTATGTATGTGACATTTCTACAGAGGAGACATCACATGAGGACGATTTTCCTGGTCACATGACCCTCCATCAGAAGCCATCTTATGGATAACACATCTGTGTGGACAGCAAAAAGACTTGGCAAACGAGGGATATACTTTATGAAATATAGAAATTGGCACCGAATTTTAACAAATGCTATATTAGTAAGTGCCATGTAATCATCTTACAAACACATTGGTCAATGGTAACCAGAAACTGGCCAACCCCTTTAAGGCTTCAGCCCTGGTTCAGAAAGAGAGTATATGCGACCAAAGGGTATTTTAGCACCAGGTAACAGTTCTATTGGACAAGGATATGGACATTGTAGAGGCACTTTAGCTTATCTGTGTTTTTTTTTTAATCACAAACATATTCAAATGCTCGATATGATGGGGGTAGCAAATATTTAGCAGACATTTCAAAGATTGATGAGTTCTCAGACAATAAAGAAACAGGTTTCAGGCAAACAATTTACATTTTACTGACAAAATTCAGAATCAAACTATATACAACGTGTTTCTCAGTCTATGGCTGAATAGTGAGTAGACTGCCAAGGGATAAGTAAATTGCTGGGGAAAGCGATCAGTGAGAAATGAATGATTTCATGATGATCAAGCTTGCTGAGAACCTGAAGCTGCACACATGACAGACCCAGACAATAGTGGCTATTTATCCATTGACTGTTTCCATGTCTACAGGTGCTGTGTATGTTAACAGTGCAATATTACCATGAGCGAGTTATGCTCATGAAGTTTCCACAAGCCCCAGATTCTATTGTAGCAGAACAAGAAATGTGTGTTTCAGTGAAGGTTTGAATCGGCACAATAAAATAAGACTGTGGTACAAATATTTTGTCATTAGTGCTAAAGGAGAAGTAGAATTTATTTGTGAATCTGATAGATCAGATGTTTCTGATTTGATCTGTTCTTTAACATCAGTGACAGTAATCATTCTTTGGATCTTGTTTGTGATTCCCCACAAAAATTCTGTAAGTCTCTCTTTTACTGCTGTAGTAAGGGGTTTCCAAATTACATCAATCTGCATAGGTTCCGGTATAGATTCAGTATTTTGCTGGGTGGTTTCTTTCAAAAAGTCTCTGACCAATTGTGGTACACAATTAAATAGAGTTATCCAAATCAACTGGGATTTCCACTCTGGCAAGTTCATCCTTCATTTAGTCAGAAAGTCCTCAAAAAAATTGATCTTCCTGGGCTGCTAAATTCCATGTAGTATCTGCCCCCATTGGAGAAATTATTCAATGTACTCAGGAACTGAATGAAGATTGGCTTCAGCTGTGGAAAAACAATCGGGATTATAAATAACTTGACTCATAGCAGTGATAAAGTCATTCAAATGGTTGAAAAGATCATTAACCTTTTACACATATAGATAAGCCGATACAAGAGCTTCCTCTAAGAGCCATAGTTTTTATTTTTTCGGGTGATGGTCTTGTGTGACTGCTAGTGTTTTGTGGGATAGGGTGATGTTTTCATTGGTACAATTTTGGGTAGATATTAAAGAGTACATTTTTTTTACTGATTTCTCCTGTAACTGGGGCTGACATAGTTTGGCTCCTGTATATAATACTGCTACTCAGACAGTGAACCCAAAATATTATAGTGCTAAACACTTGGCCTCCTGATTATAGTACTGCTGCATAGACACACATGCTCCCTGAGTATAATACTGCTACATGTACCTTGCCCTTGTCAATGAAGCCAGCTCGGTGCTAAAACGTGAGTTGAGGTACTGTATCTTTTCACTTGAACTGACCACCCTATGGGTATGAATATTTAAAGGGGTTTTCCGAGATTTTTAGACTGATGACCTATCCTCAGGATAGGTCATCATCAGCGCCGATGACAGTAGTACCGCGGCCTTCTCTCTGCTTTTCCTATGCTGAGTGACGACACTTTCATTGGCCACGAGGCCTAGGAGCAGCTCACCCCCATTTAAGTGATTGGGGCTGAGCTGCAAATAACAAGTACAGCCGTTATACAATGTACAGCGCTGTGCTTGGTTAGCAGGAAGAAGGCTGCAAAGGCCACAGTAACGCCGGTGCCTTCTCAAACAGCTGATTGTCAGGGTTCCCAGATGTCGGACCCCCACTGATCAGATACTCATGACCTATCAGGAGGATAGAGGAAAAAGAGGACCAGAACTCGCGTGAATACACAATATTCGTGGATTTTTTTGCCGCATCGGAAGAGTTTAGGCGTTTCAACTCACAATCGAGTCTTTATCAAACAGGTTAATGTACAACAAACAGCGGAAATTTAAATAGCCCGCCAGTTCTGACGTCGCAAACATAATGTCAGGTAGTCAAGGAAACAGTATAAACAAACATAATCGTTGGAGAACAGGAAAGAGAGAAGGGAAACAACTGCAGTAAATTGTAACATAATCACGTAACAGTAATTAAACATCACAAATAAATAATATAAAGGATGCAGGTAAAGCAAATGATGTTATAGACGTGAGATGGTTGTTAAGGACCGTGGATAAACAATTGTAATGCATAGAGGAGAATGCGGACAAAGTGATACATATATGTAGCACTGGGTGAGTGGCATGACCGACATAATAGGGGGATATAACATCTAATAAGGGATACCAGCTATGTGGAGATGTATAGGTATGGTCAAGTGTATTAGATGTAGATTTCAAGCGGGAATCTATAAAAAAAAAAAGAGAAGCATTAGAAGCATTATAATGTATACGCAAGATATCATAGAAAGTTGCTGATCTCATAGTCACGATTTAATCCCTTTTGTTCAAGGGTTTGTAATCTGTGTATCCAATAAGCTTCTCTTCTTTTAAGTGTTTTGATTCTATCACCTCCCCTTCTTGGAGGTAATATTTGCTCAATAATTTGAAAACGGAGCTGTGATACATTATGTCGACATTTATCAATGTGGAAGGGTATTGGGAGTAGCAAGTTCTTTTTTCTAATGGTAGATTTGTGATTACAGAACCTGTCCTTCATCCGAGTGGATGTTTCCACAACATATACAAGTCCACATGGACATTTTAGGATAGATACTACAAAATTGCTGTTGCAGGTGAAAAAACCTTTGAAGGGGAATTTTTCTCCTGTATGTGGGTGGGTAAAGAATTCTCCCTTAATTACACTAGAGCAGTGTATGCATTGTAGGCACAGAAAGGTGCCTTTTCTAGGAGTAGATAGCATGGTCTGGTGTGTAGACCAGTATTACTACTGCCGATGTCTGCTTTAATTATGGTATCCCTTATGTTCTTAGATTTCTTGTAACAAATCATAGGTAAACTTTGAAACTCCTCTGTATCGGGATATGCCTCTTTCAAGATGCCCCAGTGTTTATGTATATTAGATCTACATTTATTGATCCAAGAGTGATATTTAACTATGAAGGGGATACGTGATTTTTTTTGACGATGCATCAATCGGTTTATTATCTAATTTGGCCCTTTCTTTTTTTAATAAGGAGTCTGGATACCCTCTAGCTTTAAATCTATTTGTCATATCATTGATTCTTGTCTCTTTCACAGCACTGTCGTAAACTATCCTGTCTACACGTTAAACTGTGAGTAAGGTAAGGATTTCTTGACTGTAGGAGGGTGATTGCTTGTAAAATGTAAGAAACTGCTCCTGTCTGTTTTCTTGATGTGTATATCGGTTTGTATTCGACCACTATCACCCTTAATGACCCATGTGTCAAGGAAATTAATTCTGTGTTCATCACAATGCATGGTGATTTGAAGTTCACTCCAAATGGAGTTCAGATAGTCAGCGAATTTTTGGAGGGTTCGAATGTCGCACTGCCACACACAGAATATATCGTTGATGAAGCGATGCCATATAATACAGTCTTGTATGAACAGTGGATTTTGGTAAATGAATTCATTTTCAAATCAAGATATATACGAATTTACATAAGGCGGTGCAGCATTCAAACTGATCACGGTCCCACGGCGCTGCTGAAAAAAAGTGTCTTGGAATAAAAAGTAATTTTTATGCAAAATGGTTTCTAGAAGCTGTATGAAGAACTCTTTTTCAGCACTGCGGTAAGGGGAAGATGTGAGTATCCATTTTACCGCATGTACACCCTTTTCATGCTCAATTGAGGTATAGAGGCTACAAACGTCAAAGATTACCAACAAGTCATCACTTTGTAGTGAGAGGTTTTTTATTTCTCTAAGAAAGTGGTTAGTGTCGAGCAGGAAAGATGGTGTACATTTGGTCAATGGAGTAAGGACTTTTTTAAAAAGTATAGCTAATAGGGATAAAATGGAGTCAGTGGAGGCCACTATAGGGCGTATTGGGGGATTAGTGATCGATTTGTGGATTTTTGGTAAGGTATACAACACTGGAGTCACAGAATGCTGATTGATGAGAAAATCACCCAATCTAGAGTCAATGAATTTTTTTTCATGGAATGTATTAACAAGGGCAATTTTTTCTTGATATCAAAAACAGGATCATGTTGTAATGGCAGATAGGTGTTTCTGTCAGCTAATTGATTCAAAATTTCAGATATGTAATAATCTATGTCCATTAACACAAGGGCACCACCCTTCTCTGCAGGATTAAATATTACAGAATCATCGTCCAGCATTGTCTTTAATGCATTCCTTTTGGATTGTGTTAAATTATGTGACATAAAGTTTTCCTTGTTCACCATGCTGTAGTAACTTAGTTACATCCCTCTGGACCAATGATATGAAAGTCTCTACTGGGTGGTGTGTCTTAAGTGGCTAAAAATTACTTTATTACTAATTACTAATTTTTAGGTTAAATTATTGCAGTGTTAACTACCTATGTTCAGACACCTTTTCACCAGGAGACATTCCTTCATTGGTGCAGAAGTGTGCTTTTAGCCGTACATTGTGGAAAAAAACGTTCACAGTCCATTTCCAAAAGTATCCAAATGCCCAGTTGGACTAAAGGATAAACCCTTCAGATAATAAGCCAATTGATACATCATCAAAAAATCACGTATCCCCTTCATAGTTAAATATCACCCTTGGATCAATAAATGTAGATTCATCATACATAAACACTGGGGCATCTTGAAAGAGGCATATCCCGATACAGAGGAGTTTCAAAGTTTACCTATGATTTGTTACAAGAAATCTAAGAACATAATAAGGGATACCATAATTAAAGCAGACATCAGCAGTAGTAATTGTGGTCTACGCCAGACCGTGCTATCTACTCCTAGAAAAGGCACCTTCCCGTGCCTACAATGCATACACTGCTCTAGTGTAATTAAGGGAGAATTCTTTACCCACCCACATACAGGAGAAAAATTGCCCATAAAAGGTTTTTTCACATGCAACAGCAATTTTGTGGTATATATATCCCAAAATATCGGTGTGGACTTGTATATGTTGGGGAAACATCCAGTCAGATAAAGAACAAATTCTGTAAGCACAAATCTACCATTAGAAAAAAGAACTTGCTACTCCCAATACCCTTCCACTTTGATAAATGTCGACATAATGTATCACAGCTCCGTTTTCAAATTACTGAGCAAATATTACCTCCAAGAAGAGACGGTGATAGAATCAAAACACTTAAAAGAAGAGAAGCTTATTGGATACACAGACTGCAAACCCTTGAACCAAAGGGATTGAATCGTGTCTATGAGATCAGCAGCTTTCTATGATATCTTGCATATACATTATAATGCTTCTAATGCTCTCTTTTTTCTTTATAGAAAACCACTTGAAATCTAAATCTAATCCACTTGACCATACCTATACATCTCCACATGGCTGGTATCCCTTATTAGATGTTATATCCCCCTATTATGTCGGTCATGCCACTCACCCAGTGCTACATATATGTATCACTTTGTCCGCATTCTCCTCTATGCATTACAATTGTTTATCCACGGTCCTTAACAACCATCTCATGTCTATAACATCATTTGCTTTACCTGCATCCTTTATATTATTTACTTGTGATGCTTATTTACTGTTACATGATTATGTTACTATTTACTGCAGTTTTTTCCCTTCCCTCTTTCCTGTTCTCCAATGATTATGTTTGTTTATACTGTTTCCTTGACTACCTGACATCATGTTTGTGACATCAGAACTGGCGGGCTATTTAGATTTCCGCTGTTTGTTGTACACTAACCTGTTTGATAATGACTCGATTATAAGTTGAAACGCGTCAACTCTTCCGATGCGGCAAAAAATCCACGAATATTGTGTATTTACGCGAATTCTTACTTTACCTGCAAGCGGGAAGCCGACCACGGGCACGTGCACCGCACCACAGAACGGATTGCCGACTGTGTTATTACATACTGTAGCTATCCAGACGATAGGTCATCATTAGTAAAATCCTGGAAAACCCATTTAATATTACTCCATACTAGCTAGTGGTTTGGCCGTGTCTATGGCTTTCTTTGGTATATGCTACTTTAGCTTTTATCTACCATACTTTGTATTGTGATAATCCAGTTTATGTCTAAATCACTTCTATGTTCCTGCCCATGTCATTTTGGCTGCTATGTGCTATGGCTGTTGAATTTTTATGCCCTGATATATATTGTAAGGGATCGCTCTCTCTCAGGGGGTCACAATCACAGACTTCTCACCTGACAACGGGTTCAAGTCCAAAAGGTGCTTTATTTTGGCACTTCAGCACCATCACACACATAAACATCGAAAATAAACACCTGCCCATCTGGGCTTTACTTAATACACGTGTTGTCTCTACCTCACCTATAGAGCGCCTTTAACATACGGGAATAGATCTGGCTTCCTCAGCCAAATACGGTCCAGCAGCCTCAAGGCTGCGACCATACCAGCACCCTTGGGGGGAGATGGTCCAGAAGTCCTTCCCAAGCTGACTGTGCAACCCTCTTTCTGTAGGTGTCGCTGGGCCCCCCAAACTTCAGGCTTTGCAGAGCCTTGTGGCCCCTCAGCCCTCCTGGCTGAGACCACACAGAGCCACTCAGGCTCCGCCCTCTCTCTCAGGCTTCCTCAGCCTTTCTCCCTCCATACACAGAGGGTTGTTTTTTTCCTTCTTGATTACAGCAGCAGGCCTCACCTGCGATCACCTCCGGCAAAAGGCAATATATGTAGTGGAAGGGTGTGGACTGACAGATCCAATTATCAAACCTATCCCCCAGTCCACATGAAATCCAGCCCAGAACAACATCTAGACAAAACTGAGGTATCTGGGTGGAATATACATGCCTCCCAGCACTTACGTACTGTAAACATCACTACTATATATATATATATATATATATATATATATATATATTGTGGCAGTGGAGCTGCCAGAAGGCCATAGGAAGGCCATTCAAGTGGCGTATCTCACCCAGAGCAAGCTGGGTGAGAACAAGAAAAGTTGGGAAAATTAGTTTTTTCCCACTGTCTGCAGCAGTCAGGCTGGTAATGGGGATAATTATCAGCCAGCTGAGGAGCTTGGATTAATGTGGGTTGAGCTCCTCAATCAGAGCTCCCAGTCTGGGAAAGGAGCAGGCTGTGTCAAGGCCTGTGGGTGCCGGGACCCTCTAACCTTGTGTGTAGGGTAAGCACTGTTAATGTGTCTTGGGGAGCTGGGTGGCAGACCCAGATTCTGATAGAGAGGGAAAGACTGATTAGTCAGTGGCCAGACGGCCGAGGATTTATTTTTATGATTTTGTTGTACTGCTGTTGTGACAATAAAGCTGATCGTGGCCAGTTTGCACCCGAATCTACAGTGGTGGAGTGGCTTCTTGATGTGTGCCAACCGTCTAAGGCGTTAAGACGGCGATCTGGAAGAGCTAAATGACCCCGTGTTGTTACAATATATATATCCCCCCCCCCCCCAATATTTGTTTATTTATAGTGCACATTTGCAGCAGCATAGGCCAACAATGTCTATGGTTGAGTTGCTCACAAACTCAGTGGTAGTTCTACAGTATGTCTTTAACAATAATATTGGGAATTTTCGATCTTGCACAATCACGGCCAGGAAATAGAATAGTATGCGTTCCCACTATATTTAGAATCACTGCTTTTAGGTGAATCGCTAAAACAAAATAATAAACTTTTGTTGTCTAATTCATTAAAATTCACTTAGGGTGAGAAATTTTCAAAAAATTAGCCTAGTGTATTGAAAGCAGAGTTCACCTGCTCTACTGCTCTACACTGGTTACAGAGTTCTCACAATTGGGGCTGGCTGATTATTTCACTTGTTTCCATGTACAGTATATGCCAATCTCCTCAATTGAGACTATAGTGTGGGTTGTGGTTTTAATGCCTGAATGGGAAGGCACTCCTGCATGTGAAATAGCAGGAGGTATGGCAGTAGTCTTCTAAGGTTTACCTCTTTCTCACATCAAACATACGGTTACCCAATCATGTAATATTGAATAATTTCCACACCCCTTCAGATTACTAACAGCTGTGAGCTTGGTACACAGGGGATATCTGCCCCTAACCGGAATAACTGCAGGTGTGATTGCCACAGGCTAATTAGCCCTATACTCAAATAAACACTGTTTCCTCCAGTGGGGTAAACCCCAGACCTCACTGATAATTTTTGAAGCGGAGACAAAAGTCGTGCATGAAGGGCTTTTCTCTTCATTTCAAAAATCTTCCTCTGAGCGTTAACCTAACTGACCCTATTATAGTCTATGTGGTCCATAGGCTCCCTTCAGCTCAGTTATGTGCCAAATCTGTCCTTTCTGTTCTTCTGCTCCTATAATTCGGAATGCTGATGTGAACTCAGCCTAATCAAGGGCTTCAATAGCTGAATCAGGTGTGGTTGAAATGAAACACAAAAAAAACATTGGCTTGGGGTTGGTTGACTGTGAAGTTTGATTGCATGTCAGAAACATGGCTAAGAGAAGATGGTCAAGAGAATGGTTCAAAAAGAGATCACTGATGTGTGCAAAAAAGTAAAGGAATACAAAAAGTTATCAAAGACCCTGAATGTTCCCATCCCTCAATATGAAATCTAACTCTAATCAATAATCCCAAATCTAATGTGTTCAATAATGCTGATATTTTTGTGCAACTAAATTGAACTGATTTGAATGGTGACAGTCACTGGGTAAAAATGTTATTTGTAATTGAAATCTGTTCCATTCATCAGTGTTATATTAGACATTCTCCTCTAGGCATAATAATTTTACTATGACTGTAGTATGTACGTAATAAGTTTCATTAGAGAAGTTGTCCATGGATTTTATAATAAAGTTTGGGAATGAACAGGACAGGACAATGTAAAACATATAAACTTTATCGATGTTTATGAGTGTGTGGTGTGAGTGTTGGGTGCAAGTGCAACTTATTGGTCTCTGCAATGTGGACACAAATAATTGACCAGGTCCTGAAGTCAATATATGGCATAGTTAGACACAGAGCAGTAATTAGATGAACTCAGTTTCTTAAAAAAATAAACACCTCTATAAATTAGCAAGTATAAACTCTGATTGATAAGGGTGTGTGTGATAACTTTAAGAAAAGTTCAAACAATCTCCCCCACTGGGATCAGAGACACAAAAATATCAAATAAAGCACATTACAGAACCTCCCACACAAGCTCCCACCATCAACTCTTCCACAGAAGCTGAACAAACAACTCAGGGGTGGGGTGGTCACTCTGCTCTCTGCCTCATTAAGCCACAATATACAGGGAGTGCAAAATTATTAGGCAAATGAGTATTTTGACCACATCATCCTATTTATGCATGTTGTCTTACTCCAAGCTGTATAGGCTCGAAAGCCTACTACCAATTAAGCATATTAGGTGATGTGCATCTCTGTAATGAGAAGGGGTGTGGTCTAATGACATCAACACCCTATATCAGGTGTGCATAATTATTAGGCAACTTCCTTTCCTTTGGCAAAATGGGTCAAAAGAAGGACTTGACAGGCTCAGAAAAGTCAAAAATAGTGAGATATCTTGCAGAGGGATGCAGCACTCTTAAAATTGCAAAGCTTCTGAAGCGTGATCATCGAACAATCAAGCGTTTCATTCAAAATAGTCAACAGGGTCGCAAGAAGCATGTGGAAAAACCAAGGCGCAAAATAACTGCCCATGAACTGAGAAAAGTCAAGCGTGCAGCTGCCAAGATGCCACTTGCCACCAGTTTGGCCATATTTCAGAGCTCCAACATCACTGGAGTGCCCAAAAGCACAAGGTGTGCAATACTCAGAGACATGGCCAAGGTAAGAAAGGCTAAAAGACGACCACATCTGAACAAGACACACAAGCTGAAACGTCAAGACTGGGCCAAGAAATATCTCAAGACTGATTTTTCTAAGGTTTTATGGACTGATGAAATGAGAGTGAGTCTTGATGGGCCAGATGGATGGGCCCGTGGCTGGATTGGTAAAGGGCAGAGAGCTCCAGTCCGACTCAGACGCCAGCAAGGTGGAGGTGGAGTACTGGTTTGGGCTGGTATTATCAATCAAAGATGAGCTTGTGGGGCCTTTTCGGGTTGAGGATGGAGTCAAGCTCAACTTCCAGTCCTACTGCCAGTTTCTGGAAGACACCTTCTTCTTGCAGTGGTACAGGAAGAAGTCTGCATCCTTCAAGAAAAACATGATTTTCATGCAGGACAATGCTCCATCACACGCGTCCAAGTACTCCACAGCGTGGCTGGCAAGAAAGGGTATAAAAGAAGAAAATCTAATGACATGGCCTCCTTCAGTGGCGTACACACAATCCATGGGGCCCCGGTGCGAAACTGATCCATGGCCCCCCCCCCCCCATCGCCCCCCCTAATTTCTGAGAGCGCTGCTAATGGCCATTTCAGCCCCAGTTTACTACTAAAATTATTTTGGCTAAATAAAGTATATTACAAAAATGTAACCTATCACTTGCCATTTCCGTGCGGCTAATCCGCTGCATGAAAGAGTGCCAAGCCCCGCTCCGAACAGCAGAGACACGGAGCACTAACAGGATTGATAATACTCTTTGCCTCTCTGTGATCTTTTAACTACAAAATCACGGTGACAACTTTATCTCACTGTGATTTTGTAGTAAAAAGATCACAGAAAGGCACGGAGCATTATCAATCCTGTTAGTGCTCCGTGTCTCTGCTGTTCGGAGCGGGGCTTGGCACTTATTCACACAGCAGATTACCCGTACAGGATGTTAAAGAGCCCTAACCCCAATGCACGGCTACACTTACCCAGTCCTAACTAATAAAATCTGGTCCTACCTCATCCAGAGTGTCGCTGGTGTCGGCGTGATGTCCACTGGATCCAGAACAAGGTCCCTGTGGTGAGAAAAAAAGAATAATTACATGAGAAAGAGATGGCGACTGACCCTGTGAAATCCCCAGCAGGGGGCGCTGTGCTGGCCTTTAAGACTGAGCCATGCCAATATATAGCAGGGTAATCTAGTGCTACCACACAGTACTAATGCCCACCTTGAGGCCCCTCACAGTACTAATGCCCACCTTTGTTCCTGTCACAGTAAGTATACTCAGATATGTGCCCCTCACAGTAGTTATGCCCAGTTATGTGTCCCCTCACAGTAGTAATGCCCAGATTATGTGTCTCCTCACAGTAATATGCCCAGATATGTGCCCCTCACAGTAGTAATGCCCAGAATATGTGCCCCTCACAGTAGTAATGCCAAATATGTGCCTCACAGTAGTAATGCCAGATTATGTGTCCCCTCACAGTAATATGCCCAGATATGTGCCCCCTCACAGTAGTAATGCCGAATATGTGCCCCCTCACAGTAGTAATGACCAGAATATGTGCCCCTTCACAGTATTTATGCCCAGTTATGTGCCCCCTCAAAGTAGCTATGCCCAGATATGTGCCCCCTCAGAGTGGTTATGCCAGATTATGTGCCCCTTCAAAATATTTATGCCCAGATATGTGCCCCCTCACAGTAGTTATGCCACATTATGTGTCCCTCAAATTAGATATGCCCACATACGTGCCCCCTCACAGTAGTTATGCTTTTATATGTGCCCCTCAATCCTCATATTCTAGATAGGTTGGGTGGTGCTCCCCTTGAAAGGCGTGGGTCGCAGGAAAAGTTTCCAGGCCAGATATACGAAAAAAGTTCCTGGACACCACTGTTGTTACTTGCTTGTGTCTTTATTAAACAGCTCAGATTACAGTATGCGGTTTGCCAGTTGTGAGTAAGTATTATACCAATGTTTCGGCGGTAAACGCCTTCATCAGGACACTGGACGTGCCGCACTGTGTAAGAATCCGTGTTGGAAAGGAGCGGTTGGAGCTCTGTGGCTCTGTTGGCAATGCTGCGCGGGGTCAGAATCATGGCAGCCAAGGGAATCAGGATTCTGACCCCGCAGCATTGCAAACAGAGCCACAGAGCTCCAACCACTCCTTTCCAACACGGATTCTTACACAGTGCGGCACGTCCAGTGTCCTGATGAAGGCGTTACGCCGAAACGTTGTTATAATACTTACTCACAACTGGCAAACCGCATAATGTAATCTGAGCTGTTTAATAAAGACACAAGCAAGTAACAACAGTGGTGTCCAGGAACTTTTTTCGTATACCTCAATCCTCATAGTTATGCCTTCATATGTGCCCCCTCACAGTAATGCCTGATTAAGTGCCCCTTAAATTAGTTATGCCCCCAGTCTGCAGCCTTAGAAAAAAAAAAATAAATACTTACCTTCTTCCCTGATGACAGGCTCCCTCCTCACTCATCTCTGGCTGTGCTGCAGGCAGATTCCCGGGTCTTCAGATCTCCTCCCACAGCCAGCAGCGCGATCTGGGGCCAGCAGGGGGAGCTCCTGAGCTGTGAAGAGCAGTGAAGCAGGGATGAGAGAGGTTTCCCTGCTTCACTACTGAAAAGAAATGCCGACCAGCCGGGTGTGTGAGTGCGCGCTCCCCCCAACCCCGACCCCCCCCCCCCTTCCCTCCACATTATACATGTAATGAAGCGCTCTGTACTTTGTGCTGGGCCCCATCAGAGCGCTCCATTACATGTTAGTACAACATAATTTAGGGTAGCTTGCTGGCCTGGGGGGTGGGTCCACAGGCGGCCGGGCCCCCTGGAGTGCCGGGCCCGGTCGCAATTGCGACCCCTGCGACCCCTGTATGTACGCCACTGGCCTCCTTGTTCACCTGATCTGAACCCCATTGAGAACCTGTGGTCCATCATCAAATGTGAGATTTACAAGGAGGGAAAACAGTTCACCTCTCTGAACAGCGTCTGGGAGGCTGTGGTTGCTGCTGCACGCAATGTTGATGGTAAACAGATCAAAACACTGACAGAATCCATGGATGGCAGGCTTTTGAGTGTCCTTGCAAAGAAAGGTGGCTATATTGGTCACTGATTTGTTTTTGTTTTGTTTTTGAATGTCAGAAATGTATATTTGTGAATGTTGAGGTGTTATATTGGTTTCACTGGTAAAAATAAATAATTGAAATGGGTATATATTTGTTTTTTGTTAAGTTGCCTAATAATTATGCACAGTAATAGTCACCTGCACACACAGATAAAATAGCTAAAACTAAAAGCAAACTAAAAACTACTTCCAAAAATATTCAGCTTTGATATTAATGAGTTTTTTGGGTTCATTGAGAACATGGTTGTTCAATAATAAAATTAATCCTCAAAAATACAACTTGCCTAATAATTCTGCACTCCCTGTATAGTCCAATCCAGCCTGCATCTTTGTGTTATATTCAAGATTCCAAGGCTGAAGCCATGATCTACACTGACATAGATTCTTAAGTATGTCCTTGGCCACTGAAGTGCATGCCTACCAGGAGATATCAGGCTAAAACATTGCCATGGTATATCCTTAGGGTAAGCATTTGGCCTGGACTTCACATAGACCATTGTATGCAATTCAGTATATTCCATTTAACTAATAATAATAATGTGTACTACAAAAAGTCTCCACATAACATAGCCCTTATTTGTTGATTATTTGGGGTCCTTGAGTCCCCCACTAAGAACAAAAGGGCCAAGTGAGTAGTGCAGCTACTCCTTTTTATCCAAACACAGTGATCCCATGAATAAAATATTGGCGGTCTACCCTATAGATAGGTGATCTGTATTTTTGTATTTTAGTCCCAGAGAACTCTTTTAATTATCAAAGGTGTGTTCTACTATTTATTATTATAGTTAGTATTTTCATGACTACTAGTTATTATTACTCATTCTACATCACTTGTTTTTAGAATTCCTCAGGGATGATTAATATGAGAAATAAAATTCACCCTCCTTATCATTTCCTTTATGTTATTGATTTATTTAAAAAATACAATCACTAGGGTATTTACATATTCCATTCATTTTGAATGTTTGCTAAAACATCACTTGTGTCGAGACACTAAAATGAATTGCCTCACATAACCATGTATCATTTTCATGTCCTCGTTTATGCAAATTCAAAGGAAACACAGTGTGCTTCAACAGAGAGACAAATTCAGGAATATCAATGAGGTAAACTGGATACCTGGCTGACAGTGACAAATGCTGCATTACATAACTATATGAGAATAATTCTGATACTCTATATTATAGATAATCATATATGTACACCGCCAAAATTGTTACCATCTGTTAATGTGATGACATTTTCTCTAAGACATTCGCACTGTTAGAATACTTGATTCTTATGTGTGTCACATCCTGTTCTCCTGGGAGACTGGGCCAGGGGAAACAACCATAGGACCCTTCTCTCCAGGACTTAGTAATAATTAGCTCTTTAATATATGCAATATGCAGTAACTACTACTTAATTTTTATTAAGCTGGGGAATATGGCCAATTAGCACAATAAACTGGATTTGGTGCCTTTAACAACCAGTTGGGCCAGAAACTCTCCAGCTGACAAGGTGATTAAAGGGTTTCTGTCACCAGAATTAACTCTATTAAACTAGCTGACATTAGCGATGTGTTAATGTCAGCTGAACCTAACTAGCCTATTCCTACTTTATTTATGCCCCCCTTACTCCAGAAATATAACTTTACAATTATGCTAATTAGCCTCTAGGTGCAGGGGGCGTTGCCCCTGCTCCAAGGGGCTCCGTTCTCTCACTTCTGGCCATGCCTTGTTACACTAGATTGACAGGGCCAGGCAGCGTTGGTCTCCTACTGACGGCCCTGTCTGCCATGTAAATCTCACGCCTGCGCCATCTCGTCCAATATTTGGCGTAGGCGCAGTGAGTGAAGGGCGCTCGCCAGCTGCCGGCTTCCTCACTGCACCTGCGCCGAATACTAAACAGTACGAGATTTACACAGCGCACAAGGCCGGCAGTTGGAGGGAAAGACTGCCTGGCACTGTCAATCTAGTGTAGTAGGGTGTGGCCAGAGGTGGGAGAACAGAGTCTCTAGGAGCAGGGGCAATGCCCCCCCTGGACCTAGAGACCAATTAGCATTTTATAAAAGTTATATCTCTGGAGTAACGGGGGCCCAGATAAAAGTAGGAATAGGCTAGTTAGGTTGAGCTGACATTAGCACATCACTAATGTCAGCTAGTTTAATAGGGTTAATTCTGGTAACAGAAACCCTTTAACATTTTAAAGAGAAACTGTCACCTCAAAATGCAGAGCAATCTGCAGGCAGCATGTTACAGAGCAGGGAAAGCTGAGTGTTAGCACAGTGGATCCTAATCATCCTTCCTGTCCTGCCCAGCGGCCTGCCCTCTCCTCTTCCTCACCCACTGTAGACCCAGTGGCCAGAGTCTCATTATTATCCTTTAGGCGGCAGCCTACACATCTCTGTCCGGCCTGTTTTCCCCATCCATAGGGTGCACTCTTCCTGCTTCTTAAGGGTCCAGCACACATGCCCTATTCTTCCCAATATGTATACCCCATCCACATGCACAACTGGAAAATATCTCTTTAAACACACGTACACACTGCTAAGACATGCCCTATAACATGCTTCCTGCAAGTTGGTAACATGGTAACATGTTTGATTTTAATATTTACAATTAAATCACATAATTAGGGCTATGGGGACTATTCAGTAATAGATTTACCAAATATACCAAACAGAGTTCACATTTAATAAGGCCGATCTAATTGCAAATTTTATAGTAAATTTTATAGTAAATTGACGCTCTTTAAACGCTGGTAAATGTAAGAGAGAAGGAAATACTAGCTGCATCATCTGGCCCATCTAGTTTGCTCCTATATTATCACATATATCAGGTAGACATGTTTATCCCAGACATGTTTAAATTCACTTACTATAGATTTCCCAACCACATCTGATGAGAGTTCAAGCTTCAACCACTCTTTGAGTGAAATAATATTTTCTCAGATTGCTCCTAATCTTACCTTCAGCTAATTTAAGATTGTGCACCCTCGTTCTTGTGTTTAGCTTCTCATTGAGAACACTGCTGCCAAGGCCAATAAGATAATGGGTTGCATCAAAAGGGGCATAGATGCCCGTGATGAGAACATAGTCCAACCACTTTACAAATCTCTAGTACAGATAACAGGCCGAACTGGATGGACAGATGTCTTTTTTTAGCCTTATAAACTATGTTACTATGTTACTTTCCCCCTGAACCTTATTTAAACCTTTAACCTATTTAAAGCTTCAGTCATGTAACCCACTTTGCTTTCTTTCCCCAAGGCCATACAGATTAATGTGGTCATTTACTGGTGAAAAGTAGAACTGGTTTAGTTGCCCGTAGCAAACAATAAGATTCCACCTTTCGTGTTGCAAAGGAGCTGTCAAAAATGAAAGGTGGAACCTAATTGGTTGCTATGGGCAACTAAGCAGTTTATACTAGAGTTGAGCGAACACCTGGATGTTCGGGTTCGAGAAGTTCGGCCGAACTTCCCGAAAATGTTCGGGTTCGAGATCCGAACTCGACCCGAACTTCATCCCGAATCCGAACCCCATTGAAGTCAATGGGCACCCGAACTTTTGGGCACTTAAAGGCTGTAAAATAGTCCAGCAAAGGGCTAGAGGGCGGCAAAAGGCAGCAAAATGTAGGTAAATGCCCTGCAAACAAATGTGGATAGGAAAATGAATTAAAATAAAATAAAATGAATCAAAATTTACCAATATCAATTGGAGAGAGGTCTCATAGCAGAGAATCAGGCTTCAAGTCACCCAGCAATGGAGAAGGTCACTTTCTGTTATTTCGGCCCCAGCACCCAGACAGAGGAGAGAGGTCCCATAGCATAAAATCAGGCTTCATATCACCCACCACTGGAGAAGGCCACTTTCAGATATTTAGGCCCCAGCACCCAGACAGAGGAGAGAGGTCCCACAGCAAGGAATAAGGCGTCATATCACCCACCACTAGAGAAGGCCACTTTCAGTTATTTCGGCCCCAGCACCCAGACAGAGGAGAGAGGTCCCACAGCAAGGAATAAGGCGTCATATCACTCACCACTGGAGAAGGCCACTTTCAGTTATTTAGGCCCCAGCACCCAGACAGAGGAGAGAGGTCCCACAGCAAGAAATAAGGCGTCATATCACCCACCACTGGAGAAGGCCACTTTCAGTTATATAGGCCCCAGCACCCAGACAGAGGAAAGAGGTCCCACAGCAAAGAATAAAGCATCATATCACCCACCACTGGAGAAGGCCACTTTCAGTTATTTAGGCCCCAGCACTAAGACAGAGGAGAGAGGTCCCACAGCAAAGAATAAGGCGTCATATCAACCACCACTGGAGAAGGCCACTTTCAGTTATTTAGGCCCCAGCACCCAGACAGAGGAGAGAGGTCCCACAGCAAGGAATAAGGCGTCATATAACCCACCACTGGAAAAGGCCACTTCCAGATATTTAGCCCACGGCACCCAGACAGAGGAGAGAGGTTGCATGGCAGAGGTTCAGGCTTCATGTCACCCACAATTGTAAAAGGCCAATTTCAGTTATTTAGGCCCCGGCGCCCAGAGTGAGGAGAGGTTCATTCAACTTTGGGTTGCACCGCAAGATCATGGTAAGGTTAAAATAATGAGGATTCAATAAAGAAGTGCCCCGGAGTACAAGAATACATGGTTGAGGGGGAGGCAGTTATAAATGTCTATTCTGCACAAGGGAGGGACAGGTCCTGTGGGATCCATGCCTGGTTCATTTTTATGAACGTCAGCTTGTCCACGTTGGCTGTGGACAGGCGGCTGCGTTTGTCAGTAATGACGCCCCCCTGCCGTGCTGAATACACGTTCAGACAAAACGCTGGCCACCGGGCAGACCAGCACCTCCAAGGCATAAAATGCTAACTCTGGCCACGTGGACAATTTGGAGACCCGGAAGTTGAATGGGGCCAAACCATCAGTCAGTACGTGGAGGGGTGTGCAGACGTACTGTTCAACCATGTTAGTGAAATGCTGCCTCCTGCTAACACGTTCCGTATCAGGTGGTGGTGCAGTTAGCTGTGGCGTGGAGACAAAACTTTTCCACATGTCTGCCATGCTAACCCTGCCCTCAGAGGAGCTGGCCGTGACACAGCTGCGTTAGCGACCTCTTGCTCCTCCTCTGCCTTCGCCTTGGGCTTCCACCTGTTCCCCTGTGACATTTGGGAATACTCTCAGGAGCGCGTCTACCAGCATGCACTTGTACTCGCGCATCTTCCTATCACGCTCCAGTGCAGTAAGTAAGCTGGGCACATTGTCTTTGTACCGGGGATCCAGCAGGATGGCAACCCAGTAGTCCGCACATGATAAAATATGGGCAACTCTGCTGTCGTTGCGCAGGCACTGCAGCATGTAGTCGCTCATGTGTGCCAGGCTCCCCAGAGGTAAGGACAAGCTGTCCTCTGTGGGAGGCGTATCGTCATCGTCCTCCGTATCCCCCCAGCCCCGCACCAGTGATGGGCCTGAGCTGTGTCGGGTGCCACCCCGCTGTGAACCTGCTTCATCCTCATCCTCCTCCACCTCCTCCTCATCCTCCTCATCCTCCAGTAGTGGGCCCTGGCTGGCCACATTTGTACCTGGCCTCTGCTGTTGCAAAAAAACCTTCCTCTGAGCCACTTCTAACAGACTGGCCTGAAAGTGCTAAAAATGACCCCTCATCCTCCTCCTCCTGGGCCACCTCCTCTTCCATCATCGCCCTAAGCGTTTTCTCAAGGAGACATAGAAGTGGTATTGTAACGCTGATAACGGTGTCATCGCCACTGGCCATGTTGGTGGAGTACTCGAAACAGCGCAACAGGGCACACAGGTCTCGCATGGAGGCCCAATCATTGGTGGTGAAGTGGTGCTGTTCCGCAGTGCGACTGACGGGTGTGTGCTGCAGCTGAAACTCCACTAAGGCCTGCTGCTGGAGTTCCACCTGGTGGGCACGTCGCATATGAGGCGGTGAGCGGGAAGGCTGCACTTTATGCAGCAGCTCTGACATGTCGGGGTAGTTGTGAATGAACTTCTGCACCACCAAATTTAGCACATGCCCCAGTCAAGGGATGTGCGTCAAACCAGCTAGTCCCAGAGCTGCGACGAGATTTCGCCCACCGGCAGAAACCACTTGTCCGTCTGTTGTTCAATACCCCGCCACAACTCCTACGCGGTGTGGGGACTGTCCCCCAAACATATGAGTTTCAGAATGGCCTGCTGACGTTTACCCCGGGCTGTGCTGAAGTTGGTGGTGAATGTGTGTGGCTGACTGGATGAGCTGGTGGAAGCAGAGGAGGAGGAAGCCGAGAAGGACGAGGAGGCTACAGGAGGCAAAGAATGATGCCCTGCAATCCTTGGCGGTGGAAGGACGTGCGCCAAGGAACTCTCCGCCTGGGGCCCAGCCGCCACTACAATTACCCAGTGTGCAGTTAGGGAGATATAGCGTCGCTGGCCGTGCTTACTGGTCCACGTATGTGTGGTTAGGTGGACCTTGCCACAGATGGCGTTGCACAATGCACACTTGATTTTATCGGATACTTGGTTGTGCAGGGAAGGCACGGCTGTCTTGGAGAAGTAGTGGCGGCTGGGAACAACATACTGTGGGACAGCCATGGCCATCAGCTGTTTGAAGCTGTCTGTGTCCACCAGCCTGAATGACAGCATTTCAAAGGCCAGTAGTTTAGAAATGCTGGCATTCAGGCCCAGGGCTCGAGGGTGGCTAGGTGGGAAATTACGCTTTCTCTCCAAGGTTTGTGAGATGGAGAGCTGAACGCTACCATGTGACATGGTGGAGGTGCTTGGTGACGCAGGTGGTGGTGTCGGTGGCACATCCTCTGTTTGGTGGACGGCAGGTGCCAACATTCCTCCCGAGGAGGAGGAAGAGGCCAAGGCAGCAGCAGAAGAGGGAGCAGGGGCAGCCTGAGTGAGTTCCTTGTTTTTAAGGTGTTTGCTCCACTGCAGTTCATGTTTTGCATGTAGATGCCTGGTCATGCAGGTTGTGCTAAGGTTCAGAACGTTAATGCCTTGCTTCAGGCTCTGATGGCACGGCGTGAAAACCACTCGGGTCTTGTTGTCAGCACATTGTTTAAAGAAGTGCCATGCCCGGGAACTCCTTAAAGCTGCCTTTGGGGTGCTCGGTCCCTGGTGGCGGTGGCCAGTAGCAGGCGAACTCTCTTGGAGGCGGCTGTTCTGCTTTTGCCCCCTGCTCCCTCTTTTGCTACGCTGTTGGCTCGGTCTCACCACTGCCTCTTCCTCTGAACTATGAAAGTCAGTGGCACGACCTTCATTCCATGTGGGGTCTAGGACCTCATCGTCCCCTGCATCGTCTTCCACACAGTCTTCCTCCCTGACCTCCTGTTCGGTCTGCACACTGCAGAAAGACGCAGCTGTTGGCACCTCTGTTTCGTCATCATCAGAGACGTGCGGACTCCGATGAGGTGGTATTCCCATGTCCTCATCATCAGGAAACATAAGTGGTTGTTCATTAGTGCTTTTTATGTCTTTGACCACTGGGGAAGGGCTAGGTGGATTCCCTTGGGAAACCCTGCCAGCAGAGTCTTCAAACAGCATAAGAGACTGCTGCATAACTTGAGGCTCAGACAGTTTCCCTGATATGCATGGGGGTGATGTGACAGACTGATGGGCTTGATTTTCAGGCGCCACCTGTGCGCTTTCTGCAGAAGACTGGGTGGGAGATAATGTTGTGAACGTGCTGGATCCACTGTCGGCAACCCAATTGACTAGCGCCTGTACCTGCTCCGGCCTTACCATCCTTAGAACGGCATTAGGCCCCACCAAATATCGCTGTAAATTCTGGCGGGTACTGGAACCTGAGGTAGTTGGTTCACTAGGACGTGTGGCTGAGGCAGAATGGCCACGTCCTCTCCCAGCACCAGAGGGTCCACTAACACCACCACGTCCACGTCCGCGTCCCTTAGTAGATGTTTTCCTTATTGTTACCGTTCACCAAGCACCACAATAAGAAAAAAATATTTGGCCCAATGTATTGATTTCAAATTCAGGCTTTTTTTTACAGGCAACTAACACTATCTGCCTATTTATTTATGTACCGTATTACACTAATCCAGGCACAGCAGTAAACACTGATTTAGGGGAATATCAATTGTGAGGCTAGTATTTAGGCCCTGGATGAAAGGTATACTTTTATTGACAGATTTACACTTGGAGATGCACAGTAGCGTGTGAAAAAATATGTAGGATTATGCCTTCAGCAATTGTATTTTAACACTTTGTGTAATATACCTTTTAACGGACAGAAATACAATGGGAGATGCACGGTAGCGTGTGAAGTTATTGAGGATGACCCTCTCAGCACATGTATATACACCTTGAGTGTAATA
Organism: Bufotes viridis; assembly: GCA_033119425.1. Taxonomy (NCBI): domain Eukaryota; kingdom Metazoa; phylum Chordata; class Amphibia; order Anura; family Bufonidae; genus Bufotes; species Bufotes viridis. The sequence continues at coordinate 56,546,976 of CM065595.1, forward strand.
TACCCTTTTACGGACAGATTAACACTTGGCCTGCAACAGCTGGAACACCAGATTCAGGGTATTGCTATATTGGCAAGTGAATTTTACCCCAGAACAAAATCTATCCTTTGACGGATACTATTAAACTTGTCCAGTCACAGCTGAAACACCAGATTTATCCACCAGCACTGGCCTCATTACCATTTTCTTTTATTAGAGCTCTACTCCCACACACAGACCTGTCTTTGTGGCACTCAACACAAACGTGCACAGGGGAATTGTTGTACAAGGCAGGAACGCTGAAATCCTTTCAAACTTTAAGGGAAACACTAGCGCTCCCTGCGTCGGAATTTTTCAAATACCTACAAATCCGACACTTGCTACACACGTTACACCCTACTGGTTTGGGCTGTAACAAATTAGGCATGATCTACCTCTCTAACAACTCTAAAGGGCTCAAAGTGTTATATGAAACATTGCTTCAACCAGTCCAATTTGAAAGATCTCATCCCATGCGTACATGGGAAAGATCTCTGAACGTATCTTTCTCGGACACAGACTGGTTGAGAGCAATCAAGGCAATCCACACTCACCTACAGTGCTCCACGCAGATAGAATCGGCTCTAAAAACAGTACTGCACTGGTATTACACACCAGAAAAATTACAACATATGTTTGTAAAGGGACACTTTACCACATACTGTGGCAATGCCCCTTGATTAGTCAGTACTGGAAAATGTGTGGAGACATGTTGGGCCTACTACTTCCACACCAATTTACATGGTCCCCTCAACTCGCCTTACTTCTAGTGGGCGTGGATGATTTCCCTTGGGAAAGTAGAAAACTGGTATGCATATTCTGTGTGTTAGCAAAACTGATGCTACTGCGGCGGTGGAAATACCTGGAAATACCGCAACTAAGGGACTTGCTGTCCGCCATTAACACTACATATGCTCATGAGAAAGTAATAGCTTTGGGTAATGGTTCTTTTCCAAAGTTTCAGAAACAATGGCAATTCTGGGTGATGTCTCCACATTGCACAGTGGCGTAAGGGGGTGATGAGGCAGGCTGTCTATGTTTTGATACACACGTATATGCGCATTGGACTTCCAAATACTCCAAATATACATTAGAAATAGTTCAAGAGGTGGTGGCTGTCTAACTTATCCTCAAAATACTCTCTATGTATGGCTTTTATACATGTTCAGCTTCTATATATCCGTATATAAAACTAGCACCAATTCTGGAAAGTAGACATCGCAAAGTCAGGGATGTTCTAACCTTGACAATAGTTTATGCTTTTGTTGTAATTTTCTGTTATTTTATTTTTATTTCTATTTTGTATCGAATAATCCCAATCACTACAGATGTTATGGTAATGCATCTTTAATGTAAAATTTGCATCTTTAATCTCCTGAAAATGCAATGAAAAAGATTGAAACTGAAACACCAGATTTACTGTATTTCTATTTTGCCAACTGAATTTCACCCCAGAAAAAAATATATCCCTTGAAATATACTATTAAACTTGGCCAGCCACAGCTGAAACCAGTGATTTATGGTATTGCTAATTTGGCAATTGAATTTCAGCCCAGAAAATTTTTTATCCTTTGCCGTACACTATTAAACTTGGCCAGCCACAGTAGAAACCACTGATTTATGGTATTGCTATTTTGGCAATTGAATTTCACCCCAGAACAAAATATATACTTTGCAGGACACTATTAAACTTCGCCAGCCACAGCTGAAACCACTGATTTATGGTATTGCTATTTTGGCAATTAAATTTCACCCTAGAAAAAAATATATAATTTGCCATACACTATTAAACTTGGCCAGCCACAGCTGAAACCATTGATTTATGGTATTGCTATTTTGGTAATTGAATTTCACCCCAGAAAAAAATATATCCTTTGCCGTACACTATTAAACTGGGCCAGCCACAGCTGAAACCATTGATTTATGGTATTGCTATTTTGGCAATTGAATTTCACCCCAGAACAAAATATATCCTTTGCAGGACACTATTAAACTTGGCCAGCCATAGCTGAAACCACTGATTTATGGTATTGCTATTTTGGCAATTGAATTTCACCCCAGAACTAAAATTATATCCTTTGCCAGACACTATTAAACTTGGCCAGCCACAGCTGAAACCACTGATTTATGGTATTGCTATTTTGGCAATTGAATTTCACCCCAGAACTAAAAATATATCCTTTGCCGGACACTATTAAACTTGGCCAGCCACTGCTGGGACACCAGATTTACTGTATTTCTATTTTTGTTGCTGACATTCACCCCAGAAAATAATATATCCATTGACAGACACTAGGGAAATTGTCCAGTCACAGCTGGAACACCAGATTCAGGGTATTGCTATTTTGGCAATTAAATTTCACCTTAGAACAAAATCTATCCTTTGACAGATACTATTAAACTTGTCCAGTCACAGCTGAAACCACTGATTTATGGTATTGCTATTTTGGCAATTGAATTTCACCCAAGAAAAAAAATATATCCTTTGCTGTACACTATTAAACTTGGCCAGCCACAGCTGAAACCACTGATTTATGATATTAGGAAGAGGATGGGGGGCACTCATAGATGGGAGCCACAACTGCAAATCAATACATTTATTAAAACACCCATAAAATCATACAAATAAAAACCATGCAGTATATAGTATACGATATATACCCCGGATGGGTAGATATATACAGTCCACCTGGAGCGAATTGTCCGACCCAATAGAATGAATGGGAAGCGCTGCCGGCTTTTGATGTTAAATACGCTTGGTAGCGTTCGATCTCTAGAAAGTAAAACCTCACAGCGGGATAGTACATATAATAGAGAGTGCCTGTGTTTTTCTACATTACCGCCCTCCTGTAGTTGTGACTTAGAGTATCCTGCAGTCCGTAGCAGAGCTCTGCTCGGCGTCCCGTGCAAGCCGTTCGGTCTAACGCGGCATCCCACGTGACCGGCTGTGGATCATGTGATCATTAGTCACTGGAGTAGGCGGGTGCAGTGCAGGTCCTCTGCGATGTAGCAGATGAATCCTTCCGCTGTAGGTAAAGCCGAAGGGGTCGTACAAATTAGATGGATAGCTTCCAATATTCTTAAATATCTCCAGAGAATGTCTTAGAACAAGATCTGCAAGGGCACGCCATACGCGCTTTGGGGTATACACCCTTCTTCAGTGGTAGTGCCTACAGATCTAACCTTGCCCTTTATAATCCCATCAATTCGGATAACGATCATTGGTAAGGACCGGACTGGATCCTTCTTAACATTATACAGGAAACCGCATTAGAATCACATATCAATGTGTTAAAATCGCATATAAATCGCATGGCTGATCTTACCATATCTGACATTTACCTCGATATCTATATTAAAATTGTCATCACTTTTAATACTGAAATTTTCTTATTCCTTTTTCATTATACAGAATAACCACTTAGAATCGCATACATATTATATAGCTTAATCTTGCCTTTCCTAACATTACCATAATTGCTGTATCGGAATTCTCATGTAGCCATATTAATAAAAGTTATTGATAAGAATACAAATAAAACATAGTAAAAAAGCTTCTTAGTATTTTCTTGACACTGACATCTGCATACTGATGGCATATTAAAGTATTGAAATGTAGGGGAATTCGCTCCAGGTGGACTGTATATATCTACCCATCCGGGGTATATATCGTATACTATATACTGCATGGTTTTTATTTGTATGATTTTATGGGTGTTTTAATAAATGTATTGATTTGCAGTTGTGGCTCCCATCTATGAGTGCCCCCCATCCTCTTCCTAATTGTATTACTTTTTGGCCTGGGTGTTGCCAGGGGTGAGCACCTTTCTATAGTAACATGCTGAGTGAGCCACTGTAGTCTATCTATCATCATTTGCTTTTCACCCAACAGTTTTGCTCCTCAGCATTTTTACTATGGATATTTGGGAACACATGGACAGCAAATTAAAGAAAATACAAACGTTCACATTTGGTGTGTTAGAAGAAACAGTCAATAATTTGATTATAAACAAAGAAAATAGTTACAGACAGTTGGAAAATTTACTGCAAAAGCAGTTGAGAAATAAATGGGAAATAACTGCATTAACCCATTGCTTACAGACAGGATATGTTCCGAAAGGACTGTTACTTACCAAGAGTCCGGCATTGGACATTGTAGATGAGGACTTCCAGAAACAATGGGACTCCTTCCTATATGCACAATCTGAAAAATTGGTACAATTGATAATTGATAGAAGACAGTCTATTATAGATAAATTATCAGAACAAATAGAAATTTAAAAAAAAGAAATCATTACATTTCCAGAAACGGAAGAGACAGTTAAGTGGCAACAAAGAATCTGCCAAAATTTAGATAATTTGGAAAAGGAGATTATACAAAAGAAAGCAAAAAAGTTTAAAAAAGTGGACAAAAGGGAAAATAACCAACCAACACAAAATACGGAGACTCTAATGAGTGTAAGTAGTTCCAAGAATGGAAGAGAAAATAAAAACAAAGACAACAGAAGAGCACAGTACAATGTACCGACCGCTAATAAATATGACACATTATCCTCACCTAATTTTTTAGATGTTACTCCCCCCCATCACAAAGCCAGAATAAGACGGTCACAAACCCCCACTCAGATACCACGGCACAACAGAACACCACCCCGCAGGGAGGTCCCCTACAACTTGAGGCACAGGGAGAGAGAACCGGCCAGCCAGCACAGACAGACAAATACCAACAGACATCACGACAACAGGAGGGATTACAACAGTGCACATCACATAGCGACCCACACCAAACCCCCCCTATACAAAGAAGATACGAAGGGGGCGACACTCTAAGACCAAACAATCACAAACACAATCACTATTAGCCCCATCCAATATTATAAATATTAGCAGTCACCAACTAACGGAAACACAAAAGAGAGTATTAAACAAAGGCCTCAAATTTGTCCCAACTAATAAATTAGACAAATTTTCAACGTATATTGGAATAGAAAAATTTATCCGTAGGCTATGTCTAAAGAAATATTTTTTAAAAAATCCTGTCAGTCTTACCACAGTAACAGACGCAGAAATAAATTGTTATCCACATACCAATTTGAAAGAAAAATCTAGGAAATATCCCAAACAGGAGATGGGAGAACAAATTGTCACTTTCAAGAAGAACGTAGAAAGAGAATTGAGAAATTTGAAAGGGGAAAAAATCCATAGTAATTTGACTTATAAAGAGAGAGAAGCCATTATACAACTACAAGAAACAGCAGAGGTAACGATACGCCCTGCTGATAAGGGTGGAGCAGTTGTAATATTAGATACTAGCAAATATATGGAAGAGTGCCTAAAACAGCTCAATGATACCAGGACATACCAGAAATTACAAAAAGACCCAACAGAGGAATATTATAATCAACTTAAGATAATATGTAAAAAGGGTGTGGAAAAATGATTCCTAAATGAGATGGAGTCGGGTTTTATCTTGGGCACGCAGAGGAGGATACCCGCCTTCTACTGTGTCCCTAAGATTCATAAAGATCTGAAAGCCCCCCCCCGGGAAGACCAATTGTCTCGGGTATTGATTGTATCTCCTCCAACCTGTCTAAGTATATAGACCAGTGGATACAACCACTGGTCAAGAAAATTCCCTCGTATATAAGCGATACAACACAAATTGTAGAGACATTGGAGACAATTGAATGGCAGGGCCACTACATCATAGGTACATTGGATGTCAGTTCTCTGTACACCGTGATTGATCATAATAAAGGTATACAGGCACTAAAAAGGATCTTTAAGGACCACAATTATTTACAGGAGGAACAAAGTAACTTTTGGAGACCATTCAATATATATTATCACATAATTATTTCATGTTTGATGGTACATATTATTTACAGTGTACGGGGGAACTGCCATGGGCACCAGATTCGCCCCCAGCTACGCCAACCTCTTCCTCGCCGATTGGGAGAGGGAGGTGGTGTGGCCTAGGTTGGGGTCGAGTCTGGTGCTCTGGCGCCGTTACATTGATGATATTCTTTTCATATGGCAAAACAATAGGTTGGCACTTGATTCCTTCCTACTCGAAATAAATACGAACGATAGGAATTTGAAATTCACCCCAACAATAGGAGATAATATAACAACTTTTTTGGACCTGGATATTACTATAAGAACAGCAAAAATCTTCAGTAGTACTCACAGGAAACCGGTAGCGAGAAACAGTTATCTACGTTTCTCTAGTTGCCATCTACCGAGATAGCTTACCAACATACCGGTGAGCCAATTTAGGAGATTGAAGCGAAATTGTACAGATAGAGATCAATTTGAAAAGGAAGCTTATACATTGACACAACAATTTAGAGAACAGGAATACCCGGTCCAAACAATCAATAGAGCACTGGAAAAAGTAAGAAAAATGAATAGAGCAGATTTTTTCCGCCCGAAACAAAGAAATATAGTAGAAGAGAAGTTGCATTTAGTTTTACCGTTCCACCCTGGATATAAGAAAATAGAAGGCATAATCCAGAAGCACTGGCACTTCTTACTAGAGGACAAGGTGGTGGGCTCCATGTTAACAGAGAGACCACTTATAACCTACACAAAAGCAACTAATTTAGCGAGCAAAATAGCACCTACAGTAAGGACAAAAAGCAACACCAGCAAATTGAGTTCAGGCTGGCTAAATGTGGATGGATTTTTGTAAAAACACTTCCTTTCCTAGAAAAACAACTGAAGTGATATCCACGCAGAACGGGTTCAGTGTTAAAATAAAAGGAACATTAACCTGTGCATCGACTAATGTTATCTATCTGTTGGAATGTGGGTGTCATAAACAGTATATTGGCCGGACAACCCGGACATTGAAAAAGAGGGTAAGTGAACACATGGCCAATATCCGTAAGGGCTATGAACTTCACCCCCTCTCTAAGCATTTCAAGATCCATTATAATAGGGACCCGTCCACACTATCCTATGTAGCGGTAGAAAAAGTCAACAAACCATGGAGAGGTGGAAATCATGTCATGAGAATGTCACGACAGGAGTCCCGTAGAATATTCGAATTTGACACCTTCATTCCAAAGGGCCGTAATGCTGATATAGAACTGTTTGGGTTTTTGTGAATGGAGGTGGGCGTGGGAAGGAGATGGACAATCCAATGTTTGGCTGTTTATCAGCACTTGGATTGCCCCTCCCCACCTGACGCCCCCCTCCCTTTCTCTTCCCCTACATTTCAATACTTTAATATGCCATCAGTATGCAGATGTCAGTGTCAAGAAAATACTAAGAAGCTTTTTTACTATGTTTTATTTGTATTCTTATCAATAACTTTTATTAATATGGCTACATGAGAATTCCGATACAGCAATTATGGTAATGTTAGGAAAGGCAAGATTAAGCTATATAATATGTATGCGATTCTAAGTGGTTATTCTGTATAATGAAAAAGGAATAAGAAAATTTCAGTATTAAAAGTGATGACAATTTTAATATAGATATCGAGGTAAATGTCAGATATGGTAAGATCAGCCATGCGATTTATATGCGATTTTAACACATTGATATGTGATTCTAATGCGGTTTCCTGTATAATGTTAAGAAGGATCCAGTCCGGTCCTTACCAATGATCGTTATCCGAATTGATGGGATTATAAAAGGGCAAGGTTAGATCTGTAGGCACTACCACTGAAGAAGGGGTGTATACCCCAAAACGCGTATGGCGTGCCCTTGCAGATCTTGTTCTAAGACATTCTCTGGAGATATTTAAGAATATTGGAAGCTATCCATCTAATTTGTACGACCCCTTCGGCTTTACCTACAGCGGAAGGATTCATCTGCTACATCGCAGAGGACCTGCACTGCACCCGCCTACTCCAGTGACTAATGATCACATGATCCACAGCCGGTCACGTGGGATGCCGCGTTAGACCGAACGGCTTGCACGGGACGCCGAGCAGAGCTCTGCTACGGACTGCAGGATACTCTAAGTCACAACTACAGGAGGGCGGTAATGTAGAAAAACACAGGCACTCTCTATTATATGTACTATCCCGCTGTGAGGTTTTACTTTCTAGAGATCGAACGCTACCAAGCGTATTTAACATCAAAAGCCGGCAGCGCTTCCCATTCATTCTATTGGGTCGGACAATTCGCTCCAGGTGGACTGTATATATCTACCCATCCGGGGTATATATCGTATACTATATACTGCATGGTTTTTATTTGTATGATTTTATGGGTGTTTTAATAAATGTATTGATTTGCAGTTGTGGCTCCCATCTATGAGTGCCCCCCATCCTCTTCCTAATTGTATTACTTTTTGGCCTGGGTGTTGCCAGGGGTGAGCACCTTTCTATAGTAACGTGCTGAGTGAGCCACTGTAGTCTATCTATCATGATTTATGATATTGCTATTTTGGCAATTAAATTTCACCCCAGAAAAAAATATACCCTTTTACGGACAGATTTAAAATAGGCCTGCAACAGCTGGAACACCAGATTCAGGGTATTGCTATTTTGGCAATTGAATTTAACCCCAGAACAAAATATATCCTTTGCCAAGCACTATTAAACTTGGCCAGCCACAGCTGAAACCACAGATTTATGGTATTGCTATTTTGGCAATTGAATTTCACCCCAAAACAAAATATATCCTTTGCAGGACACTATTATACTTTGCCAGCCACTGCTGGGACACCAGATTTAGTCGATTGCTATTTTGGCAATTGAATTTCACCACAGAAAATAATCTATCAATTGCCAGACAGCAGACAGTATCACACTTGGCTAGCCACAGCTGGAACACCAGAATTAGGAGATTGCTATTTTGGCAATTTAATTTAACCCCTTAATAAAATATATAAATTTCTATCCTGAGTTTCTAGGGGTGACAATAAGCACAGCCAAGCCCCTGATGTAGGATATAGCAAAAAAAAAAAACTAGTATTGATGGATTGATGGACTTGGTCGCAGCTTGTACTGGTGCACCACAAGTCACAAAATGGCCTCCGATCACCCCAGAACAAAGTGACAGAAAAACCCTCTGTGCAGCCTAAAAACCAGTGAGCAATTAACTACCAGAAGTTGAATCATTCACAGCTGTAGATCGATCAATTCATTAGGTGCTTTTGTTGACTTTTCCCTGCCTAATCTCGCCCTCACAGAAGCTGCGTCCTCTCCCTACACTAATCAAAGCAGTGTGACGTGTGGCGCTACGTGACTCCAGCTTAAATAGAGGCTTGGTCACATGCTGCACTTGGCCAATCACAGCCATGCCATTAGTAGGCATGGCTGTGATGGCTTTTTAGGGCAACAAGTAAAACGCTTGCTGATTGGCTGCTGTGCAGCCCTTCAGAAAGCGAGAAGAAATCGCCGAACAATGGACCCGAACCCGAACTTTTTTGAAAATGTTCGGGTCCGGGTCCGTGTCCCGAACACCCCAAAATTCGGTACGAACCCGAACTATGCTCGAACTGTTCGCTCAACACTAGTTTCTACTTTACACCATTTTGATAATTGACCCATACGTTCTTTAACTATACTTAACCCCTTAAGGACTCGGCCTTATTTCACCTTAAGGATTCTTTGCAAATCTGACCAGTGTCACTTTATGTGGTGATAACTTTAAAACGCTTTTTCTTATCCAGGCCATTCTGAGATTGTTTTTTCGTCACATATTGTACTTCATGAAAGAGGTAAAATGAAGTCGAAAAATTTCATTTTTATTTATAAAAAAATATCAAATTTACCAAAAATTTTGAAAAATTAGCAATTTTCCAAGTTTCAATTTCTCTACTTCTATAATACATAGTAATACCGCCCAAAAAAGTTATTGATTTACATTCCCCATATGTCTACTTCATGTATCGATCATTTTGGGAATGCCATTTTATTTTTTGGGGAAGTTACAAGGCTTAGAAGTTTAGAAGTAAATCTTGAAATTTTTCATAAATTTTCAAAAACCCACTTTTTAGGGACCAGTTCAGGTCTGAAGTCACTTTGTGAGGCTTACATAATAGAAACCACCCAAAAATGACTCCATTCTAGAAACTACACCCCTCAAGGTATTCAAAACTGATTTTACAAATGTCATTAACCCTTTAGGTTTTCCACAAGAGTTAATGGCAAATTGAGATAAAATTACAGAATTTCAATTTTTTGGAAAATTTTCCATTTTAATCCATTTTTTCCAGTAACAAAGCAAAAGTTAACAGCCAAACAAAACTCAATATTTATTGCCCCGATTTTGTAGTTTGCAGAAACACCCCATATGTGGTCGTAAACTGCTGTATGGCCAAACTGCAGGGCGTAGAAGGAAGGGAACGCCATATGGTTTTTGGAAGGTTGATTTTGCTGGACTGATTTTTTGACACCATGTCCTATTTGAAGCCCTCCGATGCACCCCTAGAGTAGAAACTCCAAAAAAGTGACTCCATCTAAGAAACTACACCCCTGAAGGTATTCAAAACCGATTTTACAAACTTTGTTAACCCTTTAAGTGTTCCACAAGAGTTATTGGCAAATGGAGATGACATTTCAGAATTTCTATTTTTTGTTACCTTGCCTCAAAAAAAGTGTAATATAGAGCAACCAAAAATCATATTTACCCTACAATAATACAAACAAAACTTCCACCTTATCCCGTACTTTCCAAAATAGGGTCACTTTTTAGGAGTTTCTACTGTAGGGGTGCATCAGGGGGGCTTCAAATGGGACATGGTGTCAAAAAACCAGTCCATCAAAATCTGCCTTCCAAAAACCATATGGCGTTCCCTTCCTTCTACGCCCTGCCGTTTGGCCATACAGCAGTTTACGACCACATGTCGGGTGTTTCTGCAAACTAGAGAATCGGGGCAATATATATTGAGTTTTGTTTGGCTGTTAACCCTTGCTTTGTTACTGGAAAAATGGATTAAAATGGAAAGTTTGCAAAAAAATAGCCATTTTTGGATCGTTTTTATTTTTTGTTATTTACATTGTTGAACTGACAGGTTAGATTGTGTGCTATTTCTATAGAGCAGGTTGCTACGGACGCGGCAATACCAAATATGGCTACTTTTTGGTGGGTTTTGTTTCAGTTTTACATAATAAAGCATTTTTGAAAAAAATGATTTTTTATTGTCTTCACATTCTGAAAGCCTTATTTTTAATTTTTTTTTTGGGCGAATGTCTTATGTAGGGGTTCATTTTTTGCGGGATGATATGTCAGTTTGATTGGAACTATCTTGGGGTGCATATGACATTTTGATCGCTTGCTATTACACTTTTTGTGATGTAAAGTGACAAAAATGGCTTTTGACATTGTATTTATTATTTAATTTTTTTGTGTTCACCTGAGGGGTTTGGTGATGTGTTATTTTTATAGAGCAGGTTGCGACGGACGCGCCGATATAAAATATGTATACTTTTTATGTATTTATTTAAGTTTTACACAATATTATCATTTTTTAAAACAAAACAAATCATGTTTTAGTGTCTCCATAGTCTGAGAGACATATTTTTTTAATTTTTTTGGGGTGATTGTCCTATGCGGGGTATCATTTTTTGTGGGATGAGATGACGGTTTGATTGGCACTATTTTTAGGTGCATATAACTTTTTGATGGGTTAGATAATGTGATATTTTTATAGAGCAGGTTTTTATGGACGTGGCAATACCTAATATGTATAATTTTTATTTATTTATTTTACTTTAACACAACAATAGCATTTTAGAAAAAAAAAATTATGTTTTAGTGTCTCCATAGTCTGAGAGCCATATTTTTTTATTTTTTTGGGCGATTGTCCTATGTAAGGACTAATTTTTTGCGTGATGAGATGGCGGTTTTATTGGTACTATTTTGGGAGGCATACGCCTTTTTGATCACTTGATATTAAACTTTTTGTGATGCAAGGTGACAAAAAATGGCTTTTTTTACACCATTTTTTTTGTTTTTTTTACGGCATTTGCGTGAGGGGTTAGGTCATGTGATATTTTTATAGAGGAGGTTTTTACAGATGCGGCGATACCTAATATGTGTAGTGTATTTGATTTTTTTTTAATTTTTATTCAGTGATATATATTTTTCTTATTTTTACAGTTTTTTCACTTTTTCACTTTTTTTTTTTGACCCAGACCCACTTGGTTCTTGTAGATCCAGTGGATCTTGTGTCTATATAATACAGTAAGTACACTATATAGTTTACTTACTGTTTTTTTACTTTACAAAGTCTGAATAGGCTTTTGCCTTTAGCAAAAGCCTATTCAGAGTTTCAGTATCATGGCAAGCAGGACGCTTCTGAAAGCATCCTGCTGCCATGGTAACCATCACCTGCTGCCATAACAGAGCAGCGGGTGATGGATGGGGAGCTCCCTCCCTCTGCTATCCCCTCCTGTCGGGGGGCTGTAAAGGCACAGCAGCCCCCCGATGAGCTCCCTCCCTGTTAACACCCTCCATACAGCGGTCCGTACGGACCGCGATATGGAAGGGGTTAAACTGCTGACATCTGCAGCACAGATGTCAACAGTTTATAGCAGGGGGTCAGCAATGTGCTGACCCCCTGCTATACCCACTAGACACCAGGGAAAGCATTTGAAAGGAGGCGGGCGGGGGATCGCAATTGCGATCCCGCCTGCCGCACACCCCGCCTCCCGTGCCGCCCACCCGCAGCACCACCCGCAATCATCCCCCCCTGCACCGCCCAGGGAGACACAAACATGGTGGGGTGCAGGGGGGGTTAAAATTTATACGTTTGGGGCATTTTTTAGTCTCTGATCCGGATCAGAGACTACAGAAAGCGCAGCAAACTGCAGGTCTGAATTGACCTGTGGTTTGCTGCGATCGCTGACATGGGGGGGTCACAGGACCCCCCTGGGCATTGTGCCAAGGTGTCTGCTGATTGATTTCAGCAGGCATCTTGTTCCAATCACCGCCACGTGTGCAGCGGTGATCGGATATTCGCAGGGTGTACATGTACGCCCTGGGTCCTTAAGTACCAGGACACAAGGGCGTACATGTACACCTTGTGTCCTAAAGAGGTTAAAGGGGTTGTCTGGGCTTTCCATATTGATGACCTATCCTCAGGATAGAAAAAACAAAAGTTAAGAGCAGCACCAAAGTACCATGCAGACTTCCACAGGAATGCGTCAGCCCATCCGTGACCCCAGATCCACAGTGGTCATTAAAGTGTGACACCATGGAGGATGGCAACAAATAGATCAATCGCATTATGTACATGGGTCTGGCGTCTCTTCCAAGCGACTGCACATGTCAATTCACAATCTCCACCTCCTGTATCCCGTTCATCCTTAGCAAGTAACATATTAACATCATGTGACTTACTCCCAGTCATGTGGCCAAACAGCTCATGTCCACCTGACCTTACCACGCACGCCCAGCACAGGGAGTGTCTCCATTACCATGGAGACTATCCCAGCTGCGCGGCGCAACAGTGGAACAAACCACCAAAGGTAGTGCGATCTCGGCCATCACAAGACCACCTATGGGGTATAAAGTCATAAACAAACCAATATTAGATTAATCAGAGGTTACCCGAGCCGCCACTCTACGGTTGGCATCAAACCAAATGTTCCTGTGCATGATGGAGATCCAATTTAGTCCATCCTCCACCTGTCAAGAAAATAAAATTAAAAACAGTATATTATAAACAACTCCATACATAAATCATCGGCCTTATACTGGTAAGACATATGTCTACATTATTCAATACCACTCACATTAAATTCAATATTCATCCCATGGGGCTGCAGTGGTCTTAAAGTAAAAATCCACCTTAGTTCTTTCTTCCTAAGAATCATTTCTCTATCACCTCCTCTCCTTAGTACTCCAACTAAATTAAAACTCAAAACCTTAATTGATTGATTGAGTGTCCACTCTCTATAAAATGTTTAGCTATTTTGAATATACTGATATATATTAGTATTTTCGAATACTCTACTTTTTTTTCCTATCAGTAACCTCCCTTTTTGCTTGTGGGCCAATGAGAAGGCAGCAATGTCTTTGTCTGAGCTTAGCAACATCCCTAGCAACCAATAGAAAAGTTGCCTACCCCTTTAGTATATGAGAACCTCCCCAGCAGCAATTTTCTACAGTTTATTACAGTTCTGAGAGAGACAGCAGTGTCATTGCTGTGCTCTCTGTGTCACATAACATTAGATAGTTAGTTAGTTAGCTTATATATACAGTATATATAATAAAGGTAGTTAGTGTGATATAGTCAGTGCAGGTTAGATAGTGATATATTGTAGCTGATAGGTTCCAGTGCAGGGTGTTAGGTAGGGTGATAGGTTCTGCTGGCTACAGACATAGTGCTGTGATGTCACAATACTTATTTCACCAATCAGTAATATGTAGTCAGACCTGCTAAAATGTGAAGTTGCCCGTATTGCGCAAAAATATGCGCATTAATTGCCGATTTGCGCAATCGCGAATATATTGGAGCACTCTATCTGCATGTAAAGCTATTGTAATGTTCTGCCGTGCCAACCATTTTCTCCAGTCTCTGTAAACTTCTAGCAGCTTGAAAAATGTACAGTAGCTATAGTGACCCACGCCTGTATTGCACGCGCATTCTGCGCATCTTACATTGCTGATTTTTGCAATCAAGAAAAAAAACACGAATTCGTGAATATATGAGAATATTCTACTAAATATTCGCAAAATGAGGGGCATATTGAGTCCATGAAAAATTTAACTTTTTGTCAAAAGTTAGCATAAAGGGAGACTTTATGAGAAAAAACAATAAAAAATCAATTTCCGCTAACTTTTGCCAAAAAAAAAAATCTTCTATGAACTCGCCATGCCCCTCACAGAATACCTTGGGGTGTCTTCTTTCCAAAATGGGGTCACATGTGGGGTATTTATACTGCCCTGGCATTTTAGGGGCCCTAAAGCGTGAGAAGAAAATTGCGCAAAAATGCCCTCCTAAAAGGTACTCATTGGTTTTAGGGCCCCTTTGCGCATCTTGGCTGCAAAAAAGTGTCACTCATGTGGTATCACCGTACTTAGGAGAAGTGGGGCAATGTGTTTTGGGGTGTATTTTTACATATACCCATGTTGGGTGAAAGAAATATCTCTGTAAATTGACAACTTTGAATAAAAAAAATGTAAAAAGTTGTCGTTTACAGCGATATTTCTCACACGCAGCATGGGTATATGTAAAATACACCCTAAAACACATTGCCCTACTTCTCCTGAGTACGGCGATACCACATGAGTGACACTTTTGCAGCCAAGGTGCAAAGGGGCCCTAAAACCAATGAGTACCTCTAGATTTCACAGGCCATTTTTACGCATTTGGATTCTCACGCTTTAGGGGCCCCTAAAATGCCAGGTCAGTATAAATACCCTACATGTGACCCCATTTTGGAAAGAAGACACCCAAGGTATTCCGTGAGGGGCATGGCGAGTTCACAGAATTTTTATTTTTGGCACAAGTTAGCGTAAATTGATATATTTTTTTTTTTAATTTTGTTTTTTACAAAGTCTCATATTCCACTAACTTGTGACAAAAATAAAATTTTACATGAACTCACCATACCCCTCACGGAATACCTTGGGGTGTCTTCTTTCCAAAATGGGGTCACATGTGGGGTATTTATACTGTCCTGGCATTTTAGGGGCCCCTAAAGCGTGAGAAGAAGTCTGGAATCCAAATGCGTAAAAATGCCCTGTGAAATCCTAAAGGTACTCATTGGTTTTAGGGCCCCTTTGCGCACCAGGCTGCAAAAAGTGGCACACATGTGGTATCGCCGTACTCAGGAGAAGTAGGGAAATGTGTTTTGGGGTGTATTTTTATATATACCTATACTGTGTGTGAAAAATATCTCTGTAAACAACAACTTTTAAACATTTTTATACAAAGTTGACAATTTACAGAGATATTTCTCTCACCCAACATGGGTATATGTAAAAATACACCCCAAAACACATTGCCCTACTTCCCCTGAGTACGGCGATACCACATAAGTGACACTTTTTTGCAGCCTGGGTGCGCAAATTCCAACGAGTACCTTTAGGTTTTACATGGCGGCTCACAATTTAGCCCCGCCCAAAATGCCAGAACAGTGAACACACCCCACAAATGACCCCATTTCGGAAAGTAGACACTCGAGGTATTCACTGAGGGCATAGTGAGTCCGTCTGAGATTTCTTTTTTTGCCAGAAGTTAGCAGAAATTGAAACTTTTTTTTTTTCTCAGAAAGTGTCATTTTCCGCTAACTTGTGAAAAAAATGAAATGATACATGAACTCACCATGCCCCTCCGCGAATACTTTGGGGTGTCTTCTTTCTAAAATGGTGTCATTTGGGGGTATTTATACTATCCTGACATTCTAGCACCTGAAGAAACATGACAGGCGCTCAGAAAGTCAGAGCTGCTTCAAAATGCCGAAATTCACTTTTTGCACCATAGTTTGTAAACGCTATAACTTTTACCCAAACCAATAAATATACACTTATTGGATTTTTTTTTTATCAAAGACATGTAGAACAATAAATTTAGAGAAAAATTTATATAGAAATGTAGTTTTTTTTGAAAAATTTTACAACAGAACAGTGAAAAATTTAATTTTTTTGCAAAAATTTCGGTCATTTTTGATTAATAGCAAAAAAAGTAAAAATGTCAGCAGCAATGAAATACCACCAAATGAAAGCTCTATTAGTGATAAGAAAAGGAGGTAAAATTAATTTGGGTGGTAAGCTGTATGACGGAGCAATAAGCGGTGAAAGTAGTGTAGTGCGGAATTGTAAAAAGTGGCCTGGTCATTAAGGGTGTTTAAGCTAGGGGGGCTTAAGTGGTTAAAAAACATGTACTGTCTTTGCCTGTAACAGGTATTCCAGGTGTCCACGGTGACGTGCAACTTGTCATACAATGAAAACTACAGTTTAAAAAAAATGGAAAGATGGGAAGAAGTATGAATATCATACAGCAGTATAAAATTTTGGTGATAGCGCAGTACCATTACAGCATGTTAGGACTTTGTTTTCTGTCCTGCATAACGGAAACCAGATGGATCCATTATGCTTGTCCTTAGACTTCTATTTTTACAGATCAGAACGGAATACCTCTAAAGAGTTCTGTATGAATTCCATCTTATGAATTCTCTTATTTTCTATTATAACCATGTTTATTTTTATTAGACTGTGATATGTCATTGTGGGCTCCCGATTCCTTGCTTTGAATTTGCCATGAGTACCACTGTTCCTACCACCACCACCGTGGCTACTACTACTAGTACCACTGCTGGACGGATGGCTGGTGCTGCTACTGCTGCCACTGTGAGGCCTCTAAATGAAAAGTCACAGGTTTCCTATAAATAAGCTTGTAAAATAATGGTTGACACTCTGGTAACATTAAGGGAGGAATACATCCATGTCCACATAGAAAAAGTAACTACGGCACTCAAATTCTCCTGCATTAATTGAGCTTATATTATTTATTAGTATTTTCAGCAATCACATAAGGAGACCAACACTAGCATTTTGGTTTGACCCAGATCTTGGTCACAGTCTGAATAAACACACGAAACCAAAAGAATATTTATTTACATACATACACATAAAACAAAATATATTACAAAATGTAATGATGCCGGAGATATACATGTACAGCGATGACAAAATAAAGAGATGACCAAAGTACAAAAGTCTCAAGAGGAGAAGTGAAACACAGGAAAATTAAAACACAGTTGGATAAACACAAAAATCCATATATAATAAGAGTCCACGTATAATAGTACATTATAAGTACAATGTCCTATAGTGTTGCTTAGTTCATGTGGGATCAAAAGTACTATCTGTAGCAAAGAAACACCAGACAGAGAAAATGTATTACCTAATAGTCATACAATCTGTTATAAGTGTTACAACGAAATTAATATATTTGATTTTACAACCATAATAAAGAGGAATGGAATCTGCAACTGGCATTGGCATCTGGGGCAAATGAAAGTGATTCTCTGGATATGCAGTAAAAGTATATGTAAAGGGGGTGACACTAGAGGCAAAGGGGAATGGCTGTAATTCTTAGCTGAAGCAGTAAAATATAAACATATGATAGAATGAACACAAGCACTGTACATAGACGCATCAAATAGGCATGGATAGCACATTAGGCTGTCAAGGCTCAGTGCATACAGGCTAGTAGTCATGGGATCTAAGGACAAATACTGCTCATACAGGACTACATGACCGGCGGCGATTTTCCATTTTTGTTTTTTACTCCCAACACTCCCAAAGCCATAACTTTTTTATTTTTCTGTTCACATAGCTGCATGATGGCTTGCTTTCTGCGGGACAAGATGCTCTTTCTAATGGCACTATTTACAGTTGCATACAATGTGGTGGGAAGCAGGAAACAAAAATTATAAACGGGGGGAAATTGGAAGAAATTGCAATTCCACTATATTTTTGGGGGTTTCGTTTTTATGGCGTTCCATATACCATAAAACTGACCAATAACTTTTATTCTCCAGGTCAGTACGAATCCGGCAATACAACATATGTATATTTTTTATTTTAGTCTCCATATTCTGACCCCTATAACTTTTTTGTATTTATGTGTGCGGAGCTGAGTGAAGACTAATTTTTTGCGGGGCAATCTGTACTTTTCAGTGATACCAATAAGGGGTGTGAATTACTTTTTATTAAATTTTTTTGTGGGAGAAGCAACCGAAAAATTACATATTTTTTTATGTTTTTATTTTGGGGAAAGGGAGGTGATTAGAATTTTTATATTTTTGATTTATAAAAAAAATAAACACTTTGTTTTGTATTTCCCATAGGGAGCTATAATAAGCAATCATTGGATTGCTTTTCTCCTAGACTCTAAAGCATTAACATTGGAGTCTATAAGGATTTGATTGTATTTCTATGGAGTCCTGCTACAGGAAGGAGCTCCATAGAAATTACTAAACAGCAGCCTCCTGTAACATAGGAGGACAAAGGCTGCTACTAACACACTCCGGCTCCCCCGATCCCCACCGGGGGGAGCCGGAGCACTCTCAGAAGTGTGCGCTCTCCAGGTTTTCAGCATTCTGAAGTGTTAAATGTCCGCCATAGGCATTACCCCCAATTGCGGACGTTAGCTATGGGTGTCTGCTATATGAAACAGCAGCCATCCAGCTGCTATGGAGCGGGCGCCATCTCCAAAGTCCCAACCACCGATTTAGATTTAATTATTTTAAGGAATTATGAGTACTCAGTAAAAAAGCAATATAACAGTGTAGATCTATGGTATACCTCATACTAGAAGAGCCAAAGATGAATATTTTTGCTGTAAAATGCCTAGTTATAAATGCGTAGTTATAACTGCAAATTTTTGTAGTAAAATGTCTTTGAACTACATTGGCTGATGCATTAATATGTCTGCTAACAAGCGTATAACAATGCAATGTGTTCAATATCATAGGTATAACAATACAATTTTTACGGTGAAAATGTCTTTGAACAACACGGTCTGATTCAGTAATGTGTCCACTAAAATGCTTATAACATTGTAATTTGTGCAATTAAATGTCTTTTAACTACATGGTCTGATGCAGTAATGAATATCATAACATAATATAACACTGCAGTGTTTGAAGTAAAGTGTCTATGAACTATGCATTTAATAGCACAGTTATTACTGCAATTGTGTGGTAAAATATATTTGAACTACATGGTCTGATGCAGTAATGTGTTTGCTAACACAGAACAACACCATGTTTGTGACAATTTCTGGGGTGAAATGTCTGAATTATGCATTCAAAGGCACAGTTATAACTAGAGATTAGCAAAGTTTTCAAAAATTCGATTTAGACGCTTTACTGAATTTTTTCCTAAAAATGTGATGCAATCCAAATTAATTCATCACGAAGCACGTTATAAATCAGCTATTTCCTGGCCTGCAGGGAGAGTGTATCTCGGTATACATCACTGCACTTTGCAGAAACATACATAGGTGGTCTGCTTTAGTAGTGAAACAGTTACTGTGTGTCAGTATGACCGGCAGCTTACAGGCGTTTTTCTTACACTCAGTTCACACTTTACTAATTTGGTCAGTTATGGGTAAAAATTGACCAAATAACTGGAGTGTGAACTCAACCTTACATGTCAATGTTAGAGTCAGGTATAATGTACTAAGCCGTGCAGTGGCCCAAGATTCTACTATTGAATGAAAGAGCGGTCTCCTTTTACACTGTCAGCTGATTCCACATAGATTGCTAGAGAACCTGTGGAGAGGGTTCCCTTCTTCTAACCCATCAGAAGAACAACCCCAAAAACCAGAACCTGTCTTTTTAGTATCTGCCTTCACAAGGTCAGTATTTCTTCAGTAATTGATCACTTTTGGTAATGCCAAAAAAAAAAACAGGAGTGGGTCCAAAACAGAGATGATGTGTGATGGGAATATAAGCATGTCTTCTGTATTATTTACCCACTCCTACTTTTGGCTTCTAAATCCTGATCAAATACTGATGCAAAATACTGACTGTGTGCTAGAGGCCTTATGGGTGCTCCAAAGACAGGATTTGTTGTGTTTTGTATTTTTCAGTTTATCTTCCGACAGATCAGAAGAGAGGTAAAATAAATTGTGATGTCAACAAGGCCAAACAGGGACACTAGTTGCCCCGTTACAGAGTAGGGAGGGTGGAAACAGCATTAGCAGCCAAAATAGTGGCCCAGTCACAGAGTGAGAAGGGTGGCAACAGCATGAGGAGTTAATATAGTGGCCTAGTCACAGAATGGTGAGGGTGGCAACAGCATGAGGAGTCAACATAGTTGCCCAGTCACAGAGTGGAGAGGTGGGGGGCAACAGCAGTGGCAGTAACAGCACAAGATAGTGGCAGTAGGAGAAGATAGCATCAGAGGCAGCAGGTGTGTGGTGTCATGATGGTGGTAGCATCAGAATAGTGGCTGAAGCACGTGGCCAGAAGTTACAGGCCATTTTCACAATGTTTTGGTGTGGCTCCTAGACAGTGGCGGATCCAGAGCCTGATCTCGGGAGGGGCAATTCCAGATAGCTTTGTGGCGGGCCAGGGGTTAATATAACTGAGGAGGGTTATCATGGGACTCTATATACACATAGGACACCCGCAGCCTTCTCCCCTCTATATACACATAGGACACCCACAGCTATTCTCCCATAGATATGCCGTATGCTTTCTGCATGCGGATTTTCACACAGATTCATTGGAGTTTTCTATAAAATATGCAGCTAGAAATTATTTTGCTATATATGACCATCCACATGTCCTGGTCATTTCAGTTTGTTTTTATGTTAGGCCTCATTCACACCAGCCTGTTCAGCACGTATTCACACCTGGCAGATCAGTTGAACTTGCAGGAAATTCTACAGCTGTTCATTTGGATAAAATAATATTTCTGTGGAAATCTGGCAACTGTGAACAGAAGGTTTATTACAACTTGCGGTTTGGCAGCTATTTAGCAAAAATAGGGTTAAAAAAACTGACTGACCAGGAGATGTGGATGGTCATATATAGTAAAATAATTTTTTGCTGTAGGTTTTATAGCAAATCTGCAATGAATCTGTGTCAAAATCTGTATGTTGTGTGGATTTAAACACAGATTCATTGCAGATTTGCTATAAAATCTAAAGCAAAAAATTATGTTACTGTATATGTTATCTGACCATCCACATGTCCTGGTCAGTCATCCACATGTCCTGGTCAGTCAGTTTCTTTAACCCTATTTTTGCTAAATAGCTCCCAAACTGCAAGTTGTAATAAACCTTCTGTTCACAGTTGCCAGATTTCCACAGAAATATTATTTCATCCAAATGAATAGCTGTAGAATTTCCTGTTCAGGTTCTGATCTGCCATGAAAGATGATGATGGGGAGTGCTGTGCTGCCTACACTCACTAGAGCCAGAGACTAATACACACAACTAGCCTATGCATGAGGTGCTGAGGAGGAGGAGAAGGTCCCCTACCTAGAAAGGCTGGCTGGTGGAGTCACAGACGGGCTTACTGGCTGGAGGAGGAGAGAGGAGAGGCTGCCTTGCCTGCTCCTGCACGAACAACAAACAGTACGAGCTCCTCAGAGGTCTGGGAGGGGCAGAGGGCTGGTACATCATGTGATGTTATCCCTAACCAATCAGCAGGCCTGTATCAGTCTCACTGTCTCTGACAAGCCTGCTGATTGGTTAGGGATACTTAGTGCACAAAACATCATGCCGACTTCCAAAAGGAGGACTTCTGGCCGTCCGTCCTGGCCTTGCGTGGCCTAAAACCGGACGGATGGCCACCCTACACTGCAGTCTGTCAGCTTTTATTCTCGGGGGGGGGGGGGCAATTGCCCCGTTGCCCCCCCCCCCTGGATCCGCCAATGCTCCTAGAATGATCTATTCTGATGCATCAGGCACTGGCGTGTGAAAATCCTGGCTGATCCACACCTCATTAATCTATACAAAGGTTCCTTTCTCAGCAGTTTGTGTTGAAAGGCAAGTTCTCTTTGGGGTAACTATATCCCCCTCTGCACTAAACACCCACTCTGATACCACACTACTGGCTGGGCAGGAAAGCTTGAAAGTGTGACTGCCTAGTAATCCAGAGAATCTTGGCTCTGGGGTGGCAGGTTGCAGTCCAAGTATGCCAGTTCAGGTTCTGCTCTGTATCCAGCTGCTGCTGGGTGGTTTCTTCAGTAGGTGGGTGAAGAAAAGTGCTCATTAGAGACTCAAGACTTAAGTTGCTGTTGGAGCTAGTGCTGCTCCTGCCCCCCACTCCCCTCCATTCCTAAATATAGCGTCCCAATAAGTTTCCCCCATAAGTTGCTATAAGTTCATCAGGGGACTTCATTGGGCATAGCAGCCAGAAGTAGATAAAGACCAATAACTACTGGGTCCGCAACTTGTACTAAGTTTTAATAGCCCATTAAAAAAAACTCACCCGTCTTTAAGGAGAGGTACGGCACTTGCGCCAGTAGGTGATGTAAATGGCTGTCCAATCAGTGAGTACAATTTCATCAGCCAACACCACCAAGTGGGCAGCGGGATGACAACAGACGCACATTCCCATATGGTGCCCGCAGCTTCACAGGTTTTGGTGCGCATGCGCCAGTTGTAGGGCGTCACCGCCTTGTAGTGATGAGCGAGCATGCTCGGCCGAATATCTGTTCGGCTCAAGCATTGCTATGCTCGGCACATGACGGTACTTAACCGAGTACCACATGTGCTTGAGCACAATGCTCGAGTCTCCGCCCCACACATTTTGCATGTTTTAAGCAGCCAATAAAGGTGCAGGTAAGTACTGCCCTCACTGTAATGCCAGTTGCCATGTTGGCTGCTGGCATTACAGTGATTGGCTGGCCTGATCAGTCATAGTCAGGGAGAGCAGAGTGTAGGAAAGGAAAGACAGTGTAGGAAGCGAGTTTCACTGTTTTTATTCAGAAAAAGATTTTCCAAGACCCAAAAGTTATTTTAAGGACTACTGTGTGTGTGTGTTTCAGAGCAGCAATCTATTTGTGGGCTGCAGTCTCAGGGACAGTGCTTCGGAAGGGATAGTGCAGGGAGAGACATTTGCTGTTTTTACTACCAAAAGCTTTTCAAAGACCCCAAAGTCCATTTATGGACTACAGTGTGTGTTTGACAGCAGCAAGATATTTTTATTTTATCCCTATTAGTGACATATACTGTACATCATCTGCAGACTGTGTCTTTATTAATCTGGGCCACATCTAGTGTCCATAATCTGTAGTGTTCTGTTACCAATAGTGTAGAACATCTGCAAACAATGTCTGTATTACAAATTCCAATAATCTGGGCCACATCTAGTGTTCATAATCTGTGGGTTTCTGTAACCAATAGTGTAGAACATCTGCAAACAGTGTCTGTATTACAAATTCCAATAATCTGGGCCTAATATAGTGTCCATATTCTGTGGGTTTCTATGATATATACTGACCTGCATCTGAAAACTGTGTCTTTAGCGGAGAGTAAAACAATCTGCGCCACATCTAGTGACAAAACCATTAATATGAAGAAGACAAGCACTAAGGGACAGGGAAGTGCGCGTGATGCTGATGGTGCACGCAAAGGCCGTGGCCCTGGGCGCAATGAAACTGTGCCTGCTGCCAGTGCATCAGAAACAAAACAAAAAAAAAAACATTCATCGTACCCACCGTGTCCAATTTAGCTGGGTGGTGCAGGACAACACTGTAAGTCGGACCAGTGCGAACAGTTTGTTGGTTGGATTGCTGAAGATAATGCTTCCAGTCGGTTAAGCACCACCCTCTTGTCCAGTCTCTGTAGCAAAGAGTTGGGTCAACCGAATCCTCACTCTGATCTTCCTTCCTCCCACCATGGAGAGGTTTGCCAAACAGGTGAGCCCACACTCGGATATTCCGAGGAGCTCTTTCCAGCACCACTATTAGATTTGGCTCTCGTGCCCAACACGCTTAAGGAGGTACCTGAGATATTGTGCCCTGACTCCCAACCTCTTGAGCCTTTACAGTCTCAAGAAGATGACGGTTGTGAATGGCAATCATTCGTTCACGAGGTGGATGATGATGAGACACAGTTGTCAATCACTGAGGTTGTGGTTAGGTGGATGAGCAGTGTGAGGAAGTGGAAGAGGAGGTGCTGGACGATGAGGTCACTGACCCAACCTGGGAAGGTGAAAAGCCGAGCGAGGACAGCAGTACAGAGGGGGAATGATCCGCAGCACCGCAACAGTCTGGAAGAGGCAGTGGGGTTGCAAATGGGAGAAGTCGGCCCACACCAAACAGGTCCGCAACCGTTACAACGAGCACCCCCATGCGTAAATCTACCTTGCCAAGGGGTAGGTGTTCTGCAATATGGCGCTTTTTTGAGAAAAGTGCAGACGACAAAAGAGTGGTAGTTTGCAACCTGTGCCATACCAACATGAGTCGGGGCATGAACACTAGCAACCTCACCACCACCAGCATGATCCGCCAAATGGCATCCAAGCACCCTAAAAAGTGGGCCGAACGCCTGGGTCCACAATCTGGGTCTGAGGGTCACATCACTGCCTCCTCTTCCCCTGTGTTACGCACTGCTGGCCAATACCCTGTCGAAGGCACGGGCCCAGTTGCCCCTCGCCCTGCACCTAGACCTTCGCATGAACCGCCAGCAACAACGTCCACTTCCCTGTCCCAGTGCAGCGTCCAAATGTCGATAACACAGGCATTTGAACGCAAGCACAAATACCCACCCACAGGTCATAGCACTAAATGCGCAAGTTTCGAAATTACCAGCCCTTGAAATGTTGCCATTTAGGCTTGTGAACACTGAGGCCTTCTGCAGCCTGATGTCATGCTGGTGTAAGGCGAGCACGGCACACCATGAAAAAACGCGGCAGCTGGGGACTGCGTAACAAGGGACAGCCGCAGCGTTTTTTCATAGTGCGCCATGCTCGCCTTACACCAGCATGTGTCCCAGAACATCACCTGTGCTCTGACCAACGCACTTACTGGGGAGGTCCAATTTACCACGGACACATGGACAAGTGTTGGTGGCCAGGAACGCTACATTTCCCTGACCGCACACTGGGTGAATGTTGTGAAGGCTGGGAGAGAGTCGTACCCTGGGATGGCACAGGTGCTACCCACACCCAGGATTTCGGGCCCTACGTCCATCAGGGTCTCTGCAAGCAGCTATGTTACTGCCTCCAACCTCCACTTCTCCTCCTCTGCCACCTCCTCCTCTACTTCCAACTCCAGCAGCAGTCAGCCATCAGGCGCTTGCTGAAAGCAGTGTAGCACTGCTGTGGGTAAGTGTCAACAGGCTGTGTTGAAGCTGATCTGCTTAGGGGACAAACAGCACACTGCCGCAGAGCTATGGCAGGGTATCAGGGACCAGACCGAGCTGTGGCCGTAACTTGGTGGCGGCTTTGGAGCTCGGCAACCTGACACACATCCCATGCCTAGCTTAGTGGTTCAGAGGTTTATCAAAACCTACCCCAACAGCTACTAGTGAAGGCGCACTGCGTGTGTGCCCATTTCTGCAAGTCGTCCGCAGCTTCAGCCGGTCTATCAATGCTGCAGCAGCGCTTGTGGCTTCCAGCTCACCGACTGTTTTGCGATGTGAGCATGCGCTGGAATTCTACTTTCTACATGTTGGCCAGGCTTTGTGAGCAGCAGAAGGCTGTTGTGGAATACCAGCTACAACATGGTCATCGCCTTTTGAGTCAACTGCAACTATTCACAAGCGAAGAATGTGCATTGATGTCAGACCTCTGTGAGGTTTTAAAAAACTTTGATGAATCCACACAGATGGTTAGTGGCGATAACGCTATTATCAGCGTGACCATCCCACTGCTGTGTCTACTGAAATGATCGCTGCTCACAATTAAGGAGGACGCTCTGAATGTGGCAGACAAGGAAATGGGGGAGGACATTACACAGTTTGATAGCCAGACCACCCACAGTTCGTTATCTCAGCGCAAATTGGACCATGAAGAGGAGAAGAAGCTGGAGACAGTTGCCTCTGCTACAGAGCGTAGTACCCAAGGAACTTTAATTCCATCTGTTCAGCATGGATGGGCAGAAGAGGAGGAGGAAGAGGAGATGGAGAGTCATCCTGATGTCGACATCGATGTCTTGCCTGTTGGTACTCTGGCACACATGACTGACTTCAGGTTAGGCTGCCTTTCCCGTGACCCTTGCGTTATACGCATTTTAGATTACACGGATTACTGGGTGTTCACCCTTCTCAACCCCCCACTACAAAGAGAACTTCTCATCTCTCATTCCTGTGATTGGGAGAAAGAGTAAAATGGTACAATACCAGAAGGTACTTGTTGAGAGATTGCTCCAAAATTTTCCATCTGACAACGCGCCCGGCAGAGTCTGTACTTCCTTAGGCAACCGAGGAAGGGAGACAATGGGAACAAATGCAGTTCCAACAGAGGCAGGGCAACACTCTCCAAGGCATGGGATACATTCATGACACCCCACCAGCAACCTCACCCTGAAGAGTGGCCTAGTGGTACAAGGAGGGAAAAGTTTTGGAAGATGGTGAAGGAATACATAGCAGACCGTGTCAGTGTCCTAAATGATCCCTCAGTGCCTTACAACTACTGGGTGTCCAAGCTGGACACGTAGAATGAACTTGCAGGCCCTCAACTCAATTTGTTTTATAGGATCAGCTGAACAGCATGCACTCGCATATAATGTTTTAGAGCGTCAGATGTACAGCATGCATTCGTATATAATGTTTTAGAGCATCATTTGAACAGCATGCACTTGAATATAATGTTTTAGAGTGTCAGCTCACCTGCAGGAACTCACATATAATGTTTTAGAGTGTCAGCTCACCTGCAGGCACTAGCATATAATGTTTTAGAGCATCATCTCAGAAGCAGGTACTCGCATATAATGTTTTAAAGAATCCGCCTACCAGCAGGCCTTCACCCCTAATGTTTTAGAGGGTCAGCTCAGCAGCAGGCCCCCGCCCCTTATGTTTTAGAGTGTCACCAGCAGGGCCTTGCTCCAAATGTTTTTGAAGGTCACCAATCATAATTTTTCAAGGGTGTGTATGATGCCCTCCTTTATGTGTAATAAAATATGTATTGTAGTGCCGGTTCCTTGTAATTTTTCAAACCAAATAATAGTTGATCTCAGGGAGACCAGCTACAGAAAATACAGTGGAGCCTCATTTAAGAGTCTCAACACAGCAATCCAAAGTGCAAAGCTCCCTGTCTGTGGATGAATAACTGGCTTAGGTCTTCCCCGTCACATCCTTAAAGCTTGTAAAAAAGAGGGATCTTGACATAGGGGCCACTTAATATGGTGGATTTGGTGATCTCTGTAATGGAGACACCCCTTTACTCGGTTTTCCTTCCTTTGAGGGACATCTGGCTTTCATTGTGTTGTAGACCCAATACTGGGGCTCCAAATTTATTTTGCATATCCTTGTAATTTTTGGCAGCCCTTTCACTTAATGCATAGGCTTTATGAGTGTAGGAGTCCCACTACATGAACAATTGTACCACAATGTGAATGAGGCCCTCCTTTATGTGTTATACAGGCTGTTTCGGAGTGCCTCTTGCTTGTAATTTTTGGCAGTACTTGTACTTTATATACAATTGAATATACACAAAAGAATGTTTCCTAACAATTTTGACTGTGAAATTGATTTTTTGGGGGGTTTTGTGCGTATTTTTGTCAGTCTGTAAAAGTGGCGTACAACTCGGGCATCATGGTCCCCAGCAGCAACCTGGTAGTCCAAGATGCACCCAGACATCATCCCCATGCTGTTCCTGATCCATTTCGGTGGTGTTTCTGTCACTTTCTGACATTTTCCAATGGACCAGGCACCCGCCCCTCTTCAGAACAGTGGGTGCCTGGTTGTCTCTCATTGACTTCCATTATACTAGGGTGCTCGGCCGAGCAAACTTATATAGCAATGTGTTCGGGCCGATCATCACTACTGCCTTGTCATACATAGTTGCGCATGCTCAATAAGGCCAATGGTGTGCAATGCTAAGTGCCAACTTCATAGGAATACACAGGGGGCAGAGCCATATACTGAATTAGTAAGTGGTGGGGGGTCCACCGCCATGTTGTCAGCTATAGCTGTGCAGTGGGGCTACTAAGAGAATCCAGCGCAGTGATAGGTGCCACTTCCATAAAGATACATGCTGAATATACAAGTGGTGGTGCGTTTTCGTGATACAGATCACGCCATTTATCCATATAAGTGATACTAGCTGATCTGATTGCTTATACAGGATATGATTTAAAGATGGGTGTAGAAAACAATACTTAGAGGGGCGGGTTGAAAAATACACAATTGAGAAATAAAAAGGAAGAGTAAAAACACATGTTGGATAACACTTAATAAGGAGATCACAATATGCATTATGACCCCTGTTTATACTTTGGGATCAGGTGTAGTGCCTTCTCCCAATCATCCTACTTCCATTAAGTTCCTATTGTCTCCTAAAATGTTTTTTTTTTTCGAATTCTCCTGTTGCCAACGCAAATTGTTTATTTGAGCTTGTCTACCTGTTTGCTTTATGCCCTGACTTCAACCTGACTACTGTTGACAGCTAAATTCCACCTGTCTAAACCCATGCATTGTCTGACCAGAAATGCCGTTAGGCAATGACCATAAATTCTAAAGCTTACTAGATGCCCCTCTAGCCTTTACTTATTGGTCCCTCTTAGTATGCAGGATATGCCTGATCTACCAATCACTGGCTGAGACAGGTTACAGGAAGTATAGACCAGTGGGAGACCTGGTAAGCTTCTGAGCAGTCAGAGAAGGGGTTTAGTGAAGAAAGTATTCCCAGTTTTTTTGTTTCTATCTTCCAAACAACCCTTTTCAGATGGGTATCGTTTGTTTTGGTATTTGATGCTGTTTGTTATTATATTATTTGTTATTATCACAATACCAATATAGGTTCAGAAAAAATACAAAACTCTTTGCATTTTATGTGTGATTTATTTACAATATATTGCTTGTTACAGATACAGAAGTGTCAAACTATTGGCATACAAAAGTATATTTATACGGACCTACTGTAGTTTTAAGCATATAATATGATATCTCTGAAAGCCCCACTGATACCATAATATCATGCACATACACAACTGGGCAGTAAATATAATCTTGAAATGCGTGAGACAGCATATTAAACTTTCTATTTTGGTGTATCTACTAATGTGCCTAACAAGCCAGCTGATAACAGTTACATTGCGTCCAAAGAAATTACACATACAATATCCGAACTTTACATAAGAGACTTACAGGATATCTGTATTTTACTCAAATAATAAGCCACAAGTTAATCAATGTAATATGCAGTGATAGATGACAAAATAGAAGTATTCACATTAGTGTGTATCTCCTGAAGTGCACACTTGTCATTTTAAATGAAATATTAGAGGACAGTGGACATAGTAGACGTCAAATATGGCAAAACGATGTCAGTCCAAACATCTATCCTATTTATCAGCAGGTTGACCTATTATTCCACTCTAACTTGTTTTCCCTATGCCAGTCGCAGAATTGCAGCATATTCCATTATCTCATTATGGTATCTATGTAAAGCAGACTAGACTAAGGCAAAGATGCTCCAAATTAATGATGTGCTACATTTTAGGACTTTGTTGCAGGTTTGGCATTTTAAAAGCAAATAATGTTTTATCTGCATTAGATCTGGGGTTAATATATATATATAATGTAAGTAGTACGCTCACTTTGATGGCAGGGTTGTCTTCTTTGCTATTTGAGGAAGACATTAAGTCATTCAAAAGTTTCTGCGTTTTTGTGTTGAGACATCACCTGCTGTCACTTGGGTGCTGTATGTATTGGGGTACAGATGTAGCATTCGTCATCTTGATTCTTAAGTAACCAATGGTAAGAAACTTTTATTAACCTTTTAAATGACTTTCAATATGAGAGCCAACAGAAAAATCTCTGCATGCCTCTGTATGAGAATCAAGGCATATGATGTACAGTAGGGCTCCATGCATTTTTATCAGTGCCTTATCATGGCTCTGTTTGAAAGTGAGCAATAATATGGTTGTGTGTGCATGCAAGCCTTATATGTAGGCTTCTCTCGCCCTTGTTTTTGTCAGCCACTGTGATAACAATAACAGCGGGTAATTCATCTAAAAGGATGACCTTTGATCATGTAAACTCAGTGGCATATTACATGGTCATAACTCTGGCAATCTTTTCAGATTGCCAATGACTTTTCCCCCATCATAAAAACATTAAAAGCTTTTTCCTATCCTGGACATTTATAGCATATCCACAGAGGTGGGATCAGCATCTATCGCCCATGCATGGCATATCCTATGGATATCAAATAAATGTCTGAGATGAGAATAAGGGTTACATGCTTATAGTGTAGCAGCACTATAAAACCCTAGCCTTGTACACTGTGTAATTTTTTTGTACTTTTTTTTTATTAGCCAAGTTTAGGAATACATCCTAAACAGAGGATTTATTTTTATTGCAGATGGCAAAGATAATTAGTCAGAATTAGGAATTAATTTGCTGCATCACTCAACAAATGGATATTTGTAATCAAAATGGTAAAGAGGTCAAGTCATTTATCATACTATTGACCCTTAATGATTAGATCAACTATAAAACCTGCTTTATTCTTAACTACTGATACATTTGTAATTGAATAATCCTTACCTACTATTAGCAAATAAAACTAAATGGACAAACGTTTTTGAGGTCCATTGCAAGTCAAGATTCTGTATCGCTAGTGTATAGCAAGTGTTGTCTATCTGCATGTGGTATGATAAAAATAACAGTGCACTAAAGTCAACCCACTATGCACTACTTGACAACATCCATCAATAGATTAATACATGTTTATTTTCATATGATCTTAATTCAGTGTTTAACTACCGGTACGGTGGGCTCTACACCTAGTTTTTCTTTTATTTATATATTTTGGGTCTGGCACAAAAATAAATAGTTAGATTAAAATATTAAAAATGGCAATACAAAAGAATTTAAAGATGTTGTGCAGCCTGTTTATATTGATAAACTATCAGAATAGGTCAATATCTGATTGACAGGGGTCCAACATCTGGCAAATTGGGGAAAGTTTTGCAGGATCTTGTGACATTAAAGGGATTCTGTCACCTCTGATAACACAAATTTAGCTTTTAAACCAGTCATGCTCCACAGATTACCTTGAATCGGCTTTGCTTTTCTGTAATGTAATCCGTCCAGTAGTTTTGCTGAAAAACGACTTTTATAAATATGCTAATTAATCCTTCTACTTTGTGTGCCCAGTAACGCCCCCTTGCAGTGCCCAAAACCGGCTCCTTACTCACTAAAAAACACCTTCCTCCTGAATCCCTAACCGCCGACAGCGCCTCATCCCTCTCCTCCCCCTCCCTGACGGCCGAGCGAAGTCTCGTGCAGACGCAATACCCACTGAGGGCTGCGCCAGTGCGATGTGCTGCAGACTGAGGGAAGAGCGAGCATCGGACGTCACTGGGCTCGGCGCATGCCCAGTGACGACGATGAAGCTCCTGCCCTCGGTCTCCAGCACATCGCACTGGCGCAGCCCTCAGTGGGTACTGCGTCTGCGCGAGACTTCGCTCGGCCGTCAGGGAGGGGGAGGAGAGGGATGAGGCGCTGTGGGCGGTTAGGGATTCAGGAGGAAGGCGTTTTTTAGTGAGTAAGGAGCCGGTTTTGGGCACTGCAAGGGGGCGTTACTGGGCACACAAAGTAGAAGATAACTCCCCTCTGGGCACCTTTAGGATTAATTAGCATATTTATAAAAGTCGTTTTTCAGCAAAACTACTGGACGGATTACATTACAGAAAAGCAAAGCCGATTCAAGGTAATCTGTGGAGCATGACTGGTTTAAAAGCTAAATTTGTGTTATCAGAGGTGACAGAATCCCTTTAAAAAATCAGTTCAATTATGCTTTTCAGTACAGTTGTATAAAAGGCTGCCATAAACCACTCAGACATATACTGAAGAGATGGTCTTTTGCTGTACTTGTAGCCAAAACAAATCTAATGGTACATTAAATGTATATTTCCCATATGACAGAAGTATTTACCAACTCATAAACCAAACACAGTGCTACAGTGATACAGGGCCTTATGAGCATATTACATTTAGGATCTTAGCTCAGATTTCATATCTTAACACTTAGAAGATGGTATATAATGGGTGTACAGCTAAATACCTTGAGACCCTTTTTATTTATTATTTTAATACATTATATTTTATCATTATTGTTATTATGTTTTTCTTTTTTGATGGTTTGACTGTTGAGAAATTCAAGATCAGTTCACACTATAAGATTATAGTGGTTATAAGTGTTTTTTCCACTTTTTCAAATGTTCAGACAGATAAAAGTAGAATATTTGAATATATTTTAGTTCAGTAAATGTGCCTATGTAGCATAGTTATTTGGTTATTATTAATACACAAACAGTATGGTTTTAAATGTCTTTACAAAATTGTCTTTTAGCCTTCAAAAACAGCTGATGTGAATCCTAAGGTCCCCTGGTTGCAATAAATTACTGTTGGAAAACACCATGAGCATGCTCTTTTGATGGCAAAGTATGTAGCTCACTTTTCATGTCCATCCCTTCCCCCCCAAAAAAAGGAGCTAAAGCAGAGAATCTATAGGCAACGTTGCCTAGGTCAAGAATCGTATAGTTACATAATTAATACATTTGAAAAAAGACATCAGTCCATCAGGTTCCACCAAGGGATAGGTGGGGAAGTAAACGTATGTATGCCAATGATTGATATATGTACTGTGTATAACAATTACATGCTGCATTTAGTACTTTGAAAAGTGAAAACCCAAGCTTTGGAAAAACACATATTCTGTAGTAAGGTAATTCTGTCATGATTTGTATAGTATAAGTAGATGTTGCACATCCCATATAGTCCACACTTCTAGCTTAACAGAATACCTTTGTAGGATAACATCTGCATTTCTAAATAAAGTAACTGAAATTCTTATCTAGCATTACATTCTTACAAATGTAGATTGAACATCTCCCTTTTCATAGTTCTGTGAAAATAACTTGCAAAGACAGTTCTTTACTCTTCACACATACTCCCACCAGAGAAGAAATATATTCTTATTTATTAATATAACATCCCAAATCTTCTACAGCAGTCTTCAGAGGATATCATCTTTTCTATACAACCAACAGCAATATATATATCTTGATCATATAGGTGCCTTATTAAACTTATCATGTGTACAAAGCATAGTAATGTGCAATGTAATATATGCCTCTAGGAATAATAATACACAATGCTAAAAAATGCAAATAGGAAGAGAGCTGCCAACTAACCCAGACAAACAAAAGTGGAAGGGGAGCAATCTCCATAACTCTTCTTTCTGTTCCCAACTAAAATCTTGGGGTTGTCCAAGATTTTGACATTAATGCTTATCCTCAGTATACGTCATCAATATCTAATCCCAGCATCCCAGCCAATCAGCTGTTTAAAGAGGTTGCAGCTCTTCCCATCACATTTATCAGTCACATGGCCTAGACATAGCTCAGTCCCATCTAAGTGAATGGGGCTGAGCTACAATACCAAGCACAGCTGGTAGCTGCACTGAGGCTGCGGAGCTCACAGGAGAGCAGTGGCCTCATTAGACAGCTGATCGGTGGGTGGTGCCAGTAGGTGGACCCCCTTCGATTTTATATTGATGATCTATTCTGAGGACAGGTCATCAATATTAAGGACCTGGAAAATCATTTTAACAATATTTTCTCAGAAATGCTGAAGCATTCATAGTAAAACGTAACTGTTTGTAATGGAGCGTGTTAGGGTTCACACAGCATGAATCTCCTGACAGTTTTCCTTTAAGATTGTTCCATATGCAGCAATTTAATGGTACTTTAATAGTAGTTTTTAATTTAGGAGGCGCAGAGGTGAAATGGAGTACAATACATTACTAGAAATAAATAATGGGGCCTGCTCAAATAAAAGGGCCCTCTTCAAATAGTCTTGGCTCCCATAATCCCTCTGGAGCCTTTCAACATACAGCATATTTTGCAGATACTATAAAAAGTTCCCTACAACTAAATTGTAGATTTTTGGAATAAATTGGGCCATCACCATTTAACTCAGGACTGCTGCCTCTTCTCTGGGATGTATATATGCGTGGAGGATTGTCCGTCCTCCTGAGGATTTTGCACCCACCAAGCCCTTTGGACGTGCTGCTGCCTACCTCCGGATTTGTATATATTTATATATATATATATATATATATATATATATATATATTTATACATACAAGTATATCAACGATAATCAGTATCGTAGAGGACCCATAGAGTTTCTGGCAGGGAGCCCAACAGTTTACCATACAAAATAATACAGCATGCTGTGCTATTCTGTTTGTCTTTTTTAACGAAGCCTCTGACTGGAAGTTACCTATAAGCCCTCTATTGCTTGCTTGAAGTAAACTTGTTATAAATAAAAAATGTTTCCATTCACATATATAATTAAAGTTCAGTTGTCTAAAGGTCCCTTTACACACACCTGATAATCAGGCTGATTATTGGGGATGAGTGTTTGTAGAAAGACCTGTTCCTGATGATTAGTCTTTATAAAATGTTCTGGTGATCACAGATGAACAAGCAAAAGTTTGTTCATTGGGTGATCCTGTTGTTCTGCTGACACCAATTTTTTTTTAATTTCTGTGCAGCAAATCATGCTATCTAAACAGGAATCTGCTGCTCGGAGCAAAGATTGTCTATGGAGTACAGTATTTTGCAATCACTTGCCCTATACAGAGTAGGTGATATCAGCATCTACAGTAAATGCAGCACTAATCACCTTTGTTTATCAGGAAATTACAGCGAACATCTGGTTCATTCCAGATAATTGCTTAGAAAAGAAACTTTAGAATATGCTAAAAGAGTAAGAAAGTAAAACTACAAAAACAATAACAGAACATTAAGAACTTTACTTGAAAATATAATATCTCTCTCTCTCTCTCTCTCTCTCTCTCTATATATATATATATATATATATATATATATAATAATTTCATTAATGATATATTTTGTTAGTATTAACATAGTAACATTAGGAGTAGTGCTGTTAGCTAAAACATTGGTCCCATATCCTCATCTAAGTAAACTACCATCATTAATTTATTAGTCTACATAATGTGTGTATACTTTTTGTTTTTACTTCCTTTATAGGACCCTGAGGTGTGTTAAGAAATATTTAGTAGCACAATTATGACCACCCTCAACTTATGTTATGGAATAAATGTTTATAGGATAGATAGATAGATAGATAGATAGATAGATAGATAGATAGATAGATAGATAGATATTTTCAAAATGTAAGTGATGTTATTTTCTTATTTTCAAATGCCACACTACTTATTTATTAGAAAAAAAAAATCTTCAGATGTTCATTAGTCTACTGGGTAATGGATAGGGTTATATACCTAAAAATATTGCTCCCATCTAAACTCTTAACATGTTTTGTTTACATAAATACATATAATATTGTATATGTATTGGATTCACATATGTATGTGTAAAATCACTTTTAACCAGATGACTGCATAATGAGACAGCTTTTATGCAGTTTGGTTTATTTGTAGAGCAGTTGACTGTGTAGGTGCTTCATACGTTTCTTCTAATTCTCCAGGCTTTGGCTGGTACTCGGTGCTAAATGGATTCTCACTTTCAAAGTCTATATCATGTTCTTCGTCATCTTCAACAATAGACAACTCAATGTTTTTACTCTCATCTGCTGGCGTAGGTTCTTTATCTTTTGAGACTTCAGTTGTCTGTACTTCTTCATCAGGAAGTACCTCGGAAGGTGTTTTATCCACTGGGCTGTCATCCTGACCATTTACAGCCTTTTCTTCTTCAGCTTGACTAAAAGATTTGTCCTCACCCTCTGTAAGAACTTGGTCATCATTGGATTTCTTCACACTAAAACCTATTGGAACTTTGATTGATGAACCTTTTGAGGATTTTTTTTCTGATGGGGTGAAAGACTTTTTAATTTTTTCTCTTCTTTCTGGGGACACTATTTTCGTGCTGATTTTACTCATTTTCTTTTCGATATTTTGTCGTGAAAATGCTTTCTTCAGACTGTCTACTTTCTTCAGACTAGATCTTTTCATTTTCTCAGCTCTGCTTGGCTCTAATTTTTCATCGACACTGTCATCATGACCATCATCCTCGTGATTAATTTCATCATCTGAAGAAAGGTCAATTGTATGCATGGTCTCTTCCTGAGACTTGTTAGCGTCAATAGGTTCTTCTGGACCTTCTGTTATACTAGGAACAGGTGTTGGTTCTTTCACAAATACACTTGCAGGGATTTCATTTTCTTCCTTTATGGAAAAGAACAGATTGAAATTAGAACTAGTGCAGACTAAACAAAACAAACCAAAAATATAATGCTTTAGAGTAAAATATTAATTTGCATTGTGCTGTTTTACCTAGATACTATAAAGTCTAAAGGGAACCTGTCACATGGAATATCTATCTATCTATCTATCTATCTATCTATCTATCTATAATTTTGTGGGAAAAGACTGAGTATAACTTGTATTTCATTCACTTAAATGCCTGTGATAGAGATGTGGATATCATTCTTGATCAACTAAGATGGCTCCCATATCTTCCAGCTCTCAGACAACACCTTATTCACTCAAGTCGAGACACAAGCACAAAGACTTCACCAAGAGGACCCTCCTCCCTGATGTGTCATATATGACGTATGCTGTACTGATGTTAATGTGAAGCCATGACAATATGGTGCTTGCACTTAGATGTTTTTATAGTTTGCATACCAAAGTTAGTAAAATAATGCACAATGCACAGATGCCAAGTGTTATTTCTTTTCTTATTTTTGTATTCTAGCCAATTAAACAATGCCACGAGCCTCAGGAGGAATGCCCCCTCTGATGTACTTTTAAACTACTTCCCTTCCTGTAATAAAGGAGAACTTCTTTGACCCTTGCTTGGTGCCAGTGTGGGTTCTTCCATGCGTGTAAAATCCTAGGAGCAAAACAATTTGGAGCAGTAGAGCAAACATATTTGGCTCTGATTGAGAGAATCTTTAACAGTTTGGCACCCAATGTGGGGCCCGAGAGAACGTAACATCGGTAGCCGACGTAGATGAACTCCGAGACCTAACAAAAGGCACTTGAGGAAGGGACTGCGACCCTAAGAGAAGGTAAGAAAACTTGTTTATCTTGCCTGGCTCTCATTTCTTTGTTTCATTAAATCAAGGCTGTCTGTTCTGCTGGACGATGGTTACACTGTAAGTAGCAGCTTTGGTTGATGTTGAAATCTCGAGTTCCTAGAACCTTAGATTACAAAGGAAGATTTGCTCTACTGTGGGTACCTCTTTTCTGTGCTTTTAAGGTGGCAGGTGGATTAGCCCCAGGGGGACGGGGTGGACTATAAGAGATTTCAGCAAGACCTGGACTGGGGCATCTCTAAAGATCGCCCCAGAGGAGGCAGCAGATGTATTAGTCCAGGGCTGGCAGACCAGATGTAGAAGCCAGGGAAAATATTCTGCACAGGGGTGAGCTCTGCTTAGTGGTAAAAAGGGGAAAGGGCCAGTTTGTCTTGTTTGTTATTGAGTGGTTAAGCTCATTGATTGTGTATCTCCCCAGAGAGGAAGAGCTGTCAACAGTCGAGTCCGGTTTTGTCTGTCTGTCTGTCTTGTCTGTCTGTGTACCATATCTCTGTTGCCCGGTGAATATACAGTCCTGCAGCTGGTGGCTGAGGTGTATGAAGGGAGACAGCAGCGGCCATAGCTGCAAGTGGAGTGACGTCACGATATTGGAATGTGTGATAGCGAGTACAATGTCTGCAATACTAAGAGATAATAGCAAGGCAATGTGTGTGAGGTACTAAGTGTGTGTGTATGGAGCTCCAGAAAATGTTATTTGTTAATAAATTTAAAGACTTGTGCGTGTTAATATATGGGAAATGTTTCTTTATGTCTGTCTGTTTCTATGTCTGTGTGAAAAATGACTAGTAGAGGAAGGTCACACAGCAAAGTTTACTGTGAGCGAAATCACCTCTGCTGATGTGATGATGAGGCCAAATTAAGAGTTAAGTCGAGAATGAAAGAAATCATCACAGAGACACAGGGAGGTGTGTGCTCTGGCTTTAGGCCAAAAAGGAGTGAAATTATTACAAAGTTTCTCACAGGAGTGAACACATGACATTCGGCCTTGAATTTAGAACATTCTTTTCTAGATATTATGAAAAACAATACAAGCATCAGCATGAAAATAATTGAGTTTATGAAATTAGGCTGGACAGAAATGTATGATGAACAGACAAATAATTATTTTTACATGCCACTAATACTACCCTCCAAGATGGTGCTGAGAGACCCTACCATGCCCCCAGCAACCATCTTAACTGAGGTGACTTCCTCACCAGTAGTGATGAGCGGCAGGGGCAATATTCGAATTCGCAATATTTCGCGAATATTTGGGCGAATATTCATCATAAATTCGCGAATTCGAGAGTTCGTGATTATTTTTTTTATTGTGAAGATCAGCAATGTAATATTCAAGTAATACAGGCTTCAGTCACTATTGCTACATTTTTGAAGCTGCTAGAGGATTCCTGAGACTGCAGAAAATGGTTGGCATTGCAGAACATTACAACAGATTCATATGCAGATAGAGTGCTCCGATATATTCGCGATTGCGCAAATCGGCAATTAATGATGCGCATATTTTTGCACAATACATGCAAATTCACCTTTTAGCAGGTCTGACTACATATTAGTGATTGGTGAACTAAGTATCGTTGTGAACTTGCCTGTAGTTTGTATGTATGGACAGCAGAACCTATCACACTACCTAACACCCTGCACTGGAACCAGCTACACTATATCACAATCTAACCTACACTGACTATCTCCCACTAACTATCTGTATTACTATCTGTATTATATATATAAGCTAACTAGCTAAGTAATATAATGTGACACAGTAAAGCACAGAGCACAGCAATGACACTGCTGTCTCTCAGAACTAAAAAAAAAACTGCAGAAAATGGCTGGGGAGGTTCTTATATAGTAAAGGGGTAGGCAACTTTCCTATTGGTTGCTAGGGATGTTGCTAAGCTCAGACAAAGACATTACAGCCTTCTCATTGGCCCACAATCAAGAAGCAGGGAGGGATCATGGGTTCAGAGGAAAACAAATCTAGAATATTCTTGAATATGAATATATAGTACTATATACTAAATATTCGCAAATTCTCGAAGTGGCGATATTTGCGATAAAAATTTGCGTTTCGAATATTTGCGGCCAACACTACTCACCAGCGGACATCTTAACTAATCAAACTTCCGGCCTAGCTGCCATCTTAACTCCTGCAACTTCTGGCTGGACCTGCGGCCATCTTAACTGAGGGAACTTCACTCCCTGTCCGGCAGCCATCTTAGTTACTGGTATTTTTTATGATATGGCTACAAGCACGAAAAAAATACACATAGATCTAGGTAGCACCACATAGAGAACTAAACTCAGTAACTGAAGGATATACATATACCTATAATTAGTTATTACTTGTAGTATTGTTGAATTGTTTAATTTGATGAAATGCCTTAACTTCTATGTTTTTTTTTTCATTTACTAGGATTAAGTCACCACTTGGAGGCAACTTCATCTCGATTCATAACGTGTTCTTGTGGTTGGTGCAGATGTCCAGGACTTCAGGTCAAGTGAAGTACTCAGCCCTGGGGGTTCTGCCCATCTGCTAGAATCATAAAAGGAGGGGATTGTGATAAAAATGGTCTCAACTGTGGTAAACTGTAGCTTTAAGGCCAGACAGATTCTGTTCTTTCTGTTTTATCATATGATGTTGCTGAGGAATGCTAACCTTGAGATAAGATGGTGCAGAAGTAGTAAGGAAGAAAGACTAGACAGGCAGTGAAGGACAACAGCAAGCTAATGAAAGGTTTAGACATGCACCCCCCCCCCCTCCCGATGGTAAACTGAATCCAGAGTAGCGAGAAAAAGCATGTAGGGAAATAAAGGGTGGCTGAATGAAAAAAAGCTTACCAGGCAGAAGTCTGGCTGTGAGTAGTGAGGAAAGTTTATAGATGAGGTGTAAAGAGACAAAGAAAGTATTATTATGAATGTTACCATGATGTTAAACCAACAACCCAACAGAGAATGGAAAAAGTAAGTCTGCCACCCTATAATGCACCTAGGGGATGGACCTGCAGAGTCTACAGGACCCAGAACCCAGATTGGAGAGTGTTGTGCTGTGTGTGGTACTCCTCGTCCACACCACATGAGAGGATTGTATTCTGTGTTGACCGTGCCCGGATCACTGTCTGTCTCCAAAGACACCCATGTTTTTAGGAATAGCTGGGGAGGAAGTAAGGATGACACAAAGATAGGTAAAGGGGAAAAGTTAGCCCAAGATTTGGAAACAGGCAATCCAGTATCGGCTGTGCCATTAAACATTTTAGCAGATTCAAGTCTGGCCCCAATGATTTCCCTCACTCTGGATGATAAAGTAGTAGTCCCATTTTTGATTGATAATGGAGCAGCCAGGACAGTTGTGCACAGCAAACATGTCTTCCCCTGACTTAATCTCCATGGACACCCGTTCTTGTGTAGGAGTCGATGGTGGAGTGTGGAAAGTAGTACACTCCCCTTTTAACAGAACCCATCCATGTTCTGCTATTTACTAGAGTGCTTAGTGCAGGGAGAGACGTGTCTGCAGGCGCTAGGGACAGTGATCATAAAGACTTGATTGTGGTGAAAAAACAACGATTTACAAGTGCAGAGAAAGATTACTCAAGATGTAGGGAAAGGACAGGGAGGAAGCATTCCACCAGCATTTGTGTTGAACAGAGTTCAGTCGGGGAGGTGACAGCTTGGGTAATAGGAACAATACAATTACACCTTGCTGCACTGACTGGGGATCCAAATTGCCATTATAAAACTCTGTAATTCCAGCAAACCTGTCTTATTAGGGTGCAAGTGTTGTTTGATACAGGCATTAACAGGGTTTATTACAAGGAAGTATTTCTCTGTTTTATTTGCCCTTGTGCTGTGCAGTTATCTGTTCTAAAGCATTTTTTGGCTTGTATTAGTGGGGGGGAAAAAAGGTCTTATTAGCCTTTGTGTGGTGAAGGGCGAAAATGACAGCCCTTTTTGTCATGTATTAGTGGCAAAAGAAAAAAATCTTTGCCGCTCAGCAGTGCAGTGATATATTCGGAAGCCCTGTATGCCATGTATTAGTGGCGAAATAAAAATATATTCGCCGTCCAGCGTTGTATATGTCTGTTGAAAAGCCTGTTCTGTAAAAGTAGAACAAAATTTGGGCCTAATTGATGTTCTGCGGTCCAGTGATATATTGTGAAGCAGAGTTTGCCGTGTATTAGTGGCGAAATAAAAATATATTCTCCGTTCAGCGTTGTACTTATCTGTTGAAAAGCCTTTCGTGTTGTGTAAAAGTAGAAAAAAATTAGAGCCTAATTGCCGTTCAGCGGTGCAATGATATATTCTAAAGCCGTGTTTGCCGTGTATTGAAATATTTTATCTAACATTTGATTATTTGATCTAACAGTACAAAGAAGTGCCAGGCCCTGAACAGGGGAGTGGCAGAGGCCTAAATGTTTCTGGCGCAGGCAGAGGTTGCAGCAGAGTAAGGGGCAGCAGGGTCGCAGTGAGAGGCCTGAGCTCCCCGTTACATCTAGCGGTCGTGTCTTGATTAGCAACATAGTGGTTCTTGAATGGTTGACTCGGTCATCCACTTCGTCCCAAGTGACATCAGACACCCCCAGCCACTTGGGAGCCGTGTGACGAAGGTGCTTCACCATCATCGGGAGAAGAGGGTGGCAGGCTTGCCCTTGAGCCAGCGGTGGAGCCAGCAAGTCGCTAGCGTCTCCGGAATCTGCAAGCTGGCAGCATTGGGAGGTCGGGAGTGAAACATGCCTGGGGAAGACCTCCCGCTTTGCAGGAGCCTACCTGCCCTGGAAGTTGCGATGCACGGGTCCACGGAGGCAACGGTGTAGCAGTCAGTGCAGAGTGTTGGGGGCAAAATTACCTACTCAGCGGTGTGGCAGTTTTTTTGTTAAGCCGCCAGAGGAGATGAACATGGCCATATGTAGCCGTTGGAATTCCACCCTCATATGTTAGACCGACTGTACGAACAGAGAAAGACCATAAACAATTTCTTGATGATCTAAGCGGACAGGAGAACTCCCCTGTGTAACTTCGATGTCAGATAGTGGCAGCTCATGCATGACACCTGCCGTTTGCTGAGGCCCTTTGAGGATACCATGTTATTTGTCAGTCGCCAAGAATACGGGAAGAACAATGTCATTCCACTGCTTCATGTTCTGAAACAGATGCTGGTAAATCTGGCTGGTAAGGGGACTGGAGACATGGTGCCTAGATCTCACGCCCACATAAGCCATGTGGAGGCTGAACTGGGGGAGGAGGACATTGGAGCACAAGCAATGTGTAGTGAAATGGGTGGATTTTCTACTCAGGTGACAGGAGAGGGGGAGCAGGAGAAGCAGGAGCAGCCAGAAGAGCTACAGAGCGATGAGGAAGATGCAGCAGATGACCCAGACAGACCGTGGCAGTATGCAGTGGAGATGGAGGCAGTTGGTCCCTTCGAGTCACTTGCACAAATGGCCCAATGCATGCTCACTTCCTTGGGTAGTGACAGCCGAATTGTCACCATTCGGCAGAGGAATGACTTATGGCTCTCCATGTCTCTCTTGTCGTCATGGCACTCTGT
The DNA here is from genome assembly GCA_033119425.1 of Bufotes viridis. NCBI lineage: Eukaryota > Metazoa > Chordata > Amphibia > Anura > Bufonidae > Bufotes > Bufotes viridis. The sequence goes on from CM065595.1 coordinate 56,590,187, forward strand.
GACCTTCTGATGCTGCCGCCACCTCACCACTATGTCATAGGGCCACTCTGTGGACTTCTAATGCTGTTCCCATCCTCCCCACTTCATGACTGGGCAACTATTTTGCTTTTTTGGCTTGGCGTACGCTAGAGATCTCTAGAGATAAAGTGCTGCTAGATCAGCTGACCCATTACATAGCGGAGAATCAGTTATACTCAATGACACTTAGCCGGCATACGGAGATTGGGGCGGATGTGATTGGCTGATTCCCCCCCATGTGATCTGTTGGTGGAGGAACTAGCACACGAGGGACGCTGAGCTACAAACTGAAAGTTAAGATGGCACAGCAAGCAGAGACAGTGCTGACTTACAATATCTACAGGTCTGAAGCAGAGGTAAGAAGCTAAACATTGCTCTAATCTAGTGTGGGATGCCACCAGAAGCTAAATACCCTGCAGGACATTGCTGATGAGTGAGTATACCCATAATATCTCTGTCTGCTGTATATGATAAAGGAGAATTTATATTAACCTATTAATACGGACTGTATACTAATCAAGCGCACGCTTTATACAAAGCAGCAATTATCTGATGGTAGTGATGTACATTACCAAACTAACTATGTACTAACCAAATGGATTGCAGATTAACAAATAAAACACTCCGTCTATATTAACCAACATATAGCTGATACATACAGATGAACCATCTATTGATCATTTGGAATATCCATCTTGAATACCCATGGTTCTTAAAAGGTACAAAATACGAAAATATACTGTTAAGGGATTCACTATTTGGCTCCCATAGGGATTGCTATGGATTAATAGAGACAATACTATATACAAAAAAGGGGTCCATCCAATTTGATCCCAGTACATGTAGTCAGCGAGATTCCATAAACCTTCTAGTCCTCATCCTATTGTTTTTATACTTATTATAATTTCTTATTTGTTTTTATTGCCTCAATTTCTTATTTTGTTTTTATTGTGTGTAAAAATAAACGGATCTTGTAAACTGCATCTACTCTACTCATGTTCGTGTGCCTATCCTCTACGAATTTATGGAAACAGACCTTGTTACAAATCGGAATGATCATAGTTATTTTATTATTGATACTTGCAGTAATCGTTTGTTGTGTCCTCCCTTGTATTAGGAAGCTTCTGTCCAAATTCGTAACTGAAGTCATTCAGGAGATGATAATGGGAAAACTATATTAGGATATTGAGGATAAGAGACAAGGTTGACTTCATTGTGTTGGTCCCCCCATGTAGTATACCATCTGGAGAGATGATCAAGGGTAGGGACAGACATCTGGCTTCTCTATGTCTAAATCCAGTGTCATGGGAAGCTATTCATAAGGAATAAGTTGTCACAGAAGCTGGTGAAGAGGAGAGTCAAGACATAGAGGACAAATGTGCTAGGCATTGTTAGGGAGAGAATGAGATCAAGGGGGACTGATAGATATGTGGATATCATTCTTAATCAACTAAAATGGCCCTCATATCCTCCAGCTCTCAGACAACACCTTATTCACTCAAGTTGGGGCACAAGCACAAAGACTTTGCCAAGAGGACCCTCCTCCCTGATGTGTCATATATGGCGTATGCTGTACTGATTTTATGTGAAGCCATTATAATATGGCGCTTGCACTTAGATGTTTACATAGTTTGCATACCAAAGTTAGTAAAATAATGCACAATTCGCAGATGCCAAGTGTTATCTCTTTTCTTATTTTTGTATCCCTACCAATGAAACAATGCCACGAGCTACAGGGGGGATGACCCCTCTGATATGCCCCCTCTGATTATAAACTGCTTAACTTCCTGCAATAAAGGAGAACTGATTTGACCCTTGCCTTGTGTCAGTGTGGGTTCTTCCATACATGTAAAATCCTAGAATTAAAACAATTTGGAGCAGTAGAGAAAACGTATTTCTCTCTGATTGAGAGAATCTTTAATACCTGCTCATTCTGATCTTTGAAGTAATAGAGGTGGTCTTATCAGTGATTTACAGCCTTCCCTCTATGACTGTGTATACACAGATAGCTGTTAATCACTCATAGGACAGCTTCCTTGGCTTCAAAGTTGAAAATAAGCAAGAATTTATACAAATTCCACCAGTCTTTTCCCACAAAACTGTATATAATTCTGCTCACCTGCTCCTGCTCTATTCAATGCTGCTGACAGATTACACTCCATTTTCACGGTGATAGATTCTCTTTAAGACAAATATGACACATATCATTTCAATAAAAAGAGCATAAAAAGGTGACTGCTAGTGTTGCACGAAGCCTGCTTAGACTGCTCTGTCCGAATCTCATACGTTCCTAAACTTTGTTCATAAGATGTGCTCTATACAACATCACAATGTATGGGCTTCACTGAGGCAATCTTCAGTTAGTTTCTGCGCATACATTAATGTTTAAAAATCCGAATCCAAACCTTCATTAATGACCGTGGCATAACCACAAACCCAAGTCCGGATTCCGTTTTTGAAACATTCATGTATGTGCAGAAACTAACTATAATGGCACAGACACAAGACTAAAAAAGGCTTGCGTTACTGGGTGCGGTAGGAAGATTGCCTCAGTGAAGCCTATACATTGTAATGCTGCACAGAGCACATATTATGAACGAAGTTTAGGAACATATCTGGTTCAGACATAGCAGTGTGAACTGGCTTCACTCAACACTAGTGAGTACCTTAAAGGGAACATGTCATTAATTTTATGCTGAACTCACTGAGGACAGCATAAAGTAGTGACAGATGCACTGATTTCAGCAGTGTGTCACTCATGAGCTAAAAGTAAGTGGCAGCTTCATAATCATTGCAGCTCAGGCCTTGAAAAGAGTCAAATCTACCTGAGAAGAGTCAGAGTTATTCATAAGCTCCTGCTCCCCCCGCCAATCTGCTGATGATAGGGTGAAAGTAAGGAGAAGACTGTATCACCAGCAAATGGGCAGGGGGAGCGGGATTATGATGCTGCTTCTCTGCAACTACTTACTTTTAACTCACGAGTGACAGTTATAACATTATGCTGCTCTTAGTGAGGGCAGCATAACGTTGATGACAAATTCCCTTTAAATTATTGTTAAAAAAGGATAAATGATTATTTAAAGACATATATTTCTCCCACTACACCCTATGGTTCACATGATAAAATGCAATGCAGGAATTGTTTTACAGAATTTTACAGATCAATCAGAAGATCCATACAAATTGTTACAGATCAGTAACTGTGGACCCAACATGTCAACTAACTCGTTTGGTGTAGAGCTGTTTCAAGGCTACAGAGATTATTACAAATTTGGATCTTGAATGAGAAAAATACCTAATGAAGACTGAGTACATAAAATATAATATATGTACTGTAAGTGTTGGTAGGGAACTTGACACTAGAGGAAAGATGTATCAAAACTGGTGTAAAAGAAACCTGGCTTAATTGCCCATAGCAACCAATCAGATTCTACTTTTCATTTTATTCATGGTCAATAAGGCCTTTTTTTTCTATTACACCGGTTTTGATGAATCTTCCCTTCGGTGCCCAAATGATACCAAACATGGTCTGCTTTCTGTCTTTTCGTCCAGATGAAGGCATAAAGTATGCAAATTTTGAATCTATATTGAAATAAATGGAGTCATGAAACATGCAACTAAAGTATAACTAGTCATACTTTATGGTAGATAGTTTATTATAGTATATTTTAATTTTCTATTAGTTACTAGCTGTATTTATATAGTGTCTTTTAGATTTAGGCCTCATGAAGCAGACATTTTCATTCATGACAGTCCCTTTCCTGGTGGATTTTACAATATTCATTGTACCACTAGTAAACATATACACTCACCAGGCAATAAGTGTTAGATTTTAATGAAGATTCTTTCATTCTCAGACATAACCAGCTTAACCCTTTGGATACCGGAGGCTTTTTCGTTTTTGCATTTTCATTTTTCTTCCCTATTTTCCTTGAGCCATAACTTTTTTACACTTACGGTCATGTAGCTGCATGAGGGCTTATTTTTTGCAGGACAAGTTGTACTTTCTAATGCCAGCATTAATTATGGCATAAAACGTAGTGGGAAGCGGTAAAAAAATTCCAAATGGGATGGAATTGTAAAAAAAACGCAATTCCTCGACCGTTTTATGGGATTTGTTCCCACGACGTTTTGTTTATGGCAAAAGTGACACATGCCCTTCATTCTCTGGGTCAGTACGATTACAATGATACCCCATATGTTTAGGTTCTTTATGTCTAAATAGTGTAAAAATAAATTTAAACTTTGATACATTTTTTTTTTTTAATATCACCCTATTCTGACCCCCATAACTTTTTTTATACTTTCTATTAAGCTGTTTAGGGGCTCATTTTTTGCAGAACAATCTGTAGTTTTTATAGATACCATTTTGGAGTGTACGTGACTTTTTGATCACATTTTAGTACACTTTTTGGGGTAAGAGAAGCGATGAAAAAATGGCAACTCGGCCATTTTGACCCTTTTTTCCGTTACGCCATTCGCTGTATTGGGATTTTTTTTTTCTATTTTAATAGTATGGGCGTTTTTGCGGTGATACCCATTATGTTTATATCTATTGTTATTTAGGTATTTATTTTTTAACTTTTTTTTTATTTTTTGTGATTTGGTGGCTCATATATGAGCCTATAAAGTATTCAATTTTTTTTTACTTTTTTTTGTTTATCAGGGATTTTTAAAATGCAATTTAAAATCAATTTTGCTCATTTCTTATCCTGGCCTGCCATCTGGTGGCCAAAATAAGAATTGCACAAGTACCGATGCCCCAATTGGTGGGGCATCGGTACAAGCCCGGAAGCGTGAGATCCCTGGTTTTTGCGCATTTAGATGCCGTGACCTCAATTGGTCATGGCATCTAAAGTATTTAATTACCGTGATCGTCATTATTGCGGGTCACGGTAATTAGCCACCGGTCTCTGCTTTTTGAAACAGCAGAGATCTGATGGCCATGGCACCCGCTCGTTTACACATCGATCCAGTGTCGTACATGTAAGGCGCTGGTATCGAACAGGTTAAATTTTACAGAACAATCAAAAGATCCATACTAATTGTTACAGATCAGTGAGTGTGGACCCAATGTGCCAACTAACTAGGGTGGTATTCTGGTGCTTCCCTGTTATTCACCCTTTAACCCTTGTACAGGGATCTGGACTTTGCTGTGAGTTAGCAACGAGGCTGGGATAGTCCTGGTGTAGTTGGAAGCAGACCCGCTGGGTTCAGGCCTCTGTAGCAAGTACCAGAAGCTCAGGATAACAATTACACACCAAAAATGTGCCACAATAGTCACCAAGATCAGAATGCTGTTTTTTTTTTTTCTTTTTTTAGATTCACCCAGGGCACAGTTAATGCTATGAGAGGAAAGACTTTTGGGTGGAGTAGTGATGAAGCAACCACAAGGCAGGCAGGCTGGGGACTTGACTGGAGCACAGACAGGGTAGACAGATTGAGTTAACTTAAACACAAACTGAACTGAACTTGAAAGTGCAGGGACACAAAAGCAGGAAAACATACACTTGAAACGCGGCAGAATAACTCACAGTAGATATCTCAAGATAAATCTTAAGTAAATCATAAAAGCAGTAGACTATCTGAACACCATTACTAGCCACCAAGAAACCTAAAGCTCATGCATCCTCCTGTTTGTGGCTTAAATACCTTAGGGGCCCTTAGCCTTTGACTGGTGAAGGATTTGGAGCATGTGCACTAGCCCTTTAACAGGCAGTAGGTGAGTGCATGCGTGCTGCATCGAGGAAGTAGCAACCAGTAAACTCAATGACGTGGGAAGTGGCGCAACTTCTACACCCACAGGGAACAGCAGGAGGGCGGCTGGTACATACTGAAGACCTAACATGAATAGTACAATAATTAAAGCCAAATTCATGGATTAGGAATTGCCATAATGGCATCTCACAAGTAAATGTCTTAATGATCAATAACATTTGGAGGCACATCTTCATCTACCTATCTTGCCATATTTATTCATTCTTCTGTATTGTCTGAAACGTGATCAAGAAGCTCCACAGATTATGCTCAACTTTCCTGCCATGAACAGTATACAAAAAAAAAATGACCATAGGAAACAATTGCCTAGGCCTCAAGTACAAATTCTTAATGTGCAGTAGTAGTTATGGTCAAATGTTAACAGGACTCAAAAGGCTTATCATATAAAAATGCATTTAAGTGTAATACATTCACATTAATTTGGTGAAAAGCTTACCATCACTTAATTTTTTTTTTTAAATGCATGGTAATGTATAATGCAAAGACGAGATGGGTTTTCTGGAGGCAGATGCCAACAGGGGCTGTCTAAGGTATCCTTATCCCAAGGTAACCTTTAAAAATATGACATTTCTGTTACAGACAATGTTTATTACTACTGCTGAGAGAATCAAATCTAACAGAGTGGACTTCGATACGAATTTCAGGAAAAATTTGATTTGTCACGAAGGTGAATTTCCTTGCACTTTGTGGTAACGAATCAATTTTTCTTAAAATGACGGTAAAAACAAAACATGCTTAGCCCATTGTGGAGAGGTCATTGTGGTCATCTTGCGAAAACACTGCAAATTTTGTGCGACCTGATTTGTGTTGTCACCACGTCATCATGCTGGCTGGGCACGGTGACGTCATCAGTGATCATCATGTCAGCGCGCACGAGATTCGGTGTGTTTTTTTCAATCAAGATGGCCACAATTACCTCTCTACGATCAAATGGATGAGGTAGGTATGTACTTTTTTTAACCCCTGATTAACCCTTGAAAGGCCTCAATGTGACTCTCAGATGCCACGATCAGTGCTGAATGTGGCATCTGAGGGATTTAATGATGGGGGGTGGCGCAATCACCGTTCCCAATCATTGCATACGCTACATATAATGGAATGTGTTTGTGACTAAGTACTTCGTCATGAATCAAATTTCATGTCGAAATTCGGCAAAGCAGCCAAATCAAGTTTTTGAAAACTTTGCTCAGCACTATTTATTACAGTGTGAGATTAAGAAAAAAGGATTATTGGTTTTAACTTTGTTTAAGGGTTCATGCACACGAACATGTGCCGGCCAGGCCCATATTGCAGCCCACAAACAGCAAGTCCACAATATACTGGCCCCGGCCATTTTTGCACTGCACCACGGATGTGGACATATTCACTTTATTGGGTCTGCAATCCAGAAGGTCTTATGCGAAACAGCCACAAAACCACCTGGAAGCACTATGGAGAGCTTATGTGGGGTTTCTCTCCGTGCCTTTGCATTGTAAAAAAATAGAACATGTATATTCTATTTTTTTGTGGTGCGGACAGATCACGGACCCATTCAATTTGAATGGGTATGCATCCATCTGCGGAATCTGCGCGATTGTTGCCCGTGCATTGAGGCGGGAAATGGCCATGTGCAGGAGCCCTAATGCTAATAGAAAGGATGAAATAAAACAACTAATATTATTTTACATATTAGAACATGTTAAATTTATTTTGCACTTGGGTGAGGTATATCAGAGCAAATCCAACCATAACTAATAGTTACTTTGGCAGTAGAGCAGAAAATTAGATTATCTTGAGTTTGCACCTAAATTTACAATATTCTTGTAAAGGCATGCTTTTGCATGTGAAGGTAGAGAGAACTCTAAATCAATGCTGTAATAAAGAAATAGGTGATCTAAAGATGTTCTAGTTAATCTTAGAACAAATAATTGCTTCCAAAGGAGGATTATATTAGCTTTAGACATTTTAAATTGGGCACAAATCACTATCTCCAATTATAATGGAAAGTCATTATTGCATGTAGAAATAGTTAAGGAGGTTGAAACATGATTCTCTTTTATAAAGGTACTTTTTGGGTGAATAATGGGCAAAATTATTAGAAAATTTATTGGGATGATTTTTATTTCTAAATATGATTGTTACCCTTATTAGTTTTAATTATAGGATTAAATAATATAAAATAATAATGGTTATATTTTCGTTTTTGTGCATATATTTTTGTGTTTTGAGAGGTTGCTTACTGATCGCTTTTATATGTCAATCACTGGATGCCCTACCCTAGAAATCTATAGGACAGACATCTTATCACAGATCATCACAAAATCATGTGTTATTAAAAAGCTGCCCATCTCATGCCACACATCTTGGGATACAAGGTAAGGAGGAACTCATCTGCACCTGTAAGTACAGCTGAATGCTCTGAGTTTAGGGAACATTCCCTGAGCTGCATGTTTACTATTTCCCTCCCTTTCAAATGCTCTACCTTGTGTCTCTTCCCTCTCTCTGTCAACCACATGCTTGTGCAATATTTTAGTTCTCTGAAAAAAGTTTAGCTATCAGGTCTTCATAGGGAAATATAACAATAACACTTAATTGCTCTGACAACAAATACGTGTACAGTGCTCATAGGTAAAATGGCTACAAGATTGACCTACACATAGTTTCATGGTAATCTCTAACCAATGAGAAGCATCTGCATTAACATGGTGCATGTTGGGCCACATTGGAGGTGAATACGAAAAATGGTAAGATAGGATCGTTAAAAAAACAAAAACATACAGATATGTTAATTTGTGTTCTATGAACTTGACCTAGTGGGTGTATATGTGTTTGAGATTAGATTGTGAGCTCAATTATTGGAGAAACATGTTTGAGTGGCATGTATACCTGTACAGCGCAAATAAGTTTGTTCTATGGTGTGTAGACCATTTTATTTTGTGAGCTATTGTTATCATATATTGGTCCTTACAATTAAATTCTATCTAAAATAAATAACAACTTTAAGCTCTTGGGTCCCAACGGATTGTATGTAGTTTTGGGCAAATCGAAGTGAAACAAATTGACTTTGATACGAATTGCAGGAAAATTTGATTTGCCACGTAGCCAAATTTCCTTGCACTTCGTAGTAAGGGCTCTTTCACACTGGTGTTTTTCCTTTCCGTCCTAGAGTTCCGTCCTTGGGGCTCTAGGACGGAAAGATACTGATCAGGATTTATCCTAATGCATTCTGAATGGAAAGAAATCCGTTCAGGATGTGAAAGTTTTTTGGACGTTGACAAAACCGTAGCATGCTGCGGATTTGTCTCCGTCCAAAAATCCGGAAGACATGCTGTAACGGCGGATCCGGAATTAATGCCCATTGAAGTGCATTAATCCGGATCTGGCATTAAGCTAAACGTCGTTTTGGCGCATCGCAGGATCCGACGTTTAGCTTTTGTGAATGATTACCATGACAGCCAGGACGCTAAAGTCCCGGCTGCCATGGTAAAGTGTAGTGGGGAGGCAGGGGAGAAGCATACTTACCTTCAGTGCGGCTCCCAAGTCCCGGGGCGCTCCACAATGACGTCAGAGCGCCCCATGAGCATGAATCACATGATCGTATGGATCACGTGATCCATGCATGTGGGGCGCTCTGACGTCATTGTGGAGTGCCCCGGGAGCTGCACGGACTGTAAGTATCTGCTCCCCTGGCTCCCCACTACTTACTATGGCAACTAAGACTTTAGTAGCGTCCTGGCTGCCATAGTAACACTGAAAGCATTTTGAAGACTGATCAGTCTTCAAATGCTTTCAGTTGTCTTGCGCTGTGACGGATCCGGCGGGCATTTCCGGCGACGGAAGTGCACGCCGGATCCACACAACGCAAGTATGAAAGAGGCCTTACAAATCAATTTTTCCTGAAATGGTGGCAAAAAAAAGAAATAAATACATTCTCATCTCATCCAATTGCTCGCGGAGAGGCCATTGTGGCCATCTTGATTGAAGAAACCGAGCAAAATCTCACACACGTTGATGTGACCACGTCAGCGCACTGCCCAGCCAGCGTGATGACATGATAACGTCATCACGTCAATTTGCTAGAGTTTGCGCGGTTTCTTCAATCAAGATAGCCGCGACGGCCTTTCTGTGAGCAAATGAATGAGGTAAGTATGTATTTTTTTTTCTACATTGATTAAACCCTGAAAGGCCTCAAGTTTAACTTTAGATGCCGTAATCAGAGATGAATGCGGCAACAAAGGGGTTCAATGATAGGGGGCAGAGTGATCGATGTTCCCTGTCATTGCGCTCGCTATATACAATGGAATGCACTTCGTAATAATATACAAAGTAATAAGTTACAAATCAAATTTCTTTGGCAAAGCAGCCAAATCAAATTTTTGATAACTCCTCTGATGTCTAATTATATGATATTTATAATATTGGTGTGTTCTGGTGTGGCAAAAGTGCCATTGTGCATCCTTGGACATCAGGACAGAGATGAGACTGCTACCTCTTCATCTCCTATAGCAGTGGTGGTAATCCTATGGCAGGGGCACCCATGCCCCTGAAAAAAGTCTATGGTATACCAATATGCCTTAGACCTTTCCTGCCATTCATCAGCTCATGGCACGCTATTAACGGCACAGGCAGCTCACTGAATGCAGGCAGGCTATTATAGCTAAATAATAGAGTACATGGAAGATGTAATATATTGGTTTTTAGGTTAAATTGCCGTGTTGGCACTTTGCGATAAGTAAGTGGGTTTTGGATTGCAGTTTGGGCACTCGGTCTCTAAAAGGTGTGCCATCACTGTCCTATAGCTATGTCTTGCTAGGAAAAATGTGTTCACTGAAGGAGTCTGTTGAGAGTCTACAAGTGTTTTGCTCCACCACAATGATATGCTTATATTCTATTTATCCTTAGAAGGTAAAGTAATTCAAATTCATGTAAACATTAAATTCATGTAACATTAATTTACTTCTTGCTTTTGTAAAAAGGAATCTTGTGATAAATCAAAGCTGTGGTTCCTTTATTTATGGGACATGGATACCATTTACTTAGGAAGAAACCCAATGTACCGTGGCAATAGATCAACTACAAACAAGCTAAGGAAAACTAGATTGGAAATACCATTCAAAAGCAATAATCTGAATGGTTAAAAAGAATTGTCTCCCAAAGTATATAATATCTCAGCTCGGAGGACAACTTTAATGTCAAGCGAGTAAATGATAAAAACTGTAACCTAGAGACAAGAAGTGCTGCTACTGTCTGCTACCTGACAACTAAATATATCCTATGGGGAGTATTAGGTCTTAGGAGTTCTGATACATCCAGTGATTCATTAAGCAGGCAGAATGACCATTAGCTGTGGATTTAGAAAAGTGCTAATAAATAATAGCTACTGAGAGGTGGTCTGAATTTTGATAACCTAAGTATAATTACAACTCCAATTAGATAAAAATGGCAGTAAAGCAATTGACTAGTTTCTGAATCTGTTAAGAAAATATGAAATATCAAAATATATAATAATATTTTTTACTGATTAGACTTGATTACAAGAAGAAATACTTGTTTACTGCAAATTTCCAAAGAAAATCATGTTCTACGAGTCATAGAAATTTTATTTTTACCTCAAAGTAAATAATTAGCAAATACAGAGTAAGAATACTAAAAATGATATTTAAGACTGTATTGCAGGTAATAATAATGTGCACTTTCTGTATATATTTTATAGTGTTTTGTCAGGATCCTAACTTACTCTCAGGAGGAAGGCTTGCAGGGTCAAACTAGGGCTTCATCTGTCAGCACTCATTCAAATCTAAGCGATTTTAGCTGCCACCACTAGTCCTATCAGGCTGACGAGACAATTTCTGGGACCTCCATCAATCATGAGAAGAGGGTCCCTTACCCTGCAGGGCCTCATGTGAAATGAATGGAGCAACAGGTTGATCATGTGCACTGCTGCTTCATCCATATCTATGGGACTGCAGGAAACAGTTGAGCGCTTGTACAGTACTCTACTGTCTCCAGCACTCACATTGATAAAGAATAGAGTGATACAGCACATGCTCAACCTGCTGAACCATTCATTTTGGAAGGTGCTGTACAATACTCATGATTGGTGGGTGTCCCGGCAGTCTAATAGTTATTCAATATCTTGTGAAGCATGAATTGAATTGAAGTGCAGTTAACAGTATGCATAAGTTTTGTGTCCTTGGGGTTTATTAATCACTTATACTCTTCATTTTGTATGGGGATCCTGCATTAAAGCTAGTAAGCCACACAATGCTTCCTATATTTAGATATTATTCCCTTTGGGTACACATAAAAGAATTAAATCCAGCTCACCCAGTTGAACTCCGTGCACGGAGTAAGTCAAGGTCGACTCCTTTATAGATATAAAAATAAAGCGCTCCAGCTCTGGATAATCTTCCGTAGTCTGTCTTTATTAAACATCCATCGATAAGCAACTCCAAACATGGATATCCTCTCCCCACACCTCCAGACAGGTTTACATGTTTTAAACCTGCCTGGTTCCTAATCATAACCTGAGGTGCACTTACCTCAAAGGTCTCTTAAATACCTCCTCCCCTGCAACCAGAACCAGCTGATAAATATCAATGGTCTGTTAGCTATTTATTTTACTTTGTAATTAATGTAGTTGGGGCATAAGACTGTTGCAAATACACTATGTGGTTTTCTGTATGGTAATGTTTTATATATTCCTATGTTCCTGCATGTTGCACTTTGGATTTAGGGAGTTTTTATATGTTCAATGCAATATGTCTATGTGTTTTTTTAATATTTTGTACATTATTAATAGTTTTATTCACTGTGGAATGCTTTCCCTGGGTTAACTTTCTATCTTCCTTCCCCCTCCCTGAGCCATTGATATTTATCAGCTGGTTCTGGTAGGAGGGGAAGAGGTACTTAAGAGACCTTTGAGGTAAGTGCACCTCAGGTTATGATTAAGAACCAAGCAGGTTTGAAAAATGTAAACCTGTCTGGAGGTGTGGGGAGGGGATATCCACGTTTGGATTTGTTTATCGATGGATGTTTAATAAAGACAGACTACGGAAGATTATCCAGTGCTGGATTACAATGATGCTGTGCACGTTGGGCCGCCCACGGGACTATTGTGCCGCACTCATAAGATCATATGAGTGTGGGACAATAGCCCCGTGGGCGGCCCGACGTCCACAGCATCATTGTAATCTATGATGCTGTGTGCTCCTGTGAGCACCATCAATACCGCTTCGGGACATATGGCCCGCTTACGGAGCGTATATCTCGGAGGGCATACAGTGGTGTGCAAGGGACCTTTCTCTACAAATATCAGAGTGAAATGTTAGACGACTAAAATTCTGTACATCTGTGCCCTTGGTAAAACTAAAAAAGAGCACATTTTCTCATTGAGATATGACATTTTCAGTTGGGAAGTAGATGATTTGCAGGTAATTGCTATTAATTTTTCTGCCAACTTCTGTTTATCACCTTAGCGTATAAGGACATTAATCAAGGTTCTCCCATTCTCAGTTCCTCTCCATTAACTGCAGCAGAACTTGACAGGAAGCCAAGACTATTATATATTTTCTATTGATGTTACAATATTATTATTATATAATACAGTATTAATGGTAGAAGAGATATCAACTTTTTATAAATCATTGTATTATCCACACAAAAATGAATGTGGAAAGAAAATACACACACCCTAGCACAATCCACTTATATAGACCTATTCTTTTACCAGCAGGACCCTTTACTAACAGAGAAGTGAATGAAAGAGTCTGTGCAGATCACTAAATGGCTTTGTACCTGCTTATTTGGAGCAGTACCTCTATGCCTGTTATTTTTAAATATTTTCCTTGATACTATTTATTGTTGCAGTGTATTTATTGCTGCAGTGTATAATATGTGGACCCGGTGGTCACCACTTTGTGTGTGATGCTCCTCATTTAGAAGCTTGTAATTAAACATATCCTAAGAAAGATGAATTATTTATTTTAATTTTGTTCTGTCCCATGTGATCAGTTCCAACCAGGTTTTCTTTGACCGTTATAACTGTCCAGTCCTACTAACTGCCCCTTGGTCTGATTATTTTGTTTGGACACAGTTTAGCTGTGCGAGTAACTTGGCTCATGCACAGACTTGCTGTTTGTGGGCATGTGTAAACTTGTTGGTAAAGCTTTTGAAAGTAGGATATAGTGAAATATGTGGCAAATCAACTTGCAGTTTTATGTAATCTACAGAGACACTTAGCTTTGTATTTCTGACACAGAACAATATGCTATATTAATAATGACTCTACAAATGAAGATCTGTAAGTGGACCAGACCATATAACAATTATCAGCACACATACATGAAAGCATGTTGGAAATTTTCTTGAGAACTACTGTATGTGGCACATTTAGAGTAATTATTCATTTTCAGGTATGGAATGTAGAATGGTAGCTGATGAGTCTTCACAGTTTGGACCCTTGTACATGGACTCTCTAACCAGGATATTCACTATTAAACAGGGCTAGCTCTGCTAAATGTAATGCTACCTTTCACCTACAAATCCATCTCTTCCTTCTGAAGAAAAAGTACTTTTTATCCATATGCAAATGAACAAGTAAGTGCACTGAAGTTGGGCTCAAGCCACTCTGTGCAATTTTGCTCCTCCTGGTTCTTCTGTCAGCCCCTCCCTCTTCTTTTTGATTGACAGTACATGGTTTCTTGAAAGTCTTGTTGTGAAGCCCTATTAATGAAGAGAGAAAGAGGAGTCCTGGCAGAGAAACATAGAGGAGCAGATTGGCCCACCCTTGGTGCACTTAAGTGCTCATTTGCATATAGATTAAAAGTACTTTTTCTTCAGAATTTGGACTGATGCACACGACTGTATATATTTTGCGGTCCACAAAACGCAGATCCTTAAAATACTGATGTCTTCCATGTCACATCCATGTTTCAACGTTTTATTTTGCAGGTGCATTGACTTCAATGGGTCCATGGGCCGCATCTTCCAGTCAAGAATAGGAATACATACAATCATGTGCATGAGGCCTTCATCAGTGGATTGCAATATGAAAGGTATTCCATTCATGTGAACTAGCACTATCCTTACAGCAGATTGCTGGAAATTCCCAAGACCATGCTGAGAATAAGGTCTCATTCACACATCAGTATTTTGGTCAATGATTGCCATCAGTGATTGTGAGCCAAAAATAGTAATTGCGCCCACACAGAGATAAGGCATAAGGGAAAGATTTATACCCTGTTCTGTATTTAGAGCCGCATCTGTTTTTGTCTTACAATCACTGATGGAAATCACTGACTGAACACTGACTGAATAAGGCCTTAATCTGTAAGTAGCTCAGTGCTAGCGATGTGGCACTGCGAGCCCTGCTTAGCCCAGAATTTCTGGGCATGTACATAATGTGAAGAAGGGAAAGCTCATTGTGATTACTGCCATAATGTATAGTATTGGCATAAACTTTTCTGTTTAATTAAAGTGAACAATAGTATCAAAACAGCAAATATAATGTCCACTCTACTTGCAATTATTCTTTATTATAAAACTAGATGCTTTTTTAGAAATGTATTAGCAGCCCCAAAACACCTCCCCTGTGCTGTGACAACTCTAGTGTCCAACCATGACACCGCCACTTCTGCTACTCACAGAGGGGAGGGGCTTTGGGGCTGCTAATATTCTGAGCCTGAAACACCACAGCTTGTGGGCCCACCCTGGGTGCATTTGACGGAGAGGCCTCAAAGTTAATTTTTATATCACTTCTTGGATTAAAACTTTATTAATTATATTTTGGGGGTTGGAGAGGCATAAAAATCCCAGGAATTTGAAAATAGTTTTTTGGGATTTATTTTTTTGCACCTTTTATTATATTCTGCTGCTTGCACAAGAAAAAACATTTTTTTTAAAATGATTTGCTTTTGTGTCACCACATTCTAAGACCCAAAACTTTTATTTTTCCACTGGCTTAACTGTGTAAGGGTGTGTTTTCTGCAGCATAACTTTTTCCAATAATAAAACATGAAAAGGTAGAAAAGGAAGAATATTTTTTTTTACAATTCATCCCATAATTTGAGGGGTTAAATAGCTAATTAGACATAAATGAGTGATTAGGTGAGCAAGTGCTCATCTTCTCACTCCAGACTTATATGGGGGGGAGATAACATGAAGATTTGATGTAGTTTCTTTCCTTGGGATGATCTATTCCCATACAGGGACAGGAGGAAGGTCTGTAATCCTCCTTCTCTCCTTTCATGCTGCTGATGCTGACTCATTCCTGTCCAGCCCTCCTCTCCTTCTCCACATGGGCTGAAGTACAGTATATGCAGCTATCATATTTACCGGCTCTGATTTAGAGTAGATTGTGGCTTGCAGCTCAATTTTGGTCTTGTTTTAAAGCAATAGCTGCATTCTAGGTTGTGATGGAGCTCTCACAAGCAGCCCACATACCCCAAGCTGGAGTCTTTAAAAACAGTATTGATCTGTTCTGCTTGAACAAACCCAGTTTGGGATAAACAGTAGGAACATTAAGAAACCTAAACTAAGTTTGAGCCTGCAATCTTCATTCTTTCATTCATTTTAGACCTCCTGGTATGCAGTTTGCTCAAGGTTTCAGACTTTTCTTATGTGGGCATTTCCACCCCAGTAATACATGTTGGACTTCAGTTGTTAGTTCAGTTATGTGTGCATGATTCTGCTGCCTTCACTAGCTGTCAGGTGTCAACAAATCTTCATTCCTGTAGTACTCCCTTTGTTCTGTCTTCATACACGTTCACACAGTGTGTAGTCTGACATTCAGCATAAACCATTCCTGTCTTCCAAATAAGAGGACTGTTCTTTGTAGTCTAACTTGTTTACTGGTAAAACAGGAGTATTTGATTGGTAAAACTATAGGAATACAAATGGCAAGTATAAGTAGAGATAGCATGTAAAAATTAACATTTACATAACACTAAAGTACATAGTAAAATGGCTGCCTAACATAGGACTACATGTCTAACATCTAACAGTTGTAACAACTTCCCTGAGTAACAATGATAACTAGCTGAACAGCTCTGCATAACATAATGTCCCTGAAACAAAGATAGATCTCTCACCAGATATGCTTTTACAAGGATGGTAGAGTTTGAAAAAAAGATATGCAGAAGGACAATTCTGCTGATGTGTCCTGGAGACTGAGACTAGAGACTTCTCTTTCCCACAATGTTTTACACCACCCACAATGCAGCAGTCTTTGTAACAGGAAAAAGAAAGTGCAATACAATTTTACACTGCTAGATGGTGCTATAACCACACTAATCACTACAGAAATACCCAAACTGAGATAGACGTGATCTGGAATAATTTTCCCTAACCCTGCTGGGCAAAACACCTTTGTTCTGATAGACACCGCTGCAGAAAAGTGTGTGATTTCCCTTCCCTCGCACAGTCTGTTGTGAATTCATTCCGGTCTCTTTATATTTATGTGATTTCCCACTAGTTTTAGTGTGTGCTTTCCTCACTATATGCTCTAAAACACTTCCACTTTTCAAATCTAAAGTCGCTGAAGACTTGGATGTTTATCCCCTCTCATCACTCTGATCTTCTCCTCCTCTACCTTTTTGCTGCTATCTTAAACAGGCAGAGAAGGGAAGGGGGAGTAGATGGAGCCAACACACCTTAGCTACTTCTAAATGTTAACACCTCAGCTGCTGCAGAATCTCACACTCTCAGGTGCTCTAAAACCTTTCTTTGCATATGGTTTATAGTAGTGATCAGATGTAATTTCATGCCACTTTATGTGAATAGGGAATAGTTATGATTTGGAAGTATGGTCATAAAGAAGAGTTTGACAGTAAAATAAGCATTTCCCCAGAACATTATAAGGCTACTTTCACACTAGCGTTTTTGTTGGATCCGGGAGGGTACATTTTGGAGCATTCAGTTCAGTTACGTTTTGTCCCCATTGACAATGAATGGGGACAAAATGGAAGCATTTTTGTTCCGGTATTGAGACCCTATGACAGATCTCAATAGCGGAAAATATTAACGCTAGTGTGAAAGTAGCCTAAGGTAGCTTCTGTCCTGCTATACAAACTTAGTATAATATAGAAAACACACAAAACATTTGGAAGAGCTATTGAAACACTAAAAACATATACCATATTTTTGGACTATAAGACACAATTCCCCCCCCCCCCCCCCAAAAAAAAAAAAAAAGTGGGGCAAAATGTCAGTGTGTCTTATGGTCCAAATGCTAATGACTACTTCCATTATTTAATTATGGAAGCAGTCAATGGCATGCAGAATGCACAGGGAGCAGTGAGGGATGCACTGCGCGACTGTACTGATCCTCCCTGGTCTTCTTCCGGGTTCCGCTCTGTAACTGTGTTCTGACTGTGTACGGCATCAGGATGCATGTAGGCACACACTATGACCTGACACTGTGCAATGTCAGGTCACAGTACAGTGCAGGCTGGAAGAAGATCAGGGAGTGATGAGTTCTGGATCTGCAGAGTGGCAGTGCCATACAGAGCAAGTGAGGTTAATTAATTATCATTTTTTTAATGTCTGATGATCTGTGGTCTGATGGGGGTCTGATCTGAGGCTAATGGTGGTTGGATCTTAGGCTAAAGGAGGTCAGATCTGAGGCCGATGGGGGTCTTATCTGCGGCTCATGGGGGCGGATCTAAGGCTAATGGAGGGTGGGGGTGGTCTGATGGGGGTCTGATCTGAGGCTGATGAAGCTTGGTGGTCTGATGAGGGTCTGATCTTATGTTTGATGGAGCTTCAGGGTCTGATCTGATGAACAATGGGGGTGTGATTTGGGGGTATGTTGAGGATTGGGAGTCTTTTCTTTTTTTTTTTTTTATAATGCTCCTAGGTAAATTTTATAATCAGGAGCATCTTAGAGTCCATAAAATACGGTACTGTACATACAATATTACACCAAATCCTTTTTTTTTTTTTATATTTGTGAATGTGACAATTATGAGATTTATGAAAGTCCACCTTTTAACAGCATTTAATAAAAAAGTATTATACCTAATAAAAATCAAAATTGAATATATTTTCATCTCATTATTATGAAGCAATTGCTTTGAGACAAATGAAAGTGTCTAGAGTAGGGAATTCATAGTCATAGCACATTATCTCTATTGCATATCTTATGGAATCAAAATGATAATGCAGCTATTATATTGTATTAAGCAACAATGAAATGGATTATAACAGGCCATAATTACTCCTTTGATCTGTACTCTATATTATTACAGCAGATCTATTCTGTTTCCTCATTAGCATACACTTCTCACCTTATATTTATAGTTTGACTAATGGTAACTCATTGGCTTCTAGCATATAAATGCATTTGCTTTAACTTTTATTTCAGCATAATGCCAGGCAAGATTCTGCAAGGTGAGTTATTGTATTTTGCTAAATGCTTTCCAGTCAATCATTATTCAGTACAAGCCATAAGGACTCAGAATGTATTATTTTCTCAGCACATGCAAGCTATGTTAATTTACTGTCTTGTTTGGTACACCAGGATTTCAAACATGATGAGGTTGCCAAGGAAATTTCAACTATTCAAGGACAATTATCACAGCTAGAAATTCCAATGATGCCTTTAAGAAAACCTGTTTTTCAAAACAGTGGTCCAGTCACAAATAACTCTTTTCCATCGTGTGGGCCATCAGGTAATAATTGTGAACAATTAATTAAGCACTATTCACTTTACCTTGGGGTAAGAACACTTAATGAGATTACTTCTGTTTGCTGAAGCTCTGCTGGCTCAAGTTCAAGAGTTAATGAGCAGTAAAATGGCCAGAGGAAATGTTTTGCAATAAGGAAATCGTGTCACACAACTGCTATGCTAAATTTCTTGGACTTGGACTGAATGAGAAAAGAACTGCATGATTATAGAGAGGGATGAATATTTTACTATTCTGTATCATTGAAGATATAACATATGGTATTTCATTTAAGCCTTGTACCCAAAATGTTACTTATATGCATTAGAGTAAGTACCTAACAGAAAATTGAGCCACGTACTGTATGTTTCTACTAAAAACTTTCCGGATGTGATTTGTATTATACATACCAGCAGAAGGACCCGTCTTCGCATGGGTATATTTCATCTATTTAATTTCATGGTTGTGTGTGTTGTTAAAAGATATTGACAGTATCCCCCATAACAGTGACCTCTACAGCACCCCGCCCCTTTAACAGTGAACTCCACAGTCCCCCACCCCTTAACACTGACCCCCCCCCAGCAGTGCCCCGCCACTTTAAAATGGGACCTCCACAGCAGCCCATTACCTTAACTTTGACCTTCACAGCAGCTCGCTCCTTTAACAGTGAGTTTCACAGCACCACACTCCCTTGACAGTGACCTCCTTAGGGGCTCGCCATCTTAACCGTGACCTCCACAGTACCCTGCTGCCTTAACAGTGACCTCACAGTACCCTGCTGCCTTAACAGTGACCTCCACAGCAGTTGCTCTTTAACAGTGGCCCCTGCCCCTTAACAGTTACCTGCACAGTTTCTGCCCCTTTAACAGTGACCTCCACAGCGGCCTGCCCCCTTAACAGTAACATCCACAGTGAACGCGCCTTTTACATTGACCTCCACATTTCCTGCCCCTTCAACAGTGCCTCCACAGCGGCCTGCCCCTTTAATGCTAGAGCTACATGACGACATGTGTCGCGCGACACTTTGTCTCAACAATTTTTATAATGATAGGCTCTGGTGTCGCACTGTGAAATGTGACATGCTGCGACTGCGACACTACAGTTGCAAAAAATCCATCCAAGACTTATTGTCGCGTGACACATGTCGTTTTGTAGCCCTAGCCTAAAGTTGGCCTACAGGAGTGAAGAAAAATAGATGGGTTGTTATAGAAACCTGGAGTAAAACTGTATGTATGTGGAGACTAAGGGCCTGCAAGCTTCTATTGGCTGATAAGGGACAGGTGACCATGTGTATGGCAGTTGGGATATGAAGAGAAAGACTTGCAGGCTTGTATTGACTAATTCAGGTCATATTTTGGTCATCTAAAACCATCCTGGACACCTAATGTACCTGTGTTCCAAATTTGGTGAAGATCGGTCCAGTCTTTTTATCGCACATAAAGAATAGATGTCGGGACAGACAGAAACTAATTGTGTACCGGAAAGTTACCTCCACAGTATCCTTTCCCAGATAGTAAGTGATATGTGTGTAGCAAAAACAGTTGGAGCATACAAATTCCATGCATCTGCTGTGCAGGGGCGTATGACCCCCACAAGATTTCTTTCCAGGTAGTAAGGGATGTGTATATAAAGTTTCGTTGAAATCGATGGTTGCGTTTTTAAGTGATCGCAGAACATACATACAAACATACACACACACATACAATGTATATACATCCTTCTTTATATATATATATATATATATATATATATATAGATAGGGAAGATAAAGCTGACGGACCATATACAGTGATGAAGTGTAAAACCTTGGAACATGGGATGAGTGACCTTTCAAGAAGTGTGTTTCAAGAAGAGATCTAAACTTTTAAAGCTCATCTGAGACACATTGAAAGAAGGCAGCCCATCAATTCATTAAACCAAAAAGCCCAGAGTGATTTTATCTTACCAGCATACATCTTTACGGCTTAGGGCAACAGAGTTTAAAGGAGACCATACTGTAGATGTGTGATAATAATTGATAAATGAAAAGTATTCACTGCCAGAAACCATACCATTTTTGTTCCACTTATCAAAATGGAGATTAATAGAATTTGATATGAAAAATCAAAGACAATTTTTTTACACTAGGGCCAGATACCAAGATTGTATTATAACTAACGTATACATATGACAGTGCCACTAACTTGTTGTGTACTGTTAGGGTATCTTTATGGGGGATAGAATTGTTACATATTTTTGTTCAATTTAAATTCTGTATTCTGCATATGAATTCAGGTTGTATTTCCATCATGTGCAATGTGCATGGATATATGCAAACCTCATTCAGATGAATGACCTGCCAGGTGTGAACACTAATGTGTAAGTCTGTGAAGGTTAAAGATGGAGATGTACTGTAGGAAAAAGATCAAAAGCTGAAAGAGGACTTAAAGGGAATCTGTCACCAGGGTCCTCCCTATCCAAATCTTAGCAAAGAGACATAGCTATGGTTTACTTGAATACAGACTGGATTTTTGTTTATTGATCCAAAGCTAATTTTCCGAGTTATAATACTCTTTCTTATTATGGAAGTTAGGCCTTTGGTGCAATGAGAGCTCCTGTTTCAACCAAGCTCCACTGCTTTCTGTGGCCAGCGACTTCCTTGTTGCATTGCCACTACCTGGCCCTGTCAATCAAAGCAGAGATGGAGGGGCCACAGAAGGGAGGGTACAACAAAAGAAATTGTGACGCCCTTATTCCACTAAAGATCAGGTTAATCACAGCTGTGTCTATACAAACAACTAGATAGGGAGGTTGCTGGTGACAGATTCCCTTTAACCAACTAACTGTTCTGCCCCAGCTAAGCTTGGGCTGTGATAAACGTACTTAACTGTTCTACCCGAGCTGGGCTCAGTCAGGAGTGGAGGGGGAGTGCTGCTTTAGCTGCTGATATATTCTGATTGGTAGCAGCTAGAAGCACGTGACTTATTTTAAAGCTGGCATTCAAGGCTTTCAAACAAAACCACTGTTAGAAATCGAATTGGGAATAATCGCGGGTAAAATCTGCTTTTACTTTCAGCAGCATTCGCTATATCCTGATTCCTAACAGTGAAATTTTGCCAAGTACTGAAGATATTGCTGTCATTCTGGTATTGTCAATGCAATTTCAAAGCCCATATCTAGCTGCTATCAAACCAGAGATATGAGCAGTTAAAGCAGCCCGCCCCCCCCCCCCCCCTTCCTTCAGTCTGGAGGAGGAGAGGGTGCAGTTGCAGAGCTGACAGCCTGAAGGAGGAAGGGAAAAATAGTAAAAGATATATAGAAATGTGGCATTATCATCATTGTAAAGTTATGTTAGTTATACCACACAGTGAACGCAGTAAATAAATTCCACAAATAAATGTTACAATTACTGTTTTTTTAATTCCCCCCCCTAAAAATAAAAGTTAATTACTACACTATATATACCTCAAAATTGTTCCTAAAAACCTACAAGTGATCCCACCAAATAAAAAAAGAATTTTTGAAGGAAAATTTAAAAAGTTATGACTGCTGGAACACAAATAGGGAAAATATTATTGGTCCTTAAGGCTAAAATTAATTATGTCACTAAGGGGTTAAAAATGAAATTGTGTCCCCTGAGTTGTGCGCCAACAAGATTTACTGCAGACACACATTAAAAATGTACAATATAAAAAAGTTAACTGTGACTGTTAAAGAGGTTTCCAGGATTACTATGGTTTTCAACAGATATGCTCTGGTAGTTGTTTACCTCGTTTACCTCTTCCCCACACCTTTTTCAATTTGGACTCTGGTTAGTTTCCATCCTGTATGTAGCACTCCCTGCTGCTGTGTCCAACCAAACCCATGATGCACTTCTCCTTTCTCTAGCACAGCTTCTGCTTGCCCCTTGACAACATCCAACCAAGTATAGCTCCTCCTACCCAGCTAGTTACCTAGACACTCCCCTATCATTGTTCCTGTTGCTGCTTTTACATGACCATGGACATAACATGACAGAAAATATGATGCATGGACGTGGTCTTGTTTCAGTCCAGAAATTGACGATAGGAGCAAAAGTAAAGAAATACAAAATTATTGCTATCTGCATAAATTATTATTTTATAGCATGTTGATGCAGACAAGAAAACAACTTTAGGGCCGTCTCTCCCAGCAAAATTTGCCATTGGATTTTGGTGCATATTCCATGACAAAATTCCATTAGCAGCAGCGCGGGGTATCAAGAGGCCAGAGATTTAAAGCCATGTCTGTGCCAAGAACAGAATTGCCTCTTCTTGGTGTAGTGTCTGGGTAGATGCTGCTGGAAGCTGCTCAATGTTTAGCTCCATTTAATGAAGCTAAACTGCAAACGGGTCCACACCTGCATTCAAAGTGAAAAACCCTGGCAGAAACTGCAGTGACTTCTGCCTTGGAATACGCAGTGGACTTGAAAGTGTCAAAAGCCGTGTCTGAAAATACCATTTGCTTAGCAGAATGATAACTGAATGGAAAGTTGGTTTTATGGCAAAGGTGAAACCGTAGAGAATATAATGTATACATTCAGCGCAGACGGTGTACACATACATTTTTGGGTTAAGAAAGGAGAAGAGAATAGTGAAAACATGTGCAAATTACTGCACTAGCACCTTTTCAGACCTCGTATCCAATAAAAGCACATTAATCCCATACTTTGCAATTTGAAGAAGAGTAGATTATATTAGACATACCAGGCACATGGGTACCTCAGTATATAATACATAGTAATTTTCATCTATATTTCAGATCAGGTCCTGTTTATGTGGAGGAGGATGGCTGTTTAGCCTAGTTAGGGCACGTTCACATCTGCCTTGGAGCCACTGTTTGGGGCCTCCGTCACACAGGACATTTTTCTATCCTAGAAAAGAATTCCACCGGAGAGAAACAAAAAATCATATTACAGTCAGTGGCATCTGTTTGGCTCAGTTCATGTCCGTTATGTGCTGAATCCGGCACTTATGTTATTTTCGATGTTCTGCTCCTATAACAGAGTAGAACAACCAAAGTAAATAATGCTGTCGTAAAAGAACCATAAGTTGCCTGGAAAATGCAAAGCACAATATTTTATCTTTTCTTTGAGAAAAATTGATCCGGGTCCCCATACCTGCTAAAATTTATTTGGACACTTAGAATGCTTAAATATGATGTCTTCACATGGCGGTATTTGATTACCTAAAACCTCCATGAAATTAGCTTTGGAATAACTGGATTATTATACCATCTTAGAGTGATGTACTTTTTTGCAAGAAATAAGGATTTTCTGAAAAATATATTTATGTGGTATCCACTCTTCTGCTGACAGGAGGCCAAAACGGATATCATTTTTAACATTATTAATGAAACATGGAAGAAGCATCTCAGTAATGTACACAATATATGAGAAAAATCAGCACGGAAGACAGATAATTGAACAATCTAGAGCCAAAAAAGTTCCAACGTTCGGCTTCTGCAGCTTCTGTGTAACACATTACATAATATGCTGCAAAGTATTGTACATATTCAGGTCTGTCAGGCAAGCTCTCTGACGGATCAGTCTCCAGCAACTCTTGTTATCTCCTGAGAGGTCATCTAAGGTTAAAGGGGTTGTCTCACTTCAGTAAGTGGCATTTATCATGTAGAGAAAGTTCATTCAAGACACTTATTAATGTATTGTTATTGTCTCTATTGCCTCTTTTGCTGGCTGGATTAATTTTTCCATCACATTATACACTGCTCGTTTCCATGG
Organism: Bufotes viridis; assembly: GCA_033119425.1. NCBI lineage: Eukaryota > Metazoa > Chordata > Amphibia > Anura > Bufonidae > Bufotes > Bufotes viridis. The sequence continues at coordinate 56,615,363 of CM065595.1, forward strand.
TTACGACAAACCTGTAACCCATCAGAGGTGGTCGCAGAAAAGACGCTGGCCTCTCTTGTAGCCGGGACCGTGAGAGTGCCATACTTTTTTCCTATAGTGTGCAAGCATGGCCACTGCTGCTGGATATCAGGGTGGTTGTAACCTCTGGATATGAGAAGTGTATAGTGCATTGAACAAATTAATAAGCCAACAAAAGAAGCAATATGGACAATCACAACACACAACAATCTTTGAACAATGTAAACACTCTAATGTCTGGGATGCTAATTCTAGTTGGCACAGTGGCCTTATATATTCTGTATCCTGTGTGAATAGGAACTGTTTTGATTGTTAATTTGCATTTTTCTTAAGTTGTCAAGCAGCCCTGGAAATTTAGACCTACATGTACACATTCTGCATCATAGGTGTACACAGTCGATTAGAGTGTGCACTGGAAGTCAGCACAGTACATAGACACAGCACTAGAACTCAGCCCAATGAATAAACAGGGTGCAAGAAAGAAGCAGAGTATGTGATACTGTCTGCTTAGACACTGGATCTGACCCTTTTTGGCTCTTATAGCTTTTATCAAGTATGGTTGGTAAAGGCTATATCAGCCTAAACTTTGCATCACTTGGAGTGGTGCCTTCACTACTTCAATTTTGGGCTATATTACCTTGGGCGACTAGGACCAAACTCGATAGGATGCATGCATCCACTACTGCCAACCCTGGACTGCTGTGCATTTCCCACACTAGTTAATTTTTCCCTCCAATTGCAACTAGCCATCCTGTATGGCAAAGAGAGTCGAGAAATACTAATGCCGCTGAGTAATACAGCTTCAGTGGCAACCATTTGAAACCCAAAGGTAGAATATGACCCATGCAGGATACTCATTTGGCATCATACGATCTTCATGGCTATTATGCCATCCAGGATACAGATGCATATGTCTTCAGTGCACCCTAAGGCACATCTGCTGACTGTAACTGGGGGTAAACAGTAAAATGTTGTTCTAATATACAAAAAGTCTATAACATGGCATCTATCTATGCTATGACTAGCAATTATTTGTTGCCCCTACAAACACTGTCTTGAGCCAATATGGAGAGCCGGGTAGATCTAGCCAAGACATGCTTTACAGACATGACTAGTCAAGGCCAATGTCTTGCCAGACAAGGACTCCACCGGTAAGGAGACAGTACTACAACAATAAGTTAAGTCAACCTACATAAGGCCACTATTTAGAGATATATTCCACTGGATTGAAAGAATGAAAAGTATAAAAAAAAATTGATTTTTCCACAGTATATTTCCTCATAAATTAATTTTATCCAGAAAATATAAAGAATGATAATCCATATATATTTATACTGGTTTAAAGGAGATTTAATCAGATGTACGCATATTCTTTCAATAAAACATAAAAAAGTTTGTTTTTCAGTTTAAAATTTTCCTACAAACTCTTCTGCACCCTTGTAGATAGATGTACATGGTTTACTAGTGGAAGCATAAATAGATGTGAGTGAAAACCTTCTCAGGTTTCTATTTCTGGAAGGTGAATTGGAGTTTGTTCCGATAAAATCTTGAGCGCTTTTCGTGCATGGAAGCCAAGTTCAGCATCACATATCCCTAATCCCATGTCTGTGCACATCAGTTATACAGAACTTACCTAGTAGGCTTGTAGCATCCCCAAGTCAGGGCAATGTGTGGGACTAACCTGGGGAATGCCAGTGATGGAGAGGCCGGCACGCTGTTCCTCTGGGGCACTCTCTGGGTTCTTGAGGGACACAGCCAGGTGGAATGCGAGGTGCCCTTGGTGTTGTAGTTTAACGTGCCTATGGCTGAGTCCCTGAGGTGTCGTGACGCCAGTGCCAGTAAACGGTGGCACACCGTATTTATAGTAGGAATAACAGAGGTGCAGACTTGTAACTTGAAAACAGAATTCCAACTTTACTGAGAACAGTGGAAATTACAGCAGGCAACCTCTTAACACAGTTCTTGTTGCAGAAAATAGACGTTTGTACAGTCGCAGTTACAGCAGGCTTACATCCAGCAAGGTATAACAGAGGGTAAAATAACAGGACTTAGAATTGCAGGTGAACCTTACTTTCTTCCTGACTTGTCCTGACTGGAATTGATGCTTCAAGGCCCCAATGCCCTATTTCTGGCTTATATCCTTGAATCTCCAGTTGACAGTGTACCTCCTCTTGACATTTAGTACCTCTTGCTCTAGGGATTGCCTCTGCTTGATTTCTGCTGACTTGCTCAGGCCTGTGACATGTGGCCTTCACAGACTCCAGGGTCTGCACTACTCCCCAGGCCCAGGGCCTGGTGTAGACTTCACAGGCTCATGGCCTGGAGTAGACTGAACTGAGCTAAAAACTGAGCTACCCTTCCCTGACTGGGCCTTATATAGACTAGGGCTACCTAGCTCCCTCTAGTGACTAGAGCTGGAATTACGTCCCTAGCCGGCCTGCACATAGCACATTTCACAGTAACAGGGAATAAAATACCATAAATTGCATTACATTTTAAGAATAGGACTTTTACCAGCCTCCCCATAAATGAGAGGAGCGACAGCAGCCAAGTGACCCTTCTGTAGTGACGGGTAGTACAACTCCCGTACACTACATACCCCGCTGCTTTAAGCTGAGTACGCCCTCGTACTCCAACAGGGTACCGCCCAACTGGAAACATGCAGGCATACATACTCATCAGTAATCAATTCCATCTGCATTGACAATTATTATCAGGTCCAGCTGGTTAACGGAGAAGTGCGGTGACAAGGGGCGTCGCTCTCTTTCTTCAGGATAGTGAGTGGAACTGGGGCGCTGACCTGGCACAGCGGATGTTTGGGAATACCAGGATAGTCCATGACAATGAATGAGTCCATAATAAAAGCAAAATCTCAGAGGCTCGCACATAGGAAGTCCATCTCTGGGCACATAGACTTGGATAAAATTTTTGAGCAATAAATACGGTCAGCAGCACATACATAAAATGACAATACAGGACTCTGACAATACCAGGGTAACACCTTCCTGGCAAGTCCTGCGTATATTTTAAAGTGCTGACATAAAAGCCCTTTTCAACCTGAAATGGGGGTTAAAAGGGGATAAAGTGCAATTAAAAGCACAACTTGGAAGTATTAAAGTACTTGACGCCAAAATGGTAGCAGCAGGCAGGATGTCCCGGAACAGAAAGAGGCAGGCTGGGAGCAGTGGTTCCACAGTGGCAACTTATCTTCACAAACATGCCACCGGCCGTGGGGAACTGGCAGCAAGCTCCACCAGCCTGACAAACTTAAAGGAACAGTTCCTGCAACATGTATGATGTCCCTGTGAGGATGAGCAAAAATGGCCTAGCAGGCCTGCTCACAGGTACGTATCAAAGGATCCCTGTTCATCAGAGGTAGTGCAGCCCTGTGCTGCCGGCAGTCTGGGCCATGCACAAGGGCCACTTGGAGGGGGTGCCCACCAAAGAGAATGGGCTGGAAACATCACCGGTATTGGGCCTACCCACCTCACTGGCCCGCTGAGTTGCGGACACATAGGAGCTGCTGGTCTCGGGACACGGGCCGGCGCTGGGGTAGACACTTCCTCTGGCCGGGACATAACGCTCCCGTCACGGCGGACTCGGCTCCTGGCATATGTCAACTTATCCGCTGTTACACGGACCTTGGGGGGCTCAGCGCTAGCGGTAGGACCTTGGACTACGGGTTCGGGTGGTACAGGGGTCACAGGTAACTCACCACCGCTGGACTGCTGCGCTGTCTTCTTAGCATCTGCCACTTGCCGCAGGCCGTCCAGGTAAACCTGTAAGGACGCGATCCGCTCCTCCAGGGCGGAGATCTCACTGCTGGATTCCGGCACACTTGCAGCAGGCTCAGACGAGGTTCTTTCATGGCGGTTCCTCCGCAGGTCATCCATCGCTTCACTGAACTGGGCCATCCGCGCCCAATCAGCGGCTGTCTTCTCTCGTCGCGGCAGCTCTGGAGAGGGATAAGGACTGGGAGGCTTGTCCAGGACCGTCGGCTGCCAGAAGATGTTCGGGCCGAGAAGGAACTCTTCTCCTGGTACGTATTCCGGATGGGTCCCGGCGGGTCCTCTGCCTCCACCGGATCTTCTGCTTCTTCCCAGTCCTCCGGTACCGGTCCGGGACGGGTCACCGCAGTGGCATATGGGCCTCGCAGGCCCTCCGCGGGAGTGAACTCCACTCTCTCTCCGACCGCTAGATTATGCAGTCGCCCTGGGAGATAGCTGCGCTTGACGGACCGGCGATTCACATAATAGTCCCGATTGGTGCCGGTTTCTTGGATGAATCCAAATCCTCTGACCTTGTCAAACTCTAGCACGACTCCGGTGCGGCGTTCGAGCTGGGGCTTGCTGTCCCTGGAGTCCTCATAAATCCGCTTGGTGACTTCCTCAAGTATTTCTTCTGAGTGGTAGTTTTTAAAGTTGCCGCCACTCGGATCTCGGCCATCAGGGCCGACCACGCGGGTTCCGCGGGAGGAAGCCTTCTCGCTGCGGGTGGAAGCGGCAGGGCTCGGCTTGTGGCCATGGACAGGTTTGGGCCATGTCGCTGGGAGTATACGCTGGGGCGCAGGGCGCTCCTTAGTTGCTCCTGGGGTCGCCTCCATTGCTCCAACTACGGCTCCGGATCCCTCTGACATCACAGGTAGGAAGCCCCGTAGCAGGGTGAGCCACTGTTCCTGCAGGCTCCACCCCGTCGTTTCTTGCACGCCCCTAGGTATTCCAGTATAGGGTAGGCGGTGTCCATATTATATTCCTCAAAGGAAGGCGTTACCTCCAGGTCGTCTTCTCCTCCCTCTTGGAGGGTTTTGGCGCCAAATTTTCGCGCCACTGAGGTCAGGGATGGCGCAAGAAGAAGTCCAATGGCGCCGGCGGCCATCTTGGGCGCCATGATGCATCAATTCAATGACAGCAAGCAGCGGTAGTAAAACAGCATAAAAGTCCACAAAAATGCACTTTGAAGTGGCGATTTTCTTCCTCTTGATAGCGCAACACTGCCCAGCGCTTTTTAGAGGTTTTTGGGACACTTTTCTGTACGTTTTAGGTCCACAAAGTTTACTTCAAATAAACAGGCGTTTTGTCACTTGGCAAACTGGTTAAGGCACAAAGTTCACGTTTTGCTCACAGTCCGTAAAACGTGCGTATCCTGTTCGTGACGCCAAAATGTAGCATCCCCAAGTCAGGGCAATGTGTGGACTAACCTGGGGAATGCCAGTGATGGAGAGGCCGGCACGCTGTTCCTCTGGGGCACTCTCTGGGTTCTTGAGGGACACAGCCAGGTGGAATGCGAGGTGCCCTTGGTGTTGTAGTTTAACGTGCCTATGGCTGAGTCCCTGAGGTGTCGTGACGCCAGTGCCAGTAAACGGTGGCACACCGTATTTATAGTAGGAATAACAGAGGTGCAGACTTGTAACTTGAAAACAGAATTCCAACTTTACTGAGAACAGTGGAAATTACAGCAGGCAACCTCTTAACACAGTTCTTGTTGCAGAAAATAGACGTTTGTACAGTCGCAGTTACAGCAGGCTTACATCCAGCAAGGTATAACAGAGGGTAAAATAACAGGACTTAGAATTGCAGGTGAACCTTACTTTCTTCCTGACTTGTCCTGACTGGAATTGATGCTTCAAGGCCCCAATGCCCTATTTCTGGCTTATATCCTTGAATCTCCAGTTGACAGTGTACCTCCTCTTGACATTTAGTACCTCTTGCTCTAGGGATTGCCTCTGCTTGATTTCTGCTGACTTGCTCAGGCCTGAGACATGTGGCCTTCACAGACTCCAGGGTCTGCACTACTTCCCAGGCCCAGGGCCTGGTGTAGACTTCACAGGCTCATGGCCTGGAGTAGACTGAACTGAGCTAACTGACTGAGCTTTCCTTCCCTGACTGGGCCTTATATAGACTAGGGCTACCTAGCTCCCTCTAGTGACTAGAGCTGGAATTACGTCCCTAGCCGGCCTGCACATAGCACATTTCACAGTAACAGGGAATAAAATACCATAAATTGCATTACATTTTAAGAATAGGACTTTTACCAGCCTCCCCATAAATGAGAGGAGCGACAGCAGCCAAGTGACCCTTCTGTAGTGACGGGTAGTACAACTCCCGTACACTACAGGCTTCCTCAGTGCTGAAATCAATTACATATCTCTGCTACTATCTCTAAAGAAAAACATGCAAACTGTATAACCCCCTAAGAGACAGCAATGTATAAAAAGACATAGAAAAATTGTAAAGGTAGATATCACACCACTTAAAAAAAGAACCACGCAACAGGATAAAGTGTCATATACTGTACATAGAAGATCAGCCACCGGAGATCGTGACTGTGACAAGGGGACATCCTCTGTGTCTAGAGGAGGTTTCTAGAAGGTTTATGCACGAACATTGAAGATGATTCTTTACAGTAAGAGCAGTGAGACTATGAAACTGCAATAATAATGCAGATTATAGTTACTGTAATTCTGGTAAAAGGTTGTTGATCCAGAAAGTTGGCATGTTTGCCTGATTTGAGTCAGATTTTTTTCCCCTAAAATAAGGAAAATTGGCTTTTACTTCATGTTTTTTTCCCTTTCTCCGGATCAACTTTGCAGCATAACAGACTGAACTGGATCGACATATGTCTTTTTTCAGCCTTAAAAACAATGTTACAATGTAAACTATGTGTTAAAGGGGCATTGAGTTACTTCGTACACTCGAGTACTATGGATATGAAAAGGGTGACATAGTGTTCCAGCAGGACAAAGACCTGAAGCATACGTCGAGATTGGCGAAGAAATGGTTTAATGACAATAATTGGCCCCCACAGTCCCCAGACCTCAACCCAATCAAACACTTGTGGGTAAAGCTGAAGAGAAAGCTGTATTTGTACCCAAGTGAGTCGACCTAGTATGCACCAACATTGGGAACGTGTAGAAGAAACCTGGGAACAGATTTCGGTCGAGACATGCTTGAATCTGATCGAGAGCATGCCCAGGCAATGTTGAAAGCCAAAGTTGAATTTACAAAATACTAACAAAATAATAAAAATGTAAATTTTGAATTTTAGGAGCAAAACAGTAACAATGCAATTACATGACAAGAATCTGCACAACTAATCTTTTGCTCATCAGTGTAGTCTCCACCCACCAGATCTGGGAGAACTACAAATGAAATATGTAGCATACACAGGAGAAAATGGCTAAAAAAGCCATGTAGTGGCCAGAAAGTGCTATTCCTCATGTACACATTCTGTACTACTGATTAAGGCCAAGTTTGTTGAAAGGTTAGGTATGCTTTAAAGGGAATGTGTAACCACAATTGTTTTCTTTCAGTAAAAACTAGATAGCAACAAATATCCTTTTGTTTAAAACCAGTTTTTATTTTCAAATTGCAGAGTTTTTTAATCAAAGTTTTAAACATGATTATGGGGCCGGCCATCTTGCTTGATGTCTTCTTAGCATTTAGAGATGTTCTTTATAGCAGCCCCATGGTCCATAGACACAATAGAGAAGAGCTGACTCATTGAGTTTCTAGGCATGCTCTGTGACCTGTGCAGAGGACATCATACAAGGAAAGAATGGATAAGCTTTGGCAATTGCCTTTTGTGAGTGGTGGATCATGTGATATCTATGCAGAGGTAATGTCTGTCATTCTAGACCACTGTATTAATAAGCAGATAACTGCAGTAAAGTGATCTGTGCAGACCAAGAAGTATTGCCTATTATTAGGCTTTAATATTATTAAAACTGCAGGATTGTATTGTTTCTTTTAATATATTGACATGGAAAATTTAAATTAAAAAAATTAAATGTTTAACATAAAAATAGATAATTTCTGATTAGAGATGGCTCGAACTATTCGCCGGCGAACAGTTCCCGGCGAACATAGCTTGTTCGCGTTCGCCTCAGCGGGCGAACATATGCGATGTTCGGTCCGCCCCCTATACATCATCATTGAGCAAACTTTGACCCTGTACCTCACAGTCAGCAGACACATTCCAGCCAATCAGCAGCATACCCTCCCTCCCAGACCCTCCCACCTCCTGCACAGCATCCATTTTAGATTCATTTGGAATTTGCAGTCTTAGTAAGAGGAGGGAGAGTGTAGTTGCTGATTTAATAGGGAAATCGATAGCTAGGCTAGTGAATTCAGTGTCCACTCCAGTCCTGAAAGACTCATCTGATCTCTGCTGTAAGGACAGCGTCCTGACAGCACCCCAAAAAGCCCTTTTTAGGGCTGCAACATTAGTCTGCTTTTTTTTCCCTTTATATGCATATTGCAATTGCATGGCCTGCCTGTGTGTGAGGAGCTGCAGGCCCACAGACTGTAGTGTGTGCCCACTGCCAGTGCCCACCCCTGTCATCCCATGTGGCACAGGACTTTGCATCAAAAAAAGGCATTTAATTTTTACACTTTAATCTAAGTTTAGTTGCCTGCCAGTGTGTGTCAGGCTGACTTCCACTGACTGTAGTGTGCCCACTGCCAGTGCCCACCACTCATACCCGCTGGCAGAGGACTTTGCATCAAAAAAGGCATTTAATTTTTACACTTTAGTGTAATTTCAGCTGCTTGCCTGCTGCTAGTGTGTGTCAGGCCGACTTCCACTGACTGTAGTGTGCCCACTACCAGTGCCAACCACTGTCATCCCGTGTAGCACAGGACTTTGCATCAAAAAAAGGCATTTAATTTTTACACTTTAATCTAAGGTTAGTTGCCTGCCAGTGTGTGTCAGGCTGACTTCCAGTGACTGTAGTGTGCCCACTGCCAGTGCCTACTGTAGCATCCCCAAGTCAGGGCAATGTATGGAACTAACCTGGGGAATGCCAGTGATGGAGAGGCCGGCACGCTGTTCCTCTGGGGCACTCTCTGGGTTATTGCGGGACACAGCCAGGTGGAATGTGAGGTGCCCTTGGTGTTGTAGTTTAACGTGCCTATGGCTGGGTCCCTGAGGTGTCGTGACGCCAGTGCCAGTAAACGGTGGCACACCGTATTTATAGTAGGAATAACAGAGGTGCAGACTTGTAACTTGAAAACAGAATTCCAACTTTACTGAAAACAGTGATGATACAGTAAACAGTCTTTCCAACAGTTCCTTTTTGCAGACAATCACAATTGCAGTGGTCTTACATCCAGCAAGGTAAAACAGAGGGAGATAATACAGGACTTGGAATTGCAGGTGAACCTTACTTTCTTCCTGACTCGTCCTGACTGGAATTGATGCTTCAAGGCCCCAATGCCCTACTTCTGGCTTATATCCTTGAATCTCCAGTTTATAATGTACCTCCTCTTGACATTTAGTACCTCTTGCTCTAGGGATTGCCTCCAGGTTGACTTCTGCTGGACTCGCCTAGGCCTGAGACATGTGGCCTTCACAGACTCCAGGGTCTGCACTAACACTAGACTGCCTTGGCCTAGCTATATATATATCCTGCTCACCAGCTCCCCCAGTGGTCTAATACCTAATTGACACCCTTCACATTGCTGCAGGCAATTTCATGAAACACTTAGGAGCATAACAGAATGGTGGTAAACGGGTATTAAAGTGCCCGTATACTGCACTACCACTCATACCGGCTGGCAGAGGACTTTGCATCAAAATAGGCATTTAATTTTTACACTTTAGTGTAATTTCAGCTGCTTGCCTGCTGCTAGTGTGTGTCAGGCCGACTTCAACTGACTGTAGTGTGCCCACTGCCAGTGCCCACCCCTGTCATCCCGTGTGGCACAGTAGCTTGCCGATAGATAAGGCATTTAATTTTTACACATTGGTCTAAATTCAGTTGCTTGCCTGCTGCCAGTGTGTGTCAGGCCCACTTCCACTGACTGTAGTGTGCCCACTGCCAGTGCCAACCACTGATACCGGGTGGCACAGTAGCTTGCCGATAAATAAGGCATTTCATTTTTACACATTAGTCTAATTTCAGTTGCTTGCCTGCTGCCAGTGTGTGTCAGGCCCACTTCCACAGACTGTAGTGTGCCCACTGCCAGTGCCAACCACTGATACCGGGTGGCATAGTAGCTTGCCGATAAATAAGGCATTTCATTTTTACACATTAGTCTAATTTCAGTTGCTTGCCTGCTGCCAGTGTGTGTCAGGCCCACTTTCACAGACTGTAGTGTGCCCACTGCCAGTGCCCACCATATACCGGGTGGCACAGTACCACTTATCGAAAAAAAAAATGACAGGCAGAGGCAGGCCACCCCGCAGGGGCCGTCGTGGTCGTGGTGCTGTGATTTCCACTGTCCCTGGAATAATGCCTAGTGTTCAGAGGCCATGTACCCTGAACCCAAAAATTCTGAGGACGTAGTTGACTGGCTTAGACAGGACGCCCAATCTTCAACAGCTTCCGCTAAGAACCTTGACGCACCATCCTCCTCCATCTCAGCTTTGGTCACCTGCTCTCAAGTTACCACGCACCCGCCCGCCGCTGATAGGAATAGTACTAGTTAAGACACCACTCATATAGGGTGTCACAGCACATTGCTCTGTGCACGCGCAGTGCCCCAATTTGGGAGTATGAGGACCGACCAAGCTGCTTTTTCCATCTCCCGGTTCCTGAAATCAATTCAGTTTGGTGTATGAGAGTTTGGTCTGTCATTGTGAAGGCAGTCGAAGGTACCAGGCCTAAATTTTTTTTCACAAAAGGCAATCCCTGATATGGGACGTAACAGGGATTAAACTGATGAGAATAGTACTACAGAAAATACCACTCATATCGGGTGTGACAGTAAATTGCACGGCGCAGACGCAGTGACCGTGGATTAAAACAGAGTGGAGGGAGCCAGCGTTTTTTTAACCATCTCCCCGTTCGAAAAATCTATCCAATAAATGGCCCCCAGATTGGGGACGTTAGAGGGATTAAACTGATGAGAATAGTACTACAGAAAATACCACTCATATCGGGTGTGACAGTAAATTGCACGGCGCAGACGCAGTCACCGTGGTTTAAAACAGAGTGGAGGGAGCCAGTGTTTTTTTAACCATCTCCCCGTTCGAAAAATCAATTCAATTCACCTTTCGGGGACCCTTGGTGTTGTACGTGGCTGGATGGAGGAAGAAATCTTTAATGACATCACCGGGACGTGGCTAGCTTGGTATCCAACCTTGTGCAAATGGGGAGTTTGCGGTTGTGCAAATGGACTGTTTGCGGTGCATTAAAAGAGGAGTTTGGTATGTCAGTGTCTGTGAAGCGGGCGTAACCCTTACACTACCTGATCGATACAACATCATACCTGATCGTATACACACACTGGATGTTTTAAAGCATGTTATTCCAAACAATTTAGGAATGTTACGTGATTTATGCCCTTTATGGATTAAAACCTGACTCTGCGTCCACTACGCAATTTTCCATGGGAGTTTTGCCATGGATCCCCCTCCGGCATGCCACAGTCCAGGTGTTAGTCCCCTTGAAACAACTTTTCCATCACTATTGTGGCCAGAAAGAGTCCCTTTGGTTTTTAAAATTCGCCTGTCTATTGAAGTCTATGGCGGTTCGCCCGGTTCGCCTGTTCGCGAACATTTGCGGAAGTTCGCGTTCGCTGTTCGCGAACTGAAAATTTTATGTTCGCGACATCACTCTTTCTGATGACACATTCCACTTAAATCTAACACTTTTTCTAGAAATGCTGCTCCAGTACGCCACCTCCTACTGGAATGAGTTTGAGACTACGTTTTTCAGACTTTTTAGAAAAGGCACTCTGATAAAACTGGAGTGAAACAAATTTATATAGCAACCACACCCACTTTCCCACCCACAAAGGCCCTATTTTACAACATTTGAAAGTCAGATTTCTGACATGCAGGGCTTGATAAATTCCCCCATGTCTTTAGTTTCTTGGCTTGAAACAAAGATAACGACATTATACATTTTACGCTGGTATGACAAATATAACTAGATATGTACAGATAGACAAACTGTATATATCTATGGCATCAGCCTGGATGAGATGACTTCTATTGTCAAATGTTAACATTATGCCTGGTTTAAATATTATTGATAAATGGAAAGCTTCCTGAATATAAATTATTTATCACAGCCCATGCCGTTTCAGCTGGGAAATAAGTGTGAAACTTAGAGCAAAGCAATGCCTGGGCTAAAATGGGTCATACTGAAAAGTATACTATATAAATGCGGTTAATAATTATGTCACCTACATAGCATTGCAAAATTGCCACCTGAATCTTCCAATGACAACACTATAAAAAGAGATTTTTTTGTCTGCCATGCTCAGTTGATTTATGGATATGGACGGTGATTTTCATTGAATAAGGTAATCAAATTACCTTTGCCAGGTTTGGAATTCCGAGACTGTAGAAGTGATTGATTGTTCAATTTCTGAATATTATCATCCTCCCATATGTTTTAATGCCTGCAAACCTGTACAAAAATGGTATGGCTAATAAATAAAAAAGCAGTTTCCTTGCAATTGTGCAGCACTGAGTGGAATTTCGTATTTCACACTTGTCTGTTTGCCCTACATAAAAGTGAACAAACTATCTGCAAGGAAACTTGTCATGCTGGGATGAAACGTCTGAAGTGTTGTGGTAAATAATGTGGATGTCAGAGTCACGCAGAACAAGGGCAAGAGCTACTGGAAATCCGCAGGCTGGTTATCTGGAATGGGTATAACCTGTGAGTATACGGAATATAGTTAAAAGGCACAACTGCTAAATTCTAGCTTTGATTGTAGGTACGAATACATGCATACATGGTATGGTCATGGAGCGTTCAAGGCATGGTTGTGCTGCGCTTAATTACCCCACAGCCAATTAGGCCACATTTTCCTCTTATTTAACCAGCGAAGACCACATTATATAGCCAGCCTACATTGTTAATGGCTGTGTGTTATTGGAAGTGAAGCTTGGCCATTAAAGAAGAACTCCCGCAAAAAAAATTATTCTCTGACCTGCTAGAAAGGTACATGATGTAATCTATAGTCAATATAATTTTCTTACCAGTGGCTGTATTTGTGAGTTATACCTTCCTTATGCTTCTTGCCTGTGTCATGTGACCAGCAATTGGACTCACCAACTGACACAGCATCTTAGGGTACTTTCACACTTGCTTTGGTGCGGATCCGTCTGTTTATTTGCACAGACGGATCCGCACCTATAACGCAAACGTTTGTATCTGTTCAGAATGGATCCGTTTGCATTAGTGTTAAAGAAAAATGACAAAGTCGAAAACTGATCCGGTTTGAATTACATTGAAAGTCAATGGGGAACGGATCCGTTTTCAAATGTACCATATTGTGTCATTAAAAACGGATCCGTCCCCATTGACTTACATTGTAATTAAAAACTGATCCGTTAGGCTCCGCCTCTTCAGACAGACACCAAAATGCTGCATGCTGCGTTTTGGTGTCCATCTCCAAAACGGAATAGAGGCGGAATGGAGCCTAACTGATGCATTCTGAACGGATCCTTATCCATTCAGAATGCATTGGGGCTGAACTGATCCATTTTGGACCGTTTGTGAGAGCCCTGAAACGGATCTCACAAACGGAATTCAAAACGCTAGTGTGAAAGTACCCTTATGTGTGGACAGGAAGTCAGTTTCTCTGTGTATTCCTATGGGAACCTCAGTGTCAGTCTCATAGGAATGAATAAAGAAGTAACTAACCTCCTGTCCTGTGTCAACTCAGAGTGTTGTTCACATGATACAGCTGAGGATCAGAAGAGAAGGGATAGCTCACAAATACAGTCACTAATGAGAAGATTAAATTCACTACACTTACATCATGTATTTTTCTAATAGGTCAGAGAATAAAATTTTTGTGGGAGTTCTACTTTAACAATACAGACTAGCTATTCAATGTGGTCTTCAAAAGTCAAATAAGAGGCATCTGCGGCCTACTTGGCGGTGCAGTACTGGACCACAGCATGACTTCGCCCCTTGACCGCGCCATGTGGTTGTACCCTTTTAGTTGTAAGGCACTGTGATCTGTATTCACTACCCTTTATCAGTCTACCTTATAGTTACACTGTTTTATGTCACTATATGAGTCATTTGGAAATAAAAATCAGTCATTTGGGAAATCTGCAAGAATGGAAAGTTGTATAAACTAAACCTCAAAATTGGAGTCACATGGCCTTGATACTGTATAGATTATGGAAGTCATATTTGTTGTAAAGTTATTTTGTGTACAATAAAAAAAATAAAAACATGTAAAAAATTCTGTTAAATTAGATGGAAGGAGTTTTCCAAGATTTTTTTAACTGATGACCTGTCCTCTGGATAGGTCATCAGTGTCTGATAGGTGGGGGTCTGACCCCTGGGACCCCCACCGATCAGCTGTGTCGCAACTTTGCCTAGGCCATGTCAAGTTACTTTCATCAGTAGCATGGCCTGGACACAGCTCAGCCCCACTGAAGAGAATGGGCTGAGCTGCGATACCAAGCATAGCCACTATACAATGTACAGCACTGTACTTGGTAAGGTGAGAGAAGGCCTTGGTACTACTGAGTGCTGGTGCCTTGTCAGGCAGCTGATTGGCAGGAGTCCCCAGGGTCAGAGGATAGAAAAATCTCGGAACACCCCTTTAAAGGGTGTCTGTCACCTAATCTGAGCCTTTTAGACCGCTCAGATCACGTTATAGACTACTTTGCCCTCATTACAATGGTACTTTTATTTGTTCTGTACTTCATCGAGATCGTCAAAACAAGTCTTTTTAAACTTATGCTAATGAGGTTTGGCAAGTACCCAGGCCTCTCGGCGATGTGCCCAGAAAACCACACCTCTTTCACCCCTCTGGCCCACCTTGCTTCCCATTATTACCTCCTCCTCTCCATCCAAGATCTCGCTCCACACCTGTCCCGCACCTGTACACTGCTGTGCCCATTATAGGCAGAGGAACAGGTAGTTGGACTGCACATGCACCAGCGGCGCAGGCCCGAGATCTTGGATGGAGAGGAGGAGGTAATATAGGAAACAAGGGCGGGCCAGAGGGGTGAAAGAGGTGTGGTTTTCTGGGCACATTGCCGAGGGGACTGGGCACTTTTTTTGAAGATCTTGGCGAGGGACAGAACAAGTAAAGATACCATTGTAATGAGGGCAAAGTCTATAACCTGATCTGAGTGGTCTAAAAGGCTCAGATTAGGTGACAAACTCCCTTTAAAGATAGCTTCATATCTGCTGCTGCAATTTCCAGCAGGCTGTTTCACTAGATAATGCCAGGAATCGGCCAGACAAAAACATTGTAGATTTGTGGGGGAGCAGCTGGGTCTCTGCCTGATACCATGGAGTCTGGTGGGCAGGCGGCACTATCCGGCAGAGATGCATTTGGAGAACTCTGGCAGGCCGTTGTGGCAGAGAGCACAGTCAAAGCTGTGAAACTAATCAGACACCCTTCCTTACATGTAAAGGTATATTCTGTTTTCAGCAAATAAATGATGTTCTTTGTATAATTTAGATAGCTTTCCAATATACTTTCTGGATCAATTGCACACAGTCTTACAGATCTCTGGTTGCTGTCATTCAATGTGATTCTTCATTGTTTACTTCCAGAGAATAAAAACCTGTCTTTGTTATGTGATGGGCACAGGGATGATTGGCTTGTCAGCTGTAGGCTCTCTTATCACACCAGGCAGACTCTGTGGTATGCATCTGGAGTACACACACATCAAATATATACCTAGACTTGTATGCAGAAGCATAACTTAAAAGGAATGTGCCATCAGAAAATGAGTTTTTAACATTTAAATTCTCTCTCTCCATTAAAAAATACTATGCTGAGACTTCCAGTTCCGCACATTTCACTTATCTCATTATCATCGCAGGCAGGATTACAATGAAATATAACACATCGGTATAGATAAAATAATGTACATAGACTAGGGGCACAGTTTGCCTACTCCCTCCCTGTACAGTGACCTCTCCACAGGTAATGAAGCATGTCTACAGCTCAAGCAAGATGGCCATCCCATCATCGTGCATAGATAATTGATCTCTAGCCAGAGATCCCAATATCAGTGGCCCTCCTTCACTGCACTGCACTTACCAGAGGGAGTAACAGCCTGAGGGAGTACGCAGTGACCCATCATCCTCAGGGCCAGTACCACTCCCATCCTCTGCTCTGGCTCCTCAGGGGCTCACTGCAGATACAATAAAATCTCCTGTATCTACACATGTGCCAGATGTGTCCATTTGCTATTCAGCACCTGTGCAGAATAGAGGGTACCCAGGAGCGGCCAAAGTCAAAAGTCGCTGCCATCATGCAGCCCATGGACATGACAATAGCAGGTAAATGTTTACTTCATTTAGACCAGCACAGCCAAGTACCTCCATCAGCAGCAGTATATGGTCATGTATACTTGCATGGAGTATATATGACTGTATATAGCAGTTTTGCCAAATTACAATGTAAATCGGTCACCCCCTTAATATAAAGGGATCCTGCATTTTTACAGTAAAAGTCAACGGGCGACTTAATCAACTGGATAACATACTGTTGCATATGTCCAGGCATTTGACTTAAACATTGGGAGATTTTCCAGGTGTATTTATGTCAGATACACACTCCAAGGTGTGAACTAATCCTTATCATCCAAGCAGGGGCATAACTACCATAGTGGCAGACCATGCGACTGCTATGGGGCCCAGGGCAAGAAGGGGCCCAGTTGGGATCATCTCCTCTTCTACTGGAGGTGAAAACTTGGTCAGGACTCTACCATCTAAATAAACAACTTTTAGCAAATGAGGCAGTGGAAAAAATGGCCCAAGGATCACTGAAAGTGGTTTAGGTGGAAACCCTTCTGTCCTGTGGGGGGCCTGTTTTGATCCTAGCTATGGGACCCTTACTTCTCTAAGTACACCACTGCATCCGAGTTCTGTTTTTGTGAGGAATCGAGCAATAAGGTGTCCAACACATGAAAAGGGAATTTATAATAATTTCCAGTAATAATAATCCAAATTGTGAGTAAATTAACAATGTAAAAAATATCGGAATTAGCGGGAAAGCTGATAGAATTTAAATGTAAATATGTAATGGGGAAGGGGTTCTCATTTTTTCTGTGTGTTATAGTTTATACTTCAATATAAATAATTACATAAATAATAAATCATTTCCATTTGATTTGGGTGGAAAAACTTCTTCCTGTACTGCTCCATCTTTTCTAAGGTGTTTAAACATAGAACTACAGTTTCTTTGTGTACTCACATGCTATGAGTTAAGTGAAATGTCTTTTTGAAAGACTATAATTTCTCAATTTAAAACCAAATGCATTAAGTAACTTATTCTAATGATCACTACGGAAACTGATTACTGTAGTAAAACGGCTCTTGAGGGCATTCATCAAGAACCTACACAGCATGGTGCCAATGCTGCGCAATATATATGCTATCAAGTGTCATGGAAACCGCTTAGGCTCTTATTAAATTAAACTTGCATTGCATATGAATAGCACATTAACTAATATCTAAATATAGTCATATGTGATTTCTGATGAAGGGATCACATATCTTTCCAGTCCAAAAAAAAAAGCAAAGTTATACTGGAGATGATAAAACATTCACTGCTTTCATGTGCTGTGTTACAATCAATTACCGATAGTTCACACTTTTCTTATTTTTACTATAAAGGAGCAGGGTTAAATTAACACTCCTTGTAAAACATATATTAATAGAGTTGTCTTCTGCTAGACCTTTGGGTCCCATTATTGTGTCAGAGCCTGGTGGCAAGGCTATCCCTTACCAGATGTGCACAGATTTGTGATGGAAAAAAAAGAGATCCAATCTGGCACTTCATCCCTAAAATCTTCAGTCTTTATTTTCTCATTTTAAAATCAGGAAGAAATACAGCCAACCTGTTTCAGACAGTCACAATCTATCCATAATCATGCCGTGATTATAACTGTCCGAAATGCGTTGGCTGTGCTTCTTCCTTGTATGCTTCTGCTTTGAAAATGAGAAAATAAAGAGTGAAGATTTTATGGACGAAGTTCCAGATTGAATCTCTTTTCTTCATCACAAAACTGCAGCTGAAGAAGCTTTGATTGTGCACCAGCCCATATGAGCTCAGCTATAGCCAGAATGGAGTCTTGGGCTCATCTCATGTGAACAGAGCATGACACTGGGATAGTTTTTTATGCTCTCTGTATTCTTGTCATACACATCCCCCTTAGGTCTTAGAATAAAGGTATGCATGCTGTCTAGAGTGCCCCGTTCTCACGTTACAATGGACTTTATAAGTAGATTAGCAATTAAAGGTATTCTATGAGATGGGGAAACCCTTTTCATATGTGAAGGGGTTAAAAAAAAATTCATCTGGATCCAGTTCCCTTCTCCTCTATTCTGGTCCCTGCTTACCTGGAAGTGGGATGTGACATCTACATGCACGTCACCACTGTCATTCAGTCAATTGTGGTGGCAGTCATGTGCTGTGTCTGCACACAGCACTGGCAAGGGCATCAGGAATCTGATCTCAGAGAGTCCCTTCAAAGGGAATCCGTCATCACGATCTTTGACTATTATCTGCAGTACTTTATGAGTAGTACTATAGATAAGGAGTCCAGATCATCACTATATTTTATTTTCCTACTCCCCCCTGTTCCTCAGTACATTAACAATATTGATGCGCATGTGTCCTCTTCATTATGTAAGCACAGCACAGCAGTCAGGGCTGTGTATCTCAGTGCAACTTTAAATGCTGAAAGTGGGGGAACGGGAAGCAGTAGGAAGTACAACCTGGACTATATTTCTGTAGTACTACTTAAGCAGTATAGTAGATAATAGTGACAGATTCCCTTTAAGGATCCATACATGAAACACCATGGGGGTCATTTATTATCCAGAAATATGCCTATATTTGGTCTATTTCTGGTGCAGATTGTGGTGCAACTGTTAGATGCACCGCAATCTGTGACTTTTCTCCTTTCACTTCAGGTCTAAAAAATTCGGCGTGGTGAATAAAACTGGTAGAAAATGGTCTAAATGTAAGCCACCTAGGAAGATGGCTTACACTTAGATGGGTGATGCAATACCTCAAGTAACTAAGGATAATAAAATAAGGAGAAATCCCAAATATATGAGTAATATCACCAAGATAGAAAAAGAAGCCATTATTTCTATGCAAGAAAATAATAGAATCATTATCCGCACGGCTGATAGAGAGGAGGAGGCATAGGTATTATGAACAGGGAAGATTATGACAAAGAGGCGCAGGAGATGATAAAACATGTAAACAGCTAAACAGTAGTGTTAAGCGAACCTGAACTGTATCGTACAGGAGTTTAGGGTTTTTTATACCCGGACCCGAACTCGAACTTTTCCGTAAAAGTTCTGGTTCGAGTTCGGTGTTTGGCCATTTAATAAAGCTTGTTGAAAGGCCGCACGTCACGTCAGCTCTTACTAGTGAAGGGATAGGATGCTGCTGCTGTGAGAGAGAGATTAAGAAAGAATCTGATATCAGAGCTTGCTGTTAAGTCTTCGATCTACAGCGATTTTCTTTGTGGGTGCAATGCAACACCTTTGCACCCTGCCATGAGTCCAGTGACACAGAAAAACATCCGTCTGTTAGTTAGGTGGGCGTCGGCGGCCATTTTGTGCAAGTGCAGTGCACTTGCACCTGCATATGTGCCAGGGACAATAATTTAATCCTGTTCTTGTAGTTCAGTGGGTGACATATACCCATTTTTTAAGTGCACCTGCACTGCATATGTGCCAGAGGAAGGGAAAATAATATAGGTAATCCATCTGTGAGTACAGGGACCCAGGGGGTGACATATATTTACATTTTTTTCTGTAAAGTACCCCTGTGATGCATATGTGACAGTGTAATACATTCAGTAAATCCATCTGTTAGATTCTTGGGGGGGGGGGGGAATAATTTGTTTGTTTTTGCCACAAAGTACCTTTGCGACCTTCACTGCATTTCTGATAGTAAAATATAATCAGTAAATACAACTGGGACATTGTGGATGAAAAAAATCATATTTTTTTATCTCCAGAAAGTACCTTTGCGGCCTGCACTGCATTTCTGACAGTAAAAGAAAATCAGTAAATCCAGCTTTTAGATTGTGGGTGGACATTTCCACGGTTATCAGGCCAGTCATTCACAAGTGGCTTGGAGGGTGTGTTCCTGCTGCACTGCATACCTCACTGGGAAATATATTCTGTAAATTCGGCGGCGTTTAGATTGTTGGGTGACCTATACCCCTTTTTTCTTTCAAACTACCCCTTCACTGCAATCCTGACTGGGAAATATATTCTGTAAATTCGGCGGCGTTTAGATTGTTGGGTGACCTATACCCCTTTTTTCTTTCAAACTACCCCTTCACTGCATACCTGACTGGGAAATATATTCTGTAAATTCGGCGGCGTTTAGATTGTTGGGTGACCTATACCCCTTTTTTCTTTCAACGTACCCCTGTTTGCACTGCATACCTGACTGGGAAATACATTTAGTAAATTAGTCTGTTAGTTTGGTGGGGGAACGCAAAGAAAGAGGAGAGCGTCAAATAAGGGGCGTGGTCCTGGTCGTAGTGCTACTGGTGTTGGTGGAGCTCCTGTTGCAGGAAGAGGACGTGGTCGATCTGTGCCAGCTACACGCACAAATGAAACACTTACCTCAGGTGCGAGTAGGGGACAGAACTTTCAGCGTTATTTAGTAGGCCCGAATGCCGCTCTACGAATGGTGAGGCCAGAACACGTACAGGTGATAGTTGATTGGGTGGCTGACAGTGCCTCCAGTACCTTCACATTGTCTCCCACCTGGTCCACTGCTAAAAGCTCAGAGTTGGCATCTGCAGGCCATGGGCATCTATCTTGCACCTCACCCCATTGCAAACTGGCCAAGCAGTCTAAGCCCCAAGTCATGCAGCAGTCTCTTAAGCTTTTTGATGACTCTGCTGGAAGGTTTTTTTTTTATAGCCCTGCCCCAGAAGTGGAAGAGATTGAGTTCACCAATGCCCAACCACTTATGTTTCAGGATGAGGTCATGGGAAGACCACCGCAGCACGTTTCTGATGATGACGAACCATAGGTGCCAATTGATGTGGCTTTCTGCAGTGTGCAGTCCGACAAGGAGGGCAGGTGTGAAGAGTGGGTGAAAGATGATGTGGAGCATGGTGAGATTCTAGACCCCACATGGAATCATGGTCATGCGAGTGACGTGTGCAGTTCAGAGGAAGAGGTGGTGGTCGCACAGAGCCACAGCACAGCAAAAGAGGGAGCAGGGTGCCAAAGCAGAGCGGCCGTCCCCTAGACAGTACGTCTGCTACTGCCCACTGCACCCAGGGAACGAGCACACCAAAGTCAGCTCCAAGGAGGTTCCTGGCGTGGCAGTTCTTGAGACAATCTGCTGACGACAAGACACGAGTCTTGCAGTGGAGCAGTGGAGTAAACACCTCAAACACCAAGAAAGGTCTCAGGCTCCTCCTGCTCCCTCTTCTGCTGCAGTCTTGGCCTCTTCCGCCACCTCTGGAGTGACAGTGGCACCTGGCACCCCACAAACAGAGGAGGTGGCAGCAACGCCACCACCTCCATCACCAAGCATCTCCACAATGTCCCATGGACGAGTTCAGCTGTCCATCTCCTAAACAATGGAGAGAAATAGGAAGTACAGACCTAACCACCCGCGATCCCTGGCCCTAAATGCCAGCATTTCAAAATTCCTGGCCTTTGAAATGCTGTCATTCCGTCTGGTGGAGACAGACACTTTTAAAAACCTTATGGCATTGGATGTCCCACAGTACGTGGTTCCCAGCCACCACTACTTTTCCACACGAGCCATCCCTTCCCTGCACAACCAAGTGGCGGACAAAATCAGGTGTGCACTGCGCAATACCATTTGTGGCAAGGTCCACATAACAACGGATACGTGGACCAGTAAGCGCAGGTAGGGACGTTATATCTCCCTAACAGCACACTGGGTAAATGCAGTGGCGGCTGGGGATGAGGCGGATAGCAGTTTGACGCATGTCCTTCCGCCACCGAGGATTGCAGGGCATTTCTCATTGCCTCCTGTTGCCTCCTCCTCCTACTCCTCTTCCTCTTCCTGATCAGTGTTACTATCCCAATTCTATTGTCTCCTTGAAAAAACGCTTCGGGCGATGATGGAAGAGGATGTGGCACAGGAGGAAGAGTAGGAGGAAGAGGGATAATTTTCTTGGTTATCAGGCCAGTCATTCACAAGTGTCTCGGAGGGTGGGTTCCTGCACCAACATAGGCCAGGTACACAATTGTCCAGCCAGGGCACAGTTCTGGAGGATGAGGAGGTTGAGGAGGATGAAGAGGAGGAGGAGGAGGAACAGTGTTCACAGCAGGGTGGCATCCAAAGCAGCTCAGGGCCATCACTGCAGCGTGGCTGGGGGGATACGGAAGACACAGACGATACACGTCCCGCAGAGGACAGCTTTTCGTTGCCTCTGGGAAGCCTGGTACACATGAGCAACTACATGCTGCAGTGCCTGCGCAACGACCGCCGAGTTGCCCATATTCTAACCAGTGCTGATTACTGGGTGGCCACCCTGCTGGATCCCCGTTATAGGGACAACGTGCCATCCTTAATTCCCTCACTGGAGCATGATCAGAAGATGCACGACTACAAGTGCACGCTGGTTGACGCGCTGCTGATGTCATTGCCACCTGGCACCTGGGCCTCAGTGGAAGCACAAGGTGAAGGCAGAACAGGAGGAAGAAGTCGCCAAAGCAGCTGGAGCACCGCCAGCGCCTCAGATGGCAGGGTTAGCATGACCGAAATGTGGAAAAGCTTTGACAGCATGCCACAAGAATCAGCACCACCAGCTGATATGAAATGTCTTAGCAGGAGGGAGCATTTCAGCAACATGGTGGAACAGTATATGTGCACATGCCTACACGTACTGACTGATGGGTCTGCCCCATTCAACCTCTGGGCCTCCAAATTGGGCATATGGCCTGAGCTTGCCCTTTATGCCTTGGAGGTGCTGGCCTGCCCTGTAGCCAGTGTATTGTCTGAACGTGTGTTTAGCACTGCAGGGGTCGTTATCACAGACAAGCTCAGCCGCCTGTCCACAAATGTGGACAAGCTCACGTTCAATAAAATGAACCAGGCATGTATCCCACAGGACTTGTCCATACCTTGTGCAGAATAAATATGTATACCGGCCTCACCCAGCCTTTGTTATACTCCAGCGCACTCTTTGTTTTCTTTTCTATATTTCCCAATGTTTTGGAGTCTACCCAAATAAAAATAAAAAAAGAACAGTGTTGGCGACTACCTCCTCCACCACCGCTTCTACCTACACCGCCACTTCCGCCCCCTCCTCAACCGCCTACTCCATATGGACCTCCTCCTCCTAGTTCAAGATTATTATTTTTAGTTTTTATGTATTTTATGTTATTTTAACATTTGTTTGCATGGCAATTGTCCTGTTCTTATGCCCATTTTGCTTCCCTTTTCAGCCATCTAGCCCTTTCCATGACTTTTTTAGAGCCATTTTAGTGCCCCAAAGTTCGGGTCCCATTGACTTCAATGGGGTTTGGGTCCGGGGTCAAGTTTGGGTCCCAAACCCGAACTTTGTGGCGAAGTTCGGCTGAACCCAGCGACCCCGAACTTCCAGGTGTCTGTTCAACTTTACTAAAGAGGGATCCCACAGAAGGTTTTAAAAAAGAACTAACAGAGCTGGTTCTAAAAGGTAGGCAGCCTTTATTGAGATTAGAGATGAGCGAACATTAAAAAAAAGTCCGTTGTTCGGCGTTCGGGTGGTGGTAAGTCGCGCATCCCGTTATGGATTCCACTATAGCGGCATATGGAATCCATAAGGGGCGGCTGCCACCAACCCGAACTGTTGAACAGCCGAAGGACCTGGGGTGACGTCACTGTCATGTGATCAGTGCAGGGGGCGTGGCTCAGCACTGGATTTGATACCGTGCTGAGTCACGCCCCCTGCACTGATCACATGACAGTGACGTCACCCCAGGTCCTTCGGCTGTTCAACAGTTCGGGTTGGTGGCAGCCGCCCCTTATGGATTCCATATGCCGCTATAGTGGAATCCATAACGGGATGCGCGACTTACCACCACCCGAACGCCGAACAAAGGACTTTTTTTTAATGTTCGCTCATCTCTAATTGAGATTAAACATCCCAAAATAGCATCCTTTTATCATAATCACAAAATACACAAAAACATTCAGCATCCCCCAGGAAGACCTATAGTGTCCAGAATAGACTGCCTAACTAGTTCCCTCTCAAAATATGTTGATCAATATCTACAACCGTGTGCCCAATCCCTTCCTACATACTTAAAAGATACCAAACATACGCTGCAAATCTTGATCAATATAAAATGGAAATCAGAGTACATAATGGGTAGTGTTGAGCGCGAATATTCGAATTTCGAATTTTTATCGCGAATATCGCAACTTCGACAATTCGCGAATATTGCGAATATATCGCTATATATTCGCAATTTCGAATATTCGTTTTTTTTTTTTTTTTTTTTTTAGTTGTTAATTCTTGTTGCTCTCTGGTTGTCTTCCCAGCTCCCACTTCCCAAAAGCTGTTCTTACCTGTCCGGAGGATTCCTGGCTCCCTGCCCACTTCAGTCATTGCCCGTTGCCGCTTCTGCTGACTTCCCATGTGCATGGGAACGCCTCCATGCTAAAATGTACTGTCGGATGTGAGAATCACGATCTCACAAATTTGACTAAGTTGTAATCGCAATGCGATTAATATAACCTGAATTATTCGCATTGCAATATTCATTCTATTCTAGCAATACAACCATTAGGAACTTAGCTCTAAGATCAATTGCAGCGCAGTATATGTTCGCCTCGCGAATGAAACTTAGAGCTAGCTGAGTTCCTAATAGTGGTATTGCTAGAATATAACGAAGATTGAGAATATAGTGCTATATTCGTGAATTCGAGATATTCTCAATCTTCGTTCTATTCTAGCAATACATCCATTAGGAACTTAGCTCTAAGATCAATTCGCAATGCGAGTATATGTTCGCCTCGCGAATAAAACTTAGAGCTGAGTTCCTAATGGTTGTATTGCTGGAATAGAACGAAGATTGAGAATATCTCGAATTCACGAATATAGCACTATATTCTCAATCTTCGTTATATTCCAACAATACAACCATTAGGAACTCGGTCAGCTCTAAGTTTCATTCGCGAGGCGAACATATACTCGCATTGCGAATTGATCTTAGAGCTGAGTTCCTAATGGATGTATTGCTAGAATAGAACGAAGATTGAGAATATCTCGAATTCACGAATATAGCGCTATATTCTCAATCTTCGTTATATTCTAGCAATACAACCATTAGGAACTCAGATCTAAGTTGCAATCGCAATGCGATTAATACAGGTTATATTAATCGCATTGCGAATGAAACTTAGAGCTGGGTTCCTAATGGTTGTATGTATTGCTAGAATAGAACGAAGGTTGAGAATATCTCGAATTCACGAATATAGCACTATATTCTCAATCTTCGTTATATTCCAGCAATGCAACCATTAGGAACTCGGTCAGCTCTAAGTTTCATTCGCGAGGCGAACATATACTCGCATTGCGAATTGATCTTAGAGCTGAGTTCTAATGGATGTATTGCTAGAATAGAACGAAGATTGAGAATATCTCGAATTCACGAATATAGCGCTATATTCTCAATCTTCGTTATATTCTAGCAATACAACCATTAGGAACTCAGATCTAAGTTGTAATCGCAATGCGATTAATACAGGTTATATTAATCGCATTGCGAATGAAACTTAGAGCTGGGTTCCTAATGGTTGTATGTATTGCTAGAATAGAACGAAGGTTGAGAATATCTCGAATTCACGAATATAGCACTATATTCTCAATCTTCGTTATATTCCAGCAATACAACCATTAGGAACTCGGTCAGCTCTAAGTTTCATTCGCGAGGCGAACATATACTCGCATTGCGAATTGATCTTAGAGCTAAGTTCCTAATGGTTGTATTGCTAGAATATAACGAAGATTGAGAATATAGTGCTATATTCGTGTGATATTCGTTATCTTTGTCAATTCTAGTAATACAAGTTAACCATTAGGAACTCAGATCTAAGTTTCATTCGCGACGCGAATATATATTCGCGTAAAATTCGCAATATATAAAATCATGACGAATATTCGATTTCGACGAATATATGACGAATATTCAATCGAATATTCGCGAAATATCGCGAAATCGAATATGGCACCTCCCGCTCATCACTAATAATGGGTACACTAGATGAAAAGTCATTATTATAACAGCCTGAGGAGGTGGTGATGGTGAGTACAATAAAGGAATTCAATAGGGGACTGGATGTATTTCTGGAGTGTAATAATATTACAGGCTACAGCTACTAGAGAGAGGTCGTTGATCCAGGGAGTTATTCTGATTGCCTGATTGGAGTCGGGAAGGAATTTTTTTCCCCTTAAGTGGGGAAAATTGGCTTCTGCCTCACAGTTTTTTTTTTTGCCTTCCTCTGGATCAACTTGTAGGAAACAGGCCGAACTGGATGGACAAATGTCTTTTTTCGGTCTTATATACTATGTTACTATGTTATATTGTTATTGAAAATAAAAAGGGATGCAAGGCGGTCCAATTCTTTTTACATAAAAAAGGCAAGATGCCAAAAGCACAGATAGAGTACATAGGGGAATGCATACTGTTTCCATTCTGTTTTTTGCGTTCCGTATACGGACCGTATACGGAACCATTCATTTCAATGGATCCTCAAATATTTTCTGTTCCATTCATAGAACATGTCCTATTATTGTCCACATAACGTAGTGTTCTATCAGGGGCCAGTTGTTCTGTTCTGCAAAAAACAGAATGCACACGGATGTCATCCATATTTTTTGGGGATCCGTTTTTTGGGGACCACAAAGTACTGAAAAAGCCATACGGTTGTGTGCAAGAGGCTTTATAAAGAAGATTTTTTTATCTCCAGACATGGGGTACCATGATGGGGACTAGGTTCGCACCGGGGTTCGCCAATCTATATGTAGGGTAGTGGGAGCATAGTTTTATACACCCTAATGGCAGGCTCTGGGCGGGCCTTGTCTTATGGCGACGTTTTATTGATGATGTCCTTTATACATGGGAGGGGAGTGAAGAGACACTGTTGGAGTTTTTTAAAGAGATAAATAAAAAAATTATTTAGATTTCACACCGAATTTTAGTATGAAATAAATTAATTTTTTAGATTTGACTATTTATACTGAAGGGGACAAAATTTGCACTAAAACATTTAACAAACCAACAGATCCTAATATAGCTTTATCTCCAAATCAAGTTGCCATTTGCCATGATGGCATGAGATAGAGGAATATAAAAAAGAAGAGGAATACATACAGAAAAAATTTGAATCTAAATTATTAGAGCAAAAAAACTAAAATAGGGCAATTAAATGGACAAACCCTGTTGAAAGATACAGCAAATAAGAAACTATATGAACTGCAAAAAATTAGAGAAGTAATGATTCCACCCATTATTATACCATACAATGGCCAAACTAAACAGTTCAAAAACGTAGTGAGTAGATATTGGGGTATTTTAAAAGTGGATATTCCAGATATCCCAAGGTTTGTCTATTGAAAAGCAAGAAATGTAGGGAATATGGTGGCACCCACAAGAGAATGTGCGGCAATAGAAAGGTGGAAAATAAAGGCTTACCAAAAGGCTTTTACCCATGTAAAAGATGTTTGGGGTGCAAAAAATTCCGCCCAAAAAATAAAAAACAAGTTCAAATAGAGATGGTTTATATAACTATGAAATTAAGGAACATATAGCATGTAATAGTCAGGGGGAAATCAAGACACTATATAGAAAAGCATGTAGGAAAGTTTAAAGGGTCAATTTTTTAAGGGTTTGAAATAGTTAAGATAGATGAACGGGGAGATGATTGTATTAAAAGCATGTCAATGACAGAAACAAGGTGGATTTTTAATATGAACACACTGGTACAGATAGGTTTAAATGCTGAAATGAAAGCAAGATGCGGTACAAGGATTAAGACATGAAAATCGAGCAGGTATATAAGGGCGGTATCTACAAGCGCCAGATTGATTCCCTGAGGAAGGACAACAGATTGTCCAAAACACGTTGCAAGTTTGGCACTCGTAACGATCTGTAGCTTGTCACTAGGTCACACCATGTAATCGCGAGCTTTCAATTCACTAGTACGGAGCAACGCCACAGGGCGGGGCATGCTTGAGTAGAAAATATATATTGGAGAGTGAATCTGGATCGCACATCCTCAACACTATGCTTTTGATATAACGACTGCCTCTTTTGCACAGCATACTATGTATTATAAATTGGGTGGATATGCCACGTAATTATGCTGAGACAGTCGTTATATCAAAAGCATAGTTTTGAGGATGTGCGATCCAGATTCACTCTCCAGTATATATTGTCATTATCTATTTTCTTTTTCCCCCCTCTGGGGTCAGCACTCCTCCCCATTTGGACTAGGTGTTTTTAATTAGCCTTAGCTGCAAGGGGTTTATAAACTCCTACTATCTCTCAGATGCATTTTCTGGGGGTTGTGACTGGGTGAACTCTTTGCACTCGTTCACATGGTGCAGTACTGCGTGTCTGCCATTGCTGCCTCAGTGCTGTGCTGGTGGGGCGGTGGGGCCCAGGGCCAAGGAGGCTTTGCTGCACAGTGGGGTCGCTGTGCAGCTTCTGGGTCCCACCGTCTGCTGCTGGTGCGGTGCTGGGGCGCCGGTGGTCGCCGCACACGGCTGCGCCATTATAGGTTAGAGTAGTTTCCCACTTGTAGAGGCTTCCTTGTCGCGGTAAGTGGGCCTATGCTCTTTGATCAAACTGTATACTAATGCCTCTTTTGCACAGCATACTATGTATTACAAATTGGGCGGATTCTCCACGTAATTATGCTGAGACAGTCGTTATATCAAAAGCATAGTTTTGAGGATGTGAGATCCAGATTCACTCTCCAGTATATATATGCTCGAGTAGAAAGATACCTAACCCGCTAAACCCTGAAGTCAAGCCTGCAACAGAGGAAAAGTAGAGACAACGGAGGAAGGTTTGTAATGCCCCAGAGTGGCATTACCACCTTTTTTGGAACCCCACTATCTGTAATGGTTGATTATGTGTCATCTCATGCATATAATAATATGTCCTGCATAGTATGTGTATCTATTTCCTTGCAAATTACTGTTCAGGTGTCATGTGCCTGGTTTACCAGCAGATGGCGGCAGTATTTTCAGAGCTAGTTTCCCTGGGTTGGAACCTTCATATCCATTCCAGCCCACTCTAGAGAGGGAGGAGTTTAGCTAGGGAAGGTCTGTCTAGAGCAGGCATCCTCAAACTGCGGCCCTCCAGCTGTTGTAAAACTACAACTCCCACAATGCCATGCTGTAGGCTGTTCGGGCATGCTGGGAGTTGTAGTTTTGCAACAGCTAGAGGGCCGTGTTTTGAGGATGCCTGGTCTAGAGGATCCCCTCCTTGGGGAAGGAAGCAGGCCTCGTCCCTGCCAGACAGGCCCTACCTGTTAGTTATAAATGGTTGCATGTCCCCTACTGGCCTTGCATTGCCTAAAACCAAGCTGAGGAAGCTTGAAGCCAGGAAGAGGTTCCTAGGATTACAGTAAGAGACAGACTACAGACAGCTAAGTTACAGCAGAAGAGGAAAAGGTTCCTATTTAATCCAGCCAACATAGCAGGGCTGAGAGAGTACATATGTAGCAGAGCTGAGATTGTTGCAAAAGTGTTTGCCTGCCATTTTCGTGCCAAAACCTGCTGATAATCAAGATAAGGTTGGAAGATTGTTCCATGATGAAAGTTTATGCCAAGTAAAGCTGTGTTCAACGTTAATACAAGTCTGGACTCAATTTATTCTACAAATCCCTCAACTTTTCACCCTATTCACACTGCTTTGTCTAACCATGTCTGGGATCCAAAGATATCAAGGTAGGAGCACCGTGACACATGCATACAACACCTTCGGAGAGATTGTAGGTCACTCTACACCACTCTGGCAATCCTACACCTGGGTACCAACACCACTATACTTAACCACTACAGGACCGCCTAACGCAGGGATGCGTCCTGCGGGCAGTCCTGTAGCTCTGAGATGACGCGTCGGCGCGTCATCTCGTGAGAGCCGAGATTTCCTGTCAACGCGTCCACAGGGAAGCGCGGCTCGGCAGTTAGGCTACAGCCTGCCAGTGATGATCCATCGCTGGCAGGCTGTAGATGCGAATAAAATCGCATCAAACAGCTATATCAGACGCTGTTTTGTGAACAGCGTCTGATATAGCTGCTACCTGGTCCTCTGGTGGTCCCATTTGCTGGGATCGACCACCAGAGGACCAGGTAACACTGTAAAGTTGCACCAAACACTACACTAACCCCCCCCCCACCCCCCCTCACCTATTAACCCCTTGATCACCCCATCTAGACCCCCTAATCACCCCCCTGTCATTGATCACACCCCTTGTAAGGCTCCATTCAGACGTCCATATGTGTTTTGCGGATCCGTGGATTCACGGATCCGCGGATCCGATCCGCAGATCCTCAAAACACGGACACCGGCAATGTGCTTTCCGCATTTTGCAGATCCGCACATTGCTAGAACTATATAGAAAATGCCTTTTCTTGCGGACAAGAATAGGACATGTTCTATATTTTTGCGGAACAGAAGTGCAGACCCGGAAGCGCGGATCCGTAATTCCGGATCCGAGCGGGACAAAGTCTGTCCCCATAGAAATGAATGGGTCCACAATTCCGTTCCGCAAACAGAATTTCGGACGTGTGAATGGGGCATAAGGGTCCCCTATCACCGCCAGTTAGTTAGCTACGTGTTAGGTAGTTAGCGCCCAGCCCACCGCACCGCAGTCACTGATTTTGGCAGAGATTTTTTCATCCACATTGACCGATGCGAATGAAAAAATCTGTGCCGTTCATTTATTTATTTTTTTCAGCGCAGAGGCTGAACGGAAAAAAAAAATATCTCATTACCCGTATGCTCAATATACGGAGAATCGCAGAAACTCCTAATGCTGGCCATACGTGTAATGATTGCGGAGACCATCAAATGCCAGGGCAGTACAAACACCTCACATGTGACCCCATTTTAGAAAGAAGACACCCCAAGGTATTCCGTGAGGTGAGTTCATGTAAAATTGTATTTTTTGTCACAAGTTAGTGGAATATGAGACTGTAAAAAAAAAAAATAATCAATTTCCGCTAACTTGTGCCAAATTTTTTTTTTTCTGTGAACTCACCATGCCCCTCACAGAATACCTTGGGGTGTCTTCTTTCCACAATGGGGTCACTTGTGGGGTTTTTATACTGCCCTGGCATTTTAGGGGTCCTAAAGCGTGAGAATCCAAATGCGTAAAAATGGCCTGTGAAATCCTAAAGGTACTCATTGGTTTTAGGGCCCTTTTGCGCATCTTGGCTGCAAAAAAGTGTCACTCATGTGGTATCGCCGTGCTCAGGAGAAGTAGGGCAATGTGTTTTGGGGTGTATTTTATATATACCCATGTTGGAGTGTGAGAAATATCGCTGTAAACGACAACTTTTTAAATTTTTTACTCAAAGTTGTCAATTTACAGAGATATTTCTCTCAACCAGCATGGGTATATGTAAAATACACCCAAAACACATCGCTCTACTCTCTGAGTACGGTGATACACGTGTGACACTTTTGCAGCCAAGATGCAAGGGCCCTAAAACCAATGAGTACCTTTAGGCTACAGGCCATTTACGCATTTGATTCTCACGCTTAGGACCCCTAAATGCCAGGGCAGTATAAAACCCACAAGTGACCCCATTGTGGAAAGAAGACACCCCAAGGTATTCGCTGAGGGGCATAATGAGTCCATGAAAAATTAAACTTTTTGTCAAAAGTTAGCGGAAAGGGAGACTTTGTGAGAAAAACTATAAAAATCAATTTCCACTAACTTGTGCCAAAAAAATCTTCTATGAACTCGCCATGCCCCTCATGGAATACCTTAGGGTGTCTTCTTTCCAAAATGGGGTCACATGTGGGGTATTTATACTGCCCTGGCATTTTAGGGCCCTAAAGCGTGAGAAGAAAATGCGTAAAAATGCCCTCCTAAAGGTACTCATTGGAATTTGGGCCCCTTTGCGCATCTTGGCTGCAAAAAGTGTCACTCATGTGGTATCGCCGTACTCAGGAGAAGTAGGGCAATGTGTTTTGAGGTGTATTTTTACATATACCCATACTGGGTGAGAGAAATATCTCTGTAAATTGACAACTTTGAATAAAAAATGTAAAAAGTTGTCGTTTACAGCGATATTTCTCACACGCAGCATGGGTATATGTAAAATACACCCTAAACACATTGCCTTACTTCTCCTGAGTACGGCGATACCACATGAGTGACACTTTTTTGCAGCCTGGGTGCGCAAAGGGGCCCTAAAACCAATGAGTACCTTTAGGATTTCACAGGCCATTTTTATGCATTTGGATTCTCACGCTTTAGGGGCCCCTAAAATGTCAGGTGAGTATAAATACCCCACATGTGACCCCATTTTGGAAAGAAGACACCCCAAGGTATTCCGTGAGGGGCATGGTGAGTCCACAGAATTTTTATTTTTTGGCACAAGTCAGCGGAAATTGATATTTTCTTTTTTTAATTTTGTTTTTTACAAAGTCTCATATTCCACTAGCTTGTGACAAAAAATAAAATTTTACATGATCTCACCATACCCCTCACAGAATACCTTGGGGTGTCTTCTTTCCAAAATGGGGTCACATGTGGGGTATTTATACTGTCCTGGCATTTTAGGGGCCCCTAAAGCGTGAGAAGAAGTCTGGAATCCAAATGCGTAAAAATGCCCTGTGAAATCTAAAGGTACTCATTGGTTTTAGGGCCCTTTACGCATCCAGGCTGCAAAAAGTGGCACACATGTGTATCGCCGTACTCAGGAGAAGTAGGGCAATGTGTTTTGGGGTGTATTTTATATATACCCATACTTTGTGTGAAAAATATCTCTGTAAACGACAACTTTTAAAAATTTTATACAAAGTTGACAATTTACAGAGATATTTCTCTCACCCAACATGGGTATATGTAAAAATACACCCCAAAACACATTGCCCTACTTCTCCTGAGTACGGCAATACCACATAAGTGACACTAAGTGCAGCCTGGGTGCGCAAAGGGGCCCAAATTCCAATGAGTACCTTTAGGTTTTACATGGCGGCTCACAATTTAGCCCCGCCCAAAATGCCAGAACAGTAAACACACCCCACAAATGACCCCATTTCGGAAAGTAGACACCCCAAGGTATTCACTGAGGGGCATAGTGAGTCTGTCTGAGATTTATTTTTTTTTTGCCAGAAGTTATCAGAAATTGAAACTTTTTTTTTTTTTTTCTCAGAAAGTGTCATTTTCCGCTAACTTATGAAAAAAAATGAAATGATACATGAACTCACCATGCCCCTCCGTGAATACTTTGGGGTGTCTTCTTTCTAAAATGGTGTCATTTGGGGGGTATTTATACTATCCTGACATTCTAGCACCTGAAGAAACATGACAGGTGCTCAGAAAGTCAGAGCTGCTTCAAAATGCCGAAATTCACTTTTTTGCACCATAGTTTGTAAACGCTATAACTTTTACCCAAACCAATGAATATACACTTATTGGACTTTTTTTTATCAAAGACATGTGGAACAATAAATTTAGAGAAAAATTTATATAGAAATGTAGTTTTTTTTTAAAAAAAATTTACAACAGAAAGTGAAAAATGTCATTTTTTTGCAAAAATGTCGTTAAATTTGTATTAATGGCAAAAAAAGTAAAAATGTCAGCAACAATGAAATACCACCAAATGAAAGCTCTATTAGTGAGAAGAAAAGGAGGTAAAATTCATTTGGGTGGTAAGTTGCATGACGGAGCAATAAACGGTGAAAGTAGCGTAGTGCGGAATTGTAAAAAGTGGCCTGGTCATTAAGGGTGTTTAAGCTAGGGGGGCTGAAGCAGTTAAAGGGGACTCCATGTCCTTGTTGCTGAAATGCAACTGGCGTTACGACAACTTGCTCTATCAGAGGGACATATATCTTAAAACCTCTTAAAGGGTAAGGATACCCCGGACGCTGGTAATACTACTAAGTCCATTGCATCAAGGGGCGTCACAAGCTCCTCTTCTACTTTAAGGGACTTCTGGTAGTACCACAGGCGCTGCGTTGCAGGTTCAATGGCAAGGTAATCTTGGTTTACATATTGGCATGCACCTGTGGTCCTTTTCAATCAGGGGAACCAGGGAGGATAGCGGGGAAGGTAGTGCGCAGTATCCTGAATAGAGATGTTTCTAGAATAAAATACTTACACAATATAGTATGTACTGGAGCATTTCACAAAATGTATTTGAATACTAGTCTGTGAGCATGTACACTATAGACCCACCTGTTAACACACTGCATCAGCGATCTTGCATACATTTGTATAACACCTGTAAGTAAAAGAAGCTTAAAGGATGCATAAGGTTGAAATTGCATGCAGTCTTATGGCTCATGCACATGGCTGTTGGTGTTTTTGTGGTCTGAAAAACACGGATACCGGCCATGTGCGTTTGCAGTTTGTGAAACGGAACGTCCGGCCCTTTATAGAACTATCCTATCCTTGTCCATAATACGAACAAGAATAGGACATATTCTATTTCTTTGTGGGTGCCGCCAAACGGACATACAAATGAGGATAGTACACAGCTATTGTGCCCCCATTGAAGTGAATGGGTCTACATCCGACCCACAAAAAGTGCAGACCAGATGCAGACAATAAGACGGTTGTGTGCATGAGCCCTTAGTGACAGCTTTTTTGAGCCAAACATAGAATTAGATATAAAAGAAAGGAAAAGAGTCTTTTAGTTTATATTTTAGTTTATACTTCTTTTCATTCCTTTTGTAACCACTCATGTGTTTGGCTCGAAATACCATAAAAATCCAGAGTCCAGCCTTATTGAAATAGTTACGGTATATTTAGTACTCACATCTGTTGCTGGCTCTTCTGGTAGGCTGTTCGGACAGAGAATGCTGGAAATTGGCCGGACAAATACAGCTGCGTGCAGCAGTTTTTGTCAGGTCGAATCCTGGTATATTTGTCAGGGAGCGGACGGATCTCTGCTAGATCCCATTATAGCCAATGGGGTCTGACTGGCAGGCGGCACTATCCAGCAATGCCAGATTCAGAGAACTCCAGAGGCAGAGGGCTGTTCTGTGATGGAACACCATGCGGGAGAGCACAGATCTGATACTAGCCTTAGGCTGGGTTCACACGAGCGTGTCCGGATTAGGTCCGGATGCGTTGCGGATGCGTTCAGTGAAAACTGTGAGATTTCACAGGCAAAGCCATTCAGTTTTGCCTGCGATTGCGTTCAGTTGTTCAGTTTTTTCCGCGCGGGTGCAATGCGTTTTGATGCGTTTTTAACGCTCGTGATAAAAAACTGAAGGTTTACAAACAACATCTCCTAGCAACCATCAGTGAAAAACGCAATGCACTCGCACTTGCTTGCGGATGCAATGCGTTTTTAACGCAGCCCCATTCACTTCTATGGGGCTAGGGCTGCGTGAAAAATGCAGAATATAGAACATGCTGCGATTTTCACGCAACGCACAAGTGATGCGTGAAAAAAA
This sequence comes from Bufotes viridis, assembly GCA_033119425.1. Lineage (NCBI taxonomy): Eukaryota > Metazoa > Chordata > Amphibia > Anura > Bufonidae > Bufotes > Bufotes viridis. The sequence continues at coordinate 56,650,938 of CM065595.1, forward strand.
ACGCTCATGTACACAGCCCTATTAAAATGAATGGGTCAGGATTCAGTGCGGGTGCTATGCGTTCACGTCACGCATTGCACCCGCGCGGAAAACTCGCCCGTGTGAAAGAGGCCTTATTCATGCCAAGTTCATTGCAGAAATGTCTGCGACTGAAAAATTCCATTGTGCTGGTCTTGCAGCATGTGCATGGATTTCTGCAAGCACAATTTAGAAAAGTAGGATAAATCTGTTGCGTGTGAATACTTTTACTTCCCTCCTTCGAATCATTTTTTTACAAAAAAAGTTGCACGTAAAAAGATTACATCAAAAAACAACGCATGAACCAGACTTATTAATGCATTCATTAAAATCTGTCTGAAATTATGCTATTTTCATCTGATTTAGGCCATTTTCATATGGTCAGTATTTGGTCAGTACTCTACATCAGTATTTGTAAGCCAAAACCAGGTGTGTAGCCTATAGAGACAAAGGGGATCATTTACTAAAGCTTTTACACCAGAGTTTATTCTAAAAAATTCACAAGACCCCTTTTTGCAACTTTTCAAATGCCTGCTGGACAATATTTTAGTGAGGGAGTGGTGGGGGCGTAGCTTGGGTTGGAACATTGGCCTGGGCAAATTTACTAATACTTACACCTAGAAACATGGAAACAGTATATTTGGTGAAAAACTACATCATTAGGGAAGTTGAGTAGTTTTTTTTTACTCCAGGTGCACAGACTGCTGAAAATGTGCCTAGTTTATGAGGAGGTGAATGCCTCATCATAAATTATGCACATCTACTGGCAGCATGGGAGGGGGGGGGGGAATTAAAGACTGGAGTAAAATGCTGTTCTTTGTAAATAATCCCCAGGAAGTGAGAGATAAATTTGAGTTTCAACAGAATAGAGGTGGTACTGAAAGCCATAGGACTATGAGCTGTCTAAGGCCAAAGGTATAAATGGAGAAAAGTATGGCTCCCAAGACAGAACCTTAAGGAACACAACAGAGAGAGGGTCTGATAAGAAGTTAGTGTGTGGATGGGAGACACTGAAAGACTGTGTCAAAGGCAGGAGATAGGTCAAGAAGGAGGAGCACAGAGTAATGGTGTTTAGTTTTGGCAACTAGCAGATCATTGGTGACTTTGGTTATGGTGGTGTCAGTGGAACTGCTTGGGTTTAATATATGCAGTAAAAACCATTATAAAAGCACAATTGTGCAAATTGATGCAATTTGGGAAATCTAGTCCACTGCACCTAGAGAATCTCATAAAGTGGTATGGATTAATGGTAAGAGAATGTGCCATATTGTAAAAGAGCCATAGACCTAAGGTACAAACGTTTGCACTATAAGGCCCCTTTCACACGGGCGAGTTTTCCGCGCGGGTGCAATGCGTGAGGTGGACGCATTGCACCTGCACTGAATCCGGACCCATTCATTTCTATGGGGCTGTGCAGCATGCTCTATATTGTGCGTTTTTCACGCAACACAGGCCCTATAGAAGTGAATGGGGCTGCAGGAAAATCGCAAGCATCCGCAAGCAAGTGCGGATGCAGTGCGATTTTACTGCATGGTTGCTTAGCAACGGGACCAGATCTTTATTATTTTCCCTTATAACATGGTTATAAGGGGAAATAATAGCATTCTTAATAAAGGACCTGTGATGACATCACATCACATGGTCCAATCACATGGTCCATCACCATGGTAAGATGGACCATGTGATTGGACCATGTGATGTGACGTAATCACAGGTCCTTTAGATCTTAGCTGATGCTGGGAAAGAGAGGACAGATCGCAACTACGCGATCAAGTGGCTAAGGTAAGTTAACTTTTATTATTTTTAACCCCTTCCACTTCATTTTACTAAGCATTCTTTATTAAGAATGCTATTTTTTCCCCTTATAACCATGTTATAAGGGAAAATGATAAATTCTCCAGAAGACCCGAAACCGGACTTCAGTGATGAAGTCTGGCTTCGGGTCTGGGTACCAAACATGGCGATTTTTCTCACGCGCGTGCAAAACGCATTACAAACGTTTGCACCCGCGCGGGAAAATCGTGCATATTCCCGCAACGCACCCACCTCTTATCCGGGCGTCAAACATGACGCCCGTGTGAAAGAGGCCTAAGTGTGCCATTATTTTGGCAGATAATTCTGTCTTAATTTAGGCCAACCAATAGTTGGTATAAAGTTAGACAAAAGTGTCTAATAATGCACTTACTTTATTGTCTAGCCTAAGCCACTGTGATAAATTTGGCACATCTTCCTACGTTTTTTGTGGTCTACTAGATTATTAAATGTGCCTCAATGTATATTGGTTCCTTTCCAACATGATCCTTCTCTTTTCCCACACATTTTCTGATGGATAATTTTTCTTACTGTATATTGTATATGGTAAATGGCATGTTTATTTATCTAGGGACAATATGTTGTGGTTCCTTATCATTGTGTCAGTGTATATCAGTATTCACTGTATGTTCGTTCTGCACTAAAGCAAAAAGCACTGCACAATCATTCAGCTTCCTCTACGGAAAAGTGTGCTCCACTAAATCAATAGAAAACAACAGTTGTTTTGACAACATAATTATGAAAAGTCTCATATCACATACATGTCAGGAGTGCCAGCTATGCTTTCAAAAAATTTATGTCTGGTTATAAGAGACCAGCATAGAACAAAAAAAACATAAGACAAATATTTAACCCTTTCATGAACAGAGGTGTTCGGAGCCTTTATCTCCAGAACTAAACTTCACCTTTTGGAATGTTGATTATTTTTTGTTTCTGATGCACATAGAACTTCATTATTTAGGGAAAATGTTCATGAACAGGAAACATATCTTTTTTCATGTTCAGTGTTAAGTTTACTCAAAGAATATTTACCCCAACAACGAACCTTTTAATTCTTCAGTGATGTCAAATATGTGTACTGTAAAATATTTCTACAGTTCCAAATCGAAATTTTCCTTAAAGACTGGAGTTGCAAAGTGATCTCTAAACCACTTTGTGCAACCAAAGATTGCTGTGTAGCAGTAGAGCCACTGAAGCAGCATAGTGAGAAAGTTTGTAAGGCAAAAAAAAAGACATTTGTCCATCCAGTTCGGCCTGTTGTCCTGTAAGTAGATCCAGAGGAAGGCAAAAAAAAACCCTGTGAGATAGAAGCCAATTTTCCTCACTTTAGGGGGAAAAAAAATCCTTCCTGACTCCAATCAGACAATCAGAATAACTCCCTGGATCCACACCCCATCTCTAGTAGCCATAGCCTGTAATATTATTACACTCCAGAAATACATCCAGTCCCCTCTTGAATTCCTTTATTGTACTTACCATCACCACCTCCTCAGGCAGAGAGTTCCATAGTCTCACTGCTCTTACTGTGAAGAACCCTTTTCTATGTTTGTGTACAAACCTTCTTTCCTCCAGACGCAGAGGATATCCCCTCATCACAGTCACAGTCCTGGGGATAAATAGATGATGGGAGAGATCTCTGTACTGGCCCCTGATATATTTATACATAGATATTAGATTTCCCCTCAGTCGTCTTTTTTCTAAAGTGAATAACCCTAATTTTGATAAACTTTCTGGGTACTGTAGTCCACCCATTCTAGTTATTACTTTAGTTGCCCTCCTCTGAACCCTCTCTAGCTCTGCTATGTCTGTCTTGTTCACAGGAGCCCAGAACTGTACACAGGGCAGGCGAGGAATCTGCAGTATTTTATGATCTGTATATGCACAGACCTGTTTTATCTATGCGAGCATAATAAAAAAGCGTGAGCATCGAAGAGTTTGGGGTACCTCACTATGTTCAGTTCTCTTGTCTAACACCCAGGGGATAAAACTTTGATTGTGGAGGAAGCCCAGACTTGGAGCCCAGTGATCGATCACAGTCCAAGGATACTTTTTCCATACCTTAACTGGCAACACCCTTACGGAAGAATTTAAAGCTGCGTGGTCTTTTTTGGAATTAATGACTGAGTGTGAATTTGAACCTACTTCACTATAGACCTGCTGCGCTTCAAGTGACATTGCAGTTTGGGATTTTTATTATATAGCTGAGACTTGATTTTTAGCTGATTCAGAGATATTTTACAGTACATGTGTGGTCTAACTAGTGATTTGTAAAGTGGCAGGACTATGTTCTCATCTCCTCAGTATGCTATAGCTCTTGATGTTTTCAGACAATTTCATATCACCTTCTCTATAGGGGGAAACTGCTATGAAGAAAACGGTAGTAGGCAAACACGCAACAAAAAGAAAACAGCAATTATTCTTTTTACAAAAGAAAAAGAAGAACCCCGGTGCAAAACTATGTGTCTAGGGACCCTCATGATGCATAATAGGTTCCCTGGCAGCTTCTGAATTCTGGACATAACACTCAGGGTACAGCGACACTGTTGGCAAGTGGTAACCTTTGTACAGAATACCTGCATCTGTACAAGCCACAGAAGCATCTTGCTAACTAATTAGAACCAGACTGATTATTGGATGTTCATTGTTAAGGTGCAGCCACACGTTGCATCTCTGCTGTGTTTTTGGTGTGGCAAAAAAAATCACCAAAAAATGCATGCGGTTTTTTTGCAACAGCATTCCTGCATTTACAGTGCGTTTTTTTCCACCAAAGGGAAAACACACAGCAGACTTAAATGAGCACTAACTTTTCAAAAAACTTTGTCTCAAAGATCACTTTATGTGAACTTGAACAAATCGGTAAATCACTTTGGTTAAAAATTTTCATGGTATCCACCCTAAAAAATACTTCTGAAATCTCAGTCACTAGGGGTCTCCCTTCCAGAAATTTAGCTTTTCTCTCACTGTTACTATGTGAATCCTGTCCTTGGCAGCATAGACGGACTAAAGGAAGTCGGTGTGTCTTTCTTAACTGGCTGACTCCAGAGCTCAGTGTGCTTCTGAGCTCAGTGCAGAGGCCCCCATCCCATCAGAGCTTAACCATTGCTGAACGCTCAGCATTTCAAACTGCTGTTTTCTGTGTATGACAGCCACATCTTCCCTCCAGTACATTGTAATGACATTTCTTACTCATTCATTTATGACGTGCTTGAGTGCCTCTTCATGTTTTAGCTTATTAGTCAGCACCCCTGAATGGACCAACTCTGCATAGCACTTGCCCCATCTGTGCTGCAATCAATTTGTCTTTGTGTCCTGGATCCTTCCCCTCATAAGCCCTTACTCTCCCCCATAAACTGTTTTCTGTTATTTTTGCCTCTCTTTGCTGTAATGAAAATGTGTATTCCGAGTCCTAGATATGTGTGCTACGAATATACGTATGGGAAAAGAAGTCTACAGCAGTTAGTACTGGCAGGCTGTCTGTATTAGGACACACCCCAAGGCTTGAAGAGAACTGCTGGATGCAGAAGCACACTGGGGCAGGTCATATAAGCAGACCAGAGCACTGGAGGAGACTGGAAAAGATGCTCACACTGTCCCCAGCAAAAGCAGAAGTTACTTTGTGAGAAGGTCTAAGGCTCATGCACACAAATGCACCTTTTATCAGCATCCGACCCCCATTTTTTGTGGGTCGGATGCGAACCCATTCACTTCAATGGGGCCGCCAAACACTGCGGACAGCACACCTGTGTGCTGTCTGCATCCGTATGTCCATTCTGCGGCGCTGCAAAAAAATAAATGGAACATGTCTTATTCTTGTCTGTTGTATTTTGCAGTCCGCAAAAATATATAGGACATCCGTGTGCATTCCGTATTTTGTGGAACGGAATAGCTGGCCCCTGATAGAACAGTACTATCCTTGTTCGTAGTGCGGACAATAATAGGACATGTTCTATTTTTTGCGGAACGGAAATACGGACATACGGGAATGATGGAATGCATAACTTCCTTTTTTTTTTGCGGAACATTGAAGTGAAGGGTTCCGTATACGGTCTGCAAAAAAAACGGAACGGAAAGAAAATACGTTTGTGTGCAAGAGGCCTAACGGAGAAGGAGGCTAGGACAGTTCTATAGAGGTCAGGATGTTCTGTTCTGAAAAATGCAGAAATCACGCGACCGGTATCCATGTTTTGCATATCCAGAATTTGCAGACTGCAATATGGCAACAGCCGTGTGCATGAGTCATAAAACTAAGGCACTTTAAATTACCTTAACCTCTTGAAGGGGTTAATTTAAATCGATTTTGTGATTAAAGTTTTGCTGTGTGTTTTCCCTTTGATAGGTGCATATTTTTGTAAAAAACGCGAGTGTTTTTTTGTTGTGGTTTTTTGCCACACCAAAAACACAGCACAGCGGCGATGTGTGGCAGCACACTGAAAAGGGTTGTATCACAAAACGTTGTCTACATTTTTCAAACCAGCACCTGGATCTGAATACTTCTGTAATTGCATGCAATTAAAAATGTATTATAGCCAGTGAGCTATTCAATAAAATGTATCTGTATAGCGCCACCTGCTGTTTCTTCTTTTCCTTATTTTTTGTCTGTCTCACTGAGCTAGTTGAAGGAGCTCAGTTTAAATCTTTAACTGCCATCATCCATATGTTCTGTTAGAAGCTGTGGAGATAGAGAGAGATAGAGAGAGAGCGAGAGATGCAACAGAAAGGACACGCCCCTGAGCTAACAGGATGAAGATAATCTAGCAGAGCAATTAGAGCAGTAAATGTGGAGGACTTCGGACCCATGTGCGGTACAGGGCTGGCTCTGTTAGAAAGGTATTGCCATGTACTATATAATGCCGTTTTCAAAATTTTTTTTTTTACATCAATCATGGCATAACCTCTTTAATGGCAATGTGGTAACCCGCGAAACTAAATGACCATTAACAATAATCACGGAATACGTAATTTTGGGAGCAATTTAGCATTTTCGGTGGTTTTAATGCCCATTTAAAGTCTGTCTTTGCTTTGTGAGGTTCAGACAAATTTATGAAACTGCGCACAGTGATAATATATTTGGCACAAGTGCAATGTGGTGTTCTCCTATGGGGGTCATTTACGATGGGCATTATGCCAGTTTTAGGCATAACAAAATTCTCAAGACCGCTCCTCTTATAACGCTCCAGTGCTGATATAACCTCCAGAGACATTACATCCTGTGTGACTGATATCAGCCGTTCCTCTTATAACACTCCACTACTGATATAACCTCCAGAGACATAACATCATATGTGACTGATATCAGCAGCTCCTCTTATAACCCTCCAGCGCTGATATAACCTCCAGAGACATTACATCATATGTGACTGATATCAGCAGCTCCTCTTATAACGCTCCAGCGCTGATATAACCTCCAGAGACATTACATCATATGTGACTGATATCAGCAGCTCCTCTTATAACGCTCCAGCACTGATATAACCTCCAGAGACATTACATCATATGTGACTGATATCAGCAGCTCCTCTTATAACGCTCCAGCGCTGATATAACCTCCAGAGACATTACATCATATGTGACTGATATCAGCAGCTCCTCTTATAACGCTCCAGCGCTGATATAACCTCCAGAGACATTACATCATATGTGACTGATATCAGCAGCTCCTCTTATAGCGCTCCAGCACTGATATAACCTCCAGAGACATTACATCATATGTGACTGATATCAGCAGCTCCTCTTATAATGCTCCAGCACTGATATAACCTCCAGAGACATTACATCATATGTGACTGATATCAGCTGCTCCTCTTATAACGCTCCAGCGCTGATATAACCTCCAGAGACATTACATCATATGTGACTGATATCAGCAGCTCCTCTTATAACGCTCCAGCGCTGATATAACCTCCAGAGACATTACATCATATGTGACTGATATCAGCAGCTCCTCTTATAATGCTCCAGCACTGATATAACCTCCAGAGACATTACATCATATGTGACTGATATCAGCCGCTCCTCTTATAACGCTCCAGCGCTGATATAACCTCCAGAGACATTACATCATATGTGACTGATATCAGCAGCTCCTCTTATAACGCTCCAGCGCTGATATAACCTCCAGAGACATTACATCATATGTGACTGATATCAGCAGCTCCTCTTATAACGCTCCAGCGCTGATATAACCTCCAGAGACATTACATAATATGTGATGCCATGGATTTGATGCTAAAAAGTCGTACAACCTGGTTTTGTGACACTTTAATGATATTGTGACTAGATTTAATCACAACTGGCATTTTTACACCACCCCTGCCAGCCAAAGAGGGTGTGGCAAGGGTGAAGTGTGGGTGAGGCCATCGGCCCTGGCACATGGCGTAAATGATGCCTGAAATCTACACCAGCTTATAGCTTTAGTCTGGTGCACAGACTGAAAAAAAAATTGTCTATCCCTGCGCTGTGTTCCGCTGCGGAATTTATATTTCGCGGTTGTGTTGCCTGGAGTTTGTAGCGAATCTTTCCGCAGTGTTTTCCACTGCAGAATAAATATTCCTTTGAATTAAATAGAGAGATTCTCATACAGAAAATCCACAACAAAATCTGCACCATTATTAAAACCAAAAATTCTTCAACTTTGCAAAAATCTGCACCTGAAAATTTTCTGGTGGAATTTACCACCACGTGTGAAGATACTCTATGAAGATACTCTATGGAGCGAGTTTTCTGTGTGGGTGAAATGCGTGAAGCGAACGCATAGCACACGCACTGAATCCTGACCCATTCATTTCAATGGGTCTGTGCACATGAGCATGTTATTCACGCATCATTTCTGCGTTGCGTGAGAATTGCAGCATGTTCTATATTCTGCGTTTTTCAGTGAATGAGGCTTCAATGAAAAATCCATTGCATCCTGATGCTGTTTTCACTAATAGTTGCAAGGAGATGTTGTTTGTAAGTCTTCAATTTTTTTTTCACACGTGTAAAAAACACATGAGGCGTTTTTTGTCTGGTCTTTTTGGCGGAACCTGAGACGTGAAATAGTGAATGGGACATTTAAAATGAAAAACTTCAGTGGAAACTTTGTTCATAGTGGGGGTAATTTACTAATCTCTAATACACCTAAATAAGGCATATTTCAGGGTCATATGGCAGGGAAACGGTTAGTTGCGCTGCTATCTGCAACTCTTCCCCGCTGAGGGCAGGTCTAAAATTGTGGGCGTGACAAGGGAAGGGGAGGGGCCAGCAGGCCTGTCTCATTCATCATTTTCTAAGCCTGTTTTAGGCACAGAAAATGGTCTAAATGTAAGACAGCTCAGAAGCTGGCTTACATTTAGAAGTGGCGCTGGATGTGCCCAAGTTATGGAGATGACGGTGCCTCTTCATAACTTTGGTGGATCCGCCGCCAGCACAGGGGCTTTATTAAGACCAGTGTCTAAAACACCGGTCTTAATAAAGGTGTCCCAGTGCGTTTATGACAAGCACAGCAGGGAAGTCAAATTCAGCTCTACTTCACCTGTATATGAATATATGTGCCCTCACCATTATTTAATGATTTATTCTTCAAAAATATAAAAATAAAAGCAGGACAGAATAATCAGCTTTCATATTCATCACTAAGACCTCATTCACACAACCATATTTTTAGTCCGCATCTAATCAGCAGTTTCTAAGTGGCCTCATAAAACGCAGACGCTGTCCGTGGACAAGTATAAGCATTTTGACAATGGGACCTGCGGAAAGTTGGGGATGCACAAGACCGATATCTGCATTTTAAGAATTGCGGGTTGTGGACTGGATACGGCGGTGTGAATATAGCCTTACCATATAGAGCAGCACTTGGGTGCATATACACACTATGAAACTCGCATCAATACTAGCACAGCCAAGAACAGGAGGCATTGCTGAAACTGAAAATGTTATCACTAGTTTTACTGTTAGACCTACTTTGAAAAAAATGAAAGCTGGATTCTGATTGGTTGCTATGGGCATAGCCTTCAATTCTGTCCCCACTAGCTTTTATATATGCGGTCCCAAAAGTCAAATTTAACAGCCTATACGCCGGACATATTATTATATAGTATTTTATTTGCTATTTGCTTATCTTCTGCTGGGATGGGAGCCTGGACCAGAAATACAGTTGTGTACAGTCAATAGATAGACCTTGGCCTAACTGTCACTAATGCCGGCGTCTCGTACATTCCTTGTAGTTTAATGGGAAAACATTGAAAATGTGTAAAAATAAAGTAGGCATATCTGTGGGAAATACATTGCTTCCATGAGAGGCTATCTGTGAGTGTCACAACAATGCAGCTTAGTCCTGGGCTGGGTCTGCTTGCTCAAGAGGAATGTAAACTATTTGGAGCTGGGATTTTACACCACATGCAGAAATGTGACACAAGGCCAAGTTTTTCCTAACCTTTACTATATGGAAAAAAGTGCCCACACAAATATTTGTAACTAGTTATATATGCACAATGGACTGCTACATTTATGAGGATATAGACATCCACCATGTCTGGACCCATCCTTTAACTGCTGCAGGTTGTCAAGGTAGACGTTTAATGAAAAGGCACCTGTACCAGTGATGCACATAACATCTAATTGCAGAGCGGTCCTCTGCTGCAAGGAGCTAACTGACTTGAGTATGATTTACATCTGTTTAGACACCCAATATCTGAGAAGGTTCTGGATTTTCAATCATTCTGGAATTTCAGTTGAAATCAGTTGTCAGACGGTGCTCTCTTGGAGATGAAGAAAATGCCATCTTCCCCAACTAATCCTAAACCACTCTCACTACCCAACAGAAAATGCCATGCCCCACGCTGTACGCCCATCTCCACCAGATGTCAGGTAGTGGAGGTTAGAAGTAAGCTGGGGACAGTGCAGCCTCAAGAACATTTCATCGGCCAAACCTTCATTATATAACAGTATTTAGGCTTCCTTTACTTAGAGTTCTGCTTTATGGTTATATTGTTACAGTTTACAGTAGTTCATGGTGGGTAGTATGTTTATAGACCTTGTCTCTCTTGTTGTTAAGTAACCCTATGTTAGTTATAAGGCGTGTGGACAGTCCTGGAAAGCATATACGCTTAATTCATTTCTTCAGGGAGTGTAAAGGCCATAAGGGGCTTCAGACAGCCGGATACTTGCCCTAGTTCTCTGCATTCAACTGTGCCCAGTCTGAGCAGGGAAACCGTCACAGCACAGGGTTAAATTAAGAAACGCTGCACAGAATTGGACACATGGTAAAATAGTCAGAGTCGAAAGGTTGGAGATTCAACTTTTCCATTTTTGGTCTGAATTACTCATGATTAACTTGAGCACATTCACTGTTAGTGAAAAGGAAAAAGGAAAATCTCCAACATAACAAAGTGATTCTTTATAGTATGTCGGAGACTGCAGTTTAGTTTGTGATGTTACAACAATGTTTAAAGTATTCTTAGGGGTGGGGAGGAAATGGTCACTATCCCATATAGTTTATGCATAACATTTACAGCCAACCACCTAAATGCATCTGCTTTTCTGTGTAGGCCACCAGTGTCCAGTGGTGCTGAATGTATCAGTCTGTGCCCCAGTCAGTACTAGCAGCGTAGAGTGGCCATTATGTCACCTGCTAGCAGAGGTTTCCACTGTCATCTGACAGCCCAAACATACTATTTCAACTGAGAGGACAAAGAAAATCTGCATTAAGGAGTCTGAAGGATGCTGAAATACATAATTACAATGCAAACTTTGGGGGAGATTTATCAAAACTGGTTTAAAGGAAAACTGGCTTAGTTGCCCATAGCAACCAATCAGATTTCACTTTCCGAAGGAGTTCTGAAAAACTAAAGGTGGAATCTGATTGGTTGCTATGAGCAACTAAACCAGTTTTCCTTTACACCAGTTTTGATAAATCGCACCCATTGTTTTTCTTGTTTCTGTTTGCAAATCTTTACCTCAAGGCTAAATTCATTCCCAGCATATCAATTCTGGTGCAGATTGGGCTACAAATTTAGCTCATTGTATTGCAATGGGAAACGTTGCAGCAAGAACCTGTGATATTTGGGATGCTTGGAATTTAAAAATCAGCAAAAACACTGCAAATCTAGCTTCAGCTACAATATTGTTTGTGCAGAATTATAATATTTAAGTAAATGTCATAAAATGAAAAAAAATGAGATGAACAATGCACACACTTTGCAATAATCTACTCCAAATTTTTCTTTGATATAAGTTTCCTTTTGCAATCATTACAAAAATGATAGAATGTACCTTATACGTGCATATTTTGATTGGCAATTACAAATATCTTTCAGCTTGCCCTGATCATTTGCCTATCAACTTTTGCAGCATGGTGCAAATATGGTTGTCCAGGGGTGACTGGAAATTTAAAGTGGCCCTGGAACAGAAACCCTAAAAGTGGCCCGAAGTTGTAGGCAAGTCCAAATTGGCAGAAGGAGGGGCAACACAAGGCACAAGTAGGCAGGAATAACAGCAGTAGGCGAGGCCAGCAAGAAAACCATATACCTCAGGAAAGGACATTGCCATATTACCATTCTGAGGACAGTGATACAGTTGAATTCAGAAGGGACCTGAGGCTTCTAGCCAGGTGCATGAGTACCTGATGGTCCTAGCATTAATTAATGCTGAGAACATCAGATCATTATGTATCTGTCCAGCGGCCGTGAGGAGGGCCCGGGCCCTGTACAGTATATGGCCAGTCTGCCCCTGTGGTTGTCACCCCTTTATGTAAAATAAAGCTTCTCAGAGATTCTAGAGAGAATTGTCATAGGCTTATTTCTCTGTACATACCACTAATGTATATGGCCTGTTTACAGCAGGTGAAAGATGGAAGTTGGAGTAAGTCACACTAGATGTATTAAAAGTTGCACATCTCTTATGAAATTTAGTGCATTTTTATCCATCTAAAGTCGCTTTCACATAGTCAGTGTTTGAACAGTGATTTTCATCTGTAATTATTAGCCAAAACCACGACTGGAGGCTACACAGAGATAATGGAAAGATTTGCTCCTGTTCTGTATTCTTGACAATCATTGATGGGGATCACTGACCAAACACTGACAGTCAGGAAATTAAATCTACAGGAGGATTAATTAGAATATAAAATGGGTGCAGTTTCCTCCTAATAAATCTGACCTTCATCAAGCTCCCTTTAAATACCACATCTACTTTTCTTCACAGAATAGGTGATAAGTATTGGATTGTGAAGGGTCAGACTCTGGGACCCATGGCAATTCCGAGAACAAGGGTCCCCAGATTCCCCTCTCTGAATTGAGCGGTAGTGTGCACGGCTTCATTAAAGGGGTTGTACGATCTCGCCATTTTTCAGGTACGGAAACAGCGTAGCTTGTTATCCTATGCTGTTTGTGTAGCTCCCATTCACTGCAATGGGAGTTATGGAAACGGCGGAGCACCGGCCCGCTCGACTGTTACTTGCTGTGGAAATGTGGAGATGGGACAACGCTTTTCATTTCTATGAGACCGATAAAGCTTTGTCTATGTGAGCGCCGCACAACTGAATGGAGCGGTGGACCAATATGCGCACTACCTCTCCATTCAATAAGGGCACTAGAGGACCACTTGTTCTTGGGATTCCCAGCAGTCTTGGCAGTCTGAAACCATCTCCTGACCATGATCTAATATTTAAACACTTTTTTTGTGGGAAAATCCCTTTATTATATGTGGGACAACAAGTGAAATCTTTGTTACTTTATAATAAGATCCAAGTGAAAACCATTAACTGTGGATTATTCATTTCTTCCACATGGCTTATAGTTTCATCCAAAAAACCACACCCATTCTTTTCAACCATATATGGTACTTATTTTAAGCATTGCAATCGTGGCACATCTTGCAGTGAGCATTTTTTGTTGAGATTGTGTGTCTATATATACAGTACATACATATATATATATATATATATATATATATATATACACACACAGCTATAACAGCTATACGTATGTGTGTGTTTGTATTTTATATGATGTTCATATTTGCCTTAAATATACAAATGGTGAACAATAGAAGCACAATAACCATCTATAACAACTTGCATATATCCATGAGATACAGTGATAGCTAAAATGTAAGTACCACTGGCTGCATAGTGATAAGGGAGTGGCTGTTGAGGGTAGCAGTCCTTACATGTTATGCAAAAAAGAAACACCATAAAAATTATATTTACATAACAGAAAAAGTAATATTTTGTACAATGCCTGTGTAACTCACCTGGAAGATCAAGACTTTGAAATTGTTTCTTCTCAAGAGCTGATTGTGGTTGCCCTCCAGCTTCTTCACCTGCACAGTCTGCTTATCCATACGATCCTTGACGTCTCTCATGTTGGCGCTGACTTTGCGAGATTTCTCCAGAAGTTTACTGACGGTGTTGCTGGTCGATGTATGACTTTTTGATAGTTTGGTAATATCATTTTGGATACCTTTTACAGAATTTTCTATGTCAATCTGCCTCTTTTCCATTTTGTGCTGGTTTTCTTGCACTGAATCCAGCATGTTCACCAGTTTATCCAGCAGGGTGAGAACTGTGATGGCGTTGACTTGATTACTGTCTTTGATGGAGTCTGCTACTAGTTGCTGTGGTGTTGGGCTAGAGCTGGGTGACTCTGCAGGGCTGTGGCTGGGCACCACCAACTCCTGGCTCTCATGTTCACCACTTTTCTGAAACTCTTCGTTGTTCTTCTCTATTTGAATTGTATCTTCTTCCATGTTCACAGATGTTCACAAGTTATGCCGAGCAGCTGCTTCTCTTTCCTCTTGTGTTTTCTTATGATATTTCTTATGAACTTTTTGTAAAAGTAGCAGTAGTTCTGTCTTCTCCTTTGATTAGTGTTTGCTTTGATAGGGTACTATAACACACAAGTCTGCAGCAAAACACTGCCAGAAACTACATTCCAGCTTCTCTTTTAAGCCCTGCTCCACCCAGTGGGAGGTGAAATGTGAATTTTCCAAACTTTTCAGATCCAGGGGTGTGTTTCAGAGAATACACTCCATGTCACGGCACTCCTAGATGTGCAGGTTTAGATTTTTTTTTTTAACATGCCATAGTTTAATAATGACTTCATGCAGGCACAGAAAACACCCTATGTTGGACAGGAGCCATCTCTGCTTCTCTTGGCTGCAGGGGAAAACTTTTGGCTGGCTGCTATGATACACTGGAACACTGAGCATGTTTTTTTCCTGGATGAAGTTATTTTCAGAGAGAAGTATTGTTTGCATCTGCCAAGGGAATAACCCATGATGCAGTTCACATCTACATATCTTTTTCTTTACAAATATAGGTTAGAGATCTCAGTTTGCGCAGAGCCAGAGGGGATGGCTGCAGTTATTGTAAGTTTATCTTTTGCTTATTGTGAATGGTTTCTCTGTGGCAGTTCCCTGTTTTAACTGGTAAGATGCCAGACTGTATATATATATGCCTTTTAATGGCATTACCACTGTCATGACATTGAGATACAGGTATCTGTAGGATAACAGAGTTAGGCCCCTTTCACACGAGCGAGAATTCCGCACGGGGCCAATGCAGGATGCGAACGCATTGCGCTCTTATGGAATCCGGACCCATTCATTTAAATGGGTCTGTGTACATTAGCGGTGGTTTACAGCCATCAATTTTGCGTTGTGTGAAAATCGCAGCATGTTCTATATTCTGCGATTTTCAAGCAACGCTGGCCCCATAGAAGTGAATGGGGCTGCGTGAAAATCACATTGCAGCCGCAAGCAAGTGCGGATGCAATGCGATTTTCACGGATGGTTGCTAAGAGATGTTGTTTGTACACATTCCGTTTTTTATCCCTGTGTGCAAAATGCAGTAAATCGCATTGCACCCGCGTGATAAGAAATGAACGCGATCGCAAGCAAAACTGAATGACTTTGTTTGCAAAATTACACAGTTTTTAATGAACGCATCCGCAACACGTCCAGATATAATACAGATACGCTCGTCTGCAAGGGGCCTTAGAATAGATGCAGCAGAGCTAACATTGTACAACTCCTTTCCCCCAAAAAACGTGTTTGTGGGTGTGGTAAACCATTCTCTAACAACAGCAGCTTTCCTCCAATTAGCTCTCATGCACATGACCATATGAATGTAGTGGTCTGCAAACCACGGATGCCGGTCATGTGCACCCCTCGGGCTCCATTGTCAATATGCCTATTCCTGTCTGCTGAATGCAGACATATGGGTGCATTTTATTCAGCCCTACTGAAATGAATGGGTCCCTATCCAATCCACAAAAAATGTGAAAAAAATACGGTCGTGTGCATAAGACCCAAGTTATGGGGCTAGAAATTGCCCTGCACCACTGATCATAGGAGAGACTCTGGCTGACAAAGCTTTCATCTAAAAGCATTGCTCGCATACCCTACCCAGCAGGTTCATAGAGCACCCCTAATTTTGCTTTGAGGAAAGGAGGATTGCAGTTCAGGTTCACTTAGTCTACTACTCTTAAGGCTCATGCTCGGCCATGCCCACATTGCGGCCCGCAAACAGCAGGTCCGCAATATGTGGGCACCGGCCGTGTGCACCCCGCATCACTGGAATGGGTCCGCCATTCATAAAATCAGTGCGGAACGAAGGCATGGAACCCCATGGAAGCACTATGGACTGCTTCCGTGGGATTTCTGTCTGTGCCTCTGCACCGCAAAAAAATAGAACATGTTCAAGTTGAATGGGTCTGGATCCATCGAGGCAGCCACACGTATAGTGCCTGTGCATTGGGGACCAGAATGAGCCCTTAGGCTGAGATCACAATGCAGTTATTTGGTCAGTTATTTCCATCAGTTAGGGCTTGTGCATACGACCATATGTATTTTGCGGTCCACAAAACATGTATGATGATATCCGTGTGCATTCCATATTTTGTGGAACAGAACAGCTGACCCCTAATAGAACAGTCCAATCCTTGTCCATTATGTGGACAATAATAGGACATGTTTTATTTTTTTGCAGAACGGACATGTGGACAAATAGAAACAGAGTGCACACGGAGTAACAGGTGCAGATCAAATCATTACTCCTGATCTCTGAGTAGGCTTCACTGCTGGTTTTGGCTCACAATTAGGCCTCTTCCACAAGACCATATGTCATCTGAGGCATACAGTCTGTGAGCGGGCCATATGTCCCGGCATTGATCGTGCGCATGGGAGCGTATAGCATCATACGTTACAATGATGCTGTGCACGTCGGGACACCTGCGGGGCTATTGTCCCGCACTCATATGATCTTATGAGTGCGGGACGATAGTCCCGTGGGCGGCCTATCGTGCACAGCATCATTGTAATCTATGATGCTGTGCACTCCCGTGCGCACAATCAATGCCGCTCCGGGACATTAGGCCCGCTCACGGACCGTATGTCTCGGAGGGCATACGGTCGTGTGCAAGAGGCCTAATTGTGAGCCACAACCAGCAGTGAACCAGGCAACCTGTGGCCAGCAGGTTACCTGTTTAAATACCCCTGGCAGATGAGTCACATGACGTGGCCAGCGTCACGTGACTCATGTCCTGCCCCTCACTATTCCTGAGCGCCGATTTATTGTACTCGGTGCCAAATATTGCAACGAATTTTCCTTACATCAAGGATTCTAGAAATCTCGAATTCTGGTTGACCGGCAACCTCCACTGGCGGCAGAGGTTTCTGTGCAGGAGATACAGGTGGCACATACTTTTTGAGTAAAGCCTTGTGAAAAACATTATAAATGCGGAATGAGTGAGGGTAACCGTAACTTAAAAAACAGAGGGTTAATGAAATCAATAATCTCATAAGGCCCAATGAACCTAGATGCAAATTTACCTGAAGGTACCTTCAGAGAAATTTTTTGTAGATAGCCACACTTTGTCTCCCAACCCAAAATCTACGCCTTGAGAGGGTCTTTTGTCAGCATTAATTTTCTGAACCTCCTGGGCTTTTTTCAGGTTCAACTGAACCTGGGCCCAGATCTCTAAGAAGAAGACGGCGTAAATGAGCTGAATCGCGGATGAAATCCAAGATTACAAATGAAGGGAGACATACCAGTAGACAAGTTCACCTGATTATTAATGGTGAATTCAGCCAGGGACAAATGTTTCACCCAAAGATGTTGCTTATCGGAGACGTAACACCTCAAATACTGTTCCAGAGACTGGTTCAAACGTTCAGTTTGACCATTGGTTTCCAGATGAAAGGCCGAAGAAAAAGACAGAGAGATATTCAATTTATGACAAAAAGCCCTCCAAAATTTTGAGACGAATTGAATGCCTCTATCCGAAACTATATTCTCCGGAATACCATGTAGACGTATAACATGATCCATAAAACGGGAAATCAAAGTCTTAGCATTGGGCAATTTTGACAGAGGGATGAAATGAAACATTTTGCTAAATCTGTCAACAACCACCCACACCACTGACTTACCCTCCGAAATTGGTAGGTCGGTAATAAAGTCTGTGGAAATATGGACTTAGGTCTACTAGGGATGGGTAGCGGTCGCAACTCACCCGCAAGATGGGACTTAGGAGTCTTGGTCCAGGCACAAACCTCACAAGCAGATACATATGAGTGGACGTCCCTAGACAAGGTGGGCCACCAGTAAAACCTGGAGGCTAGTTCCTTGGTGGCATTAATAACCGGATGTCCACTAAAAACAGAATTGTGGTACTCACCTAACAGTCGGAGACAAACAACTTATCTTCAGGGGATTGTACCGGAGCCAAATGTTGTCCCCCAGCAATTTCGGTTGTCAAATTGGAGGGACCGAAGCCACAACAAAACCTGCCCGCAAAATAGGTTCTGGTGGAGTATAAGGAGATTGAAAAGCACAAAAACTCTGGGATAAGGCATCTGCTTTGACGTTTTTACTTCCTGAACGTAATGCTAAAGTTAAAACATGTAAAGAATAATGCTCACCTAGCTTCTCTGGGATTCCAACGTTTAGCAGATTCTAAAAACATTAAATTCTTATGATCAGTAAGTACCATAACACGATACTGTGCCCCCTCCAAAAAATGACGCCATCCCTCAAAATCCCATTTAATAGCAAGTAATTCTCGATTACCGATATCATAATTTCTCTCAGTAACATAGAACTTACAAGAAAAGAAGGAGCATGGCCTTAAGTTAGTGAGAGTTGACGAGCCCTGGGAGAGTACTGCCCCTACTCCATCCTCGGAGGCATCAATCTCAACCACAAAAGGCCTGTCTTGGTCTGGTTGAATTAACACTGGGGCGTTAACTAAACACTTCTTGAGTTTTTCAAAAGCCTCTATGGCCTCTGGCGACCAGTTCACTAGATCCGCTCTGGCGACCAGTTCACTAGATCCGCCCCCTTCTTGGTTAGGTCGGTGAGAAGCTTGGAGATAATAGAACTTTTTTTTATAACCTTCCGGTAATAATTAGAAAAACCTAGGAAGCTCTTGTAACGCTTTAAGAGAGGAGGGTCTCACCCACTCCAGAATAGCTTTTACCTTCCCCGGATCCATCTTAAAGGATTGGAGAGTGAGAATATAACCCAAAAATGAAATCTCCTGCACTTCAAGTATACACTTCTCTCCCTTAGCGAATAATCGGTTCTCCCGAAGAACCTCCAGTACCTGTCTAGTGTGCCTACCGTGAGAATCCCAGTCCAGTGAATAAATCAGAATATCATCTAAACAAACAATCATGAATTTTCCAATAAGTAATCTAAAAATGTTATTTAATTTTTAAAAAACGCCGGAGCATTACTCAAACAAAATGGCATCACCAAGTATTCATAATGACCTTCAGGTAATGACCCTTAGGGTACTTGGATCCCGGAATAAGATCGATAGCACAATCATATGGTCTATGAGGGGGAAGGAAATGAGCCTCGGACATAAAAAAAAAAACATCAGCAAAGTGACTTATGTACGTGGGAAGAGTTTTAGATTCTGTAATGATACCCGCCTGAATAACAGGAAGACAGCAAGAATCACATTTTAATCCCCATTTCTCTAATTCACCCATTGGCCAGATGATAACTAGGTTATGAAGCTGGAGCCAAGGCATGCCCAGCACTATCTCCACGGGTAAATTCTTTAAAATAAGAAAATAACTACTTTCCGAATGGAAGGCCCCAACAGTCAGGGTCACTTTAGGAGTACAGTATTCTACTGTTCCTCCCACCAAAGGACTGGAATAAATAGTGATAATATGAATGGGCTTAGGAAGAGACAAAATGGGCACACCAAGGACATGAGCAAAATTGTGGTCCATAAAATTGGAGGCGGACCCGGAATCAATAAATGCCCCCCCAGAACCCTTACAAGAGCCAAAAGAAATACTCACAGGTAACAATACTTTCTTTCTCACCACCTCGGAAAGTACCTTATCCTTTTTGGCATCAGGACGTGGTGATCTCCTGGAGGGAGGAAGCTTAGGGCATTGCTATAACCAGTGATCAGTTTCTCCGCAATAAAAGCAGGCACCCCTCAGACATCTCTGATCCCTCATGGTCGCTCCAAGCTGCATGGGTTCTTCTAGCGGATTCTCGAATTTGACTCTCATGGGTGAGGAGTCAGGCTTAACCACCACCTGTGGAAACGTCAGTTTCTCTCTTTTTCTTTCCCCTATACATCGGTGTCATCTAACAGCTAAAGGCATAGTCTGCTCTAAGGTGTCGGGGAGGGAGTAACTGACCAACATATCCTTCAATTCTTTGGTGAGCCCTGCCCTGAACTGACACTTAAACGTTTTGTCGTTCCAACCAGAGGAAACGCACCATTTCCAGAATTTGGTACAATATTCCTCCACCGGTTTGTCTCCCTGACTAAGAGACTTTAATTGAGACTCTGCAAATGCCGATTTATCAGGTTCATTGTACTGTAGAATACACTTAAAGCCTGAAAAAAAAACGCTTCTACAGTAGCTAGGCAAGGGGAGTAAGTGGGGAGAGGGAAGGCCCATTCTTGTTGGTCTCCCTGCAGCAAAGAGATAAAAATGTCTACCCTTTGTTGTTCGGAACCCAAGAATGAGGACGTAAACGAAAATAAAGCTTACAGCTCTCCATAAATGTCAAAAAATGTTTACAGTCCCCTGAAAAACGGTTGGGTAACTTAACATATGGTTCAAAATTCTGTAGAGAGGAGGCCGATATAGGCAGAGTCTGAAGCAACTCCTGTTGCTGTAGCCTCTCTGCCATTTTCTGCACCATTTGGGCAAGATAATGGACTTGATCCGTAAGGACTTGCATAGGGTTCATAGTATAGGTATGGTCTGTGATTCTGTCATGGTGGGAGTGAGGATGCGTGCAGCCCTGAACTCCCCCCACATCTTTGTCCCTGCCTACTTGCACGACCCGTCCTAACCGACGGCGTACAACTGGGCGGCAGTCCCTAGCTTGCGTACGTGCAGGGGCCTAGAGAACAATAAACAAAGTGACAGACAGGCACACAAACACTGAAGGAGTGAAACCAGAGGCAGGAGATAACAACAGCACTAAGGGAATAAACAAAAGCAAGGTCTATACGAGCCGAGGTCAGAAGCCAAGAAGTCGGGTCAGTACAAGGGGTAATCCAAGTCGAAGTCAAATACAAGCCGAGGTCAAAAACAGAAGTCCAAAGTACATAGAACGCTAGTGAGGGTAATAACATATTGGCATCTGTGCTTCAAAGCTACTGCAACATAAAGCCTGATAAACCAGACATCAATATCCTTCCTCCTGATTGGCTGTTAGGCAGCCTGAAAAGCATTGTGTCCAAGCCCTTCAGCTAAGGCCTGACCCAGAGTCATATGATTATCTGCCTTCATCTGCCCTCATTAGTGTAATGAATTTCAAATGTACAATGGCTGGCGAAGCAAATTTCCAAAGCGTTGGATTAGTTTGGAAGAATAATTTTTGTGAAATTCATGACAATTCATTTAGAATTCATTAGCTTATCTCTAGTGAGTATGTTAATACAGAGGAAAGGGAGGCCGGACTAGAATAAAGGAAAAGCATGAGGGGAGGCCGTACATGACGGGGGGTTGCGTCTGGGAGCAGGGCTGAGGAAGCTAGGGATTGGTGGAAGTGCAGGAGTGGGAGGGCAGGAGGCACGGGAGGGGTTAAATAGGAGCAGGGGCAGCGGAGGCCATCTTAGTGCCTTCAGGAGGAGCAGGACGCGCCAGGGATCATCCATCCCCCATCCTTCCCCATCCTCTCCTCTTACCTCTGTGATGGCGGACATCGATGCGCTGCTGGAGCAGCTGAGGGCCAGGGCAGCTGAGCGGGGCCCGGAGTGGCTGCAGGCGCAGGTCGGGGGCATGCTGGCAGCCGCCGGAGGTACGTCCGATGGCGGTGGTGAGGAGGGAGCCGGGTCACGTGGGACACGCCGGCCTCGGCGTGCTAGGCCGCCGGAGCGCCTTAGTCCGGACCTGGTTCCCAGGGTCCGGTGCAGGATTAGGAGCCCCTCCCGGGACCCTCCGCGGCGGGCGGCACCACTACCTCCACCTGTGCGGCCGACCCGCCGTGGGAGGAATCCGCCTTCTCGGCGGGACCCCGTCGGCCTTCCTGCCAGAGCCAGCACGCCCTCTGCTGGCAGGAGGGCGCGTGCAGGACCGGGAACGGCTGCCTCTCTGGGGTCTTCAGGGGGTGAAGCCCGACGTGGGAGTGGTGGTGGAGTTGCGGCCGTTCCCCCCCGTGGGGGGGGGGATGGGCTAGGCCACGTGCAGGGGCTGCGGTCGAGTGGCCTCCTGGCATGCCCGTCCCCGGCAAGGAGCGGAAGTGGTCCCGAGGAAGATCGTCTGGAGGCGGGTCCATCTTCGTCGCTGAGTTCGCCGTCCCCTGATGCTCCTGGTTTGCAGTCGGTGGTCAGCGTGGGAGTTCCAGCCTTCAGTTCCGGACCGTGTCGCAGGCTGCCCTGGGATCTTCGGTCGGCGGGGATACCGGATTTTCGGCTGGTGGAATCACAGCTTCCACGCAGCATGGTGAGTGTGCCTGGGGACCTTTCTTCTCTTTACTGGGGGCTCTTGGGGGTGGGGGGAGCAGGGGCGCAGCGGGGGACTTGGGGCGGGGGCTGGCGAATGTGTTGGGGGGTATGGCTGCGTTGGTTGCTGGTGGGGGACAGTCTAGGGGGTCTTCGCCGGTGTCGGCCTGGGGGCTCCCCGGGACGTCCGCCAATCAGTCGCTGGATGGGAGTCAAGGGGCTGGGGCGGCAAGTGGCCGAGACGGGCCGGTGGGCTCGGGGGCGTTCACGGCGGGATCCAGTTCGGTGGCGGTGCAGGCTGGGGGGTCTGGGGCGGAGGAGTCCGTTCGTTTGGACGACGCGGCAAAGGGGGAAGTTTATGTCTGCTTTGAGGGCCCGCTGGGGGCCCACCTGAAGCAAGAGGTAAAAGAGTGGATATGGAAGGGGGAGTATGTGGAGATTTTTTCGCTGCTCCCCCTTGAACGCTTTAACCTGGATAGGGCCAAGAAGGATGAGGGGAAGAAGGAGGAAGAGGAGAAGCGTAGACACAGGTTGATTCCTCGTACGTTTTTGAACTGGCTTCAGGCTTTTGCGATCCTGGCCAGTGTGATTGGGGAACGGGCGCCGGACTGCTGTTCGCCCCTTTTTTGTTACCAGGAAGCAATTGGGGAAGCTTACAGGGTGTACGGGGGGCAGGCGTGGTTACGCTATGACGAACAGTTTCGTCAACGGAAGGCGGTGCGTCCTTCGATCCGGTGGGACCATAAAGATATTGCTTTATGGTTGAAGGTTACGGCTGCAGGTAGATCGGGGCAGCCCTTTCGGGGGGAATCGGGAGGTGGTAACCAATCCTCCTTTTCAGCGGTGTCGGCTAAGGGATTATGCTTTCTGTTCAACGAAGGGGAGTGTAAGTTTGGACAGAAATGTAAGTTCAAGCATGAGTGTACGCACTGTGGGGGATCCCATGGGGCCAATAAGTGTTTCAAAGGGGGAAGAAGTAGAGGGGGGTAGTCCGCTGGTAAAAGGGGTGACGCCGGTGCGTCTGGACGAGATGGAGGGTTTTCTAAGTAGATACCCCAACCAGGAGGCTGCGTTGTTGTTGCGGGACGGTTTCCGATTCGGTTTTCGGATTCCTTTTGTGGACGGTCCGGCGGTGTTGACAAGAAAGAATTTGAGGTCAGCGTATGAACATGGGGCGGTGGTGGGGGAGAAGTTGTTTAAGGAGGTGCATTTGGGGAGGATGGCGGGCCCGTTTGGGGTGCCGCCGGTGCCGGACCTGCGTTTGTCCCCCTTGGGAGTGGTGCCCAAAAAAGAGCCGAACAAGTTTCGGCTCATTCACCATCTTTCCTACCCTAAGGGAACGTCGGTCAACGATGGTATAGATCCTGAACTGTGTTCGGTGGTTTATACGTCGTTTGACGCGGCTGTTGGGTGGGTTATGAAATTTGGGCGAGAGGCGCTACTAGCCAAAACCGACATCGAAGCGGCATTTCGGCTCCTGCCGGTTCACCCCCAGAGTATGCACCTGTTGGGATGTTTTTGGGAGGGGAAGTTTTTTGTTTACAGGTGTCTTCCGATGGGGTGTTCTCTCTCTTGCACCTATTTCGAAACTTTTAGTTCCTTTTTGGAATGGGCGGTGAGGGACATGGCGCGTCAGCCTTCCCTAATACATTATTTGGACGACTTTTTGTGTATTGGCCCGCCGGGGTCCACTATATGTTCGTTGTTGTTGCACACGTTGGAGATGTTGTTTTTACGTTTTGGGGTTCCGCTGGCACCAGAGAAGACGGTCGGCCCGACTGTTGAGTTGAGTTTTTTGGGTATCGTCATCGATACGGTTCGGATGGAATGCCGGCTTCCTCCGGAAAAGTTGCGGGATTTACGGGATGCGGTGCAGCGGGCGCAGCGGTTGAAGAAAATTCAATTGCGGGATATGCAATCATTATTGGGGAAGCTGAACTTTGCGTGTCGCATTATCCTGATGGGCAGGGTTTTCTCTCGACGGCTGGCCATGGCGACGGCAGGGGTGTCTGCCCCGTATCACTTTATTAGGTTGGGGGCGGAATTGCGGGCGGATTTAGCGGTTTGAAGCTCTTTTTTGGCGTCCTACAACGGGCGTTCGTTGTTTATGGGGGAGACTCTGGATTGTTTTGATTTTGAACTGTTTACAGATGCGGCGGGGGGCTTGGGCTTTGGGGCTTATTGTGGGGGGCAGTGGTGCGCTGAGTGGTGGCCGGCAGGATGGGTGGAAAATGGCTGGGTGCGGAACTTGGCGTTACTTGAGCTATTCCCGATACTGGTGGCAGTTTTTCTATGTGGGGACAGGTTTCACAATCATAAAGTGCGGTTTCATTGTGATAACCTGGGGGTTGTCCAAGCCATTAACTCGTTGTCGGCATCCTCTCCGCCGGTTGTTAGGGTGTTGCAGCGGTTGGTTCTGCGATGTCTGGAGTTGAATGCGTGGTTGCTGTCCATGTGCCGGGTATTCAGAATGGCGTAGCTGACGCACTCTCTCGTTTTCAGCTGGATCGATTTCGTGCCCTGGCGCCAGAAGCGGAGGAGTGTCCGTTGCCGTGTCCGGATTTTCTTTGGGAATTGGTGGAGGAACAGCGGCAGGTTTGATCAGGTCCTCGTTAGCCCCTAAGACCTGGGAGTCCTATGACAGAGCTTGGGGTTGCTGGAGTGATTGGTGCCGGTCTGCAGGGGTGGTGTGGGATGTTGGGGGGGGGGCGGGCCTCGAGGGCCCGATGTTGCGGTTTCTGGGGTGTTGCAAGGAGGAGGGCTGGTCGTTGTCGAAGATTAATAGAGTCGTTGCGGGTTTGGCTTTTGGTTTCCGGCTTCGGGGGCTACGTGATGTGACCAATAGTTTTTGGGTGAAGCAGGCGTTGAAAGGTTGGAGGCGGCAAAAAGGGAGGAGGACATGAGGCGGCCTGTATCGTTTGTGCTGTTGTTGGGTTTGGGTCGTCAGGTGGACGTTGTTTGCAGGGCTCCGTTTGAGGTTCTGCTGTTTCGGGCGAGTTTCTCATTTTTTGGGGCTTTCCGTTTGGGTGAGTTAGTGAGTGGTAGCGTTAGTAGGGTGGGTGGTTTGTTGCGTGAAGACGTGGATCTGTATTCAGACCGGGTGGAGTTCCGGATTCGTCGGTCGAAGACTGACGTCAATGGGAGGGGTTGTAGGGTGGTTCTATTTCCGGTTGAGGAGTGTGTGATGTGTCCGGTGCGGTGCTTGCGGGAGTATTTGCTGGTGAGAACGGGGGGATCCTTGCCCCTGCTGATTCATGAGGACGGGTCGTCGCTGTCCCGTTTTCCGTTTTTGGCGGTGTTCCGGAAATGTCTGGTTGGATTGGGGGTGGATCCGGCAGGGTACACCGGGCACTCTTTTCGGATAGGGGCGGGCACCAAAGCGGCTAGGAGGGGGGTTGATGGGCAGGGGATCCAGCGGATTGGCCGGTGGGAATCCATTCGGTTCAGATCCTATATTCACCCTGAGAGGCTGTGAATGAGGTAGTGTTGTGGGCACTGGCGGGCTGTGGACTGGGGTGTTTCTTCTTGTTTCCGGTTGAATCACTGTATGGTGTTTTGTTGTTCTTTGCTTCCGCAGGGCTGTGTTTTGTCATTTTGGTTCATGCGGTGGTGTCCTTGTGTGTTTTCTTTTTCAGGTGGCGGACCTGCATTGGTGTGGATTTTGGGCCACTCCTACGTTTTCTGGGGAGCCCTGCGGGCAGCAGTGCGACAGGATGGGCGCCAGTTGGGTTTCTCCAGGGATGCGGCGGTGGTTCGTTGGCTAGGGAAGCGAGGTATGGTCTGGAGTGATGTTTTGCCTGAGATCCATCGGTACGCGCGGCTGGATAGACCTCCTGATATCCTGGTGCTACATGTTGGGGGGAACGACCTGGGGGCGCGACCGTTTAGGGAGCTGATTCGTGACATAAAATTCGACCTGTTGCGGATTTGGTCCCTTTTCCCAGGTGTCATTACGGTCTGGTCGGACATTGTGTATAGGCGAGTGTGGAGGGCAGCGCGCTCCGTGGACCGGATAAACAAGGCGCGAATAAAAGTTAACAGGGCGGTAGGTCGCTTTGTGGCCCGCAATGGGGCTGTGGCGGTGAGACATGAGGAGCTAGAGCACGGTGTGGGAGCTTTCTGGCGGGGTGATGGTGTTTACCTGAATGCCGTGGGCATAGACCTTTGGTGTTTGGGTCTGCAAGGGGGTATTGAGACGGCCCTGGGTGTGTGGAGGGACGCTCATGCATAAGGTGCTACGCCTTCCCGTTCATGGTGGCGGGAGGTCCTCGGAGTTGGGGAATTTTAAGTCTTGGAGGATGGGAGGGCCCCAGTGGTAGGGGCTGGACTCCCATGGTCTGTTTCTTCGAGCTGGTTTTTGTGGGCCATCACTGGTGCCTCCGAGCTGGCGATCATCGGCTGGAAGCAAGATGGTATACCTCCGGA
Organism: Bufotes viridis; assembly: GCA_033119425.1. NCBI lineage: Eukaryota > Metazoa > Chordata > Amphibia > Anura > Bufonidae > Bufotes > Bufotes viridis. Next base: position 56,678,108 of record CM065595.1, read on the forward strand.
GGATCGAGGGTTAACTCGGTTTGTGGGCTTCGAGGACCTCCCTCGTCATTATGGTTACTATTGTAATTTACGTTATATGTTATACATATTTTGGGGTTTTCATATGCCGTTGCATATGGGTTGGAAACGTTTGGTTTGGGTATAGAATGTTTTTATATTTATGTTAAATAAAATGGCTGCTGTGGCCAATTCAATCCAACAAAAGGTGTCTGAGTCTTCTTTCAGGATTGGGGTAAGGTAGGGGTTATGGGTAGGGTGGGGAGCGGACAGGTTAGCCATTCCCTGCGTCATGTGTGCACTATGTACATGGGATACTGGACCTAACACTACTGACAGGGGGCACAGAACAAGAGGCTCTATATAAAGAAGGCATGCACAAAATGTATAGTGCTATATACAAGGGGCAAAGAGCATGATGCAATATATAAAGGACTAGCACATTCGTAGTCGCAGGTGCACATCCATAAAGCTAGCATGCAGACAGCTTAAAAAAAAGTATGGCAGCACAAAATTACACATACAAACAATAAAACTGGGGAGTAGGAATTATTCTAAATTAAAGTGGTGGTATACCTACTATACATGAAAAAATAGAAGCTCTTTGCGCACAAACATGTTTTGGACCCATCTACCAGGCGTCAAGGTAGCTTCTTCAGATGGGTCCCTAACACTAACAGAACTGCCTCTCCTGGGCTTGACCTAAACCTACAATGTTCAGGATGGTGTAGGAACCAGCTATATTTATACTCTGCTGAGAAACCCTGGGCAGATGGGCGGGGAGTGCTTAATCTAAAAGAGGCAGCTATCCTCAATTTTTTCATGTATCGTAAGTATAATACCACTTTAATTCAGAATAATCTGTATAATTTTTTGTTTGCCGTCTTCAATATATAAAAGGGCACAGAGCATGTGGCTCTATTTATAGAGGGCACAGAGCTTGAGGCATTATCTACAGGGGCATGATGAAAGCTGGAAACTATAATTATGTTATAAGGGAAAATAATAAAATATACAGAATACTCAACCTGAAACCGGACTTCAGTAATGAGGTCTGGTTTCGGGTCTGGGTACCAAACATGCAGATTTTTCGCACGCGCATTCAAAACGCATTAAAATGCTTTGCACTCGTGCAGAAAAATCGCGCATTTTCACGAAACGAACCCGCCTATGATCCGGGCGTCAAACGTGACGCCCTTGTGAAAGAGGCCTAAAGGTGCATTTACACCTTCAAATGAGCAGCAGATTGTCGGGAAGGAAGCGTTCCTTCCCAACAGTCGGCTGCTTGCACAGTGGAGGATCTCCTCCACAGTTTGAGAATGACGAGGGCTCGCTATTGTGATTGCTCGTTCCCATGGAGCTACATGCATAGAGCTGCATTGTTTAGACAGCACGATCTGCAGCCCAGAAATGATAATTTAGGTGCCTGCATGAATGACAGGCAGGGGCATAGCTAAAGGCTCATGGGCCCTGATGCAAGATATCAGCTTGGGCCCCCCTTAGTCCTCCTGCAGCCTGAGGCAAAAGTTGAAACGGCACCCCCCTCATGCCAGACAGGATCACACAAAGAATGAGTGTTTCGCTCGTTCATCTGGTGATCGAAAGCACCTTAACAGGATTACTGCAAGGTGTAAATCCACCTTTAGACAGGTTTAAAACTAGGGAAGCTGGGTATTATCTTGATTGTATAGGGTAGTGCATTCCAAGGAACTGGTGCAGCTGAAGAACAGTATTGAAGACCAGAGTGGGAGGTTCAAATTATGGAGAATGTTAATCTTAGATCACTAGCAGAACATAGAGCACAGGTAGGGTGGTAGACAGAAATGATGGAGGTAGGGAGGTGCTGCACTGTTGAGCACTTTGTCGGTGCAAGCAATATGTTTGATTTGTATTCTATGGTAAATGGGAAACCAGTGAGTTAATTGGAACAGGTTAGAACTGTGATAGCTAACTTCCGGCACTCCAGCTGCGTTAAAACTACAACTCTCATGACTTACACTTGCTTGGCTGTTCTGAGAACTCCATAGAAATGAATGGAGCATGCTGGGAGTCCTAGTTTAACCACAGCTTAAGTGCCAGAGGTTAGCCATCACTGGGTTAGAGGCATTATGTAGTGGCTGGACAGAAAGATAACCCTTGATACTGCATTTACGATAGAATGAAGGCCAGGGGTGGTGGTTTGCAATGTGGCGGACGTTGAGTTTAGTGAGGGGAAGACAGATTAGGTGATAAGTTACTGTAGTCCAGACGAGAATGAATCATGGGATCAGTGGACAAGAGGACAGTATAAATGGGTGGCACAGAGACTGAAGCACTATATACAGGGGGCAGAGCCTGTGGCATTATATACAGGGGGGGGGGTGCCTGAGCCAGCCAAAGTTTCTATGGTAAGCACGACTCGGACTTATGGCCAACTGCGGCTCTGGGTTTGTTTCTGGCTGGGCTCGCAGGCCAGATGGGGATCCCGCAGCTTCAGGCACATGGTCAATCCTCGATCTCCCTCCCCGCCTTGAGCTTCTCTTACCTGCACTCCTGGGCACGTGCGGTACGCTCACGGTCGCACGGTGTGGTTGTCTTTGTCTGTCTGCTAGTTCGCCACCCTGGTCTCGTTCGACACTTCTAGTGTCATAGTCACGGGGTGTCTGCCTCCAGCATTCTCTACCCTACTGGCCATGCATAGATATAAATGTATAAATTACAGGATTTACTCAATCTTTATCCACAAAAATATACATAAATCTGCTCAGCTTCTCCTGCTCTATAACATGGTGCTCTCAGATTGTATTGTATTTGTTGGTGGCAGAAGAATCACGTGCATTACATTAACAGTTTATAGAGGTCACTTATCAAACTGATGTAAAGAAGAACTGGCTTAGTTGCCCATAGGAACCAATCAGATTCCTCCTTTCATTTTCCAGAGGCACTGTCCAAAATGAAAGGTGAACACTGGTTGCTATGGGCAACTAAGCCAGTTCTACTTTACACCAGTTTGATAAATGACCCCCATAGGGTATATGTTTGTATCCCATTGATAGCCTGCACATTATGACAATATGGACATTAGCGATCAAGTAATGTGTGACATGACATTTACAATGCTTTTCTGATGCTAACAATGTACAGTGTCGATGGGGTACAGTCCACATCAGTTTCAACTATCTTAGGGCTCATGCACACAAACGTATTTTCTTTCCGTGTGTGTTCCGTTTTTTTTTGCGGGCCCATTGAAGTGAACGGTTCCCCATACGGTCCGCAAAAAAACCTGAAGTTACTCCATGTGCATTCCGTTTCTGTATGTCTGTTCCGCAAAAGAATAGAACATGTCCTATTATTGTCTGCATTGCGGACAAGGATAGGACTGTTCTATCAGGGGCTAGCTGTTCCGTTCCTCAAAATATGGAATAAACACAGATGTCATCCGTATTTTTTTGCGGACCGCAAAACACATACGGTCGTGTGCATGAGCCCTTACAAAGTGACAGTTGGCAGTTAGTTCTGTCATGACCCACTGCAGTAGTTCTTTTTCTCTGACATTACAGCATTGTATGACAGCATTTTAGACAAGGATACATGAACATAGTTTTTATTGTGTTTTAATACTGAAAAAAAATTAACTTTGAAAAAAATATTTCTAATAGTATGGACATTTATGGATGTGGCCATGCATATGATGTTTAGTTTTTATTGCTCATTTATTTTTATCTAAATTTTGGGGAAAAGGGGGTGATTTGTCTTGTCTTTATTTTCTAAAAACTTTTTACCACAAGCAATCATTAGAGTGCCATTTCTACTTAGCAATGGCATTTGCTATATTGCTAAATAGAAAATTAAGTAAATATATTCCAATTTGGCCGCCTGCAGGATTACATTGGAATATATCTGTGAAAGGCATCAGAGTCTCCATTGGTCTTCGGACTTTCACAGGGAACGAACAGCTCCCTCGATGGCAGCATGGGGAAGTCTTGCTAGGCCCACAAGCGCAGCACTTCTCTGTATTCAGCCCTTAGATGCTGTGGTCACATTTGCAGCTATTGCTCCCTCCTCTACTATGGAGCAAGTGCCATCTTTAAAGTGCCTACTGCTGATGTATAAAGTCTTACGGTGGTAGGGCAGTGGTTAAATATGGCATCCTCTTAACCACTTGTTACAGGGGCATCGCTAGCCATGTAGATTCAGGGCTTGAGCCCTGGACTACTATCACATTGCCCAAAATCTTTGGCGATAGCTGTATTTATCACTGCACTGGCAGCTTTTTATAGTTATATTGAGCCACCAGTGAGGGGCTGCAGTGCGGCTCTAAATGATATCAGCCAGGCGCACATTAAACCTGTAAGGAGTGGCTCCCTTGTGCGCCTTACTAAAGAGCAGTGAGAACGGCTAGCATCCCCCCCACTGGTGTCTCAGTATCAGAGCAGGAAGCAGGGCTTGTGTTTAGCCCCGCCCCTCACTCAGGCCTGGCAGTGGAGCACCAGACCCAGCTGTGCAGGAGATTCAGACAGGACTGTTTCTTGATGCCATGTAGGGTATTTCAACAATAACTTTATTTAGACATGAACAATATAACAAAGGTCAAATCAATATAGCCTACGGGTGGAAATAAACATGTTAACACGTATAACTCCTAACATCCTCCCTTTCTTGTGAAATCAAGTAATATATAACATAAGATGTTAGGATAACACAATACATTCCAAAGGTGACAATGTTTTATATGATGTATCTAGCATACAAAATCCTTATATCTTGTTTGTGTCCTAATAACCCTAATTCTAGTACGTCTTATTGTGGCAGGAGCTTCACATTCTTGCATATGATCATCCGTCCATGTTTCTTTGGGAGTTTTCTCATCTGGAGATGTACCTGGTGTAACCACTTCACTTATTTCCATGTCGGATTTGTCATCCAGTGTCTTCAGTGTCTTCCTGTTTCTTCTGTACAACTGTCCATTTGCTTCCACTTTATAAGATCGTGGAGCAACTTTCTCCAAACAAATACCTTGTCGCCAAATTCCATCTGTTGACGACGGCGATGGTTGTATTCGCACTGGCTGACCAATGCTTAGTTCGGGAAGTTCCTTTGCTCCTTTGTCATAATATGCCTTTGCTTTTTTGCGTCTTTCAGTTAGGTTCTCGATCACTCCTTTTATAACCTTTGGAAACAGCAGTTTCTGAGCAGTCGGAAGTAAATTCCTGGTCCTTCTTGACATTAGCCGTTGTACAGGACTATTTCGGATGGGGTATTTCTCTAGTCAAGAATTGCTTTTCAGATATCCTTGTCATCTCATTTAGCTTTCTTTATGAGTGTTTTTGCTAGTTTTACAGTAGCTTCTGCTTTACCGTTGGACTGTGTTATGGGGATTATGGAATATGTTCAAATTCCCGGTCTCTACAAAATGGTGCAAACTCTGTGCTAACAAACTGTGGTACGTTATCTGTTATTACAGAATCAGGGATTCCATGTCTTCTAAAATGTACTTTGCATCAATCTATAATTGTTTTAGAGGTGGAATTGGAAACTAAATCAATTTCCCAGAAATTTGAATAGTAAACAATTATTAAGTAACCTTGTCCTGCTAAAAAAAGTAAGTCCATGCCTTGTTTTCTCCAGGGTAGAGTGGGCAATTTGTGAATCATTAGTGGTTCTTTTTGTTTACACCTATACTCATTGCAAGTATTACAGTTCTTTATTGTCTCTATAATCTCTGGGCCCAAGTGTGGCCAAAAGATGACATCCTTGGCCTTGCGAAGGTATGCTTTTATCCCTAAGTGGCTAGAATGAGTCCTCCCTATCATTTCTGGGTGCATGTTTTTTGGTATGATGACTCGGTGTCCTTTGTACAGAATTCCATTTTGTATACTTATCTCATCTCTAAAGCTTCAGTAGTCCCTGGTACAAATCGATAAGTTTTCTTTCTGGTCAGGCCTTCCTGTAAGAACAGTCGTTTTTAAAGGGTTTCTGTCACCAACTTTTGACATTATAAGCTGTCTGACATTAGCTATGTGCTAATGTCAGACCAGCTTGATAATGTCTTTTTTATAAAAATCCGCTGTATATATAGTCTGAAAAACTTACTTTTATATTATGTAAATTAGCCTCTAGGAGCAGGGGGGGCGTTGCCCTGCTCCTAGCGGCTCCGTCCGGCAACCTGCTGGCACGCCCCTTCACACTTTGATTGACAGTGCAGGGCAGCGATCCTCCTGCACTGTCTCGTTCTGAAATCGCGCGCCTGCGCCGCCGCTCTGTATTCGGCGCAGGCGCGGTGAGCAGAGTACGCTGGTGCCTGCTGTCCTCTGCTCACCGCGCCTGCGCCGAATACAGAGCGGCGCGCGGCGATTTCAAACGAGACAGTGCAGGAGGATCGCTGCCTGCACTGTCATTCAAGTGTGAAGGCGTGCCAGCGAGGTTGACGAGCCGCTAGGAGCAGAGCAGCCCTGCTCTAGAGGCTAATTTACATAATATAAAAGTAAGTTTTTCAGACTATATATACAGCGGATTTTTATAAAAAAGACATTATCAAGCTGGTCTGACATTAGCACATAGCTAATGTCAGACAGCTTATAATGTCAAAAGTTGGTGACAGAAACCCTTTAATGCTTGTAAGACTTCATCTTGTTCTGTGAACTTCTAAATTTGTTGTAGGCGCAAATCCGACACTCGTAGATATTCTGCAAAGTTTCTCTTCCAGTTCTTTAGAAAAGGCATCCTCTGATTGAATCAGGAAAATCTCATAATCTGGGGTGTCCTTGTCCATTGTTTTGTGAGGTAATGCTGCTCTTGATAATAAGTCTGCAATATACTTTTCTGATCCTTTTTTGTTAACCACATTCAGGTTGTATTTTTGCAACTGTAGCATTATGCACTGTAGACGTTTTGGTGCTACTAGGAGAGGTTTTTTAAAAATGCTCTCTAGTGGCTTATAATCAGTCTCAATGTTAATAATATTTTTTCCATGTAAATACTGATTAAACTTCTGGCATGCATAGACAATGGCAAGACCTTCCTTTTCAATCTGGGCATATCTTTGTTCTGTTGAAGACAGTGTACGTGATGCAAACGTCACTGGCTGACCTCCTTGCAAAAGTGTTGCTCCAAGACCTTTTTCACTGGCATCACATTGGCTGTTACTTCTTCATTGACGTCATCGTGCCGCCTGAGCCTTACAGCTCGGGACACAGCCCAGAAGAGGCCTGCATCGCATTGCTGCCATGGAGGTAAGTATAAGTGTTTATTTTTTTTTTTTATATACGGGGGGGCATAATAGAGAGGCACTTGTTACTGGCACATGAGGGGGGCATGGAGAGGCACTTGTTACTGGCACATGAGGGGGGCATGGAGAGGCACTTGTTATTGACACATGATTGGAGGGCATCTATGGGGGGCACTTGTTACTGGCACATGATTGGGGGGACCTCTTATTGGTACATGATTGGGGGCATCTACTGAGGCCACTAAGAAGGGGTATTTTATATGGGCGGGTTCTGTGTTGTCCTAGTATTAACAGGTAGTTTATCAGTTTCTGCAGTATAATATTGGGGAGAATAGCGGCACCGTATTGGGAGTAGTAGGATGATTTGTCCAAAAGATGGGAGGATGATGAAAAAGTAGTAAACTAAGATTTATTTTTTTGTCGAACTGCAGAGTGGAAAAATGGCTGAAAAATTGTGGTCTGGTCTAACGGTCTGAAAGGAGAAGATGAGGAAAGAACATCTACATCAAAGGAGACATCACTGGATGTAAGATATGGATGTGAGTAAATGTCCCATGTATGGTACTGAAGATAGCCTCAATCTCAGCTTCTTTTTATTGAATTTTAGGTTCATCTTCCATGCACTCTCTAAGAGTCCAATCAAATTCTTGTTGTGATCCTTTGTGGCATCCTTTGTAGTGTCACCACAGCCATACACCAATATATTGTCTGCAATAACTTCCACTCTGGGCAGGCCTTCTACTGCTTCATGTTGTCTATGTTGATATTCTTCTGGCACAGTGGCAATCCCAAAAGGCATGCGTAGCCATCGGTAATGCCCAAAGGGAGTCCAGAATGTGGTGAGATAATTGCTTTTAGTGTCCAGTTTTACCTGCCAGAAGCCATCCTTAGCATCTAAGACAGAAAATACTTCAGCATTTGTTAATCCTGGCAGGATTTCCTCTATAGTGGGCATTGGATAATGTGAGCGTTTTAGTGCTTTATATAAGTCTTTGGGATCAATGCATATTCGCAGCTTGCCTGGTTTCTTAACAGCAACCATACTACTTATCCATGAGGTAGGTTCTGTGACTTTATCAATGCTAGTGTCTCTAATACCCTTTAAGTCTGCTTTAAGTGGAGCCGGCACTCTATGTGGTTGGTGTTGAACAGGAGGTATTGATTGATCTATTTCTAGGTGTTACTCTCCAGGTAAACACCCTAGTCCTTTGAAAATGTCTCTATATTCAGTTGTGATCATTTATAAGACAAGGGTGAAGTTGCAGTTGTTTGCTGGTCATCATGTAATATTACATTATGTTCTACATTTAGTGTAAGGAGGCCCATTTTCTGAGATGTTTCTGCTGAGAGAAGTGGTTTGAGTTTACCTTGGACAACTTGGAATTGCAGTGGATACGTTTTATCTTTGTATGTACAATTTAGATTACATAGGCCCATAGGTATCATTGTACCATTTTAATTTGACATTACTCTTCTGTAATGATGGCTTTCCGTCTCTCACAATTTTGCCATAGTCTTTGTGCGTCATAAGGTTGCAGGTGGCCCCACAGTTTAACTGACATTGTAACCCTGCTTCTCTGTCAATGTTGAGTTCTAGTGGTACAAACCACTGTGATCCTGGACTATATACTGCACCTATTTGATGAATAATACTCATTCTTCTAAGCTGCTGCTCTTTATCTGTCCAGCCGTATGTATTCTAGCATTTGCTTTCTGCCTGCATACTCTAGAAAAATGGTTTTGCTTTTTGCATTTACTACATGTTTCTTCATATGCAGGACAGTGGTCTCTGCCCCAGGGGTGGTTGTTTCCAAGGTGTCTACATCTGATGTGAGCAGACTTTGTTTTTACTTTGCTTTCTTTCATGGGCTTTTTATGTTTTAGCAGTGTAATGTACAGCTTCGGTTTCACTTATGCTCTCCTGCATTGCTTGTATTTGCATTTCTGTAAGTTCATGGCTTCTACACATGTCCATGGCTCTGTTGGTTCAGGCATGGGCGTAGCTATAGGGGGTGCAAAGGTAGCAGTCGCTACCGGGCCCAGGAGCCTGAGGGGGCCCAAAGACCCTTGTGGTGCATAAGAAGACACACAAAGCACTGAGGGAAGGGGGCCCAAGCTGAACTCTTGCACCAGGGCCGATGAGCCGTTAGCTACGCTTCAGTACTCTGAGCATTCTCTTTCTAGTATTAGTATTAAGCAAATATATTGCTGTATTTGTGGGAGGGGAGGCTGATTACAAGGCTATTTATATGCACCTGTGGGCCTAGGCTGGCTGATTACTAGGCTATTTATAGACACCTGTGGGCCCAGGCTGACGCCGATTCAGCTGATTTCACTACCTCTAGGTCAGCTCTAGGATACAGCAGCATGGTGTAGAGACTCCTTACGGCTGGGCGACGGCAGAAAGTCTCAGGAGGGAGCTGGTATTCATGGTAGGATTGTAGTGGTTTGCACGGGACCCACGCTGCGGTCTGCGACATGTATCGCTCTGGGATGAAGCAGAGTTTTGGTGCTAATGGTCGAGCGATGGTTGTTAGTATTGTTTGTCTGGCTATTCAAAGGCCTGTGGGGGGCATTGTATACAGTTATTGGTGTAACATGCGCTTAGAGTAGGTATGGTTGTATGTTTCTTATACCTGGTTTACATGTGGGGTGCATGTCTGCAGTTGGCTCAAGCTATGCACGCTGTGTTTAAGTGTTGTGTCTCAATGGTTGATTAAAAAAAAAAAACGCAGCAGCATCATGTGGAGGCTCATTCACGCCTGGGCATGCTGGCATTCACTGTAGAATCGCACTTGTTGGCACGGGACCCACAGTGCGGTATGCGATTCCCAATACTCTGGGACGAAGCAGAGTTGGGGGCTAATGGTCAAGTGACTGTTAGTATTTTTGTCCGGCTGTTTAGGGGCTTGTTGGGGGCTATTGCATATAGTTATTGGTGTAGCATGCGCCTAGAGTAGGTATGGTCGCATGTTTTCTGATCTCTTTTTCATACGGGACGCGTGTCTCCAAGCTACGCACGCTGTGTTTAAGTGATGGTATTATTTAGTTATCTCTCTGGAAGGGTTATGTATCAATGGTCGTTAAAAAAAAAGTGCATGTTTTTCTGTCACCTGTGTTACATGTGGGGCGCACGTCCGCAGTTAGCGCCAGACATGCAAGGTGTTAGTAAATGTATATCAGTGGTCTGTATATGGGGACACAAGCAGATTGGTCAAGGCCCCTGTATTTGAGTTCTGATGCTCTTGTATGTAAGTGTGTTTAATCTATAAACTGTATGTTATGGGCATGCATGCGTCAGCGGTTCTGTGCTAGTTTTATAGGTGCACTATTATGTCGATTAATTGGCGTTGCATCAGGGTTTATGTCCAACCATGTTTATGTTTTTCTTAGAGGAATACGAGGTGGTGTTGTGGTTACCATCATTTAAAAAAAAACGCAAAAAAAACCTGCAGCATTATGTGGAGGTTCGTTCGCGCCTGGGCAATGGCAGAAGGTGCCAGGTGAGTGCTGGCATTCACGGTAGGATCGGACTTGGTTACACGGTCCGTGACTTGTAGTGCTCTGGGGCGAAGGAGGTTGGGCACTAATGGTTAAATGATCACGGTTAGGTTTGTTACCTTCAAAAGCTACATCCATGTGTCTGCATTTACATTTTGTCCTATACTCCATTCACTACTAGAACTACGTTCATGCGTTTGCTGTTGCATCACAATTCTACTCTGCTCACTTTCAGATTGCATTCATACGGCTGTGTTATACCTTGCTCTTCATGCTCAGAGCTGGGCCCATACCATGTTTTTAGGCACCACTCATATCCAGAGCTGCATTCACCAACCTGTTCTTACATCAGATGTTATACTCTGCTTCCACTTAAAGCTGCATTTTCCTTTTCATGGCTACATCATGGTTTACTCAGTATTTTCACTAGGGCAGTCCGCACACCTCTCTGATACCGTTCTCCCGATAAACATAGCTGCTTTCTTTCAGGTTTACATTTCTTTCCTCGCTGGTTGTTACATTCCATAGGTCTACTTTTTCTGTTTCACTTTGGTGGAAAGAAAAAAAAAATAATAATAAATGTGCCGTTCTTTAGTCCTGGTTCGCATTCACTCAGACTGGTCTCCTTTAATTCTGGTTCGCATTCACTCAGATTGGTCTCCTACCCCAGTTCACCATACAGTCCTTCAGCGGTCAGTGGGCCAATAGGAGTAAGTTCCTACTATGTTTCACAAGTTGTTCATTCGTTTGTCACGATAAGGGTCTTCTCTTAGCGAACTGTAATGCCTCTGGCTCTTATTTTTCTCCCATCTGTTCAATTTCACAGTTGGTTTAATGTTTTATTTACGTACGTGGTTCAGTTAACTAATGTCTATGCATAACCCATCAGGTCTGGCTCACGTTTTAATTACTTATCGTCACTGTAATGTTATCCAGTTCAGTCTTGGCTTCGGGGTCCGATGACCGCTTCAGCCTCATGGCTCCGCGGGGCCTATGACAGTTCTTCACGTTATTCGTTAGGGGTACAATATGGTTGTAGGCTGGTTAGTGTCCTAGGTTCACTGTCGGAGGGGGTCATGGGTATGCGAGTCCCCAAGTCATACTGGTGCTGCATAAGTGGTTTATAGTTAAAAAAATAAAAAATAATCCGCCATTAGTCTCGCATTCATGGCTACACCATTAGAGTTTCTCGCGCATGGCTCCGCCATTAGTGTCTCTCACACATGGCTTCTCCGTTTATGTTTACACACATGGCCGCGCCGTTAGTGTCTCTCACGCATGGCCCCTGCGTTAGTGTCTCTCGCGCATGGCTTCGCAGTTTCATTTTTACGCACATAACTCCGCCATTCAAGGTCGGCTGCGTGGTCCCGCCACAGTAGGTTCCATGTCTTTTTCTGCCTTCAGGCCCACTCAAATGGCTCGGTCAGCTGTGGCTCGCAATACAATTTTTCTTGTGGAGGCTCGCATGCATGGCTTTTGCCATTAGAGCCTCACTCACATTATTGTTCTAGGCCGTTGGGTCTTCATTGTTTTCTTTTCAAGCAGTCATCCCAATCCTTCCTTTTCGGACATCACCTTCTTCCATGTTCGCATTTTCTCCCACTTAACCTCTCTAGGTTCTTGCTTCCCCTCGCTCCCCGCTGTTACTTTTCTCTTGCCCGTCCTTGCATTATAGACCCTTTCTGCCAGGAAGCTGACCGTGTGGTCTCATTTTTCACGTTTCTCAAATTCCGCCTCAGAAAAAAACAAGCAAAAAAAACCAAAACACTATACTATGTTTCGTCCACAGGGAGTCCTGTCTCACCACTACAGGTTATTTACGAAGTCTGTCATGACTACAGACTAATAAGTCCTGTCACGACTAGAGGTGATTTACGAAGTCTGTCACGTTTACTGACACGATAAGCCCTAGCATGACTACAGGCGCAGCATACGTAGTCTATAATGACCTTAAGCTTTTCTTGTCATAGCGGCAGGCATTGTGTGTACATTATGTCTTCATTACAGGTATGCTTACTTCATCTACAACTCGGGCTGAGGGTGTCGGTGTCGTGCCTAGTTCCTGGGTACCGGTCTATCTTCCAGTAGGAGGTACAATAATAAGGCACATTATACGTAGTCTGTCGCATCTACGGACACGACAAGTCCTATCACTACTACAGGTGCAGCATACATAGTTTATCACGACCTTAAGCTTATTTCCTGTCACAACTGCTAGTATGGTGGGTACGTTTTCTGTCCTCATTACAGGCAACATTAGCTCGTTGATTGGAACAGCCATGTATTCGTGTTTATGGTTCCCCAGGCCTGGTGAGTTTACACATTTCACTTAATCTACTACTAGAGTTAGACGGCATACGCCATCTTCTAACTTTTTGGGTCCTTTATAAACAAATAAAAATAATAACAAAAGTTGTGGCCTGGGGAATAAGTATAGGTGAAGAATTTTGCTACTAGTAACAGTTGGTGTCCCAGCAGGGCCCTTGGCGAATAGTTGGAGTTCATTTAGGCCCTTCCATCAGATTCACCATAGTTGTTTCAGTCTGCAGCTCTCAGGATTCAGACCTTCTCGTAATATGTTCATATGTTGGTCAACATAGGAGTAAATCGTTTCTGATTACCGGCCACTCTTTCAAACGCATCAACATTAGCTACCTCCAGGAATGACGTTCCGGCGCACGTGACAAAGAGGTAAGGTACATATAAGTCTCTGTGATATGTACGGTATTTTCCGCACCTTCATCGTGAAGTGTCTTTTGCGTTCAAAGTGGGTGTCATAATGGTATGTATATATTTTACTCTAAACTGAGGTCTGCCCTACCGCAGCAGTTATGGCATAATTCTACTGCTTGTTGTAGATGGGGTTAGATCTGTTAGGTACACCTTTCTGATAGCCGATCCGAACACAAGTATTAAGCAAATATATTGCTGGATATTGCTTTTACAAGGCTATTTATATGCACCTGTGGCCTAGGCTAGCTGATTAGTAGGCTATTTATAGGCACCTTTGGGCCCAGGCTGACGCTGATTCAGCTGATTTCACCCACCCACCCACACCATCTTACAGTCACTTTATATTAGGGTGGCCCCCTTTAGGCTGCCCTACTGCACCAGTTATGGCATAATTCTACTGCTTGTTGTAGCTAGGTTAAGATCGGTTAGGTACACCTTTCTGATAGCCGATCCGACCAAAAATGTCTTTTGATCCCAGAACCATTCTGTCTCTGAAAAGTTCATCATGTAATACTCCAAATTCATATGCAGCGGCAAGCTGTCTCCGCTTAGTCACATACTGATTTATAGTTTAATTTCCAACGGGCCTTGGTTTGTGTTTTTGAATATGTACCTCTCATATATGATGTTATGTGAAGGCATAAAATGACTCTGTAATGCATCCAGAGTTTTCTCTATGTCCTGCTTGTCGGCATCAGAGAGTGAGAGGTGCTGATAAATACGCAGACAGTCTCTCCCCATCACTGAGCGCAGTGTCGCGATCCTTACCTTGAAGTCTTTCTTATCAAGTTCAGTTGCTACGTCATAATCCTCCCACTCGGATTTAAAGTATGACCAGTTAACTGCCAGGTCCCCTTTACAGTGTGTATAACTATTCACCCCCCTAAAGTCAATACTTCGTAGAGCCACCTTTTGCAGCAATCACAGCTCAAAGTCGCTTTGGATAAGTCTCTATGAGCTTGCCACCACTGGAATTTGTGCCTATTCCTCCTTGCAAAACTGCTCCTGCTCCTTCAAGTTGGATGGTTTGCGCTTGGGAACAGCAATCCATAAGTCTGACCACAGATTTTCTATTGGATTGAGATCTGGGCTTTGACTAGGCCATTCCAACACATTTACTCAAGAATATCCCTGTATTTAGCACCAGCCATCTTTCTTTCAACTCTGACCAGTTTCCCAGTCCCAGCTGCTAAATAACATAAACCTGTGGGGATGGTGTTCTTTGGGTGATGTGTTGATGACATAACGTTTTCTTTGATGGCCAAAAAATTTAATTTTTTTAGTCTCATCAGACCAGAGCACCTTCCTCTATACATGCCTTTTCGCAAACTCACAACATGCTGTTTTGTTTTTAGCTGAAAGTAATGGCTTTCTTCTGGCCACTCCGCCATAAAGCCCAACTCTATGGAGCATACGGCTTATTGTCGTCCTATTTACAGATACTTGAGACTCTGCTGTGGAACTCTGCAGCTCCTCCAGGGTTACCTTAGGTCTCTGTGCTGCCTGTCTGATTAACCGCTTCCCGACCGCCTAACACAGGGATGCGTTCTGCTGGCGACCGGGTTATTCCTAGTTGATACATCTATGCGTCATCACGCGAGACTTCCTGTGAACGCATACGCGCGCGTTCACAGCGACGTGCGGCTGTGAAGTTATACTACAGCCTGCCAGCGATGATCATTCTCTGGCAGGCTGTAGATGTAAAATAAATCGCATCAAATTGGTATATCAGACGCTGTTTTGTTAACAGCGTCTAATATACCTGCTACCTGGTCCTCTGGTGGTCCCATTTACTTGGATAGACCACCAGAGGACACAGGCAGCTCTGTAAGAAACACCACACTACACTACACCCCCCCCCCGT
Organism: Bufotes viridis; assembly: GCA_033119425.1. NCBI lineage: Eukaryota > Metazoa > Chordata > Amphibia > Anura > Bufonidae > Bufotes > Bufotes viridis. The sequence goes on from CM065595.1 coordinate 56,693,410, forward strand.
AACTTATTAACCCCTGATCACCCCATATAGACTCCCTGATCACCCCCCTGTAAGGCTCCATTCAGGCGTCCATATGTGTTTTGCGGATCCGGCAATGTGCTTTCCGCATTTTGCGGATCCGCACATTGCCAGAACTATATAGAAAATGCCTTTTTTTTTGTCCGCGGACAAATTGCGGACAAGATTAGGACATGTTCTATATTTTTGCGGACCTGGAAGTGCGGATCCGCAATTCCGGATCCGAGCGGGACAAAGTCTGTCCCCATAGAAATGAATGGGTCCGCAATTCCGGTACGCAAAATGCGGAACAGAATTGCGGACGTGTGAATGGGGCCTAAGGGTCCCTTATCACCGCCAGTTAGCTACTTGTTAGGTAGTTAGCGCCCACCACACCGCAGTCAATGATTAGTCGCTGATAAGCGTCATCGCTGTCGCTAACCAGCTCTAGTACTATATAGTATCTGTAAGTGATCAAGACTGATCGCAATCAGATCTATATCAGTACATTACGGTCACCTAGGGCTCTACAAAAAACAGTGTTCGCCCTATCAGGCCTGATCTTGTGCGCACACTTGCGTTCAGTCCGCCAGTGTCAGAATTTCTATTTTTTCCTGATCACTGCAAAAACACTGTAAAATCGCTGCGGCGCTATAAAGATCACTTTTGAGCTTTTTGGATCTTTATTAGCGATCGCAGCTTCACTTCGCAAGCACTCCTATGTCCTTTCCCCTCTTTTTTTTTTTTTGCACATTTTTTTGCAGAGAATTTTTCATCCACATTGATCAATGCGAATGAAGAAATCTGTGCCGTTCATTTTTAAAAAAAAATTTTTTTTTTCAGCCCAGAGGCTGAACGGAAAAAAAAATCTCATTACCCGTATGCTCAATATAAGGAGAATAGCAGAAACTCCCAATACTGGCCATACATGTAATGATTGCGGAGACCCTCAAATGCCAGGGCAGTACAAACACGTCACATGTGACCCCATTTTGGAAAGAAGACACCCCAAGGTATTCGCTGAGGGGCATATTGAGTCCATGAAAGAGTGAACTTTAGTTCGCGGAAAGTTAGCGGAAAGGGAGACTTTGTGAGACTTTGTGGGGTCACATGTGGGGTAGCCCTGGCATTTTAGGGGCCCTTAAGCATGAGAAGAAGTGCATTTTTTCGCATTTGGATTCCAAACTACTTCTCACGCTTTAGGACCCCTAAAATGTCAGGGCAGTATAAATACTCCACATGTGACCCCATTTTGGAAATAAGACACCCCAAGGTTTTCCGTGGGGGGCATGGCTAGTTCATAAAAGATTTTTTTTGGCACAAGTTAGGGGATTTTTATTTATTTTGTTTTTGTTTTTTTCTTACAAAGTCTCATATTCCACTAACTTGTGACAAAAAATAAAATTTTACATGAACTCACCATACCCCTCCCGGAATACCTTGGGGTGTCTTCTTTCCTAAATAGGGTCCCATGTGGGATATTTATACTGCCCTGGCATTTTAGGGGCCCTAAAGCGTGAGAAGAAGTCTGGAATCCAAATGCATAAAAATGCCCTCCTAAAAGGTACTCATTGGAATTTGGGCCCCTTTGCGCACCTAGGCTGCAAAAAAGTGTCACACATGTGGTATCGCCATACTCAGGAGAAGTAGGGCAATGTGTTTTGGGGTGTATTTTTAAATATACCCATGCTGGGTGAGAGAAATATCTGTAAATTGTCAACTTTGTATAAACTTTTTTAAAAAGTTGTCATTTACAGAGATATTTCTCACACACAGTATGGGTATATGTGAAAATACACCCCAAAACACATTGCCCTACTTCTTTAGTATGGCGATACCACATGTGTCTGGTCATTAAGGGGGTTTAAGCTAGGGGGGCTGAAGTGGTTAATGCCCTCCTTGCTGGTCCGTGAGTATTGGTGGGCAGCCGTTTCTTGGCAAGTTTGCTGTTGTGCCATATTTTTTCCATTTGGTTATGATAGATTTGATGGTGCTCCTGGGGATCACCAAAGATTTGGATATTTTTTTATAACCTAACCCTGGCTTGTACTTATCAACAAGATTGTCCCTTGTTTGGAGAGTTCCTTGGTCTTCATGGCAGTTTTTGGCAGTGACAATTTTCTGTTTTCTATTTCTGAATAATAGTTTTATTTAATCTTTTTAGGTGCAACAACTAAAGCACTAAACATATTACTATTGTCTTGTAAAAACCCCTAATATTTTGTTCCAGAAACTGAAATAAACTTTCAGCCATTTTAACGTTGCGTTATATATTTAAGGTTCATAATTTGGAGACAAATGGCTAACTCTGACTAAGTCTTAAAGTGGTTATCTGAGTTATATAAATGTATGGTAAGGAGTATTATATTGCCATATTAAACTCTTTTCTAAATCACTTACACTATTTTTATTGCGCCGTTTCTCCTGTTCAGATTTGGGTCATGTGACTCCCGACGTCATCAACCCTGCTTAAGCCGTGACGTCTCATTTACAAGCTTCTCCCTGCTTGAGGGAGAGGCCTGGCTCTGTAAACGAGACGTCAGAGCCTTTTGTGCCCGCTCCCTCCCTCTCCCTGTATCTCCTCCGGCAGACTTGTGAACCAGCATCTCCCTTATCCACTGTAGTGCCCGCCCCCTCCCTTTTCACTTCACTGGAGGCTCCTGCTATCTGTGCACCCCGGACCATCAAGCCACTCCCCCACCCCCTTGAAGCTGACAAAGATCAAAGGCACAAGCTGTGAGGGATGAGATTCATATGTGACAGTGTTGGAGGTTTGTTTTCAGAGTAGCAGAGCTGTGTTTAGTTAGATGTAGGACAGATGAAATGTATCAGGGATATAGCAGTGCTAATTTTGTCAAATGTAGTGGCTTTTAGATCTTTATATGTGGTGCAGAGATGTAGTAGAGTGGACTTCGTCAAATGAATTTGTCAGCTGAGCTTGTCAAATGTAATGTAGGAGAGCTGAGATGTAGTGGAGATGTAGCAGACCTGAGTCAAATGTAGTGGTATTCAGTTCTTTACACATAGTGCTGAGTTCTACATATGTAGCAGTGCTTGGTTTGTCAGGTGTAGCAGAGATGTAACAAGGCAGAGGCCCTCAAATGGGACAATACTGGAGAGTAGCAGGGCAAAATTTGTCACCTGTAGTAAAATTAGTTCTTCCAATGTAGGAGATTGATATGAAGTAGAGCTGGGTTTGTCGGATGTAAGAAAGCTCAGATGTATGAGGGCTGTGTTAGTTGAAAGAGTTTGACAGCTGAATTTTTTAAATGAAGTGTAGGTGAGCTGAGATATAGCAGTGCTGACTTTGTCAAATGTATCAGAATTCAGTTTTTCTGATGTAGCATCATCTATATAGCGAAAAAAAAAAAAAAAACTTTGCCGGTTGGAAAAATGTGATACACTGAACTTTCCCATTCTGCAAAGTACTAAAAAAAGTACTCCATTAGATGAGAAGAACAACAGAAATAAATAGCGCTGGTGTGAATGGGGGCTAATAGGTGGAGATTTATGCAGGGAACCGTTACTGGTCTAACAGCAGGCAGTCATAGCCAAGTGAAAAAATCCAGTCCAATATGGCGGATCTTCCCTGTACTTTATCACTTGGCTATAATAGCCTGTCTGCATTCACTACATACTGCGCCACATACATGCGTGTGTGTGTGTGGTGAGGCAGCGTGTGATGTGTGATGTGTGTGTGTGATGTGTGTGTGTGTGGGTGTGGTGGGGCAGCATGTGGTGTGTGTGTGGTGGGGCAGCGTGTGATGTGTATGTGTGTGGTGGGGCAGCGTGTGAGTGTGGGTGTGGTGGGGCAGCGTGTGGTGTGTGTGTGGTGGGGCAGCGTGTGATGTGTGTGTGTGTGGTGGGGCAGCGTGTGGTGTGTGTGTGTGTGTGTGGTGGGGCAGCGTGTGGTGTGTGTGTGTGTGGTGGGGCAGCGTGTGGTGTGTGTGTGTGTGGTGGGGCAGCGTGTGGTGTGATGTGTGTGGTGGGGCAGCGTGTGATGTGTGTGGAGCAGAATTTCTGCCTGTATGAACTAGGAGAGGATCATGATCATGTGACGTTTGTATGATGGGTCAGGTTGTGCAGTGCAGGGGGCGGGGAAAGGCAGATTATTCACACCCACAAATATTCATGAGGGAGAACTGAGTCATTGTTACACGCCCCCTCAGCTTTACTGCAGCATGTAAACACTACGCAAAGGTGTAAGTATGTTGTGTGTTTTTTTTTTTTTTTTTCTTCCCCATAACTCTGATAACCCCTTTAATCATGTCTATATGATATAACAGTATAGGTTTCCTCTTTTCCGTTAATGCACTTCATAAATGATTTCGCTGACTCATGAGTATTTCAAAGGTTTCCTGCACTTTATGCAGGAATTTGCTCTCAACTATAAGTTTAACCACTTGAAGACCACAGGTTTATACCCCCCTAGTGACCAGGCCCTTTTTTACAAATCCGCACTACACTAGTTTCACCGTTTATTGCTCGGTCATACAACTTACCACCCAAATGAATTTTACCTCCTTTTCTTCTCACTAATAGAGCTTTCATTTGGTAGTATTTAATTCTTGCTGACATTTTTACTTTTTTTGATATTTTACTTTTTTTGATGAAATTTTTGCAAAAAAAAATGACATTTTTCACTTTCTGTTGGAAAATTTGTCAAATAAAACTACATTTCTCTATACATTTTTCACTAAATTTATTGTTCTACGTGTCTTTGATAAAAAAAAAAATTCTATAAGTGTATATTTATTGGTTTGGGTAAAAGTTATAGCGTTTACAAACTATGGTGCAAAAAAGTGAATTTCCGCACTTTGACTTTCTGAGCACCTGTCCTGTTTCCTGACGCACTACAATGCCCAGACAGTAGAAACACCCCATAAATGACCCCATTTCGGAAAGTAGACACCCTAAGGTATTCACTGAGGGGCATGGTGAGTTCATGGAAGTTTTTCTTTTTTGTCCCAAGTTAGCGGAAATTGATTTTTATTAATTTTTTCCAAAAATTTAATTTTTCGCTAACTTGTGACAAAAAATAAAAACTTCCATGAACTCACTATGCCCATCAGCGAATACCTTAGGGTGTCTACTTTCTGGAATGGGGTCACTTGTGGGGTATTTTTACTGCCCTGGCATTTTAGGGGCCCCTAAACGTCAGAAGCAGTTTGGAATCCAAATGCATAAAAATGTCCTGTGAAATCCTAAAGGTACTCATTGGATTTAGGGCCCCTTTGCGCATCTTGGATGCAAAAAAAAGTGTCATACATGTGGTATCGCCGTACTCAGGAGAAGTAGGGCAATGTGTTTTGGGGTGTATTTTTACATTTACCCATGCTGGGTGTGTAAAACATCTCTGTAAATGACAACTTTTTCCATTTTTATTTTTATACAAAGTTGTCCATTTACAGAGATATTTCTCTCACCCAGCATGGGTATATATAAAAAAATACACCCCAAAACACATTGCCCTACTTCTCCTGAGTACGGCGATACCACATGTGACACTTTTTTGCAGTCAAGGTGCGCAGAGGGGCCCTAAATCCAATGAGTACCATTAGGATTTCACAGGTCATTTTTACGTATTTGGATTCCAAACTACTTCTCTCGCTTTAGGGGCCCCCTAAAATGCCAGGGCAGTAAAAATACCACACAAGTGACCCCATTTCGGAAAGTAGACACCCTAAGGTATTCGCTGATGGGCATAGTGAGTTCATGGAAGTTTTTATTTTTTGGCACAAGTTAGCGAAAAATGATTTTTTTTTTTTTTTTTTTTTACAAAGTCTCATATTCCACTAACTTGTGACAAAAAATAAACTTTTACATAAACTCACCATACCCCTCACAGAATACCTTGGGGTGTCTTCTTTCTAAAATGGGGTCACTTGTGTGGTATTTTTACTGCCCTGGCATATTAGGGGCCCCTAAACGTCAGAAGCAGTTTGGAATCCAAATGCGCAAAAAATGCCCTGTGAAATCCTAAAGGTACTCATTGGATTTAGGGGCCCCTTTGCGCATCTTGGCTGCAAAAAGGTGTCACTCATGTGGTATCGCCGTACTCAGGAGAAGTAGGGCAATGTGTTTTGGGGTGTATTTTTACATTTGTGGTCATGGCTACGGCCAACGATGCTTGATGAACCCTAGGGAGATAAACATCAAGAACAACCTAACCCGGCTAGCCGTGTGCTAGCTAAACCCAACTTAATGGCTTGAATTGTGCCCTTAGCCATAGCCGTGGGTAGGCCTAAAAAGGGGGCAAAAGCCAAGCCAAGTAGGTTATAAAGAAACACAATGAAAGTGCAAACAAATCCGTGACCAACTGCAAGGCATCGGCAATCTTGACCGCACATTCAGGAAGTATGCGGCAAAACCATAAGGAGAAGTACATCACAGCTTGCAAATGACGAAACCGGAGACATGATGCTCGATATTGCAGATAGTGCCCCGAAGCGGAATGAAGGACTGGGAATACGCTGTGGAATGGAGCATGAAATATTAACTGAACCTGGTGACCTGTGGTTCTAGTACTGACAATTGCCCTGGCCTCAGGAGTTTGTGGAACCGAAAGAGAAACCTGCCTGCCTAGACTATGCAAGAAGTGAGGGGCAAAAGAAACCATGAAAGTAGGAAGGGAATCTTTGAATAGTTCCCCAGACATCATCTATCTGCTTGCCATGGCCCCTGCATTCTTCTGTGAACCCCTGAGAATGGTTTAATCCTGAACCGGGAAAACCGACCTGGTATCTGAGTCTACCATTAACCTACGTGGCCCGAATACCGTGGCAGGCGAATATCATTGAAAAATGTGACCTGACCAACATGGCAGGTGACCCTAAAGATTTGAGCTCCAGTAATTGAAGTGTGATCCTGGAGCATGGCAGACACTGGACATTAATAAGGTGTAACACCTAAAGAACGTAAGGAGCAGGAAACTTAGTTGAGTAACAAGTGAACCTGACTGAACCCCGCAGGTGACAGACTTTAGTTTAAAACATGGGCCGTATGCAGGTGATCAGGGAAGCAGATATGAATGTGAGACATTTGGGCCCAATCGGCCTGGAACCATGGATGGAAACCAACCAGGCAGGACTGAAAACAGGTAATCGGACCCCCGCAGCTATGGGGCCGAAGCAGTCAACGGACCCCTGAAGCCATGGGGCCGAGCAGCCGTCGGACCCCCAAAGCCATGGGGCCGTAGCAGTCGTCGGACCCCCGAAGCCATAGGGCCGAAGCAGTCGTCGGACCCCCGAAGCCATAGGGCCGAAGCAGTCATCGGACCCCCGAAGCCATAGGGCCGAAGCAGTCATCGGACCCCGAAGCCATGGGGCCGTAGCAGTCGTCAGACCCCCGAAGCCATAGGGCCGAAGCAGTCGTCGGACCCCCGAAGCCATAGGGCCGAAGCAGTCGCCGGACCCCCGAAGCCATAGGGCCGAAGCAGTCGCCGGACCCCGAGCCATAGGGCCGAAGCAGTCGCCGGACCCCGAAGCCATAGGGCTGAAGCAGCCGTCGGACCCGAAGCCATAGGGCCGTAGCAGCCGTCCGGACCCCGAGCCATAGGGCTGAAGCAGTCGTCGGACCCCGAAGCCATAGGGCCATAGCAGTCGTCGGACCCCGAGCCATAGGGCGAAGCAGTCGCCGGACCCCAGCCATAGGGCCGAAGCAGCCGTCGGACCCCGAAGCCATAGGGCCATAGCAGCCGTCGGACTCCGAGCCATAGGGCCGAAGCAGTCGCCGGACCCCGAAGCCATAGGGCCATAGCAGTCGCCGGACCCCGGCCGTAGGGCCGAAGCAGCCGCCGGACCCCGAGCCATAGGGCCGAAGCAGCCGCCGGACCCCGAGCCATAGGGCCGAAGCAGCCGCCGGACCTCCGGGCCATAGGGCCGGAGCAGCCGTCGGACCCCCGAAGCCATAGGGCCGAAGCAGCCGTCGGACCTCCGAAGCCATAAGGCCGAAGCAGCCGTCGGACCCCCGAAGCCATAGGGCCGAAGCAGTCGGTGGACCCCCGAAGCCATTAGGAAGGTACAGTACCTTCCCAACAAACAAAAGAACAACTTGTAAAACATGGCAGGCCCACTGGCCTCCGCTGAGAAGCTGTTTTGTTGAACTAGGCAGGAGACCAATCTGAGTGAATGCAAACCAGGAGTAAAGGAGACCAATCTGAGTGAACACGAATCAGGATTTAAAAGGATTTTTATTTTTTTATTTTTTTCACACCACCGAGGAAAAACGTACGCCTGAAAAGAAAGCAGCCATGTTTACCGGGAGAGTACTAAGCAGTGGGTGCGGAGTGCCCCGTTGAGACTACTGAGTGTAGCAAGTAACAGGAGAATGCAGCTTTGAGTGGGAGCCGAATGTAACACATGGTGTAACAGCAGATGGGTGAATGCCGCTCAGGATGTGAGTAACAATGTATGAGCGCTGCTCTGAGTATGGCTAGAGCATGAAAAACATTGTATAAAGCAGACGTAAGAATGCAAAACTGAATGTGAGCGGACTATTAATGTGATGCATCTGCAGACACATGAACACAGCTTTAGTAGTGAACGGAGTAGAGGACAGGATGTAAAAGTAGACATGCGGACGCAGCTTTGGATGTGAATGAAATATTAACTCGAAGTGACAGCCGACATGGAAAGCAGCTCTGGCGAGTGGGGTATAAAACCTGCTGTAGCAGTAGAAGTGTTAACACAACTCTGGGTATAGGCAGAGCAAACAATTGGTATAACGGCAGCTCTGGTTGTGAATGGAGCGTGACACATGCTGTGAAAATGACATGAACGCAGCTCTTGAAATGGGCCTGGGAAGAACCTGTAGTAACAATGGACGTGTGAACGCAGCTCTGGGTGTGAGTGGAGCAAACATGATATGCCAATAGACGTATGGACGCAGCTCTGGTCGTGAATTTGACTGCGTAAGTGTGAAGGCTCCTTTGTGAGTGAGCCGAGAACGAAAATAGGTATAACAGCAGCTATAAATGTGAGTGGAGCATGAACATGATGTGACAGCGAACGTGAATGCACCTCTGAAAACAAGCCTCGTATGACCTGTTGTAACAGCAGACATGTGAACGCAGCTCTGACTGTGAGCAGAGCAAACATGGTATACTTGCCGACGCATAAACACAGCTCTAACCACACACAACAACATGATGCAACAGCCAAGTGTGAACAGCCAACGGGTGAATGCAACTCGAATGTGATTGAAGTATGAAGCATGATGAAAATAGCAGACATGTGGACACAGCTCCAGTGAGCAGAGAGTAAAACATGTGTAAAGCAAAATGTAAAGGCCGTCTGGAACGAGCAGCGTGAAAGTGATGGACAATAAAAGACGTGCGGATACATCTGAGGGTGTGAGGCGTATAAAGCGAGGTGCAAGCAGGTATAAAAGACAGAAGTAGAGCCGAACGTGGAAATGCCGCTCAGAATAAGAGCAGAGCATAAAGTGCATCAGGGTTTTAGTACATAAAGCAGGGAAAATACATGAAGTCTAAAGATGGTGGTGGCTGGGAGAGGGGGAGTCACATGGCAAGGAACAGCTACAGCAATAGCTCAAACAGCTGAGTCTGATGTTAAATCATGACATCACATGCAGCCCGGGTGACTGTTCCCTAACTGCGTATAAGCTGAAGTAATTTTCCATGCGACAAACAAGCGACGTAAATTTGCAAGATATATTGGAACAAATTCTTATTATCAAACAAACGAGGTTGAAAAAGAAATAGAAATTTTTTAGCCCCAACAAAAGAAACCTGAGGCAGAAGATTCTGAGGCGAAGCCTCCCGTTCGCTAGAAAAGTCGGGTTCCGACCGGCCAGGAGGGATGGCCACGGCCCAACTTACTTACGTATTACCCCGCGTGCATTGCTACGATAGCAGAGAGCGAAGAAAAAAAAAGACAAAACAAAACCTCCGTTCTGGCTCCATGCTGCAAAGAAAGAGATCCTGCCACCAGAGAAGCTAGTTCACTAATGACACCCAGCAGCACCTGTGCACCTGAAGAACACACGCGCAGGAGTGAGGCAGTGGCTTGTTTAAGAAGAGCCTCCGCCCCACCCACAAATGCAGGCTGACTAGTCAGCCTTACTACATACCCAGGGCCGGTGCAAGAATTTTTGCCGCCCTAGGCAAGATAAAAATTGACGCCCCCCCCCCATCAGATGATCTGCCCTTACGGTACTGTAGCGGCGACACGAAGCGCACGGCGTCATAGTAATCAATGACGCTGTGCGCAGTGTATGCTATATGTGTATAACAAACATATTTCACATGAAAACTTACAGTTGCTTGGCCCTTGGGGATCTCGGACACCACTTCACACTTTGGCCGGGGGATCGGTGTAGAGGTATACTGTGTACTGTGGGGATCGGCGGAGCTGATGATGTGTTTTATCCTAAAGAGAAAGATATCAGAATAAGGATTTGGAGAAGGATCAGAGGGATAGCAGAGCAGGGAGAGGCTGGTGCTGCTACTGGGGGTCATAACATGGGGAGTAATAAAGCCCACCATAATACCCCCATAGTAATAATTCTCCTTTTAATATACAGTGCAAAAATACCCCCTTGTAATACCCCAGCTCAGCTAATGTCCCCATAATGTACCAGTATGAAATACCCCTATATAGTGCCCCTAGTAAATGCCCCCATAGTGCTCCTCTCCCGCCTTCCTCCTAGTGCCCCCATAATATAATACACAGTATATAGGGTATATCCCAATTCTCCCCCTCCAACATGGCAACACAGCTCGGTATTATTATTAATATAAAGGCCCTCTCTGTGCTATTATTATAATAACGGCCCCCTCTGTATAAATAATAATACTAATACAGTGGGGGCTATTAAGATAAAAATAGTACAGAGGGGGCCATTATAACAATAATATACAGAGGCGGCCTTATAACAATAATAATAGCCCGCCTTATGTGCCAGTAGTGCCCCTTATGTGCCAGTAGCCCCTTTATGTGCCAGCAAGCCCCTTTATGTGCCAGTAGCCCCCTTATGTGCCAGTAGCCCCCTTATGTGCCAGTAGTGCCCCTTATGTGCCAGTAGCCCCTTTATGTGCCAGCAAGCCCCTTTATGTGCCAGTAGCCCCCTTATGTGCCAGTAGCCCCCTTATGTGCCAGTAGTGCCCCTTATGTGCCAGTAGTGCCCCTTATGTGCCAGTAGCCCATTTATGTGCCAGCAAGCCCCCTTATGTGCCAGTAGCCCCCTTATGTGCCAGTAGTGCCCCTTATGTGCCAGTAGCCCCTTTATGTGCCAGCAAGCCCCTTTATGTGCCAGTAGCCCCCTTATGTGCCAGCAAGCCCCTTTATGTGCCAGCAAGCCCCTTTATGTGCCAGTAGCCCATTTATGTGCCAGCAAGCCCCCTTATGTGCCAGTAGCCCCCTTATGTGCCAGTAGTGCCCCTTATGTGCCAGTAGTGCCCCTTATGTGCCAGTAGCCCCTTTATGTGCCAGCAAGCCCCTTTATGTGCCAGTAGCCCCCTTATGTGCCAGCAAGCCCCTTTATGTGCCAGCAAGCCCCCTTATGTGCCAGTAGCCCCCTTATGTGCCAGCAAGCCCCCTTATGTGCCAGTAGTCCCCTGATGCTCCAGTAGCCCCCTTATGCGCCAGTGACCCCCTTATGTGCCAGTAGCCCCCACACATATGTGCTCCATCCTCATTTGAGTTAAAAAAAAACACAAAAAAACAAAAAACACATACTTACCTCCATGGCAGCGATGCGATGCAGGCCTCTTCCGGCCTGTGTCCCGCGCTGTACGGCTCAGGCGGCGCGATGACGTCATCGCGCCTCCTGAACCGGCCTCTGATAGGCTGCCTGCCAGCACTAGGCAGGCAGCCTATCAGATGAACAGGGGAGGACGGGACACGCCTCCGGCCCGCCCTCCTCCTGCACGCTCCGCTGCCGCGACTCTGCTCTGGTGCCTGGGGCGGGAGACCGCACCGGGTGTCACCCCAGGGACTGGTGTCACCCGGTACGGTCCGCCCCCCCTCAGGCAGTGCAACATGATAGCGGGGCGGCGCGCCGGCCGCCCCGTTACTACATAAGTTTTTTTTTTTTTTTTTTCCAATAGCAGGGTTCCGGCGCCCCCTGCTAAATTGCGCCCTAGGCAATTGCCTAGGTCGCCTTACAGGTGGCGCCGGCCCTGTACATACCCATACTGGGTGTGAAAAATATCTCTGTAAATGACAACTTTTTCTATTTGTTTTTTATACAAACTTGTCCATTTACAGAGATATTTCTCTCACCCAGCATGGATAAATGTAAAAATACACCCCAAAACACATTGCCCTACTTCTCCTGAGTACGGAGATACCACATGTGTGACACTTTTTTGCATCCAAGGTGCGCAGAGGGGCCCTAAATCCAATGAGTACCTTTTAGGAGGGCATTTTTATGCATTTTTCTTCTCTCGCTTTAGGGCCCCTAAAATGCCAGGGCAGTATAAATACTGCACATGTGACCCCATTTTAGAAAGAAGACACACCAAGGTATTCTGTGAGGGGCATGGCGAGTTCATAGATTTTTATTTTTTTTGGCACAAGTCAGCGGAATTTGACTTTTTTTATATTTTTTTTCTTCTCACAAAGTCTCCCTTTCCATTAACTTGTGACAAAAAGTTCAATCTTTCATAGACTCAATATGCCCCTCAGCAAATACCTTGGGGTGTCTTCTTTCCAAAATGGGGTCATATGTGATGTTTTTGTACTGCCATGGCATTTGAGGGTCTCCGTAATCAGCATTAGGAGTTTCTGCTATTCTCCTTATATTGAGCATACAGGTAATGAGATTTTTTTTCCGTTCAGCCTCTGGGCTGAAAGAAAAAATGAATGGCACAGATTTCTCCATTCGCATCGATTGATGTGGATGAAAAAATCCCTGCCAAAAAATATGCAAGAAGAAAAAAATAGAGGGGCCTGGCGATTGCCAGGACATAGGGGCTCCGCACAAACATCCATACCCACTTCAGCTCCTATGTCCTGGCAAACGAGATTTCTCCATTCCCATCGATCAATCGATCGTTGTGGAGGAAGACATCTTTGCCAGATTTTTGATACAAAGTGTTTGCCAAAGCATATGAACTCCAACACCTCTCCTCAGCTCATATGCCTGGGCAAACGTACCTGTACTGCAGAGGAGAAATCTCGTCTTGCAGCGCCGCATACACCGACTTCACGTGTCTTCTGACAGCTGCGCAATGCTTCTCTCAGAATGCACATCAGTGCTGCAGCTGGTTCTTTGCTTGATCCACCTAGAAGGTAAAAAAAAAAAAAAGAAAGAAAAAACCAGGCAGCAACGCAATCATTTTATTAACATTAACTTTATAGAACATTAGAAACCGAACGTTAACTTGAACATTTGAAACATAACTTGAACTTTTTTGCTTACCTGTGGATTTTTTTTTTTTTTACCTTATGGCCTCATGCACACGGCCGTGGAACACGGCCGTGCATGGACCGCTGTATCTCGGCCTGGCATCCATCTGACAGCAAGAGCGCACGGCGTCACTGGTTGCTATGATGCCGTGCGCTCCTGCTGTCAGATGGATGCCAGGCCAGGATACCACGGTCCATGCACGGCGTGTTCCACGGCCGTGTGCATGAGGCCTTAGAGGATAAACCTCTCCTTCCCCGTGGGACAATATGCAAAGCGCAAATCACCCAGAGATGTGGCGAAGCACATTATGCACTGTGTCCCAGGTGAAAGGTTTGCAGCAGCTCTGTGTGAAAGGGCCCTAAGGGCCCTTGCACACAAGCGTTGCTCACGTATGGTGATCGCAAAGGAGCGCCCGACCTGACTTCTCCCGCACAGACTGGGTCGCATAGCATCATATTGATTTATGATGCTATGTAACCCTTACAGTTTTGGAATGCATTGGATAGCACTGGTAGCAGCAGTATGCCAGTGCTATCCAATGCATTCCAAACTGTAGGGATTACATAGCATCATAAATCAATATGATGCTATGCGACCCGTCTGTGCGGGAGAAGTCAGGACGGCGCTCCTTTGCGATCACTATGCGTGAGCAACGCTGTGTGCAAGGGCCCTAAGACCCTGTGTGCCTGGCCTGTGTCTTGCAATCCCTATGCTAATAATGTACCTGGGTGTGATACTTGCGGAAACACTCCCCTATACATAGGGCAGGCTGGTCAGGACAGTCAGGACAAAAAACGGTGGTGTCACGCCTTAGTCCACTCCTGCTACAGACACGACATCTTTTTCTTGGGGAACGGTGGCTTGGGGTACCAGGGAAGACACTGGGGAAGTGTCTCTCATGTAGCCGGCTCACTACATCAGGGACTTGGGGCACAGAACCTCCTGGATACAGGAGTTCTGAAATGATCTCTTCCTGGAATTTAAGGAAGGATCCCGTTCTCCCAGCCTTACTGTAGAGAACGTAACTGTTATATATCGCCAATTGAATCAAATATACAGACACCGTTTTATACCAGCGTCTGGTGCGTCGGGAAACTAAATATGGAGCCAACATTTGGTCATTGAAGTCCACCCCTCCCATGTGGAGATTATAATCGTGGACTGAGAGGGGCTTTTCAATGACTCCTGTCGCCCGTTCTATTTGGATAGTCGTGTCTGCATGAATGGTGGACAGAAGGTAAACGTCCCTCTTGTCCCGCTACTTCACCGCGAGCAGTTCTTGGTCACACAAGGCAGCCCTCTCCCCCCGTGCAAGTCGGGTATTAATGAGCCGTTGGGGGAAGCCCCGGCGACTAGGCCGCTCGGTGCCACAGCATTGGATTCCGACTAGATGTAAGTGCCGAAAGAGGGCCACACTTGTGTAAAAATTGTCCACGTATAAGTGGTACCCCTTGCAGACTAAGGGTGACACCAATTCCCAGACAATCTTGCCACTGCACCCCAGGTAGTCAGGGCATCCGACCGGCTCCAGTTTTGAGTCTTTTCCCTCATAGACCCTAAAACGATATGTATAGCCTGTGGCCCTTTCACAGAGCTTATACAATTTGACCCCGTACCGGGCGCGCTTGCTGGGAATGTACTGTTTGATGCCAAGAAGCGCGGTGAATTGTACTAGGGACTCGTCTATGCAGATGTTCTGACTGGGGGTATACGCATCTGCAAATTTGGATGACAAATGGTCTATGAGGGGCCGAATTTTATGGAGCCGGTCATAAGCAGGGTGGCCTCTTGGATGACAGCTTTCATTGTCAGTGAAATGCATAAAGCGCATGATGACCTCAAACTGTGCCCTGGACATTGCAGCAGAGTACATGGGCATGTAATGTATTGGGTCTTTAGACCAATGTGACCGCAATACATTTTTTTTTAGTTATGCCCATTCTGAGGGGTAAGGCCCAAAAATGTTTTAAATTCGGAAACGGTGACTGGTTTCCACCGGAAAGGCTGGGCAAAAAAGCTTTCCGGATTGGCGGTTATATATTGTGTGGCGTATCTGTTGGTTTCTGCCACAACTAAGTCATAGAGATCCGCGGTGAAGAACAGCTCAAAAAATTCAAGGGCCGATCCGAAATTGGCTGCCTCCATGCGAACTCCTGACTGGGCGGTGAAAGGGGGCAATACGGGTGCAGCGGAAGGAAGGGTTGCCAATTAGGGTTTCCAGCACCTCTGGGAGACTAAGGGGTCTTCGGGCCTGAGAACGCGGTGGCTGCGATGGGGGAGTTAGTGCACGTGCCACCGTACCAGCAACTGCCCTTCTGGTGCTCGCCACTTCACCAGGGAATACGGCAGTGCTGGTAAAAGGTCCAGGATGTGCTGCACTGCCGGTGTATGCCACACCATAAAAAAGGTCAGCGCTAGCACCACTCTCCTGCATATGAGGCTCATCACGCGGGGTATGCGAAACACTGACATGGGGTCGCGTACGCCTGACCGTAGCAGGGACCTCAACCTCGTCCTCTTCGCTGCTGTCTACAGGTTCATATTCTGAACCACTGGATTCAGCGGGTGAAGCGTTCCCATCGCTTTCATCCATCACGGCCAGAATCCTGTAGGCCTCTTCAGCGGAATACCCCTTTTTTGCCATTTTGGAGTAACTAAATTTAGGGGGTATTCCTCTGAGACTACCCAGGAAAAAGAGCACACCTACCTAGTAAAAGGGAGTGCTTGCGAAGTAATGCTGCAATCGCTAATAAAGATCCAATAACTCAAAAGTGATCTTTTATAGCGGTGCAGCGATTTTACTGTGTTTTTGCAGTGATCAGAAAAAAAAAATTCTGTTACTGCGGTGGGCGGACTGAGCGCAAGTGTGCGCACAAGATCAGGCCTGATCAGGCGAACAATGCGTTTTTTATAGAGCCTAAAGTGACCCTAATGTACTGATATAGATCTGATTGCGATCAGTCTTGATCACTTACAGATACTATATTAGTATTAGTGCTGATAAGCGACAGTGATGACGCTAATCAGCGACTAATAAGTGACTGTGCGGTGGGCTGGGCGCTAACTACCTAACAAGTAGCTAACTACCTGACAGTGATTAGGGACCCTTATAGGGGGGGTGATCTATGACAGGGGGGTGACAGAGGGTGATCAGGGGGTTTATATAGGTAATCAGTGGCTACTAAGGGGTTAATAACTGACGGGGGGGGGGGGTGTAATGTATGTGTGGTGATTTGGTGTACTTACTGAGCTGCCTGTGTCCTCTGGTGGTGGATCCAGAAAAATAGATCACCAGAGGACCAAGCAGGACTTATATCAGATGCTATTTCGTAAATAGCATCTGATATGTGATTTTCATAGGACGATTTAAAAAATTACAGCCTGCCAGCCAATGATTACGGCTGGCAGGCTGTAGTTTCAACTTTCACTTCTCCTCTGTGCGTCACGGTGAACGCGCGCGCGTTCATGCGAAATCTCGGGTCTCACGAGATGACGCCGATAGGCGGCAGTGAGACCTGAGAGAGCCGCCGCGCTGACGCCCAGCGTGGCGGCAAGTGGTTAAGTACCAAAATATTAACACCACAGTTCAACTGAATGTGCTGCTCTGTTTGTGTGCTCTGTTTTTGTTCCCAGTTATTGGCATAATTGATTTTCTGATAAATGCTTCAGCAAAATACAGGATATGCTTAGTATATGTATAACACAATCTTATATTATTCTGGCCAGTAAGGCTACATGCACACGAACGTTGTTTGTAATAGAACATGTCCTATTCTTGTCCGTTTTAGGCATTATTACAATGGATCTGCCCAAAAAAAAAGGATGGCATTTCTTTTTGCGGATCCGAAATTTGTAGACAGCAAAACGCATACGGTCGTGTGCATGTAGCTTAATGCATGTGATATGATACTTTTCAGCTTCTACCAACATGAAAATCTCTCACTTGAATTTCACAATTATATAATTATAACTCATTATCTATTTATAAAATTGTTTATCAGTATCAGGCACTGGGGGGAACATATTTGGGGTGGGTGTGTGTGAAATCCCAATATTATCAAGGACTGGTCATTTCTACACAGATAATGATAGTGGAAATTATCAGATGCAGAACTGTTCTGATCCAATAATTGGCATTTTTTGTGGTTTAAAATAATTAGAAAATTCTCAGAACCTCTTCCACCCTGTTCTTCAATAGTACGTTACTGGTAGTACCTCTTCCCATGATCCAAAGTACTATTACAGCACAGTGATGGCACAGTCTCAGGAACTGTACCCGCACTATTACTTGTGGTACTCGTACCAATGCTAATTATGCCCTGCCTTGGTTCATCATACTCTACAATACATAAGTATATGGATTATCAGAGTATCACAGGTTTGGGGAAAAAATTCAAATTGTAAAAATAAAAATCATCTTTTCCCTATCCAAACGCCTATTTATTCGTTTAAAATACAATACAAAATTGGTATCACTACATCAGTAAGGACCCATGCAAAAAAATCATTAGAATAATTAGCCTACATATTCTTTTATAATGAACATTGTAAAAAAGACTAAGGGTACTTTCACACTAGCGTTGGTGCGGATCCGTCTGTTTATTTTCACAGATGGATCCGCACCTCTAATGCAAACGTTTGTATCCGTTCAGAACGGATCCGTTTGCATTAGGTTTAAAGAAAAATGACAAAGTCCAAAACGGATCCGTTTTGAATTACATTGAAAGTCAATGGGGAACGGATCCGTTTTCAAATGCACCATATTGTGTCACTGACAACGGATCCGTCCCCATTGACTTACATTGTAAAAAAAAACGGATCCGTTAGGCTCCGCCTCTTCAGACGGACACCAAAATGCTGCATGCTGCGTTTTGGTGTCCGCCTCCAAAACGTAATAGAGGCGGAACGGAGCCTAACTGATGCATTCTGAACGGATCCTTATCCATTCAGAATGCATTGGGGCTTAACGGATCCGTTTTGGAACGTTTGTGAGAGCCCTGAAACGGATCTCACAAACGGAATCCAAAACGCTAGTGTGAAAGTACCCTAAAATTGCTGTTTATTTTACCCCACAAAAAATAACAAGAATATGGATCTTTTTATTATCCAGAAAAACATAAAAACAATATAAATAAATGCATGCTGACATGCAGAATAAAGCTACCATGTCACTTACACTGTATAGAGAACACCACAAAAAACAACCTTCAAAAGGCTGTGTGTGGCAGCAACCTATAAATCCATTAAATCACCCCACCCTGAAAAACATTGTGCCATTTGAAAATACAACTCATCCCACAAAAAGCAAGCCCTCATGTACCTCTTTTAAAGGGAGTTGTCCTGTTTCCGATATTGGATAGGTCATCAATATCAGATCAGCGTGGGGTCCAACACCTGGCACCACCGCCAATCAGCTGTTTGAAGAGAATGCAGCTCTCCTGCGAGTGCTGCGGTTTCTTCACTGTTTACCTGCTCGCCGTTGACATTGCAAAGGCAAGCAGTGTAATTACAGCTCCTCCGTCCTATTCATTTGAATGGGAAGCAGCAAATGTATCGTAGTTACACTCTATCCCATTCAAATGAATGGGAACTGCATAGCTGTAATTACACTGTTTGCCTTGACAGTGACCAGGTAAACAGAGAAGAGAATGCAGCTCTTGAACGAGCACTGCATTCTCTTCAAACAGTTGATCGGTGGAGGTGACGGGGGTCAGACCCACGGAGATCTAATATTGATGACCTATCCTGCAGCAGCCCGCTCCATACATTTCCTCAGCCATCATACATACAGGTATAATATTCGCACGGGTATATTTAATCTATTTCATTTAATGTTTGTGTGTCGTTAAAAGATATCGACATTCTCCACTATAACAGTGACATCTCAAGTACTCCGCCCCTTAACAGTGACCTCCACAGCCCCACACACCTTAACACTGAGCTCCCCACAGTACTCAGTCTCCTTATGATGGGACCTCCACAGCAGCTCACCCCCTTAACTTTGACCTTCATAGCAGCCTTCCCCTTTAACAGTGAGTTTCACAGCACCCCACCTCCTTGACAGTGACCTTCACAGGAGCCCACCCCCTTAACAGTGACCTCTACAGCACCCACCCCTTAACACTGAGCATAGGTTACAGTCCCCTTAACTATCACCTCCACCATTTCCTGCCCCCTTAAAAGAGACCTCCACAGCAACTGCCCCTTCAACAGTGACTGCCACAGTACCCTGCTCCCTTAACAGTGACCTCTACTGTACCCCGCTCCCTTAACAGTGAACTCACAGTACCCAACTGCTCCTTTAATAGTTGCCTCAACAGTCCCCTCCTTCCTTAACAGTGACCTGCACAGTGCCCGACCCTTTAACAGTGACCTCCACAGTGGCCACCCCTTTATTAGTGACCTCCAGAGTACCCCGTCTCCTTAACAGTGATTTCCACAATAACCCGCTCCCTTAACAGTGACCTTCACAGAGCTCAGTTCCCTTAAAATGTGACCTTAACAACACCACGTCCCCTTAACAGTGGCCTCTACAGCACCCCGGCCTTAACACTGACCTCTATAGTGGACCATCCCCTTAACTGTGACCTCCACCATTCCCTGCCCCCTTAAAAGAGACCTTCACAACGCCTCCCCTTTAACAGTAACCACCACAGCATCAAGCCCCTTTAACAGTGACCTTCACAGCGGCCCACCACTTTAACTGTGACCTCAACAGCATCCGCACCTTTATTAGTGACTTCCACAGTACCTCGTCTCCTTAAATGTGATTTCCACAACACCATGCCCCCTTAACAGAGGCCTCTACAGCAATCTGCCCCTTAATACTGACCTTCATAGTGGACCGTCCCCTTAACTGGGACCTTCACAGCAGCCTGCCCCTAGTGTGGCCAGAGGTCAGGTTTTAGGATGGACAGTCCGGCTTTCAGACTCCCTGTCCTCCGTCCGGCGCATGGCCTAGACGGACACAAGGATGTCCTTTTGAACAGCTCAATCGCAGACAGCAGCACTGTGGTGTCTGAGTGCGAGTGGCAGGTTTAAAGTCACCCTTTAAAGTCACCCTTATGATTTTTACCTTCATTTTTTTCAATCCCCATCAGCTGCGGATTGGGATGCGGCATGGCCTAACTGGGTCAGGGGCGTGGCTTAGCAGGCCATGGTTTTTAAGTCCGTCTTTTGAGAGTGGCCTGAATGGTCACCCTACCTGCCATCATGACTGATCTGCACATCACTTCGCTCCCTTAACAGTGTCATCCACAGCGAGAGGAACTTTAGATCTCTCCCTCAGGCGTCTATCAATATGAACAGCCAGAGACATGGCCACCTCCAATGACTTTGGATTTTCATAAAATGCCAAGGCGTCCTTCAGGTTCTCAGACAGCCCCTGACAAAATTAACTACGGAGAGTTAGGTCATTCATCTCCGTATCAGTTGCCCACCTCCTAAATTCAGAGCAATAGGACTCAGCCAAACGGTCTCCCTGCTGCAAGCCACGCAACTTAGATTCGGCCAGGGAAACCCAATTTGGGTCATCGTAAATAAGTCCCAGGGCTCTGAAAAATTAATCTACCAACCGGAGGGATTGTTAACCGGTCAGCAAAGAGAAAGCCCAAGACAGTGTCACCTTTCAGCAATGAAATAATAATCCCCACTCTCTGACTCTCATCCCCAGAAGAGTTAAGACGTAGTGTGAAATATAATTTGCATGATTCCCTGAACCGAACAAAGTTGTTACTTCCCCCGGATAACCTGTCCGGGAAAGCAACCTTTGGTTCAGGGCAGGCCTGGTTCCCGCTGTGAAAAAGCCAGGGGGAGCTGGCATACCCACTTCTCCAACCCTAGCACTCTCCTGCCCTACAGGTGGGAGCCATTCTTCTGCCATGTGCTTTTCCTCCTTTTCCATGTCATCTAATATCCATGACAATACATCCAGCTCCTCCTGTCTCTGCATCTTGCTGGCTTTTCTAGGACATAGAGACCAAAATGGATTATTTGGAGGAAGTAAAGCCAATAAAAGATAGAGATAAATGTAAGAGAGATAAAATGTAATGCTTTATGCTTACAAATACTGATCAAATACTGACCGTGTGAAACAGACCTTAAGTATGCTCAAAATACAGGATTTTTTTTTCTTTCTGTTCTTCTGTCGAAATAGAAAAATGAACACGTGAATCAGCTGATGTTGGGGAAGAGCATTTTGCCTTTGCAGCTCAAGGAGGATGTGTTTTGCATGGTATGAGTGGCTGAAGTGCATGCACAGTTTCCTCTTGCAGTTCAGTGGAAGACTTGAGGAGTCGGGTGACAACAAGATTTAAGACGTGCGGCATGCAGGGCGCATGGGTCAGCTGATAAAGAAAAGACAAAATGTTGTTTGTGTTACAAGTAACCAAGGTTCCTATATCCAGTTGGGGAGGAAACAGCCAGTATTCGATTTAATTATTGATGACACTGAGCAGTTCCTCCCCGGTGTGGCTCAGTTCACTAAGGCTGACTAGGTGCAGAACTGCTTGACAACGCCTAGCTTTGAATAGATGGTATGCCGGAGGACCACTCTGAACAGTGGACACTGAGGACAAGGGGGGAGGATGAGGAGACAGAGGAGGATATTGGCACAGAAATCCCACGATTAAAATGCTGAGGCGACATTGCGTCACCTGGCCAACTCTATACATCACCACTGGCATGAACCAGCAGGGCTGGTACTGCTTTTTGGGAACAGTAATGTCAGCTTGGAACACTCCACCTTGGGTGGGCACAAGCCATCAGTTCTCTGAAATGTGCATAGTCAACTACATAGAAAGGGACACACTGCCACCCTCGCCCCCCTTCACCCAGCTCCCACGTGTGATCGGCTACAACATCATCTACAAATGTTTACTAGAGATGGCCCGAACTATCCACCGGCGAACAGTTCCTGGCGAACATAGCTTGTTCGCGTTCGCCGCGGCGGGCGAACACATGCGATGTTCGGTCCGCCCCCTATACATCATCATTGAGCAAACTTTGACCCTGTACCTCACAGTCAGCAGACACATTCCAGCCAATCAGCAGCATACACTCCCTCCCATCTCCTGAACAGCATCCATTTTAGATTCATTCGGAAGCTGCAGTCTTAGTGAGAGGAGGGACAGTGTAGCTGCTGCTTATTTAATTGGGAAATCGATAGCAAGGCTAGTGTATTCAGTGTCCACTCCAGTCCTGAAAGACTCATCTGATCTCTGCTGTAAGGACAGCGTCCTGACAGCACCCCAAAAAGCCCTTTTTAGGGCTGCAACATTAGTCTGCTTTTTTTAAAAAATATATATATATATATATATTTATTGCAGTTGCCTGGCCTGCCCGTGTGTGAGGAGCTGCAGGCCCACAGACTGTAGTGTGCCCACTGCCAGTGCCCACCACTGTCATCCCGTGTGGCACAGGACTTTGCATCAAAAAAGGCATTTAATTTTTACACTTTAGTGTAATTTCAGTTGCTTGCCTGCTGCCAGTGTGTCAGGCCCACTTCCACTGACTGTAGTGTGCCCACTGTCAGTGCCCACCACTGATACCGGGTGGCACAGTAGCTTGCCGATAAATAAGGCATTTAATTTTTAGACAGCAGTCTAATTTCATTTGCTTGCCTGATGCCAGTGTGTGTCAGGCCCACTTCCACAGACTGTAGTGTGCCCACTGCCAGTGCTCACCACTGATACCGGGTGGCCCAGTACCTAGCACGCGTAGTACCACTTATCTAAAAAAAAAAATGACAGGCAGAGGCAGGCCACCCTGCAGGGGCCGTCGTGGTCGTGGTGCTGTGATTTCCACTGTCCCCGGAATAATGCCTAGTTTTCAGAGGCCACGTACCCTTAACCCGAAAAATTCTGAGGACATAATTGACTGGCTTAGACAGGACACCCAATCTTCAACAGCTAAGAACCTTGACGCACCATCCTCCTCCAGCTCAGCTTCGGTCACCTGCTCTCAAGTTACCACGCTCCCGCCCGCCGCCACCACCACAGCCGCTTCACTTGATCCGTCAGAGGAGTTATTTTCACATCAGTTGGATGCAATTAGTGATGCGCAACCATTATTGCCAGATGATGTAGATTACAGGGATATGTCTCAGTCAGGCAGGATTACACACATAGATGTACAGTGTGATGATGATGATGAGGATGTGTCCACGGATGCCACATGGGTGCCTGCTCGAAGAGAAGAAGAGGAGGAAAGTTCAGAAGGGGAGACAGAGAGAAGGAGGAGACGAGTTGGAAGCAGGGGGAGGTCGTCGCAAGGAGTTAGTAGTGGCACAGTCAGACAGCATGTATGGGCACCGGAAGTCAGCCAAACAGCACGCCAGTCAATGCATGCTGTTGCCACCACCAGAATGCCGTCATTGCAAAGCTCAGCAGTGTGGCATTTTTTTTGTGTGTCTGCCTCTGATAACAGCAATGCCATTTGCAACCTGTAGAAATGTTTGTCACTGGCTACACCCAATATAAAGGACAGAAGGAGGTGCTCAGCCGTGTAGTTTCACCCACAAAACCAGAAGAAAAAATATTAGTGTATATATGGCGGCACACTCCTCAAGAGGGGACACAGAAAATGTATACGCTTATTTATTGTTCTGTTAAAAGTATGCACATCAAATAAAATACAAATATATACAACCAAACAATACCCAAATAAAATCAACCGCAATAGTATAGTGTCTTATAGAATAATTGCATTGGATCCAATATGGATATTCACAATTGGTAATCCACTAAATCTGGAGTATATAAAAAACTAAGTTATTCACTGTGATATCCATGATGGATAATCTAACTGCAGCAATGCTAGATAATTGCAGCAATATTGGATAATTGCGCTGAGTCCGAGTAGAAGTATTAGCACGTGCAATATACAAAGGACAAGATTTTTACACTACAGTGTTCTTAATTGATAATCTCACTGTGGCAGTGTGTTATCAATATTAATGTCCCCTGTATACAAAGTGGCAGTAATGAATGCCACCTTCGGCGTACTATGCTAGTTGATAATTCACGATGTTACATTAATTTATCCCCTATCTGCAGGATTCCAATATTTATAGGGATATGTAGCGATATGTAGCAATGTCGCCTTCGGCGCTGGCTCAAGCGTGACACAGTATTTGTATTATTATGTTGTGCAGTCACAATATTATGTCCATTTGGCCATGTCCCATAGACCAGTGTGAACTTTGAGTATATCAGGTGCAGAACTCCGGTCTGATCATTGGCATGTTCTGTATTCATATAGTGCCATTATGCATTAGAATAGTCCGGTTAATATAGACTTTATGCCCCTTACCTTACTTCTTCTGTAATACCTTGAATCACTGCTAAACCTCCGGTTTCACCTGCGGCGTCCCGCGTGGTGTTCGGGTCTGTAGCGCGGCGTCCCACGTGACCCAGGGAGGAGGCAGTCGGGGCTATCAGTGTCTTTGCATGGAGCGGTCCTGGGTCCTAGCGCTAGGCAATGATGCGCTCTGTTTCCTGGCACTTGATGTTTTTCTCCTGCTGCATAGTTATCTTCAAGTGTAACTGTGCTACTCCAAACTTATGGATCCCTCTACAGTTGAGCCCAAACGCGTTTCGGGGTAACCCCTTCCTCAGTGGTCATCTGTAGTGGGTTTGCTTAGGACCTTATATAGGTCCATAATCAATGTTGTAATAAAAATCTGAACTGGATCAATTGCGGTGTAGTGTTAGTCAGCAACAACATAATATAGATCGCTGATAAACATTAATGTACAGTATATAGATACAAAAATTATACTATGTGCTATCAATATAGCCATAATATTTGCATAAATTTTTGCATAAAGTTTTTAACCACTTCAGCCCCCTACCTTAAACACCCTTAAAGACCAGGCCACTTTTACAATTCCGCACTACACTACTTTCACCGTTTATTGCTCCGTCATACAACTACCACCCAAATGAATTTTACCTCCTTTTCTTCTCACTAATAGAGCTTTCATTTGGTGCTATTTCATTCTTGCTGACATTTTTACTTTTTTGCCATTAATACAATTTAACGAAATTTTTGCAAAAAAATGACATTTTCACTTTCTGTTGGAAAATTTATCAAATAAAACTACATTTCTCTATAAATTTTTCTCAAAATTTATTGTTCTACATGTCTTTGATAAAAAAATGCAATAAGTGTATATTTATTGGTTTGGGTAAAAGTTATAGCGTTTACAAACTATGGTGCAAAAAGTGAATTTCCGCACTTTGACTTTCTGAGCACCTGTCCTGTTTCCTGACGTACTACAATGCCCAGACAGTAGAAATACCTCATAAATGACCCCATTTCCGAAAGTAGACACCCTAAGGTATTCACTGAGGGCATAGTGAGTTCATGGAAGTTTTATTTTTTGTCACAAGTTAGCGGAAATGGATTTTATTTTTTTTTTACAAAGTCTCATATTCTACTAACTTGTGCCAAAAATACAATTTTACATGAACTCACCATACTCTCAGAATACCTTGGGGTGTCTTCTTTCCGAATGGGGTCACTTGTGGGGTATTTATATCCTGGCATTTTAGGGGCCCCTAAACGTCAGAGTAGTTTGGAACCAAATGCGTAAAAATGTCCCTGAAATCTCTAAGCAGGTACTCATTGATTTAGGTTTCTGTGCGCATCTTGGATGCAAGAAGTGCCACACATGTGGTATGTTGCACTCAGGGAAGTAGGGCATGTGTTTTTGGTGTATGTTTCACATATACCATACTGGGTGTGAAAATATCTCTGTAAATGACAACTTTGTATAAAAAATTTTACAAAGTTGTCATTTACAGAGATACTTTCACACTCCTGCATGGGTATATGAGATGTACAGTGTGATGATGATGATGAGGATGTGTCCACGGATGCCACATGGGTGCCTGCTCGAAGAGAAGAAGAGGAGGAAAGTTCAGAAGGGAGACAGAGAGAAGGAGGAGACGAGTTGGAAGCAGGGGGAGGTCGTCGCAAGGAGTTAGTAGTGGCACAGTCAGACAGCATGTATGGGCACCGGAAGTCAGCCAAACAGCACGCCAGTCAATGCATGCTGTTGCCACCACCAGAATGCCGTCATTGCAAAGCTCAGCAGTGTGGCATTTTTTTGTGTGTCTGCCTCTGATAACAGCAATGCCATTTGCAACCTGTAGAAATGTTTGTCACTGGCTACACCCAATATAAAGGACAGAAGGAGGTGCTCAGCCGTGTAGTTTCACCCACAAAACCAGAAGAAAAAATATTAGTGTATATATGGCGGCACACTCCTCAAGAGGGGACACAGAAAATGTATACGCTTATTTATTGTTCTGTTAAAAGTATGCACATCAAATAAAATACAAATATATACAACCAAACAATACCCAAATAAAATCAACCGTAATAGTATAGTGTCTTATAGAATAATTGCATTGGATCCAATATGGATATTCACAATTGGTAATCCACTAAATCTGGAGTATATAAAAACTAAGTTATTCACTGTGATATCCATGATGGATAATCTAACTGCAGCAATGCTAGATAATTGCAGCAATATTGGATAATTGCGCTGAGTCCGAGTAGAAGTATTAGCACGTGCAATATACAAAGGACAAGATTTTTACACTACAGTGTTCTTAATTGATAATCTCACTGTGGCAGTGTGTTATCAATATTAATGTCCCCTGTATACAAAGTGGCAGTAATGAATGCCACCTTCGGCGTACTATGCTAGTTGATAATTCACGATGTTACATTAATTTATCCCCTATCTGCAGGATTCCAATATTTATAGGGATATGTAGCGATATGTAGCAATGTACGCCTTCGGCGCTGGCTCAAGCGTGACACAGTATTTGTATTATTATGTTGTGCAGTCACAATATTATGTCCATTTGGCCATGTCCCATAGACCAGTGTGAACTTTGAGTATATCAGGTGCAGAACTCCGGTCTGATCATTGGCATGTTCTGTATTCATATAGTGCCATTATGCATTAGAATAGTCCGGTTAATATAGACTTTATGCCCCTTACCTTACTTCTTCTGTAATACCTTGAATCACTGCTAAACCTCCGGTTTCACCTGCGGCGTCCCGCGTGGTGTTCGGGTCTGTAGCGCGGCGTCCCACGTGACCCAGGGAGGAGGCAGTCGGGGCTATCAGTGTCTTTGCATGGAGCGGTCCTGGGTCCTAGCGCTAGGCAATGATGCGCTCTGTTTCCTGGCACTTGATGTTTTTCTCCTGCTGCATAGTTATCTTCAAGTGTAACTGTGCTACTCCAAACTTATGGATCCCTCTACAGTTGAGCCCAAACGCGTTTCGGGGGTAACCCCTTCCTCAGTGGTCATCTGTAGTGGGTTTGCTTAGGACCTTATATAGGTCCATAATCAATGTTGTAATAAAAATCTGAACTGGATCAATTGCGGTGTAGTGTTAGTCAGCAACAACATAATATAGATCGCTGATAAACATTAATGTACAGTATATAGATACAAAAATTATACTATGTGCTATCAATATAGCCATAATATTTGCATAAATTTTTTGCATAAAGTTTTTTAACCACTTCAGCCCCCCTACCTTAAACACCCTTAAAGACCAGGCCACTTTTTACAATTCCGCACTACACTACTTTCACCGTTTATTGCTCCGTCATACAACTTACCACCCAAATGAATTTTACCTCCTTTTCTTCTCACTAATAGAGCTTTCATTTGGTGCTATTTCATTCTTGCTGACATTTTTACTTTTTTTGCCATTAATACAATTTAACGAAATTTTTGCAAAAAAATGACATTTTTCACTTTCTGTTGGAAAATTTATCAAATAAAACTACATTTCTCTATAAATTTTTCTCAAAATTTATTGTTCTACATGTCTTTGATAAAAAAAATGCAATAAGTGTATATTTATTGGTTTGGGTAAAAGTTATAGCGTTTACAAACTATGGTGCAAAAAGTGAATTTCCGCACTTTGACTTTCTGAGCACCTGTCCTGTTTCCTGACGTACTACAATGCCCAGACAGTAGAAATACCTCATAAATGACCCCATTTCCGAAAGTAGACACCCTAAGGTATTCACTGAGGGCATAGTGAGTTCATGGAAGTTTTTATTTTTGTCACAAGTTAGCGGAAATGGATTTTATTTTTTTTTTACAAAGTCTCATATTCTACTAACTTGTGCCAAAAATACAATTTTACATGAACTCACCATACCCCTCACAGAATACCTTGGGGTGTCTTCTTTCCGAAATGGGGTCACTTGTGGGGTATTTATACTGCCCTGGCATTTTAGGGGCCCCTAACGTCAGAAGCAGTTTGGAATCCAAATGCGTAAAAATGTCCTGTGAAATCCTAAAGGTACTCATTGGATTTAGGGCCCTGTGCGCATCTTGGATGCAAAAAGTGCCACACATGTGGTATCGCCGTACTCAGGAGAAGTAGGGCAATGTGTTTTTGGGTGTATTTTTACATATACCCATACTGGGTGTGAAAAATATCTCTGTAAATGACAACTTTGTATAAAATTTTTACAAAGTTGTCATTTACAGAGATATTCTCACACCCTGCATGGGTATATGTAAACATACACCCCAAACACATTGCCCTACTTCTCCTGAGTACGGCGATACCCATGTGTGACACTTTTGCAGCCAAGATGCACATGAGCCCCAAATCCAATGAGTACCTTTAGGATTTTACAGGACATTTACGCATTTGGATTCCAAACTGCTTCTCTCGCTTAGGGGCCCCTAAAATGCCAGGATAGTAAAATACCACACAAGTGACCCCATTTCGGAAAGAAGACACCCCAAGGTATTCTCTGATGGGCATAGTGAGTTCATGGAAGTTTTTATTTTTTGGCACAAGTTAGCGAAAATGGAAATATTTTTTTTTTTTTTTTTTTACAAAGTCTCAGATTCCACTAACTTGTGCCAAAAAATACAATTTTACATGAACTTACTATACCCCTCACAGAATACCTTGGGGTGTCTTCTTTCTAAAATGGGGTCACTTGTGTGGCATTTTTACTGCCCTGGCATTTTAGGGGCACCTAACCGTCAGAAGCAGTTTGGAATCCAAATGCGTAAAAATGTCCGGTGAAATCCTAAACGTACTCATTGGATTTAGGGCCCCTTTGCGCATCTTGGATGCAAAAAAGTGTCACACATGGGGTATCGCCGCACTCAGGAGAAGTAGGGCAATGTGTTTTGGGGTGTATGTTTACATATACCCATGCAGGGTGTGAGAAATATCTCTGTAAATGACAACTTTGTAAAAAATTTTATACAAAGTTGTCATTTACAGAGATATTTTTCACACCCAGTATGGGTATATGTAAAAATACGCCCCAAAACACTTTGCCCTACTTCTACCGAGTACGGCGATACCCCATGTGTGCCACTTTTGCAGCCAAGTTGCAAAGAGCCCTAAATCCAAGGAGTACCTTTAGAGATGGCATTTTTACACTTTTTCTTCTCATGCTTTAGGGCCCCTAAAATGCCAGGGCAGTATAAATGCTCCACATGTGACCCCATTTTAGAAAGAAGACACCTCAAGGTATTTTGTGAGGGGTATGGTGAGTTCATAGAAGATTTTTTTTTGCCCAAGTTAGCGGAATTTGATTTTTTTGTTTTTTTCACAAAGTCTCCCTTTCCGCTAACTTGTGACAAAAGTTCAATCTTTCATGGACTCAATATGCCCCTCAGCGAATACCTTGGGGCGTCTTCTTTCGAAATGGGGTCACATGTGAGGTTTTTGTACTGCCCTGGCATTTGAGGGTCTCCATAATCATTACACGTATGGCCAGCATTAGGAGTTTCTGCTATTCTCCTTATATGGAGTATACAGGTAATGAGATTTTTTCCGTTCAGCCTCTGGGCTGAAAGAAAAATGAACGGCACAGATTTCCTCATTCGCATCGATCGATGTGGATGAAAAAATCTCTGCCAAAAAATATGCAAGAAAAAAAAGAGGGGCCTGGCGATTGCCAGGACATAGGGGCTCCGCCCAAACATCCATACCCACTCAGCTCCTATGTCCTGGCAAACGTGATTTCTCCATTCACATCGATCAATCGATCGGTGTGGAGGAAGACATCTTTGCCAGATTTTTTGATACAAAGTGTTTGCCAAAGCATATGAACTCCAACACCTCTCCTCAGCTCACATGCCAGGGCAAACGTACCTGTCCTGCAGAGGAGAAATCTCGTCTTGCAGCGCCGCATACACCGACTTCACATGTCTTCTGACAGCAGCGCAATGCTTCTCTCAGAATTCACATCAGTGCTGCAGCGTTTTCGTCGGTTGGTCCGTTGGTCTGTTGGTATACCTGGAAAATAAAGGGTGGTTATGGGGGGGAAAAAAAAAAAAAAAAAGAAGAAAAAACAGGCAGCAGGCATATGACTTGAACGTTGCAAACTTTATAAAACCAGAACATTTTAAAACTTTTATAAAACATGAACATAAAAACCTGAACTAACTCAAGATTTTTTTTTCTTGCTACCTGTTTAATTTTTTATTTTTTTACCATTTCACTCTTTATTTTCCTAGCAGAAACCTCTCCTTTCCCATGGGACAATGTGTAAAGTGTAAATCACACAGAGATGGTGCGAAGTACATTATACGCGTTATCCCAAGTGAAAGGAGACGTTTCTACCGTTTCACACTTCTGCAGTAGCACACCAGCACCATCCCTATGTGTTAGGGTCTCTCAAAACCTAGTGTCCTGAGAGACCCTAGAGCCTGAGTGGAAAAAAAAACTACCTGTGTAGTGCTGTCCCTAGGTCCCTAAGTGTACCTGAGTGTGGTACTTCCGGAAACACTCTCCAAGGCATAGGGCAGGGTGGTCAGGACAGTCAGGACAGAAATAACGGGTGTCACTCATTCCACTCCTGCTACAGACACGACATTTTTTTCGGGGTGGCGGTTGGTTTGAGGTACCCGGCACAACGCTAGGGAAGTGCCGCTCGTGTAGACGGCTAACTACACTGGTGGATGGGGCCACGGAACCTCCTGGGTACAGGAGGTTCTCGACGATCTCTTCCTGGAATTTTAGGAAAGATCCAGTTCTCCCAGCCTTACTGTAGAGAACGTAACTATTATATAAAGCAAATTGAATCAGATAAACAGACACTTTTTTATACCAGCGTCTGGTCTTTTGGGAAACCAAATAAGGGGCCAACATCTGGTCGTTGAAGTCCACCCCTCCCATGTGGAGGTTATAGTCGTGGACTGAGAGGGGCTTTTCAACGACACTGGTTGCCCGTTGAATTTGTACTGTCGTGTCTGCGTGAATGGAGGAGAGCATGTAAACGTCATGCTTGTCTCTCCATTTCACCGCGAGCAGTTCGTCGTTACACAGTGCAGCCCTCTGCCCCTTGCAAGTCGGGTGGTAAGAAGCCGTTGGGGTAGCCCCGGCGACTAGGTCGCGCGGTGCCGCAGCAGCCAATCTGTTCTAGGAACAAATGCTTGAAGAGGGCCACACTTGTGTAAAGTTGTCCACGTAAAGATGGTACCCCTTGCCGAATAAGGGTGACACCAAGTCCCAGACTATCTTCCCACTGCTCCCAGGTAGTCAGGGCAACCGACCGGCTCCAGGGTCTGATCTTTTCCCTCATAGATCCGAAATTTGTGCGTATAGCCTGTGGCCCTTTCACAGAGCTTATACAATTTGACCCCATACCGGGCGCGCTTGCTCGGGATGTACTGCTTGAAGCCAAGGCGCCCGGTAAAATGTACAAGGGACTCGTCTACGCAGATGTTTTGAGCAGGGGTGTACAAATCTGCAAATTTCTGGTTGAAATGGTCTATGAGGGCCGAATTTTATGGAGCCGGTCAAAAGCTGGGTGGCCTCTGGGACGGGAGGTGGTGTTGTCACTAAAGTGCAGGAAACGCAGGATGGTCTCAAAACGTGTCCTGGACATGGCAGCAGAGTACATGGGCATGTGATGAATTGGGTTCGTGGACCAATATGACCGCAATTCATGTTTTTTGGTTATGCCCATGCTGAGGAGAAGCCCAGAAAAGTTCTAAGTTCGGAAACTTGGACTGGTTTCCACCGGAAAGGCTGGGCATAAGAGCTTCCGGGGTTGTCAGCGATAAATTGAGTGGCATATCTGTTTGTTTCTGCCACGACTAAGTCAAAGAGCTCCGCAGTGAAAAACAGCTCAAAAAACCCCAGCGCCGATCCTATCTGAGCTGTTTCCACCGAACTCCTGACTGGGCGGTGAAAGGGGAACTACTGGTGCGGCTGAAGATGGGGGCTGCCAATCAGGGTTTGCCAGCACCTCAGGGACTCTAGGGGCTCTACGGGCCTGTTGTCTTTGCGGTGGCTGCGACGGGAAACTATTGCACGTGCCACCGTACCAGCTTCTACTGCCCTTCTGGTGCTCGCCACTTCACCATGTTCTACGGCAGTGCTGGTAGAAGGTCCAGGACGGGCTGCGCTGCTGGTGTATGCCTCACCACGTAATCCGGCAGCGCCAGCCCCACTCTGCTGCCCTTGAAGCGGATCCTGCGCAACCTGTGGTCTAGCGACACGGGCCGGGTACGCCTGGTTCTATCAGGGACCTCCACCTCCTCGTCAGAACTTTGGGTCAGACTGCCACTGCTTTCTACAGGTTGGTATTCTGACCCGCTGGATTCGATCAGATGAGGGTTCCCACTCCTCATCCGACTGGGTCAGAATCCTGTAGGCCTCTTCAGAGGAATACCCCTTATTTGACATTTGGCCGTCTAAATTTAGGGGTATTCCCTGAGACTACCAAGAAAAAAAGCAAGCCTGTCTTACAATTGAGAGGACAGCGAAGTACAGAAGCCGCTGCGATTGATAAAAATATCAAAACTGATTTTTATCGCCGCAGCGCTATGAAGGGATTGTGCAGTGATTACAAAAAATATTTTTTTGTCACTGCGGCGAGTGAGCGTGGGTGAATGCACGTGTGGGCGACCGATCAGGCCTGATCGGGCAAACACTGCGTTTGGGGTGGAGGGCGAACTAAAGTGACACTAGTACTATTATATATCTGACCGTGATCAGTTCTGATCACTTACAGATACTATAAAAGTACAAGCGCTGATTAGCGCTACGCTAATCAGCGAACCAGTGACTGCGGTGCGGTGGGCTTAGCGCTAACGCTAACTACCTACCTAACAGTCAATCTTAGTGAAAAAAAAAAGTGACAGTTTACACTGATCACTTTTTCCCTTTCACTGGATGATTGACAGGTGCTGAAAGGGGTGATCAAGGGGTTAATTTGGGTGATGGGGGGCTGATCAGGGGCTAATGTGTGGTGCTTGTGTGTACTCACAGTAGGTGTGCTCTCTCCTGGGTCCAACCGACGAAAAGGACCCAGGAGAGAGCACAAGCTCATTTAATCCATCATATTTACTAATATGATGGGTTAAATGGCTCCTGATTCGTTTTTTGAATGTCATCAGCCCGCCAGCGCTGCCGATTGGCTGGCAGGCTGATGACCAAGTTCTTGTGAATTGACTGCCATGCGCGATCTGCGCATGCGCGGGCGCTTGTGCCCGAAATCTCCGCATCGCGAGAGGACGCCCGATGCATCCAAACAGAAGATCCCGGCCGCCCGCAGGGCGCAAACCTGCGTACGGCGGTCCGGGACTGGTTAAAAACTTTTCTAGAAAGATTTTTTCTTAAATTTTTTCCTGTAATCACTTCCGAAAGATTCTTTGAAAAAAAAATATTTTGCGAAGATTATTCAAATGGATTTTTATGGAGAATATTCAAAAAAATAAATAAATAAATAAATTTTAAAAAATCTTTCAGAGGGAGATTAGCTGGCTGGAATCAACATTCGAGTTTTTATATACTCTAGATTTAGTGGATTACCAATTGTGAATATCCATATTGGATCCAATGCAATTATTCTACAAGACACTATACTATTGCGGTTGATTTTATTTGGGTATTGTTTGGTTGTATATATTTGTATTTTATTTGATGTGCATACTTTTAACAGAACAATAAATAAGCGTATACATTTTCTGTGTCCCCTCTTGAGGAGTGTGCCGCCATATATACACTAACATTTGCAACCTATGCCAAAGGAAACGGAGTCGTGGGAAGTCCAACACCCACCTCGGTACAACTGCTTTGCGAAGGCACATGATCTCACATCACAAACGCCAATGGGATCAACACATGCGTACAAGCAGCACACAAACTCAAAGCCACCATCCTCCTCCTGGTCCAGCATCTTCAGCCACGTCAACCACTGCTGTCCTCCCTGCCCCCTCTCAACCACCCGCCACTCCGCCTCTCACCTTCAGCAGTTCCTGCTCATCTGCCTACGGTCAGGTGTCTGTTAAGGAAATGTTTGAGCGTAAGAAGCCAATGTCACAGAGTCACCCCTTGCCCGGCGACTTACAGCTGGCTTGACGGAACTCTTAGCCCGCCAGCTTTTACCATACCAGCTGGTGGAGTCAGAGGCCTTCAAAAATTTGTCGCTATTGGGACACCAGAGTGGAAGGTACCCGTACTAATTTTTTTTTCAAAAAGGCAATCCCAAACCTCTACTATGTTATTGAAAAGGAAGTCATGGCATCTCTGGCATACAGTGTTGGAGCAAGGGTCCATCTGACCACTGATACCTGGTCTACAAAGCACGGTCAGGGCAGGTATATCGCGTACACTGCACATTGGGTCAACCTGCTGACGGCTGACAAGCATGGAATGCGTGGCTCCGCAGCGGAGTTGGTGACACCACCACGACTTGCAGGCAGGCCTACTGCCACCTCCTCTACTCCTACTCCATCCTCTTCGATATCCTCCTCGGCTCGACAATGGTTAATCAATTCGACACACGTCCCGGATAGAGTACGTAACCGGGATTAAACTGATAGGAATAGTACTAGTTAAGACACCACTCATATAGGGTGTCACAGCACATTGCTCGCGCAGTGCCCCAATTTGGGAGTAAGAGGACCGACCAAGCTGCTCAGTTTGGTGTATGAGATTTTGGTCTGTCACTGTGAAGGCAGTCGAAGGTACCCGGCCTAAATTTTTTTTTCACAAAAGGCAATCCCTGATATGGGATGTAACAGGGATTAAACTGTTGAGAATAGTACTAGTTAAGACTCCACTTATATCGGGTGTGAGAGTAAATTGCACGGCGCAGACGCAGTGACCGTGGATTAAAACAGAGTGGAGGGAGCCATCGTTTTTAACCATCTCCCGATCGAAAAATCAATTCAATAAATGGACCCCAGATTTGGGACGTTGGAGGGATTAAACTGATGAGAATAGTACTACAGAAAAATCTGAAAAATCAATTCACCCTTTGAGTTGTACGTGGCTGGGTGGAGGAAGAAACCTTCAATGACATCACCGGGACATGGCTAGCTTGGTATCCAACCTTGCAAATGGGGAGTTTGCGGTTGTGCAAATGGACTGTTTGCGGTTGTTTGCGGTGCATTAAAGGGCAGTTTGGTCTGTCAATGTCTGTGAAGCGGGCGTAATCCTTACACTACCTGATCGATACAACATCATACCCGATCGTATACACACACTGGATGTTTTAAAGCATGTTATTCCAAACAATTTATGAATGTTAGTTGATGTATGCCCTTTATGGATTAAAACCCGACTCTGCATCCACTACGTAATTTTTCCCTGGGAGTTTTGCCATGGACGGGCCTGTTGTCTTTGCGGTGGCTGCGACGGGAAACTATTGCACGTGCCACCGTACCAGCTTCTACTGCCCTTCTGGTGCTCGCCACTTCACCATGTTCTACGGCAGTGCTGGTAGAAGGTCCAGGACGGGCTGCGCTGCTGGTGTATGCCTCACCACGTAATCCGGCAGCGCCAGCCCCACTCTGCTGCCCTTGAAGCGGATCCTGCGCAACCTGTGGTCTAGCGACACGGGCCGGGTACGCCTGGTTCTATCAGGGACCTCCACCTCCTCGTCAGAACTTTGGGTCAGACTGCCACTGCTTTCTACAGGTTGGTATTCTGACCCGCTGGATTCGTCAGATGAGGGTTCCCACTCCTCATCCGACTGGGTCAGAATCCTGTAGGCCTCTTCAGAGGAATACCCTTATTTGACATTTGGCCGTCTAAATTTAGGGGTATTCCCTGAGACTACCCAAGAAAAAAGCAAGCCTGTCTTACAATTGAGAGGGTAGCGAAGTACAGAAGCCGCTGCGATTGATAAAAATATCAAAACTGATTTTTTTATCGCCGCAGCGCTTGTGAAGGGATTGTGCAGTGATTACAAAAAAAATATTTTTTTTGTCACTGCGGCGGGGTGGGCGTGGGTGAATGCATGTGTGGGCGACCGATCAGGCCTGATCGGGCAAACACTGCGTTTGGGGTGGAGGGCGAACTAAAGTGACACTAGTACTATTATATATCTGACCGTGATCAGTTCTGATCACTTACAGATACTATAAAAGTACAAACGCTGATTAGCGCTACGCTAATCAGCGAACCAGTGACTGCGGTGCGGTGGGCTTAGCGCTAACGCTAACTACCTACCTAACAGTCAATCTTAGTGAAAAAAAAAAAGTGACAGTTTACACTGATCACTTTTTTCCCTTTCACTGGATGATTGACAGGTGCTGAAAGGGGTGATCAAGGGGTTAATTTGGGTGATGGGGGGCTGATCAGGGGGCTAATGTGTGGTGCTTGTGTGTACTCACAGTAAGGTGTGCTCTCTCCTGGGTCCAACCGACGAAAAGGACCCAGGAGAGAGCACAGAAGCCATTTAATCCATCATATTTACTAATATGATGGGTTAAATGGCTCCTGATTCGTTTTTTTGAATGTCATCAGCCCGCCAGCGCTGCCGATTGGCT